>OZ014520.1:1232500-1832500 GCA_963966055.1 Lathyrus aphaca
AAACAAAATTGACTATTATATTGCACTTCAAAAATTTACAATTAATTGTTCGATTATACATGAATTCAAAACGAATCAAAACAAGAATCGTCGGATAATTCTATTGGTGACAATCCTTTGGACTTTTCTGCATTCGACTCATTTTCAATGTCGTTCAATCTCCGGAATTCCTCCATTCTTTTCATAAAATGATTCGGCCACGTCTCCGTATTTGTGGTTGAATGACTCGTCCATTCCGGTGATATAGGTGATATGGGGCATCCAGGTTTCAAGTACACTTGAACAAAATAATTCGATATAGAAATTCATCCAATGCATATGATGCGCTCATTTGGATTTTTGGATGGTGCGGTTCAAAATTGAAAAAACATTTTCGAAAATCCACAGTGTGTAAATTCAATGCATATCATATCACATGCACATGCAATTAGATGACCCATTTCATGGAAGGTCATCCATTTCGACACCGATGCAGAGCGCTCAAGCAAGGAACGAGAGATTCATAGACCACAATGAACTTTTCTTTCTTTCCGTACAACCGCATGTACGATTATTTATTCGTCTTCAACTCTTTGATAAGTTAACGACGAACAAGCGTATGATTATCATCTCCTTTACAGAGCAATGCCGAAACAGATCGGTAGCCGCAATTATCATCCCCCTCAATATTGATGATACAATCGATGTATTTGTGCATAAAAACCAGCATCTCGTCGATGAATGGAATTTTCGATGGAATAGGTGTCAGAGGTGCTTTGCTTATGCGAGCTCCTTTCATGACACTACTTTGAGATTTAGGAGTCAGTGAGTCGGGATAAATTTTGTCTATAGGCTCACAATACGAGGGAGACTAAGTAGTTGACTTACCATTCAATGTAGGATTCTTTCCAAACCATTATTTGATCTTCCAATAACCACACCAAAACCTATAACACCTCATTTCTATCCAACGAATATTAATAAAATCAGAGTTGCAAAATTTCAATCACACAAATAGGATGCTACATTCATAACTTATAGCAACGATATTTAATCGTATTTTAACATAGATACATAACACAAAAAAACTCGGATGAAACGATAACAACATGATTTAGTCTTTGAAAACAAAACAACTTTTATAATTAAGCAGCAAATTCATAATTTCAACTTTAATGACATAACATCTTTGTCCAATTGAAAACAACTTCAAACAACAAAATATTTTAATAAATTCAACTCCTAAATTCAACAACGGAAGTAAAATCAACAATAAAGCAATAAGCGTTCATCCCCCCGAGTGTTATGTATCAGAGCGACGACATCGACTCGGATTAATGAAGGTAGAAAACCTTCACTCTGGATTACCTGCACGTTACCCACGTAGAGACAACATTCAAACAAAAGGGGTGAGATATCAAACAATATAGTTGAATATGTAATAAACAATATATTATATTAGATTATATAGATCACCACTTCACAACTTGCAACCAACATCAATCAACATAAGTCACAACACAACAAGATGATTATGCAACATGAAATGCAACTTATAAAATGCACATGCATATGGTACCATCGGAATAAAACTCCCAACTTAAAAACATGTCAATTAATAGAGGAGTCAACAGGGCATAAACCTTCAACCTAATTTGCCAATCCAGACCAACTTACCGAGCATCAGCTCCAACTTGATATGCTATGTAGGCAATATGAATATCAGAATAACAACAATACTCGTCACCTAGCAACACAACAACAAATCAACATTGGTCATAGGCCTACAACTTATATTTACACAACAACAAATCAACATTGGTCATAGGCCTACAACTTATATTTACCAATAAATAGAGGCAATCCAACCAGATACAACACCACCTGAAATTTCACAACTTTCAACAAGGGTCCAACACAACAATCGACCAAAACATACTACAAATCAATCGTATAATTATTCGACAGTTTTTTCGACTAAAATTAGTTAATAAATCTTCCATTTAATTACCAACATTTTCTACTCTACACTACTCTTATTAAATTAATACAGTCATGACTAGTATAGTAATACCTTTTACTAATATCTCACTGCCAAACTAGTACCGTTACTTCATGTCCTTAAAATGCACTACTTGCTACCAAGACACACTACATGTTATTCACTTAATAAATTACTACTAGTTACCACATTAATCTTATGCCAATTTATTCTACTTATTACTCTACTAATAATATTCTGCTAAATTCATGTTGCATTGTCATTAAACTAATCTCCAACCTGCTACTAGTTTATCACTGTTAAACTATTACCGCATTGTTTCTAAATTATTCATTTTAAATGTTATTGGTGTTTCTACTAATTAATCGCTACACTGCTACTATAATTCTTATTACTATTGCTACTGATAAATTAATGTGATCCTCATCTCAATTATGTTCCTGGAAATTAAAGGTAGACATATGTGTTCTAAAACAATAAGAAAGTAAGAAAATATGACCCTCTTCACACTACACACCCACTGACCATGATCCTCGTCACACACCACCTGTGACGGTCGTAACACAGGGATGACAATCGTCACTCCCCCAAGACGGACATCACACGCCTTTTGGGACGGTCGTCCCACCTTAAAACTCTGTTCGTCTATGTTTCCTTATTCTACCATATTCCTCCTTCGGTTCAATCTCAGACCAACATAGTACAACAACAACATAGGAAAATCATACTCAGACAACATAGATTAATTCTTCTACGAACAATTCAACAACATCAACCAATTTTAGTATTGACCATAACAATCAACACATAGACAAAACAATCATTACAACATCAAAGTAATCAACATATAAGCCAACCCAGAATTACTCCAAAGATTAATCCGACGTTTCCCTAAATTCAATACTTGAAAAATAATTAATCTCACTAATTTTAATTTACCAAATTAAAGTTCATAATATCATTTTTCCAACACTTTGAACGACGCGTCAAACGGATACACGGTTTGAAAGTTATGAATTTTCCCTACGGGTTCAATTCTATACAACCCAAAACCCCATCAATTCATCGTGGAATCATATATAACCACAACACATTAATATATGCAACACATACATCATTCCAAATCGAAAATACGACTTAATTTCATCTCTTTCTACCTAATTCATCAAGAACTCATCATAAATCCCTAAAACCTCTTAAACCACACACTAATCCACATACTATTTATCATTAACCCAATTATAGAGTCAGAACCCCATCCTTACCTTAGATTGAAGGTTGCTCTATAACTCTCTGATTGAACCTAATTTTTGTCTTTCTTTTTCCTTTATTCCTCTTCTATGCAACTTTACGTAACTTCTCCCAAAACCTTATTTCTTGCTTACGGCTACTTCCCCCCCCCCCCCCCACTAATTCCACTTAAAACCTATTATTCTTTATTTTCCTCCAATAATCTCACTACTAATACTTAGTCTTCCTCATTTATCTCTCACCCAATTACTAATTAAATCATATTTTAATAAATAATAATATTAGGAATAATAATAATAATAATAATAATAGTTTCCATCACATATTTAATTAGATCAATATTCAACTATTATTATAATTAAATAACTACTAACTAAAATAATCTAATTAGTCTTAGTCCCCACATCACCAATCTCTACGTTTTTGGTCACACACCCCTACTACCGTAAAGATAATTCTTAAGGTCACTACCATTTATGACGGTTACACCTAAAACAACAAAAACACACCAAATACACGATCAATTACATCAATTCACAATTATTTCACGAATAATAATTAAAATAAAAATGGGCGTTACAAAACCAAGTGTAACTGCGGTCCTATGAATCCATGTGATCCTGCTATCATGATCATCAAACTCTTACTTGTGATTAAAGTTACCGCATACATCTACCGTCTTCACGACAACCCCTTGTGCATTCGAAACAACAACGTTTGTAGAAACTAACTTTTTTGAGATGTTATCGGGGGTGCACCATATCTATTTGTAAAGAATAAGAAAAATGAACTAAAATTACTAAACTGCTACATCAAAATAAAACAGAGGTAACAAATATTGTTCTGGAGATGTACATCCAGAAGTGTTCTTAATCAACACATTACGGAGATGTACATCCAAAAGCAACATTACTTTTTTTTTACAAAACTTTGATGATTAATGTTCCACAACTAGTTGGGTTTGTGAAGCAAGGTGAAGAAAACAAGTTATACAAGTTGCATAAAGTCCTGTATGGACTTAATCAAGCTCCAAGAGATTGAAATAAGAAGATAGATAACTTTATAAGAAAGAAGGAATTTGTGAAGTGCACAACTGATAATGGAGTATGTGTAAGAATAAGCAATATTTAATTGTTTATACTATGTCTCTGACCTGTTGATAACAAGAAGTTGCAAGAAGGAAATCAAAGACTCAAACATAACTTAAGTGAGGAATTTGAAATGTCAAACTTGGGAAATCTCTCATACTTCCTTGGCATTGAATTCTGCAAGAGCAGTAGAGGCTTGATGATGCACCAAAGAAGATATGCAAGCGAAATACTCAAGAGATTTGAGATGCAATATTGAAACCCAACTTCGACTCCAGCTGAGCCCATAATGCAACTGTCGAAAGACACAAATGAAGATGATGTCCAATGCAGTACAAAAAACTCATTGGATCACTTCGATACCTCTGTCACACAAGACTAAACTTAAATATTGTGTAAGTATGGTGAGCATATTCATGCAGAAGCCAAATGTATCACACCTAGCAACGACGAAAAGGATACTAAGGTATCTCAAATGATCTCTTGACTATGGAACTATGTTTCCTGTAACTAATGAAGGAAAAGAATGCAAGTTAGTGGATTACACCGACTTAATTTGGTGTAGTGATGTCGAGGATAGAAAATTCACAACTAGTGATGTGTTTATTCTAGGTGGTGCACCAGTTGCCTGGAGTTCAAGAAAGGAACCAGTAGTGGCACTATCGTCATGTGAATCAGAATACATAATTGCTTCTCTATGTGCATGTCAAGCAACATGAATGGTGAATTTGGACTGAGAGATTACAAGGAAGAATCATGGATCAATTACCATGAAGATCGACAACATGTCCGCCTTCAATCTAGCGAAGAATCTGATAGCACATGGAAGAAGCAAGCACATCAAAATGAGGTTCCATTATCTTCAAGAGCAATTTGAAATCTATTTCCTTCATGCAATCCAACCAACATCATAGAAATGAAGCTCAAAGGACTTGGAACACCTCTACTATTCAACCTTTGCCTCTCAAGTTTGTTCAAAGGGATCAAACTGCAAGGAATTAATGGACAAATGTACTCTTATGTTGTTACCTTTAACGTTTGAAAAACGTATGTCACTTTTCCATATTATGTCATTCTCAATCATCACTTTGCATTATTTACTAACATGCTTTTTCCGCCATTTTTTGTTTCTCTAACTGTACATGAACACTCACAGATCTTCTATGTAACTAATATTGAAACATACCTTGTTAATTTTGATTTGATAACTTTATTAATAAACTCTAGATATGGAGTTCTCACAATTTTCACAAAAATTAGAGTCACATTCAATTTGTGTATACCATGTTATAATGTATGTTTGATTTCAAATTTAAAGTATCTAAAATTAATTTTAAAAGTATAAAAAATTGCACCAACACTAGAGCCACATTCCGTGTGTGTATTATACCTTGTTATAGTGTATATTTAATTTCACGTTTAAATCATCTAAAATTATACAAGATGAAGATGTTTATGTTGCACAGCCAATTGTGTTGTTGAAGCAAGATGAAGAAAGCAAGTTATACAAGTTGCATAAAGCCATGTATGGACTTAAGTAAGCTCTAAGAGGTTGGAATAAAAAGATAAATAACTTTATAAGGAAGAAGGAATTTGTGAAGTGCACAACTGATAATGGAATATGTGTAAGAATAAGCAATATTGAATTGCTTATACTATGTCTCTATGTCGATGACCTGTTGATAACAGGAAGTTTCAAGAAGGAGATAAAAGACTTCAAACATAACTTAAGTGAGGATTTTGAAATGCAAGACTTGGGAAATCTCTCATACTTCATTGGCATTGAATTCTGCAAGAGTAGTAGAAGTTTGATGATGCACCAAAGAGGATATGCAAGCGAAATACTCAAGAGATTTGAGATGCAATATTGCAACCTAACTTTGACTTCAGCTGAGCCCATAATGAAATTGTCAAAAGACAAAAACGAAGATGATGTCGATCCAACGCGGTATAGAATACTCAATGGATCACTTCGATACCTCTGTCACACAAGACCATTCTTAGATATTGTGTAAGTATGGTAAGCATATTAATACAGAAGTCAAAGGTATCACACCTAGCAGTGACGAAAATGATACTAAGGTATCTCAAATGAACTCTTGACTATGGCATTATGTTCCTGTATCTAATGAAGGAAAATAATACAAGTTAGTGGGCTACATCGACTCAAGTTGGTGAAGTGATGCTGAGGATAAAAAATTCACAACTAGTTACGTGTTTATGCTAGGTGGTGCACCAGTTGCTAAGAGTTCAAGAAAGGAACCAATAGTAGCACTATCATCGTGTGAATCAGAATACATAATTGCTTCTCTATATGCATGTCAAGCAACAAAGATGGTGAATTTGGACGAAGAGATTATAAGGAAGAATCACGAAGCAATTACAATGAAGATCGACAACATGTTTGCCTTCAATCTAGCGGAGAATCCGATAGCACATGGAAGAAGCAAACACATCAAAATGAGGTTCTGTTATCTTTAAAAGCAATTGGCAAAAGCGAAATTGAACTCGGAACACTGCATAACTGAGAATTAGATTGCATATATTATGACGAAAGAAGTGCATGTCGAAGTGTTCAAGAAGTTAAGGTCTATGATGAATGTATATTTCTTAGACACAATGAATTATGTGACATGTTGAATTGTAATTTCTTGTGTCGAAACAAGTTGCTCGATAAAAGTAAGGAAATGCCGAATCTGTATAGTTGTCGAAAAGAGTGTGTCTTCGACATATTCATTAGGATTAACTCCATTGTGTTTTAAACAAAGTTAGTTAGTTAGAGATTGCATGGGATGCAAGCAATCATAATCTATAAACTTTATAGATTTGATAATTTTTCTTCTTCATTCTCTCGTCAAAAACCTAATTTCCTTTCTTCCCCAATTCAATATTTTCTCCTTTTAATAATAATTGTGCAGCAAAATTTTACAATCAAAGATGATTGATTCACTCGAGTGAAGAGTGAATAGCAAACAAAATAATCAATGAGAAAAATTGATTCTCGTACATCAAAATTTAATTTGAAATTCATCAAATTTTGATGAAATTATTGAACAGAGATTTGACAAAATTCCAACACAAGTTACCTTATAAAAAAATTATATAAATATAAATGAATTTATTTTGATAAGAATTAATTTAATAATTTATTGAAATTAATATTTTTATTATATAATAAAGAAAGATGTTGTCTTTAGAAAATGAGGAATTTAATTATTTGACAGTGTTAAAAAAGAAAATATTTGTAGAGTATTTAGCAAAATATACTAGTCCAGTAATAATGTTTGGGTGTATAGATTGATTTTGTCCGAGTTGTAAAAAAAGAGCATATGCAGGGTGACATGTATGTAAGAAACGTAGCATCCCCGGCGGTTGACACGATTACCACATACTAGTAATAGTATTGATTTTTGTAAATATGTAGAAAGTATAATCTGACACGTCACGTGTGTTGCAAGAAGAGAAAGCTTGTATCTTTACTCATTCCTAATATCCTGAACCCAACCCAGAGAGACATCCGAGTGTGTTGAGTTTGAGTTTGAGTGGCAATGAATTATTCTCTACACTCTCACTCCTCAATCATCCATACTCCCCCCAATCTCAACCGTTTACGATTCCTACTTCCATCTTCCTTCTCCTCCTCCTCCTCCTCCATCCATCGTTATCGCCATCGCACTCTTCCGCTGCTGCTCGTATCTGCTGTCTCCTCCCCCCATAAACAATCTAGGTTTTCTACTCTCCCTCTTTTATCTTAATTATTACTATTACTACTCTTTTCTATTCTTCTTATCTTTTTCCAATTCTCAGCAAAGGTGGAGAAAATAGCAACAAAGATAATGTTCATCTGCATCTGAGATTAGATCATCAAGTTCATTTCGGTGACCATGTTGCCATTCTAGGATCAGCTAAACAGTTTGGTTCCTGGAAGACTAATATTCCACTCAATTGGACACCTGATGGATGGGTATGCGACTTCCACTTCAACGGAGGTGATCACATTGAATTCAAATTCATCATTGTCAACCAACACGGCACTCTACTTTGGGAATCTGGAGATAACAGAGTCTTGCACTTGCCTGACGCTGGCAATTTTCACACGGTTGCCAAATGGAACACAACACACCACGCTATGGACCTACTGCCTTTCGATGACCACGATACCAAAAGTGTAGGAGATAATACTCACTCAAATGATGACAAAGAAGCTTCTTCTTCTTCGTTTGAAGCAGGGTCAAGTCCTTTTGTAGGAGAGTGGCAAGGCAAATCTATTTCCTTCATGCAATCCAACCAGCATAACACCAATGAACCCCAAAGGACTTGGGACACCTCAGCTCTTCAACCATTGCCTCTCAAGTTTGTTCAAGGGGATCAAACTGCAAGGAATTGGTGGAGAAAAGTATCTCACTTTTCCACATTATGTCATTCTCAATCATCACTCTCTTTCTTCCTTGCATTCTTTTCTTCACTAATCCTTGCATATAACCAATCTCTAATTCAAAACCCTAGCTCAATGATTTCGCATGCCACTCAATAAACTTGATCATTTATTTGCTTTTGTATGTCAGATAGGAAAATTAAGCCACTCGCTTCATCTTAGAATTTATTTTTGCTGATATACATTTTATAATTCAATCTGTAAAATTCTCTATTACCAATTTCCAAGCTTCTTTCCCACAGTTTTAAATTTGAATGTCAGCGGCAGCACTAACTTTATCTTGACTATTCAATTTGAAGCTTGAGATTGTACGTGATATAGTTGAAAGTGTTCACGGGGAAGATCGATTGGAGGCTCTCCTATACACTTCTATCTATCTGAAGGTGTTGTTCTCACTTTTCCTCCTTATTTTTATTTCTTCATCTATGCTCTTCTTATACCACCATCTGAGCCCTTGTAACATAATATTATGCAGTGGATAAACACAGGGCAAATACCATGTTTTGAAGATGGAGGTCACCACCGTCCCAATAGGCATGCTGAGATTTCAAGGCTTATATTTCGTGAGTTAGAGCGACATACAAGTCAAAAGGATGTATCTCCACAGGTGATTTATTGTTATTTTCAACACTAGGCATGCTGACGTTGAAGGACAACCTTTTTGGTTCTCTATCCTATTCCTAATTGTACTGTAGCCTTATACATCTCTCATGTTTGTATATACATATTCTACTGCAACAGCACTGAATTGAGTTATGGCTTTAACAAATTTTGTTCTCTACACTTCTACCCATGGATTTTAATATGGGGATAGATTGATAGTTAGGAAGATGACATTATTTTGGCCTCGTTTCAGGAAGTTTATGTCTAACTTCCTTTATTTACCATAATTTCATTGATATACAGGAAGTACTAGTTATTCGAAAGATTCATCCATGTTTGCCATCTTTCAAGGCAGAATTCACGGCATCTGTTCCTCTGACTCGAATTAGAGATATTGCTCATCGAAATGACATTCCACATGACCTCAAGGTTATTTTCCCTAAACTACATGGACTAAGGAATCTTATTTCACTTCATTATTAATTATAGGTCATCTGTTTTACATACATATATTTACATATTTTCAGACACAAATTAAACACACAATACAAAACAAGCTTCACCGTAATGCTGGTCCTGAAGACTTGGTTGCTACAGAAGCTATGCTTGCTAAAATCACAAAGAACCCTGGAGAATATAGTCAAGCATTTGTAGAGCAGTTCCAGATATTTCATCGGGAACTCAAAGACTTCTTTAATGCTGGCAGGTTTGACATGAATATCACAAAGCTGACTCATTATAGTTTCTAATCATATGGAATTGCAGATTTGTTTTGCTTTTGCCTTCAAATCACTCTCTCTTGTTATGATGTATGTTATTTTAATTTCCGGCATTAGTTGACAGGAAAACCCACATTTTCAGTGATAATGAAATTTTCGGCATTAGTTGACAGGAAAAACTACATTTTGAAGTAATCATGTATATCCTTAAGTCATAAAGTCCTCGAGCTGAGCACTATGTAGTTGTAGTTGTTTTTGTTTTTTGTTTATTTATTTATCTTGGAGGTGTTGAAGTTAATGGGTTTTAGATAAATTTAGTAGAAGAGAAATGATAAATACTTTTGAATATGATTCTAGTGTAATATTATTGATAATGACTTGATACTAAAGACACCTATTTATTGGGATATAAGACTCCTAACCTTAAAGAAATAAGGAAATCAAGAAACAAATTATTGTTATAACTAAATAATATGAAAACTAGTCTTATAGAATCCTATGTGATAAACAAATTAATGATCCCGCATATCAATTTGTTGTATTGCAGTCTTGCCGAACAGCTAGAATCAATTTATGAATCTCTGGATGAATATGGCATGTCAGCACTTAATTCATTTTTCGAGTGCAAAAAGGTGCATTTGCTTTTTCTGATTCTCTTGGATTTTTCATTGATTGGTTTTGGATCCTAACTTACTATCCTCTATCCTGCAAAATCCTCTCAACCAGATTGTTTTCCCCTCCTTTTCTTTGTCTAAATACCTCTTCAATGTCCTGAAAATAGTTTGCTGCTCATCATATTCAGCATGAAATTGAATTATTATGGTTGTTAAGCTATTACACGATAAGAACTCACTCCATTATTATGAATCTATGGTTAAGTTATATTGATCCCTATTGACTTTGGTACTAAAAGTCTTTCTTATAATGGCATCTACTGATGAGGAAACACATTTTGTACTTCTCCAGAATATGGATGCTGCAGCAGAATCAACTACTTCAAAAGAACAAGGAATTAAACTTTTATTTAAAACCATGGAGTCTTTGAATGCTTTGAGAGATATTATTGTGAAGGGTCTTGAAAGTGGCCTCAGGAATGATGCTCCAGATTCTGCAATAGCCATGCGTCAAAAGGTGAGACTAGTTTTATTCAATTATCTAGCAAACACTTGAGTATGGATAGTAATTTAAAGAATGTTGGAACATCTATTGATTCTTGCTCTTTGGAGGACAGTGGCGGCTCTGTGAGATTGGGCTTGAGGATTACTCATTTGTTCTTCTGAGCAGGTTTTTGGCTTACCTTTTCCTAATTTACACTTTCAACATTCATCAGATATTTGGACTTTTGGCTTACCTTTTCCTAATTTACACTTTCAACATTCATCAGATATTTGGACGTTGAACAACTTTTGTAAAGTATATATGAAGGGCACATGATTTTGTAATAGGCATGGAATTCTTGCTAGCTAATTAGATGATAGGTACATCTAGAAATGTTAAAGGGACTGAATTGGATGTTTCTTCTAATCAGAAGGTGATCCTTTTATAGGAAAGACTATACAGAATATTCTAAAATTATTAAGGAATAAAATAAAACAAAATTAACAGGTATTGATGATAGTCAACACTAAAATATTTCAACATTATAACTATAATATAATGCATATTTTCTCTATTTGTACAAAGATAGATGTTAATAGGATCAATCTAGTATTAGATAAGAAATTTGCAGCAAACACTGAAAGATAAAAGGGAAAACTGATTAATTAGGGCTATGGAAAACCAGAGTTCAAATGGGATCTGGTTGTTACAAGCATAGCAGCAGAAAATGAGAAATAAAAATGAGAACTAAGGCTCTTAGAGAGGCCTGCACTCTCCCACTACTAGATTCTCCAAATCTGTCGTACCTCTCCACTCACTCACCTAGTATATTTATTTCCTCCCCACAGACTCTCTCCACTAAAGGCTGCCAGCTGTCCTAGAGCATGTGCAGCTCTAACAGAAAGAATTCTTCCCCAAGCCTTCTAGAAAGGCTGACGTGTCTTTTTCCTTTTGTAAACATTACCAAATCTACCAATTCTTCCCCCTTCAAACTTCTCCTTGTCCTCAAGGAGAAAAGTTGGAAATTGTGCCTCCATTTTATCAACATTTCCCAGGAATTTTCAAAATTTGGCAGATTCTTCCACTTGATCAATACCTCCAAAATACTGCTCACCCTGCCTGTAATCAATGGCCTTCTCAGGTGCAGTTTCTAATTGCCAATCCTCATCCAAACAAGCTGGCAGAGGCTGTGGTGTCATAGAAGGTGAGATTGCCTTCTTGAGCAAGGAAACATGGAAAACAGGATGAATCTTTGAATCCTCAGGAAGCTTTAATTTATAAGCTACTGCACCTATCTTCTGAATCACCTCAAAAGGACCATAGTACCTAGGGCTGAGTTTTTGATTCATCCTTTTGGCCAACTTCTTCATCTTGTAAGGCTGGATTTTTAAGTAGACTTGATCTCCTACTTCATATTCTACTTCTCTTCTATGCTTATTGGCCTGATTCCTCATCAAATCCTGAGCCCTCAATAACTGATCCTTGAGCTCTCCCAATATCAAATTCCTCTCAGCAGTCAACCTATTGACTTCATCCACGGCTGATGGAAGAACATCTCCTCTTACTATCACAGGGGGGGCCCTCCCATAGAGAGCTTCAAAAGGTGTGGTCTTCAGTGAAGCATGATAGTTTGTGTTGTACCAATGCTCTGCCCAAGCCAGCCACTTGGGCCATTGTTTTGGTTTCAAACTTGTCACACACTTGAGATAGGTTTCTAAACATATATTTACCACTTCAGTCTGCCCATCAGACCGAGGGTGTTAAGCACTGCTATATTTCAACTTGGTGTCTGCTTGTTTGAACAATTTTGACCAAAATTGGCTCAAAAATACCCTATCTCTGTCAGAAACAATAGAGGTAGGAAAACCATGTAGTCCTTACCACTTCTTGAATGAACAAGTCAGCCACTTCTTTAGCTGTGTAAGGGTGACTAAGAGGTACAAAGTGTGCATACTTAGTCAACCTGTCTACTACCACCATGGCAGTATCCACCCCATGAGCTCTAGGCAAGCCTCCAATGAAATCCATGGAAATGTCACTCCATGTTTGAGTTGATATGGGAAGAGGTTGAATTAACCCACCTGGGCTCAAGGTTTGATATTTGTTCCTTTGGCAAACCTCACAATTTTGAACATACTCTCGGATTCTCTTCCTCATTCCTTCCCAATACACCACACTTACAATTCTCTTGTAAGTCCTCAGCTGGCCTGAGTGCCCACTTATAACTGTATCATGAAACTTATTTAAAATCCAACCAATCCTTGGAGATTGCTTTGGAATCACAATTCTGCCTTCATAATACAGTCTCCCTCCCTTCATGTAAAATCCTGGTTGGCTAGCAGGATCTACCAGCAATGTTTGCACAATAGTCTTCAACTTCTCATCTTGCGGATCTACCAGCAATGTTTGCACAATAGTCTTCAACTTCTCATCTTGCTGAACTACTTCTTCTAAACCCTCCCAAGCCTCACACTGTAGGGTGGTGACATGATTGTACATCATCTGCCTTGAAAGGGAGTCTGCTGCATTGTTCTCCTTGCCTGACTTATATTTGACCTCAAAATCAAATCACAACAACTTAGACAAATATTTTTGCTACTCTTCCCCCATAATTCTTGACAAACTTCCTATAATACCCTCTTATTCCCAAGAAGCCTCTTAACCCCTTTATATTCTTAGGGATAAACCAATTCAGCATGTCTTCCACCTTCTTGGGATCAGCAGCTACCCCCTTCCAGATATTATGTGGCCCAAGTATTCAATCTCTTCTTGCCCAAAGGAACATTTCTTTCTATTGGCAAATAGCCTCTGGTCAGCTAACACATGCAAGACTATCTTCAAATGTTTCAAGTGCTCTTCTTTACTCTTGCTGTACACCAGTATATCATCAAAGAAAACTAGGCAAAATTTCCTTAGAAATGGCCACAACACTTCATTCATCAAGGCTTGAAAAGTGGAGGGGGCATTAGTGAGCCCAAAAGGCATCACTAAGTACTCATAGTGACCTTCATGGGTTCTCAATGGAGTTTTGGCTATATCCTCCTCCTTCATCCTGATTTGGTGGTAGCCTGACTTTAAGTCCAATTTGGAAAAAATCACAGCTCCCCCCAACTCATCCAGCAACTCCTCAATGATAGGTATAGGGAACTTGTTTGGTTTTGTCACTTTATTCAAAGCCCTATAATCTGTGCAAAATCTCCATCCCCCATCCTTCTTTTTCACTAATAGAACAGGACTGGAGCAAGGACTAGTACTATGCCTGATAATACCTGCTTGTAACATTTCCCCCACTATCTTCTCAATTTCATTTTTTTTTTTATAAAAGGGGTATCTACAGGGCCTTAAATTTGGGATGGTAGCTTCAGGTCTGAGGGTAATGGCATGGTCATGCTCCCTGATAGGAGGGAGTCCAGTTGGCAGGTTGAAAACTTCTTTGGAAGAACTCAAAAGCTCTTCCAAAACCTCATCCTCCATTGCTGGGTTCACTATATCTGGCCCCCGCGAGTGAACAACAAAACCCACTCTTTCATCATTCAAAGCTTTGATCAAAGCCTTCCATGAGGTTTGTCTATTGCATAGAGAAGGATCTCCCTTGATACTATACTTTTGTGCATCTCTTTCCCACTTCAAACTGAGCTCCCCAAAATTCACTGCAATATTTCCCAAATTGGCCAGCCAATCCATCCCAAATACCATATCAGTCCCTCTTAACTTCATCAAAAAGAAATGCTGACTGAATTCCACTCCTTGTACCAGGAATTTCAACCTTTCACATATCCCTTGATTAGTCACCCTCTCTCCATTTCCTACTTCTACAACATAGGTGGGAGTCTCAACTATATTTACCCCTAATTCAATCACAATAAGGGGATCATTAAAGTTGCTTGTAGCTCCAGAATCAATCAAAGTCACAAGCTCTCTTCCTTCCACAGTCACCCACACCTTGTAAGATTTGTTTGAGGTAAACCCCTCCTTACTTTGCATAGACAATTGTAAAGTCTTCAATTCCTCCTCAATTTCTTCAGTTTGAACCCCTATTCCTCCTATTCCCCCTCATCACTACTGTTTTCACACAATTTCAAACTCATGTTTGAATTTGCAAATGTGTTCCCTATTCCATTTGTCTCCAATTTTAAAACAAAGGCCCTTCTTGTTCCTCTCTTCTAGTTCTGCAGGATCCAATCTTTTCCCCTTGTACTTCTTATTCCCTCTAGTTCTGCAGGATCCAATTTTTTCCCCTGCTCCTTTCCCCTTCCTTCCTATTACCCCCCATGGCACCAGGATCCTTGATCCTCATATTTCCTCTCCTTTGCACCACTTCATTCTTCTCTTAAATCAAAAGAGCCCTGTCCATCAGTTCAGCCAAGTCTTGGCTTTCATGGAGCTTTAGTTCAGCCTGAATTTCATCCTTCATCCTTCAACCCATTCAAGAAGATAGAGTCCAACATTTTTCTTTCTTCTCTCCTCAAGGGTGCTATCAACATCTCAAATTTCTCCCTGTATTCCACTACAGTTCCCTTTTGCTTCAGACTCAGCAAAGGTCCTAAAGGATTGTGTAGAAGTCCAGGTTGAAAACGCCTCATAACTGCAGTTTTGAACACATCCCAAGTTCTCATAGGTGCTTGTTCTTCCCACCATTGGTACCAGTTTAGAGCTCTATCCTCCATAGCCAGTACTACTGCATCAAGCTTGTCTTGCATCTTAACTCCATGAAGATGGAAATATCTTTCCATGCGGACTAACCATCTATAAGCATCATCTCCTTTAAAAACTGGGATCTCTACCCTTCTATGATCTCCAACCACTCTAAACTGACCCTCACCACCATGACGATGATGGTGTGGTCTTGATTCTCTGGAAACAGTGCTTCTCTCACTCCAATCATCCTCCTCCTCACCACCACGAGGACGATGCCTTCTAGGTCTCCCATTATTTCGCACAGGATTCTCTTGAATCAGCTGGCGAATCTCCTCAATGGATACTTGTGGTCTTGACTGTTGTTCTAGTACCAGCTGTCTAATCTGATCCAGCATGACTTCAAAGTTGCTCATTCTTTGTTCCACTGCTTCTAATCTGTTTTCCGTATTGCTTCTTGTATTGACCATTCGCAGGCGCATACAAGAAACCAAGGCTCTAGATACCAAATTGATAGGATCAATCTAGTATTCGATAAGAAATTTGCAGCAAACAGTGAAAGATAAAAGGGAAAACCGATTAATTAGGGCTATGGAAAACCAAAGTTCAAATGGGATCTGGTTGTTACAAGCATAGCAGCAGAAAAAAAGAAATAAAAATGAAAACTAAGGCTCTTAGAGAGGCCTGCACTCTCCTACTACTAGATTCTCCAAATCTGTCGTACCTCTCCACTCACTCACCTAGTACATTTATTTCCTCCCCACAGATTCTCTCTCCACTAAAGGCTGCCAGCCGTCCTAGAGCATGTGCAAATCTAACAGAAATAATTCTTCCCGAAGCCTTCTACAAAGGCTGACGTGTCTTCTTCCTTTCGTAAACATTACCAAAGATGTTTATTAGATGTTGGATTTACTTAAAGAATTATATGAACTTATCAATTATCTACTACATCAGAACGGCGTAATATATGATAATTTGTTTTTCAAATTTAAACAATTGTTACTGATAGGGATTTATTGAATAATGTAGAATGTGATTGATGGAATTTGGAAATATAAAACTACCTCTAGCTTCACGCCACTTGTAATAACAAGATTTTCATCTTGGTAGAGCATTAACTTCTGAACTCATAAATAGGTTTCTCAATGTGCTTGACGTTATGGGAGGTGCTTCTTGGCTAGCTTCAAATTTGGAGTCAAAAAATGTTAACTCTTGGAATGATCCACTTGGAGCCCTTATTATTGGAGTTCACCAGCTGAAATTGTCTAACTGGAAACCAGAAGAATGTGGTGCTATTGAAAATGAGCTTATTGCCTGGAGTACAAGAGGCCTTTCAGAAAGTGAAGGTAACTTTCTTAGGTCTTTGATTGAATTGTTCTGCCTGTTGAAACCTTGTAAACAGTCTTGACTAATGTTTTATTTATTTTTAAATGTACTCTTTTTCTCCCAGGAAATGAAGATGGCAAAAAGATTTGGACATTGAGACTGAAGGCTACTCTTGATAGATCCAAGAGGCTAACTGAGGAATATACTGAAGAACTTCTTAAGATATTTCCTCAAAAAGTTGAGGTTAGATAGTAATTTATTACTAAGTTGAAGCCTGATATTTATTACCGTTTGGTTTTTTAACCAGGTTCGTGTTCCTTCATGTTGTGCATATATATTTTGATAAAACAAAGTTGTTACTTTAAATGTTACAGATCCTAGGAAAAGCTTTAGGAATATCTGAAAACAGTGTCAAAACATATACAGAAGCGGAGATTCGTGCTGGGTATGATAATGCGTTATCCTTAAATTTTAGTAAGATGAGATTTACAAGAATTATAACATGTAGTGTTTTGAACAGTATCTATGGTTTCTTGTCATGTTTATTCTTACACTATGAATTTCATTACGATAAACATAACTAGTATGTTTTCTAACCTCTCTACTGTAAATTTTTAGTGTAATTTTTCAGGTTTCAAAACTATGTACTCTTCTTCTAAAAGCTGTGAGAAGTACGCTTGGTTCTCAAGGTTGGGATGTTATTGTTCCCGGAGCTGTTTTAGGAACATTGGTTCAGGTAATGAGTTGTGTTTAGAGAAATCATGTACGATGTTACTAGGATAGTTACCCTGTGTGCACAATGTTTAGAGAAACCATGTATTCTTGTAACAAAGAACATGTAGTAACAAATAATATGATAATCATGCACAGATGCGTGCGTGTGTGTGTGTGAGAGAGAGCGCTTTATAATAAAACCCTCATTATTGAATTTTATGAAGTGAATAACCCCTTGCGCTGGTGTCTTAGAATACACTGTCATACTAATATTACTAAGACTGCTTCAAGATGGAGCATAAAAGATAATCATGCCTAACTTCTTACAAATATCCATATGTACTGCTCCAATTTATCATTAACTATCAAACAAAATTCACAGATTAATAGGAAGAAGACAGGTAGTGTAAGACACAATGGCAAACACAAATTAGAACAAGTCACAAATTATTATTATTAATAATAATCAAAGAGAAGTCCTTAAGTTTGGGAAAGAGGGACATCTATAGTCTTTTCACCATCAAAAATTAAAGTCAAAGTAATAACCAAGTAAGCAATAGCTAGGGAGGAATTATTCCCATTCAACTGACCAAAAAAAAAAAATCCTCCTCACTTCATTATGATTAAAAATGAATTTGAATTTTTTTACCTAGGTTGAAAGAATTGTTCCTGGGTTGTTACCGTCGCCAGTGGAAGGTCCTATTATCCTGATTGTTAACAAAGCTGATGGTGATGAAGAGGTATATTTATACTTCTTTGAGAGCATACTGAAATCTTAAATATATCAATATTAATAAGTTTGATTGCCCTGGCAGGTAACAGCTGCTGGGAAGAACATAGTGGGAGCTATCCTTAAGCAAGAGCTGCCTCACTTATCTCATCTAGGTGTTAGGGCTCGGCAGGCAAGTTTTATTTTTAAATAAGCAATCCCAACTAATGATTTTGAATTTTGAACTTATAAAATTATTAAATTGTCACTGACATTCATACAGCTATTGCTTATTACAGGAAAAGGTCGTCTTTGTCACTTGTGAAGATGATGAAAAAATTGCTGATATTCAAAGACTTGTTGGGTCGTGTGTGAGGTCATTTCCAAGACAATTTTCCCATCCATGCTTGTTTGTATTTAAAATTAAAATCTCTAATGTCAGGATGTGGGATGTGGGTCAAATAATAATGTCCCCTTTTTTTCTTCTTCAAACTATTTTGATTCTGCTGTGAACAGATCTTATTCTATTATATTTTCCATTTTATCCTTTCCATGTTTCTAACTTTTCAGATTGGAAGCATCCGCTGCTGGTGTTAATCTGACGTTGGCCTCTTCAGTTAACCCTGATGGCAATTTTTCTGTTGAAAGTGCTTTTGAGGGTAGTTTATCTGGAGTTGAGGTTCCTGCTTCCTCTGCCGGTAGAATCTCCAAATATAGTCAGGTAGATAGTGGCAAAATTATTCATTTCATTCTTTTAGCTATGTATGACATTTTTTTTTTGTATCTACAAATAAACTTCTAGTTTGTTGAAAGTGGGGATATTTAGAATTAAACAATTGGACAAGAAATTTAAGTTCTAATGATTTTGATTTCTGGGGGTACTAGAGATAAAATGTTCTATTACCGTGATGAGAAGAAAACCAATGAGGGTAGAGATGAATTAAGGGAGAATGGAAATATCTTTCTGCAAGGCTGCTCTGATCTGAACACTTATAATTATTTGTAATTATTTAAGCAAATTAGTGCTTGTACTATTCACATAACTTTGAAATATATATCTAATATTTTTCCATATGGTATTAAGAGCTCGATTTTGGACTTCTTGCTTCCGCATAAACCCTAGCTTCCGTAACAGTTGTGGTTTCTTATTTTTTCCGGCCTTCATTGTGGATTCTAAGTCCTTCATTGCAGATCTTTTCTGGGGTGTCACTATTCACTTATGTATCTTACAATTACTATTTGCTTATCGTTCATGCAAGTTTGACGGCCTTCCACTAAAGATTTTGCTCCAGCGACCACACCATCTGGTTTAAAACCAGCTCGAACCCCATAGTGTATCCTCAATTCCTCGTACTCCTTCCCATGTGCCGCCACGCGCGTGTACTTTCCAGTGGTCTTCCGAGCGTGTAACGGACATGCACCGCCATACATGGGACATTTTTTCACCGGATTTCAGCCGTGAATAGATCAGCTCATTTTTTTTCCAGTGTGGGATTCCACTTTCCTTTTCAAGCGTTTTGATTTGTAGGTCATTAGAATCCCAGGCATTGTTTTTTATTTTCTTTCTGATTTTTCAGTGTTTCTCTCTGCATTACAGCTTCCTGGGTCTCTTTATTGCTGTGTTCATTTACTAGGTGCTCGAAAGTGCACCGATAATCATTCCCAGTCTATGTTAGTTCCCAGGTGTCAACATTAGGAATGTTGAGATAATATTTATTATAATATGATTTGTTGGTATCTATCGGGATTATGATAGGATTGCATTCCTATTTAGATTTTATGCCTCTAATGTATATAAATAGTGGATTAAACCTTTTCATAGTTAATGAGAAATATTCAAATTTAAGTTAATTTAATCTCATAATATTCAGAGTAATTGTTTTGTATGCACATTATTTATCAATTATTATTGTTATTTAAATTCTCTGTACTAAGAGCCTCAACTGAACACAACTCAATTTGTATAAAGGGTTCTGGAATTATTTTGCTTCCTGATGCCGAAACACAGACTTCCGGTGCAAAGGCTGCTGCATGTGGTCACCTATCATCATTGTCTTCAGCTTCTGATAAAGGTAATAAAAGCAAAAAATGTGTTGAATGCCATACATAGTATCAATCTTACTATCCTCAACACAATCTTTCTAATGGTACACTATTTCAGTTACTTTGGTTTAACAATACTCATAGGGAAAGTGATTCCAGCTGAAGAATTCTTTTTTAAAATCATTCCTCTCAATACTTTACTGAAATAATGTCTGATATCTTTTTTATCATAATTAGTTTTATGCTCTCTCTTCTCTTCAGCTTCAAACCTCTTAGGATTTTATCACAAGGAGGAGGATGTATTGTGGTTCAACCCTTTAGTATGTTGTCTGTCCTGTCATTGTTGTAGATGTATAGGCATACGGGTGTGCATGGTTCTGTGTAGAGTATTCTTTTTGGTGGTCTACTATAGGAAGTCTTATCTTGCATTTTCAAAACGCAGTATTCTTTTTGGTGGTCTACTATAGGAAGTCTTATCTTGCATTTTCAAAACGCCCATGCAATGTTGATTGTTGGGGATCGAACAGAGTGATAGATGTAAATTTTAATATTGAATGACAAATGTATTCTTACAAACTACATTTCTAAAATCTAGTTTTTGAATGACAGTTTACAGTGATCAGGGAGTGCCTGCTTCATTTCAAGTTCCTTCTGGGGCAGTTTTACCATTTGGATCCATGGAATTAGAGCTAGAGAAGAGCAACTCCACTGAAATATTCAGGTCTTTACTGGACAAAATAGAAACAGCAAAACTGGAGGATGGTGAACTTGATGGTCTATGCAATCAACTCCAGGATTTGATTTCTTCCCTGAAGCTATCAAAAGATGTCATTGAAAGCATTGGAAAATTGTTTCCAAGCAATGCACGTTTGATTGTTCGATCCAGCGCCAATGTGGAGGACTTGGCTGGAATGTCAGCAGCTGGACTTTATGAATCAATACCAAACGTGAGTCCTTCCAATCCAACAGTTTTTGCAGATGCGGTTGGCGGAGTATGGGCTTCACTGTACACACGGAGGGCAGTGTTGAGCCGCCGAGCTGCTGGCGTGCCTCAGAAGGAAGCTTCAATGGCAATTCTGATCCAAGAAATGCTTTCACCAGATTTATCATTTGTACTACACACTATGAGCCCGACAGACCAGGATAACAATTCTGTGGAGGCCGAGATTGCTTCTGGCCTTGGTGAAACTCTGGCTTCTGGAACCCGGGGGACACCATGGCGTATATCATGTGGGAAATTTGACGGGCTTGTGCAAACACAGGCGTTTGCAAATTTCAGCGAGGAATTGATTGTACATAGTGCAGGGCCTGCGGATGGGGAGGTTATCCATTTGACTGTGGATTACAGCAAGAAACCACTGACAGTTGATCCAGTTTTCCGGCGACAACTTGGTCAAAGGCTTTGTGCAGTTGGGTTTTTCCTGGAAAGAAAGTTTGGTAGCCCACAGGATGTGGAAGGATGTCTTGTTGGAAAAGACATTTATATTGTTCAGACAAGGCCCCAACCTCAGTAGAAATATGGACACAATTTTGAATATGCCTTGAGATAAGATATCGAAGCCTGTATACTATTGTATCATACTTGTTTAAAAATAAATCATTTGCAATCAATAACAAAAACGTAATAATACTAATTGTTGAGATATAATATAATATGTGACTTGCTCATGCAATAAATGTTGAAGAGACGGGACAGCCTTTATTTATTTTTCATCTTTTGTATGATTGTTTGTTTCTATTGATTTTTTTTTTTTAAATTTTAAATTATTATATTATCCTATGTACTAGTAATAAGGAACAGGAGTGCGTGATATTCTTAAATAAGGGCCTTAGTAATTAATGATGGTTAGGTCTTGTTTACGGTGATGTGAGACTTTATTAGATGGTGATTTTTTCTATGGAGTAGCTTCCGTGTGATAAGAAACTTTATATTTTATGTGTGTATTAGGACGTTATAGTGATTTGTTTCCTCATTTGTTAGAGTTGAGTTATTTATAGAGGCTCTTGTTCTTAGGATTAATTTGGAATGATAATCATCCACACTCAATTAATGGTAGACTGTCAAATTCCTATTTTCTTGGGAGTCATAGATAAGTATATTGTTTACGACTTCTCTCTAGCTGAGGCATGTCTTTTCCCATATTAGTAGGGGCGCTTAGAGAGAGGCGGTGCATAACGCGTGATCTACGGAAGCCACACTGCCCTTCCTGAGGATTATAATCTTTCCACCTTTATCATATCCTTTAGAAATATATCATTACATAGTTCCTCAAGTGAAATGAATTTCATAAGTGGCGAAGTGTTTATAAACTACTGGAGTAATATATCATTACATAGTCCCTCAAGTGAAATGAAGAAATATATCATTACGTAGTTCCTCAAGTGAAATGAATTTCATAAGTGGCGAAATATTTATAAACTACTGGAGTAATATATCATTACATAGTCCCTTAAGTGAAATGAATTTCATAAATGGCGAGGTGTTTATAAACTACTGGAGTAATATATCATTACATAGTCCCTCAAGTGAAATGAATTTCATAAATGGCGAAGTGTTTATAAACTATAGACCCTAACTTTTCTGGACAATATTGCATGTTGAACCAAATTGATTAGGCATGGAGTCCTTCAAACAAGATTATGTATTGAACATGACCGGTAAGACTTTAAGTTCCTCAAGTGAGACGTAAGACCTTTAAGATTGGACTTTGCGGGACTTTAAATTATGTTTTTTGGAATAGACTTCAATCTCATCCCTTGGACGAGACTTAACGTTGGATCCCGCATAAGGAAACTCCAAGTATCGCAGGCGGGGAGTTTAGATAGCCTATTTGTTGGGACCCTTAGTTCCTTATGCTAGATTATGTATCGTGTCGAATGATGAGACTCTAATTCTCTTAGGTGAGGCGGAGAGTTTAGATAGCCTATTTGTTGGGGCCCTTAGTTCCTTATGCTAGATTATGTATTGATGTCGAATGATGAGACTTTAATTCCCTTAGGTGAAACGTTGGACCTCTCAGGCATAATTCTTAACAAGCCCTTTAACAAGACTTTTAAGTTAAGTATCTTGGGTTAGTAAATTTTACTTCATACCCATACCTTTAGCCCTATACCCCTACATTTTATATAAATACCAATTTTACCCTTATATATTTTTAACTAATTTTTCATTTTATTTTTAAAATAATTTTAAAATTTTATTTTGTTTACTGGAACTCTTTTGAAAAATTTTCCGGTACACAAAATAAAAGTTAAAAATATATTTTAAAAAATAGTTACCGGAACTTTTTATAAAGTCTTCCGGTACACAAAAATAAACTATCAAAGCTCTTTTGCAAAGTCTTCTTATACACAATAAAAATTAATTTTTTTTTTAAGAAATGACTACCGAAACTCTTTTGCAAAGTCTTCCGATACACAAAAATTAAATACCGGAATTCTTATGCAAAGTCTTCCGGTTTAAAAAAAAATTTAATTTTTTTTTTAGAAATGACTACCGGAACTCTTTTACATAGTTTTCCGATATATAAAAATTGACCATCAGAACTCTTTTGCAAAGTCTTGCGGTACACAAAAAAATTTTAAAAATGATTACCAGAACTCTTTTACAAAGTCTTCCGTTACACAAAATAAAATTTTAAAATTATTCAAAAATAATAATAAATTAGTTAAAAATATATTAAGGCAAAATTAATATTTATTATAAAATGTAGGGGTATAGGGATAAAGGTACGTAGGAGGTAAATTTTCCTCTAAAAATTAAAATAATAAAATAATCAAATAATAACAAGGTCAAAATTGGTATTTTGAAAATTTTGTTGGGGTATGGATATAGCATGGGTATTGGGTAAACTCTTCCTTGGGTTAGACTTCAGTCGTATATCTTGAGCGAGAATTTACATTGACTCTAAGAAGATTTTACGCTATACCCCTGCAGTTATATCCATATCTCAACAAAATTTTCAAAATGTCAATTTTGAACTTGTTATTATTTTATTATTTTATTTATTTAATTTTTACCATTACTGTCAGAGGAAAATTTACCTCCTACCCCTACCTTTATCACTATACCCCTACATTTTATAAAAATATAATTTTACCTTAATATATTTTTATCTAATTTATTATTATTTTTAAATAATTTTAAAATTTTATTTTGCGTACCGGAAGACTTTGTAAAAGAGTTTCGGTAGTCATTTTTAAAACTTTTTTGTGTACCGAAAGACTTTGTAAAAGAGTTCCGGTAGTCATTTCTAAAACTTTTTTTTTAATTTTTTTTTGTTAACCAGAAGACTTTGCATAAGAGTTCCGTAGTCATTTCTTAAAACATTTTTTTAACTTTTATTTTGTGTATCGGAAGACTTTGCAAAAGAGTTCCGGTAGTTAAATTTTTGTGTACTGGAAGACTTTGGAAAAGAGTTTCAGTAGTTAATTTTTGTGTACCGAAAGACTTTGTAAAAGAGTTCAGGTAACCATTTTTTAAAATATATTTTTAACTTTTATTTTGTGTACCAAAATACTTTTCAAAAGAGTTCCGATAAACAAAATAAAATTTTAAATTATTTAAAAAATAAAAGAAAAAATTAGTTTAAAACATATAAGAGTAAAATTGGTATTTTATATAAAATGTAGGGGGTATAGAGTTAAAGGTAGGGATATGAGGTAAAATTTTCTGATTCTAATTTTCTTAGGTGAAATGTTGAACCTCTCGGGCATAATTTTTAACAAGTCTTTTAACAAGATTTTTAAGTTAAGTATCTTGAGTTAGACTTCAGTTGTATATCTTAAACGAGAATTTACATTGAATCGTTCCGGGAAAAACTCAAACTCTCTCAAGAGGTTGAGAGTTTAAATAGCGTGTTTGATGGGACACTTATTTGAAAATAATTGAGATAATTAATTTATTGTTACATAAGCATATAAAAATAATTAAAATCTCTTAATATAAAAAAAAAGAAAAGAATGGTTTATATTAAGAAAAATGGTATTTCAAAAGAGAAAGAGGTTTAATTTATTGGTACATATGCATATAAAAATAATTGAAATGTCAGAATATAAAAATAATAAGAAAAATGGTATTTGAAAATAATTGAGATGTTCATAAATCATTACAGCTCATCACAACTTTAGTCCTAAATTGTTACTAATTATGAAAAGTATGAAGCAAATTTACGTCATTGTTTATGAAAGAATTAAACTAAAATAGTAAAGAGAATAAAATAAGTATTTAAAAAAAACATTAATAATAATAAGAGTAATAGTGATTGAAAAAAAAAAGAAAACAAAATTGGTTGGTGGAAAGGGTCAAAACAAATGTTGGATAAAAACAAAACAAAATATAAAAATGATGTATTTCATTAAAGTTGCAATTTTCAATTTTTGTATAACTTAGTTTTTTTTAGAAATAACTTAATTGACAAGGAGGTGGATTAAAGTACGAGGCAATTGGAATTTGAATTCTTGTTTACCCCAATAATATATTTAGTTACTATAATCTAAGTATACGTGTAGTGTGTATAGTGAGGTTTAAAATGGAAAAATAAGAGAGAAATTTGATGTAAAAATATTCTTCATAGATCAATAATGAGTACTCTTGTAATAATTGTAATAGGCATTATAGTTTCATTAAATATGTCTTCAATGGCAGCCTGGATATTGCAGGAGGACTGATGATAGTAAAGACAAGTTTATAATACACGGTTTGTGGCCTTCCAATAAATTGGATCCTCAGCCACAATATTGTACTACAGATGCTCAAGGTGATGAGTTTGTTTGTTTATCGTTACTTTTGTTTTATATTACATGCATCAATAACATGAACTTACTTTTGTTTTATATTACATGCATCAATAACATGAACTTACTTTTGTTTTATATTACATGCATCAATAACATGAACTTTTTTTGTTGTTGACAGATTTCATGGCCAATAGGAGACAATATAGATTTTTAGATAGGTCAGTGGAAGAAGCATGGAACATGTTACTACGATGGGAAGACTCATAGACAATACAAATACTTCAATACAACATACAACTTTTGGAAAAAATTCGACCTTTTTAATACACTAAAGGCAGAAGGGATTGTCCCTGTTTCAGGAGGCAAGCAGTGCACTATAGAGGCTGCAACAAAAGCCATAAAAAAGCACTACACCTAAGACACTGTTACCTTCACTCCTCAATTTATGTGTTCTACGTCCAAACCATCTGAATTATATGAAGTTATTATGTGCGTGGATCATGATGGAATGAATGCCATCAACGAAGTTATTATGTGCTTGGATCATGATGGAATGAATGCCATCAACTGTACAAGGACTTCATCTTGTGGTAAACAATTTATATGGAAATTAAAACCATAATAATAATGATGCAATATATATATATCTTCCAGCTAGATATACTAAATAAAAAGGAAGCAACTATGAATGTCAATGTACTACTCC
The DNA here is from genome assembly GCA_963966055.1 of Lathyrus aphaca. Classification (NCBI taxonomy): domain Eukaryota; kingdom Viridiplantae; phylum Streptophyta; class Magnoliopsida; order Fabales; family Fabaceae; genus Lathyrus; species Lathyrus aphaca. Next base: position 1,259,548 of record OZ014520.1, read on the forward strand.
CCTATTATGAAAGATATTAGTGTTTATTTATCTATTATTTTACAACTATGATAATTCTTGATGCATTCAGAGGCTATATTTAAAACTTTTTTTTCTTTTAAAATTAGGACAACTAATAATATATTCAACTCCATTTTAATAATATTTGGATATACTTATGTTGCACAAGATCAATGATGATTGAAAGCTCTAACCAGGACTAGGAGTTAATGTTTTAAGATAACAAAATACTAGTGCATTGGTGGAACAATCTTATTCCAATATTATGATTTTGATTCCTTGGACATTTTAGTCACTATTACTCTATTTACAAACCTTCTTTTAGATGAATGGTTCAAACCTCTTGCAGGGCAAGATTTTTGCGGAATACCTGAAAAATAAAGAAGCTTCTGTAGAAACACTTGCTTGTAAGTTAGTCCAATGAGACTATCAAGCCCAAATGGGTTTAGGAATATTTTCTTCATTCCATATTTGAATCTAAAAGAAAAAAATTGATGTAACATGATATGATTTTATGAGAAAACTGAATCAAACTGAATCGAATCATTATATAAGGTCATTTGAACCAAACCAACCCGTTTTCATTTTTTTTCCAGAACTGAACTGAACCAAAACTTTTGGTTTGTTAAGTGCCAATTTGTGCTAATATGTAGTATAATTTTTGGCACTTTTTAATAGCTAATTTGGACTTCTAATACTTTTTCCCATTGTTTCCGGTTAATTTTCGTAGTTTGGTTTATTTGCTTCAATAGTATAGATTATTTAACGTTTGTTTTATGATTTTTAGGTTTCATAATTGGAATGAAGAACACAAATCATGGCGACTCTCTTTTGAAGAATTTTGAAGAAAATGAAGATTTGGAGCTCGCTACAGGCTCGCTTAGCGAGCAGTTATAGCAAAAAGTCAGGGAGTTTCTCGCTAAGCGATGACCTAAGCTCGTTTAGCAAGCAAAGGCGGTTTAGCAATTAATGAATGCTCTCTTAGCGAGCTCTTGCTCGCTTAGCGAGTCTTGCGTTTTTCAAGATGTAGAAAAGGGTTTCATCATTCATTTTTTGGGGATCACTTCATATTTCTTAGAGAAAAAACCCTAGAATTCATATTTTCACTCATTTTCGAAGAATCGATGCATCAATAGTCGGGAGATCGTCATTGATGCTTTGTCTTCTTCATCTCTTTCTTGTAATGGAAGTTTTCATGGTTATGGATAACTAAACTCTTAGTATGTCAAGGTTAGAAGGTAGATAGGTCTTTAATTTGTATGTATAGTCTTTGATCATTGTGTAAGAACTCTTGATGATAAATATATGGTGGAAAACTTTGTGTTTATGAAATATATTTTGTGTTGCTTCATGATTGAGAAATGTGTTCAACACTTGACCTAGGTTTTTCATCCACCAAAGAACATAAGCTAGAGATAGTTATGAGACTTGGTGTTCATATTGTATTGATCTTTAATGTTGCCATTTTGATAGATTGAGTGAGAGATCATCAATGGATCAAAATGGTAAAAATCATAATTTTTTATAGAAATAAACATCTTGAGAGGATATTGTGATTGTGTTTATCGTTTTAACGAGTTCGTCCGCTTGATCGAAACTATACGTGCAAATGGGCCTATCAAACCCTAACTTTGGCATGTGCTTTTTATAAACTCTTACCAACCGATATTTTTTAGCCTGTAGTTTTAATTCGAATGCAAAGTAAATATTCCGTAGACTAAACCAAAACCCCCTGTTACAATTAAGTTTTAAACTAGCGCAACTTTAGAAAGGCGGTGATATCACAAAACAATCTCTGTGGATCGATAGCAAAAACCCTAATCTATTTGTACTCCAACAAATTGGCGTCGTTGTCGGGGAATGTTATTTGATATTACAAGCATTGCAATAGTTGCTAGGTTTTAGACTTATTTATTATTTTTCTTGAACTTGTTAATTTGTTTGGTTAGTGTTTGCAGCTTCTGTTTATGCGAGGAAAGCTTCCTGCGGACCAACTTCTTTTTGATCCTGAGATTGAGAGAACCGCAAGGAAGTTGAATAGAAAGACAAGACGGAGGAGGCAAATAGCTAAGGAAAGACGAGAATAAGGACAAGGATCAACTTCTACTTCAACATCACTCACTCCACAGTTGACACCAACCATGGCGGATCCACCTCCACCTCCACCTTCGACACCATGTGTAAATAACCCTCGTAACACAACTCAGTTTGCCAACAACGCCCACAATGGCTGGTAAGCTGAGATGAAGATCGGAACTCTGAATTTATTGTACGAGAGTCCATTCACGGGAATAGACCATGAAGATCCCTTCGCTTTTCTCACAAAATTCTATGAGATAGCGTTGGAGGCCGGAGTTGATCAAAATCAAGAGTTAGCTTTGTTCATAAGACTTTTTCCTCATGCTTTGCTTGTCAAAGCAAAGGATTGGTACCTCGATCAAAGTCCCACGGTGATGACCAATTGGAATGTTCTAGAAGAGAAGTTCGTTGAGAGATTCTTCTCATACAACCGTTTTATGGAATCAAAGACCGCAATTTCCGTGTTTTCTCAAGGTGCAAAGGCCACAGTTTCAATGAATTGACACAAATCCATATCTTTCGAAATAGTCTCCAAGCAAATTGTAAAACCTTGTTAGATGCTACTTCGGGTGGAACTTTGTTGTCAAAAAGTGCGGAAGAAGCGACGAATATTATCAACCGTATGACTCTCAATGATTTGCAAAGTCAAAATCGTAGAAATTCTATGAAGATACTCGGAGTTATTTTTTTTCGTTGATAAAAAGACAATCTTATAAGGAAGGAGGAGCCACAAGGGCATTACAATATAAGTTGTACAAGCTAGGTATATGGCCAGACCAAGTTCTAACACCTATGGCCTTTCCAATACCCGCCATCTCATGAGCATCAATGTTAAAAACTCTACTAATATGCATAATAGAAACAGTGCAGAAATATTTAATAATCTCCTGACAATCTAAAACAACATAATTCAGAGCAGCATCGAAACTGAAATTATTTAAAAGATCCACCACACTAGTAACATCTGATTGAAGAATAAAACTAGTAAGCTTCATATCCCTTGCCATAAGAAGAGCCCAGCGAATTGCAAGTAACTCAGCCGTGGTAGTATCAGCCACACTTTCAAGCTTGTTTGACGCCGCTACAAAAATATTCGTCGTAGGATCACAGATAACACAACCAAAAGATATAAAGCCTCTCGCATCACAGCCAGCATCAGTTTGTATAATCCACTTATTCGGATTCAGCATACCCATAGGGCAAGGAGGGAGTTTCAGTTTCGAAGCAAACTTGAAATTCTCATTCTCGGAAAATGCTTCCCAAATATCTGCAGCAACTTCAGAAGCCAACTGAGATTTACCATTACAAACAATATTGTTGCGAGCGTTCCAAATTTTCCAGAAACCGAAGCACACCAAATGGCATGCCGACAAGATTTTCTCCACAAGGAGATGATTAAACCAATCCAAAACATTCCCTTCATTAGGAACCTGTATTCCAAGAGGAGGAGAAAAGAAGACTCTTCAGATAAAATCACAATTTAAAAACAGGTGAGAAGTGGTTTCAGGATGGATATAGCAGAGGGAACAACAATTATCAGAAGAAATACCTTTAATGGAGAGGTTCTGTTTAGTAGGGAGAATGCCTTTCAGCAGCCGCCACATAAAATTCTTCACCCTCAGATTCAGTTCAAGTTTCCAGAATTTCCTCCAACAAAATTGACCATTGCCACCAGAAGATCCAGGAAGTAAAGATTTGCGCTTACCGACCAAAAGATTATGAGAAGATTTGACGAAATACTCTCCATCTTTCTCATAATTCCATATCTGCTTATCCTCGCGAGGTTCGCAAGACAAAGGAATGCTTTTGATTTGAAGATCCGTTTGTCGGTCAAAATTATCACTCAGAACATCCTCATTCCAACACCTGAGGTTAGCATCAATAAGAGAGTTCACCTTGCTCTCAACATCCAGAAGTCTCGCAGGTTGGAGAATTCTAAACCCCTGGCAGGAAGGAATCCAGTTATCACCAGCTATCACCACATTGTCACCATTATCAATACACCATCTTGTTCCTTTAAGAACCACATCCCTAGAGCTAAGAATGCTTTTCCAAGCGTAACTTGGATTGAAACCCGAAGGAGCCTTTGAGACCTCACACCTAGGGTAGTATCTACTCTTGAAGAATCTTTGGAATAAAGAACCATCCTCCTTCATAAGTCGCCAATTTTTTTTCCAAGCAACCTGGTGTTGTAATCGTGAATTCCCTGGAATCCCATACCACCATCACCTTTCCTTTGGGCTAATCTTTCCCAACTCATCCAGTGAATTTTCTTCTCACCCTCTTTCGAACCTCACCAAAATTTTCCAAGAAGCCCTTCAATCTCCCTGCAACAGCTCTCAAGGATGAGATAGTAACTCATTACATAGGAGGGAATGGCTTGAGCAATGGCTTTAATCAAAATCTCTTTTCCATCCCGAGAGAGAAAGCTTTCCTTCCATCCTTTAACTTTTTTCCAGACCCTTTCAACAACTAGCTTGAAAATATCCTTCTTGGATCTACCGAAAATCACAGGGAGCTCAAGATATCTAGAATGATTATTAACCCATTTGAAGTTCATAAGACTCTTGATCTCTTCCCTAAGCTCCTCTTTGACATTAGCACTAAAAGACACTTCAAACTTATCAACATTGATCACCTGTCCCGACGCCCACTCATACTTCCTGAGAATACTAACAATATTACCAGCTTCAACTTCATTAGCTCGAGTAAATAATAAGGTATCGTCGACAAACAAGAGGTGAGAGATAGAAGGAGCCTTTCGAGCTACTTGAACACCATGAATCCGCTTGAGAGAAACAACATTTTTAATCATCCCAGATAAAACATCAACGCAAATTATGAAGAGATACAGAGAGAGAGGATCTCCCTGACGGAGACCCTTCTCCGGCACAAAGCTTCTACTCGGTTGATCGTTAATCAAAATTTGGTAAGACATAATAGAAATGCAGTTGGAAATAAGCTGAATGAAAGGAACCGGGAATTGCATCACCTTCAGGGTTTCGAGAACGAAGTTCCATTCAATTCGGTCATAAGCCTTGGACATGTCAAGCTTCATAGCGATCAAACCTTTCTTTCCCTTCTTTTTATTCTTCAGCCAGTGGAAGCATTCCATGGCTATAAGTGAATTGTCAGTGATAAGACGTCCTTTAACGAAAGCACTATGTTCTTCACTGATAACATTTGGGAGAATAACCTTCAGTTTGTTAGCAATGGCTTTGGTAGCAATCTTCATGATAACGCTACAAAGGCTTATAGGATGAAAATCTTTGGGAGATGAAGGATTCTTAAGCTTTGGGATCAGAGTGAAAAAAGTGTTGTTAAAGCAGGAGGGATCAAATTGGTGATTCAGGATACTTCCCACTGCCTTGGTAACATCCAAACCCACAGTAGGCCATAATATTTGGAAGAAAAGAGCTTTGAGGCCATCGGGACCAGGAGCTTTCGAGGGATACATTTGGAAAAGTGCGTCCTTGATCTCCATTTCAGAAAAAGGTTTATTACAAAGCTCCACATGCTCCAAGGACAATCTACCAGGTGCCAAGCTACACACTTGATGGATCTCTGAAGGATTTGAAGAGGTAAATAGATCCTTGAATTAATCCACCAAAATGCCTTCACAATTAACCATACCATATTTCCAAGTGCCCACAAAATTCTTAAGCCTTTTGATCCGGTTCGTTCTATGCCTCTGATTAGCTTTGTTGTGGAAGCATTTGGTGTTTTTGTCTCCTTACCGCAACCAAACAGCTCTACTACGTTGTCTCCACATGGTTTCCTCAATTTCCAACAACCTGTCCTTCTGTTTTTTGATGGTTTTGACTCGCTGAAGATCCTCAGGAGCACTTGACCACTGAATACCATTTAGTAACAGAGTTTCGGTCCTCTTAATCTCCTTGGCTATGTTACCCGTTCTGAACTCCTTAAAAGAGTGTTGAATTTGTCGCAGATCCTGCATCCGTTGCTGCACCGAGAGGTTATTTTTGCTCCAAACTTGCCTAACAATAGGCTCGCAACGACTATCATTGGCCGACACATCTTCAAATCTAAAAAGATACTTTCTTTGGTCCTCCTCGGCCTCTTCTTTAATTGTCAACCTCAAAGCTGTGTGGTCTGACCTATATCTATCCAGATGTTGAATGCTCGTTGCTGAGAAAATAGTGTAGAAATCCGTGGTACAGAAGCCTCTATCCAATCTGCATTAGATATTAGCTTCTCCAGCCCTCCCGTTGGTCCAAGTAAAAGGGTATCCCTCAAAAGGGATTTCAATTAACCCACAGGAATCAATGGTACCTCTGCTCCATGCAAATTGGGATAAGGACCTATCATTACCTCCTTGCTTATCACTAGTCTGCACAATATCATTAAAGTCACCAAAACATATAAAATTCTTCCTTCTATCAGCCCAGAGATCCTTCACCAATTCCCAAGTATCCTTCTTGAGAGACTCCTCCGAAAAACCATAAATCCCTGCCAAAACCCAAGGTTCAACTCCCTCCTCATCTTGACAGCTCCCGTAAATGTGATTAGGAGCAGACGAACAAATCTGAAAATCAGTATTCTCATTCCACATCATACAAAGACCACCAACTCTATCTTTATTGTTACCTCTACAACCCTCAATGTACTCAAACTTGAACCACACCCTCTTCCTGAATTTGTGGAACTCCGATTGTTTAAGCTTTGTCTCCATGAGAAATACCACCTAGGGATTTTCATTGCGAATAAGTCGCAAGAGGGCTCGAACTGCACGAGGGATCCCCAGACCTTTGTAGTTCCAATAATTTTCATTGGGATAGGAGGTGTTGACCATTCAACACCACCTCTGGTAAATTGGTTGGAACTTTACCGTTATACTGCATTTTTTTCCTTTTCTTTTCGCCTACTCCACAGTTTTCTATCGACCCTTCAGTAATCATAACATCCACGAGCTACCGTTTAGTATTTGAAGTTTTCCTTCCTCTGCCCGCACCACTCCTACCTTGATTAAATGCTTTCCTCCTACTCCACTTCTTTGTTGTTCCAAAGCTGGGCTTGGGGATCTCAGCCGTGAAATTTTCATTGAACAATGCTACAGCTCCCAGCGACTCCGCCACTACTTCCACATCAATCTGAGGTACTGTTCCAACCGTATTGACCACCGGGGGATTAGTTTTCTCAACCATAACCCTATCAGCTTATTAGACCTCAATTTCCTCACCCATGGTAAATTTCTCCTTCCCCTTGGATCCTGCCTTGCTTTGACTTGAAGAGACATTGAAAAGTTCTCTACTACATGTACTAGAGCTAGAATCCTTTTTCTCCGTTTCTTCAGTGATCTTGGGAATAGGGGATGCTCTCAACCATTGACCATAAGAGAGATCCCGTTCTTCTAGCTCCTCAAAACCCTCATCATTAAGATCCTCAATAAGCTTCACAATCCTTGATTTGGTGGCCCATTCTACCATAAACAAAATAGAAAGTAGGTAATCGTTCATATTTGAAGTGCACACTAAGATTCTTGTCTTTGAATTTCACCACAGTACCCCGTTTCACTGGATCCTTTAGATTGATCTTCACCTTTATTCGCAAAAATCTTCCTATCTGTAGACACCCCAAACTTTCCCTCTGGTTTTCTGGCTTTTCGTTTTGCATTCATACGCATTTTGCATACCATTTGCATAAGCTCCTAAGACATGGGATCAACTTCGTCAAAGGATTAGGGTTTCACGTCATTATTTGCAGATTATCAGAGAATCTAAGGTTTCAGCTATGCAGCCATTAGTGGTTCATCTTCTCTTTGTTCCTATCACTAAATTAGGGTTTATTTCCTTGATTTAGCGGTATTCAGAGATTTCACGGACTATTCACTATGCATCTGGCTCGTCATTGGGCAATTTTCTCCTTCATCAAGTTACAAGGATATTTTTGTCTTCTCAGCATCTCAGGAAATTTCTTTCTCAAAAAGTTCTGGTTGGGGATCAGGTGCAGTTGTTCATTCATGATCCAATTTAGGCGGATGTTTGACCTAGTCTTGGTCAAACTATCAGGATATTTCTTCAAGTACAAGTTGTTTGTCATTGGCTTATTTCTCAGTCGTGGTGAATTGTTCAGTGGTGGTTGTTTTATTCTTGATCAGTAATTCTTGTGGAAAGTGTCAGTTTGGTTCCGAATTGAAAATCAAGGTTTTGTGGCCATGTTGTTGGAAAATATTAGTGGAGGTACAAAAGTAAATCCCTTTTCTAAAACCCATCGTCCATACCATTCATAATAATCAAATTCATATTCATAACCCACAAATATCCACTTTCCATTAATTTCCATCTTTTACCATATTTTTCCATTTAATTAGTTATTATCCAATATCGATTTATTCATTCCATTTTTATTCCTAAATCCACTTCCTTTATTATTCCCAATCCATTTGTTATTCATTTTCCATTTTTACCCAAATATTCAAAACCCTTATCTTATTATCATCATACAATACCATTACTAATATCACAAAAAAAAACATAAGGCCCATGATCTTTTCTTTACAATATCATTAACAAAATACAAAATAAAGGAAAAAAAAGCATGACTTCACTCCATCAACAAAGCCAGCACACGGAATACTCCCAGCACACATTACTGCTGACTTCACTTTATCAATTTTCAGCCTACACTCAGTACAATGGCACCACAACATATTTTTCATGCCACTCCACTATTTTCTTCAGTTTTCCACACACAGAGTGCTACCCACTCACAAAGAAAACCCACGCCATACACACAGTCTGGGGGACCCCACACGATGAGCAACAAACGTTTTTACGCAAAAATACACGCCTTTGTTGGTGCTGCCAACAAAAATGACACAGCCAAGTCACACAACTGGTGACCCACCTTGATTTTCACATACCCAACACGCACAGCAGCAAGTATCCACGGAAAACGCATCAGCAACAACAAAACAGAATGCATCACTCTTCCTCATGACGCTTCATACACCCCTTCATTTCACGAAAAACTCACTCACAACACCAATTTCCTCCTTCATTTTGACAGCCCACCCAACAACAATAACAGTTTCTCCTCTTCACCTTTTCGGCAAATTAACCCAGCAAAGCAACAATCTCCAACCATTACTCCATTCAACCTTCACGCAAATGACTCTTCTTCACCAACACACAACAACAACTTTTCTCTCCTCATCGAAAAACCACAAACCGCAATAATCCTTGATCAATCACAATAACACCATCCTCCACCTCCTACCTCAGAAAGCCCCTTCCATAAACACCAAAGACCAAACCTCACTCTCTCAACACGCAAACCATCATAAAACTTTTCCAATTCTTTCGACCTCTTCTTCGATTCACAACTCAGTACCACCACTCTCCATTTTCTAAACCACTTCTTCCCTTCAACAATACATCACCATCCATCACAGAACAAACAAACCAAACACACACCTTCATCATCAACAACAACACACCGAAACACACTCACAATAACCACCTCCACAATTTCAGAACAACAACGTCAACAGAAACACAAAACCAGAAAACAGAATAGAGTAGAAGAGGAGTTTCGCCGGGATTCACGAGTTCGAAACTCAGCGAATAAAGAGCTTCAGATGTGATCCACTGTGAAGTCATAAGCAAACCGTGACCAGGAGAGAGTCGATTCTCTTCGATGTCGGTGAACTACATGTATTGTTGTTGTGGAATCGTCTCAACAAGGAAGGGTTGGTTTCGCCGCCGAGAGCTTTCGATCGGGAACCACCACCGCTCATGAGCTGAGCTTGAAGTTTGAGTTTGTTTGATTCGAAACAGCGACGGACCTTGAATCGCCGCCAGCGATTTGAGACTTGACCGAAGGATACTCACACGACGGAGCTTTTTTTTGTGCCGACGAAGGAATTCATATTCGCGGCGTGGATTAATAGTACGGTGGTATCTTGTTCGGAAAAAATTCGAAGTATCGGATGAAGCTGAGTTGGGATTGAAGGGTTCCGAAGCCGCGATTCGCAATTTGGTTTCTAAGCTTCGTTATCACAGGGTATTTTTGGAGAGGAAGACCGCAAGTGGTTTCTCGTGCCCTGATTTTTACTAACTTGTTTTGTTACTGATTATGTTGACTTTTCACAGCTTTGGGCTCTTAAGCCACGCTAAGCCCATCCGAATTCCCTCTAAGCCCATGGAATTTCCTGCCAGCACATCCTCATCCCGGCGACAAACCCTTCTCCCTTGTCCTTTGTTTTTTTATTTTCATTTGAATTAGTTCTTTTCATCATTTTATATTTAATAGTTATTTAGTTTTTTAATTAAGTTCTAGTTTAGAATGTTATTAGTTTCATGGTTAAGGTTAGCATAGTTTGGTTTAAGTAATTTTGTGAATATAATTCTTAATATAATTTTGTTGGACTTAATATTTAATTTTAATATGACTTAGATTTAATTTTTCCCCAATTTATTTTGTTTAATTAACTAGTTTTTTATCTTGGTTCAAGTTTGGTTGGATGTTTTGTAGGAAGCTTGTTCGATATCGATGATGGGGGATTTAATTTGGTGATGACCTTGTGATTAATTGTTCCGGAAGGATGCGATCTACGGATATAATTCTTCTTAGACTTTGACTTTGCGTGGACCGGTTCCTGGTCCATTTTGGTTCCTCTTGGTTATAATTTTGGATGCTGGAAGCCTACTCGACCTTTGTCTGATATCTTGATACTGGACAATTGCGCTTGATTGTGTGAATCTTCTTTTGGATACTTATTCTGGATTTCTTTTGCGTGTATTGAAGAGGCAACGGACCTTCTCCGTTAGGTACCACCGAGGACCGTTTTTGTACTTATTGCATGCTGCTGCATCTGGAAGTCCTACTGGTGTAGGCTCTGTTTGTGCATTATTTGATTACTCCATATCGCATTCTCATCTCTCTATCTTATTTCTTCTCCATTGCATTCTTCTTTCTTATTTCTTCTTCATCTTTCTTTTCTTCTTCCTCATCTTTTATTCTTTCTCGACTTGAGGTGCGCTTAGGCCACCATGAAGCTTCTCCTTTCATCTTTTTCTTCTTCTTCCTCTTTCATTAGGATAGTAAACTTCACCAACCTAGGATCATCCGAGCATGTGAATATTAGGATTAGACTTTCCCGTTAGATTTTACCTTTTTGTGATCCTTTGGTGCCTTCTCTTCTCATCTTCAAACTCATTTCTAATTCACTTAATAAAGGTTGAGTACTTTCATGTGACATGAGACTTTGCTATGAGATGCTTGCATGCGTTCCATTTCGGGGCGAGGTGTGAGTCATCAATCGTGGTGGATAGGTCTTAGCATGAGTACCTCACAAAGAAAAAGCTAAAAAACACTTCTTAACCAAAAAAAAACCACAAAAAGACTTAATAATGGTAATAGGTCAGTATGCTTAAGCCTTCACTTCTGGGACTAGCTTTGGGGATTTCCTCCATAGATAGGTGTGCCTCTTGCGTATTCCATTTCGGGATGATGTGAGACGTACACATCCCATTGAGTAAGACTTAGGTACACTTACCTATGCAAACCTTCACTCATAAAAGCCCATAAAAAATACAAACAAACAATAAGCGTCTTTCCTTCGGGAATTCTTTTCTCATCTCATTCACTCCGTACGCGAACTTGCTCCTACTTGTCATCTTGCAAGACGGTTACGCACTCGTCGTCCGAGTCTGCAACACCTGAGCAATGGCATAGGCAGTTCAAGCTTTAATTCACAAGCAATTTCCTTTTGGTACCCCTAGTTAGGGGAACTACGGCGTCTCTGATCCTCATTATCCTGATGAGGTAGGTAGGCAGCGGGGTAGGGCCCGTTCGAGCACAATCTTTATTTTCCCTACATTTTTCCTTTTCATTTCTTTTCCAGTTCCCTTTACGTTTGTTTTATCCAGTTCAGTTCATTTTCTTTGCAGCAGCTTTCATTCCCTCACCCTTCGAAATAGTTTCTTTGTAAGCGTGGATCCCGTCGGGTACGGCAGACGATTTGGGGTTCTAATACCTTCCCAGGTCGTAACCGACTCCCGAACTCAGTCTCTTTGGTTTGTGGGACCTGTGTCCTTCCTTTTATTTCTTCTGGTCTGTGCAGCATTACCATTCCCTTTCTTCGGGATAAAAATGCCTGGCTGGCGACTCTATTCTTTTTACGCGCCACTTTCGCGTTTGTACCAGGATGGAAATCCGGGGAGCGACAACTGGCGACTCTGCTGGGGAGGATAATCCAGAATCTCTGGTTCCCCTGTTAGTCTCTCCTAGCGCTTGTTTTGTTGCTGTTTCTTTGGGTGATGTTTGTTTACTCTGGCTTGTTGTATTTTATTTACAAGCTTTATTTACAGCTTTATTTACAGTTTTCAGTATTTATTTTCCGCATCATATATCATACTGGACTGTCTGGACTGGTTTTCTTTTTGGTGGGCTCGGGTGTTACCTGTTTCTGAGAGATAAGCCAAGTACCTGGCTTGAGTGCACCCTAGGATTAGAGTGGACATATTGTACTCACATGTGACATGATGAGTGGCGATGTGTTTCACGCCCAGATTGCGACCGTCTTGGAAATATCTTGTGTGGGGATTTCCTCCACTTCGGGATAGGACCTTGATAGTTATGTGCATCTGGGGACCGATCATTGAGAACCTTTGTGGAAACAACCCTCTCCAGTGGTGGCAGTGGCAGACCACATTTTGTGGCAAACCCATTCGCACCCGAGGGTCCACTGGGGACTTGCATAGGATGGCCTGGTTCTCTTATAGGAACTCAGTCAAAGCATCTGGTCGTATGACAATAGTACTGTATCCTACGGGCTGAATGTACTATTGTTTCTCGATTTCAGCGCTCGAAGCTGGGGACTTATAAGGGATGCTTGTTTTTCCCGAACTCAGCTGAGGCCTCCCTGCGTAGTATATAATGCCAAACCGACTCCCTGATTTGGTCATGAGCCATTTCTCGGAAATGGTGAAAGTATTATTGTTATTCGGCTTTGAGAGTCCGTGATGTTTGACCCGGAGCACACCTGTGAGATTGGGAATGGGTTTACAGGTTTGCAGGAACCCTTGACCTCAACATACCCTCATTACCAGTGCAATTGTTTGATCTGGTCACTATGATCCTGAAAGTCTTGATCTTTGGTTCTGGATTATCATCTATGGTTATTATTCAGAGATCTTGTGGTTACAAACACTCGATTCTTGGCAGTATTCCAGATTCCAGACAGTTTCCAGTTGTGATCCCATGTATTTGCATCTTTTGCATCATCATATTGCATTTTGCATTTACATCCGCATTGCATATCCCTGTTCCAGAGAGCTCATCCTTCCATTTTGTCCATGACCAGCCAGCTGATTTCCCGGTACTCAGTTTGAACAAGTGTTAACTGTTGGAAGACGACAATGTTTGAAGGAAGATTGAGCAGTGTCAAGAGGTAAAAGGTCAGTTTGGAAGCCATCAGTAGCTATGTCAGAGAGCAACCGTCAGAATGTTGAGTTTCCACCTGGTTTCACTTCGATTACCAATCCTCTGTATGGTCTATCTCCTAATGAGGATCTTCCACAAGTGAACAACCTTACTTAAGCTCAGCCTGCACATACCCCGATCGTGAATCAGAGTATACCTGAACCATCTGTTGTCCGAGGTGGACCTCCATCTTCTTCTGATTCTACGGATTATCAGAGTTTTGCTTTCCCTATGCCAGACTTCCAAGGGGCAATCCCTCTTGTGAAAACCAAGGATCCACCAGCTTTTGATCCTGATGAAAGGTTTCGTATGTTGGACGAGCAACTCAAAGCTTTAGCGGATCCTGATGCCTTTGGTTTTGATGCTTTGCACCTGTGTTTGGTGCCTGGTCTTTTCATTCCCCCAGATTTCAAGACTCCGAAGTTCGAGAAATACGCTGGTGTCAGTTGCCCGAAGCGTCATTTGGTGATGTTTTGCAGAAAAATGACTTCTCATGCTCGCAACGATAAGCTAATGATTCACTGTTTTCAGGACAGTTTAAGCGGTGCATCCTTAAGTTGGTATATGGATTTGTAAAGCAGTTGTATCCGATCATGGAATGATTTATCCAGAGCTTTTGTAAAGCAATACCAGTACAATATGGACATGGTGCCCAGTCGCACGCATCTGCAAGACCTATCTCAGAGAACTGGTGAATCTTTCAGAGAATATGCACAACGGTGGAGAGAATTGGCATCCCAAGTGCAGCCATCACTTTCAGACAGAGAATTAGTTGACCTGTTCGTGAGCACGTTGCAAGGTCCGTACTTGGAAAGAATGAGTAGCATTGGGACATCAAATTTCTCTGATTTGATGATAGTTGGAGTATGCATTAAGAGCCTTCTCAAAAGTGGAAAGATCCAAGACTTTTCGAACATCCCAGCTAGTGAAAGTGAGTCTGTTGTTAGCTCCCAAGAGGAAGAATGGCATGACAGCAGTGCAGTCATGGAAAATATTGAATATTCTGGACCAACATCTTCTCAGAGATCATCCGTTCCTAGGTCTGGTTACTCTTATGGGCATTCGGCAATGCTCAGAGCACCGTATCAGAAGCCCTGGACTCCTTCTCGTCCAAATCCGCAAGTTCATGATCGAAGACCTCATAATCAACATCAGAGCCAGCCTAGGCCTCGCAACAACCTGGAAAGAAGGAATAATCCTCTTCATCCAGTTCCCTTGGCATACAGTGAACTATTGCCACATGTAATTCAGAGCTCCTTGGTGGTTCCTAAGCCTCTCAAGCCATTGCCAGAGCCGTACCCTCCAGAGTACAATCCTCATGAGCAGCGTGGGTATCATGGTGGATCAATGGGGCATTCAACTGAAGATTGCAAAGCTTTTCAAGCCAAAGTACAATAGTTGATCGACAAGGGCTACATATCCTTTCCAGAAGGAAGCTTGGTTGTGCACGTCAACCTTTCACCTGTTTGAGTTTCAAGACTTCGGAGAAGCGTCTCCTGATTTCAGAGGTCCAGACAAGAAAATGTAATCAGAGTTGGTGATCACTGTATCCTTTTATCATTTGCATTTGTAGTTTCTTTCCTGTTAGCAGCTATTTGTCTTTTAAATGTTGTCATTTTGAATGGTAATGTTAATGTAGTGATCTTGCACTTTTTGAATCAATTATGTCGCATTCGCTCATTTTTCTTTACTTGCATTGAAAAAACAACAAAAAATTTGCATCCATTTACCTCCCATTTATTTCACTGTTGTTTAGCAGGTTTGAGGGAGGATGATGACAACTGGATACCCATAATTTTTCAAGGTATTCTTTCAGAGTAGAACCTGCTGACGATGTACAGGCATTATTTCAATTCCCAAACACCGGAGATATAAGGGTGATAGACCATCGTTAACCCCTTTGAGCCTTGAAGTAGGAGTTTCTTTTCTAAACATAAAAAACTCTCACATTCAACCTAGGGCAGGGTAGTCATCAGTTAATTTGACCGAGCGTTCAAATTTCCAAGGGAGTGAGCATCCGAGGATCCATTACCTTTTCTTCAGTACACCTCAAGAGGTCAAGAGATGTGAAACCACAATGGTTATCCCTCACCAATAACGAAGGAATGAGGCAGTCACAATCCTTTCAGCAAGTCAGACAAACCGTGTCACACGATTTGTTCAAAAATCAAAGCAAAAAAAGAAAAGAGAAATAAAGCCCGCTAAGTCGAAAAAAAATGTGAAAGCAAATGACTTAGGCATAAGTTAGGGCATCCCGCTGGACTTCAAAATCGAGAAAAAAAGAGAGAAAATCAGTCCAGGCGGGTGCTCAGGCCAAATTAGCTGAATATAGGACTGGAGAACATCAAGGAGAACGGGCGGGCACAGATAAACTTTGAGCCATAAATCTTTCCTTCTAGAACCGTGAACCAGGCCGCGTCATAACCCTTGAAAGTCCTAATTGAATCAGGGTCGATTCTAAAAGCATACTACGACAAGGTTGCGTAAACTGACTCCTAACGATTTGCTAACTCAGCACTACGTTTGGACTAATCGTCCATTCGTCACACACTGTCGCAGCATTCAAATAAATAAATTTTCAAAACTTGCATGTGTATTGCATTAAAATTACCGTTTGTAAATGAACAATTTTATTTGCAAGTCAGCCTGTGTCTTCAGGAAGGTTCCTACAAAGGGCAATCTGAGGAAAACTTGATTATTCAACAATGATGACCAAAATCAAGCGCATCGTGTAGGCCTATGAATCAAGGGCATGTTATCCCATCATTTCATTGACCAAGGAATCTGTCAGGGTAAAGCAAGTTCCCAAGCATCAGTTGATTGAGGAACGTCATTCAAAGTCTATTGATCAGAGCTGAATCTACCAAGCAGGGGCAGGACACCCGGATTTTCTGTTGAGCAAGGTTGAATTCATCCAATGCTCAGTTAGAATGAGTCAAGTCGCTTCCACGCTCATACTGGGGCAGGACATTTCCAGAGTATCGCTAAGTGCAACTCTCTTCGGAAGGACATCCAAGTCTGCCATTCCAGGAATTGGATAATCAGTGACAGTCTGTTCAGAGACTCACCCAACTGGGGAAACTTTAGCTACACAGAGCAGGTTATATCGGTAGTCTCCGAATTCGAGACGAGTATCGGGAAATCGTGCTACCCACCCTCGCCTTTGTCACCCTTCTCATCCAGAAGCCTTTCCGCATAAGACTTTTCTTCCCATCCTTGGGAGCATTTCTAGCTTTTCATAAGCATTGCATAAATCATTTGCATACATTATCCATGTCGCTTCACTCGAGCATTTAGAGCATACGCATCATATTTGCATTGAGCATGCCCCTGCAACATCAGATCTCATACTCAGGGCCTTGTAACCCCAACATATCGACCTTTCAAAGTCCAGTTCTCGTCTGGAAAACCTGTCCAAATTCCAGTTCTCGTCTGGCAAACCAACCCAAAGTCCAGTTCTCGTCTGGCAAACTCATTTCAAATACCAGTTCTCATCTGGTAGGCGATTCTTTTAACCAGTTCTTGTCTGGTCACATTTTCATTAACCGTTTGAACGCCAGTTCTCGTCTGGTAGTCATTCTTTTTTCAGAGTCAATTCTCGTTTGACAGTGAACCCTTAGGGAGTCAGTTCTCGTCTGACGACTTATTCTTTGCCCATCAGTTCTCGTCTGTTGGCCTAACTTTAAGAAACCAGTTTCGTCTGGTACTTCACCTTTAAAGTCCATTTGCTTAGCAACCAAAACAAAAAATATCAAAATCTCTCAACCTGGCCATAGCACCCAACCATCTTTGTTTCAATCATTTCCCGTCACCTGCGGCTTGCATATCATCATATCCTTAACATCATGAGCATACATATACATCTTGCACCTTTTGCATTGCATCTTCATACCGCATGGTTTCTATTTTATCTCTGATGTGGAGCAGAATCATTACAAGACGCAATCTGGGGCGGTTATCTCAAGATCCGTTTGATTTCTGTGAGAGTTTGAAGACACTGGGGCAATTCTGGATGCCATGTCTTCTGTAAAATCCTCCAGAGACAATCTTTTTCATAGACGATGCAGTCTGAGGCAATTGGAAGAGTAAAGGGATGCTTGTGCACTCTTGACAATCGGTATGAAACTGTCGAGCTCAGAAGTTTGAAGCATCGAGTTAATTTTCAGGGAATGTCTGGTATTTATTTTCCCGGCAGGGCATTGGAAGTTTATTTCTTCCCCGAGCAGAGAATTTTCCTTCAGCCGACAAGGTTTCCTCGTGAGGAGTTGGTATTATCTACAGTCAAAGTCCAATTTTCATTGGCATATCTTTCCAACACAGTCGTTGTACTATACTTGGGGCATATTTTGACTTATTTGATTCTCCAGCAACGTCTCTCTCCAGCAGAGCATTGCCAAATATGTTTCTCAACCAAGCCAGAAGGTTGACATCCCCAGCTGAGGTAAAGCAGATGATATCCCCAGTAGAACTTCAAGGCTAATTGAATCATTCTCGTCCCCAAGCGGATTTATCTTTCCACAGTGAAGTTTTCCCAACAGGCAGCTGAAGGCCTTGCTTCCCCACAAAGTTAGAATTGTCAGAGCTCTCTCCCCAGCAAGGGTCCTGTTGCACCCCAAAATTTTCCCTCACAAAACAAGACTTTGTGTACTATGAGGTTCACAAGATTCACAAGACATCTTATGAGGTTCACAAGGTTCACAAGACACCTTATGAGGTTCACAAGATTCACAAGACATCTTATGAGGTTAACA
This sequence comes from Lathyrus aphaca, assembly GCA_963966055.1. Classification (NCBI taxonomy): domain Eukaryota; kingdom Viridiplantae; phylum Streptophyta; class Magnoliopsida; order Fabales; family Fabaceae; genus Lathyrus; species Lathyrus aphaca. The sequence continues at coordinate 1,277,826 of OZ014520.1, forward strand.
AGGTTCACAAGACATCTTATGAGGTTCATAAGGTTCACAAAGTTCACAATTAGTCAGAAGATTTGACAATTCCCTCAGACAATGCATCCTCCTAAGTAGGGCATCCTAAACTAGGGTTTTGACTTTAATCAGGCTAAATGGACTTCCAAGACTTCAAGTGAGCTTCATAACATCTTATATATGTTTAAGAATCCCCATGACAAGTTTCAAGACTTTTCTCAAAGGTTTGCTCAGTCAGATGATCAGATAAGTCAAAATCAGTCAAAGTAGTTAAAAAGTCAAACTGAGGTCAACTGTGGTCAAACCAAAGTCAAACTTCATGATTTTTTGCCAACATCAAGTATATGAATTAAATTTCATCATTTGATCAAGGGTTGATCATGGTTTATCAAGGATATTTCAGATCATCAAGAATCAAAGGTTTCTAAATTAGGGTTTCCTCAGGAAAAGTCAACTAAACTTTGACCAGCCATAACTTTCACATACTTCATCAATTTTTTTCCATCCAAATCTCATTTTGAATGAAATTTAATTCTCTACAACTTTGTGTCTCACAAGCCAAGCCCAAAAATGCTTCATTTGGAAGGTATGAGCTAAGACATTATAGGTCCTTTTGAAAGTCAACAAAAAGTCAACAACTTCAAAAGAGCATAACTTGAGAATGGTAAGTGATATGGACATGAAACCAATGGGGTTGGTTAGAGGACTCTTTAAGCTTTCCAAAATGTCCAAGAACACCCTCATAGCATTAAAATTTAAGGATGTGTGCCCTTGCAAAGTTGGGAAATTTTTGGGTGGTTTATGAAGAAAATAGGGTCTTAAAACCATAATTCTTCAAATGGGCTGAACTTTTTGAGACCCAAGGTGTTCCATGACATCATGCACGAAATTTATTTAATATTTTCATAATTTTATTTTATTTATTATGATTTTTTATATTAAAAATCATTTTAAATTTAAATAAAATATCAAATATGAAGATTTAAAATATATTTTGATTCTAGAAAGTCATAAACATGAATTGGATCAGATTGATATGCAATTGATGATGATTGTCTTAAGATAGAAAGATCTCATTCAAAAATATATGAAATTCAAGTCATGATCTTTTTCAATCTTCAAAAATCAAAAAGTCCAAACAATGATCCAATCTTTTGACCTAGTTTCATTCAACTATAAGTACACAAACCTAACACAATGCACAAGGACGAATTTTCTGCCTCAAGGATAAGTTTCATAAGTTCAAAGTTCATCAAAATTTGAAATTCGGTTTCTGACTTTTTATGGTTTTTCAGGTGAAATAAGGACATCAATCCATTCCTTGAACATCTCTGAACATATACCAATGGTCATATGCATCTAAAAGCCCGTGAATTGGCCAAACCGAATCAAATTATTTTGACATTCATGAGTTTTTCGTTTTCATACATTGGTGTAAAATAAATCGCATTTGATCATTGATTCTTGTTTGTGATGAACTAACCATTGTTTCTGGATGCTTTGATTTGGATTTTGATACAGAATGAGCAATCCACCATTTTTAGGGTTTCGGCCAAGCTTTTAGGGCTTCACACTAAACCTAATATAAATGAATTTGAAAAACATAGGATGATTGTGTAAGCTCTAGGAATCACAATGCCCTAATCAATTGGAAGAAATTATACCGTTTGCTTGGTGTTTGAATTTCGCAGGTTGTGTACATTGAGAAATTCGCAGGTATGTTCGCAGCAGAATACGCAAGGAAATTCGTAGGTAATTTGGGGAAGACGAAGATCAGTGGCGCCAAGATCTTCATTCAAATATTTGATATAATATTTTATGTTTTATTGTTGATATTATTTCAGAACAGCTTGCTTGGCCCAGTGGTGATGGATGCACGTGTATTGTTTTAAGGCTTGGGTTCGATTCCTGGAGGCAGCATTCTTTTTTGCTTCATTTTCTCATGTATTACATAACTTACCATATTATTATTTGTTGTATATTATATATCAGATGCGCCCTTCTGGATGGATGGTTGGAGTGTGTGTTTGTTTGGTTGAGGGTCATGGGTTCGAATCCCCCCCAGGCCCTTTTTGTGCTATTTTTTGTTTTGTTATGATTTTCACAGGAGTTGAAACAAAACAATATGGAGTTCCTTCCATATCACCTGCGCGTGCGTAGCCCAGTGGCTGGCTTGTTGGTTTGGAGAGTGTGAAAGCATAGGGGCTGGGTTCGAATCCCAGCCCAGGTAAGTTCTTTTTTTCACTTTTTCTTGTTTTTTTTTTCTATTTAATTTGTTTATATTATTGTTAAATAAATTTAAATGATAAAAAAAAATGTTTATACTATTTTCTCTTCTATAATTTAAAATTCATCTTTTCAAAATTAAACCTTATTAGTAAAATTATTTAATATTTATTTTTGTATATTATTAATATTGTATAATTTTGTATAATTAATTTATATTAGATAATTAATCCTAATTTATTTTTCTAAACATATAAACCCTAATATTTTCATAAACCCTAATTTGATATGATTAACCCTAATAATATTTTTCTAAAAAAAAAACCTAATTATTTTATATAAATGTTAATTATGCTTCTTTATTTTTATTATTTGTTTATATTATCATTATCCATAGTTTTATATAAAATCATGTAAATAATTTTAGATTATGCTTAAAATAATTAAAAACTCCTAATTTAATCTTGTAAATATAATTTATTTTTATAATATGTTTATTTAATTATAATTAACCATTATTTTTCTTAACATGTATATAAATTTAAATCTTTATAATAATTAGTATAGTAGGAATTACTTATTTTTCTTCTTAAAATCTTAAAAAATAATTATTTATTAAAAATTGCACTTTTAAATTTATTATTCATTATTATGCTAATTTCTTTATTTTTTTCTTATTAATTTTGTTATTACTAACCCCATTTATTTATTATGTGATTTTCATTATTATTATTGTTACTAACCCAATTATTTATTATTATTTATTTGCTTATTTATTTTTTATTATTATTATGTAATTGTATCCCTTATGTAATATTTGTAGTAGTAATTTTTATTATTTATTTTAAATGTTATGGTTAGTAAAATAGGGAGTGCAAGATATGTTTGTATTTAAAAATTAATTTAGATCATTAAATCTCAAGATAAATATTTAAATTGGTACACTCACACACGTAAGTCGATCCTGGATCGCCATCTCACCTCTTAAGGGTTACCTCTCAAGTTGCCTAAACAAAAGGTCAAGTAGGGTGTATAAAGCAAAGTCCCTCATCTTATATCATCTAGTCCCTAAACAGATAAAAAGATCAAGTCCCTTCGAATGTTGCCTTCGTAATGATCTTGTCCCTTTCGAATAAAGATGATTAGTCCCTTCGAATTGCTTATACACCTTACAGTTGCCTAAATAACAGATGTCCCTTCATTTGTCCCACACATCCAAGGTAATGACTACCTATTCCTTAATAATAGGGATAGTCTTACCAATTAAAGGATATTCAAGAACAGAAAAGACTTAACTTAGGGTAGGTTCCTCTTATGTACTTGCTCACTTTTTTTTTCAAAAAAAACATTTCAAACACTTCACATTTTTCAAGCAATTTTCGAAACAAAGGTTTTATATATATCCGTACATGGATCATTATAAAACACTTAAGAAAATTTCTAATCACACACTACACATTTCAAAAACAGTTTAAAGTGAGCTAAGTAACTAAGTGCCCATGGATAACCATGGATGTAAAGGGTGCTAACACCTTCCCTTTACATAACCTACCCCCCGGACCCAAAAATCTTTTAAAGGTCTTTCCTGTTCTTTTATGCCTTTCCTTTGGATAAAATAAAAGTCGGTGGCGACTCTTGCTATCCGCAACATAACTAAAAGTCAGTTCTCCCACCGTGTTACAGAACTGGCGACTCTGCTGGGGAGTTAATAAAAGAGGGGTACCCTTAGGAATTAAATCACTTTAAAATTGTTTTCCTTGTTTGATTTATACTTATCTGTTGGGTGCTCTTATGTGTGAAAGATCCTAACCCGAATCTAGTGTACCTTAGATAAATGGCAATAGACCAAGGAAACTGTACGGCGTATACCGATATGGTTGATCTGGTGGCCATAGTTAGTGTGACTTCTTGGTTGGTGCTTATGTTCCTTAAGTCAAGTTGAGGATAATATGAGGCTGCCATATGTTGTCAATACACTAACTGACTTTTAGAACCCTAGTCATCCCATCTTGGCCTTTAGAAAAGTAGTGAGATAACCGGCTTTGGTGAAGACTGAAGTTGGTTGATACTCGATGCTACACTTATTGAGATTCTAAACTTGGAGGGTTTTGGTTGGCAAGTAAGTTGCCTACTGAACAACCACCCTTGTGAAGGATCAATGATATTGAGATCCCTTAGAACCTGGTTACTTTTGTAGGACAGGATGAACCATCTAGACTTCAGGGGAGGGTACTTACCTTTGAACCTCATGCAAGCCTTTAAACCTAGGGCTATTGTGTGAATTGTTTGTGTGTGCCACATGTTTGTGATTGAGCATAACATCATAGCATCATCATACATCATAAGCATAGCATTTTCACTAACCATTTCAAGGACCAAAGGATTTATCTTTGTTCTTTGTTGCAGGTCATGGCTTCTGCTCGTAGAAACACTATCAGGATCAACTTTGTAGGCATACCTCCTAAGCTTAAAGAGTTGGTTTCTCAAGTGTCTGAAAACTCCCAGTTCATCAAGAGACATGCTCACCTACTGGATCTAGTCACTTCAGGGTTCAATGAAGACATGATGAGTGTTCTGTTTCAGTTCTTTGATCCTAAGCACCATTGCTTCATATTCCCCGACTATCAACTGGTTCCTACAATGGAAGAGTTCTCTAAACTTATGGGTATACCTGTACTTGATCATAAACCATTCTCAGACTTGGAAAAAGAGCCTAAACCTGAGGTTATTGCTGCATCTCTACATCTGAAGAAGTATGACATTGTTCTAGAAACGAGAAGCGGAGTTAAGGGTATTCTTGCTAAGGTGTTGATAGAGAAGGCTCAAGTATTCTTGAAGGCTATGAGCTATGATGCTTTTGAGGAAATTTTAGCCTTATTGATTTATGGCTTAGTATTGTTCCCCAATCCTGATCAGTTCATAGACATTCACGCCATCAACATATTTCTGACTCACAATCCAGTGCCTACATTGCTTGGAGACATCCTACATTCTCTTCATACCCGTACTACAAGGGCACGAGGAACTTTGATGTGTTGCATACCTTTGCTATCTAGGTGGTTTATTTCTCACCTTCCTCGATCAGTGATGACGAATGAACAAGGGTTCAGGTGGTCCAAGAGAATCATGTCACTCTCTCATTCAGATATCCATTGGTGCTCCAGATCTATGGAGAATGTCACTATCATTGACCGTTGTGGGGAGTTTCCTAATGTGCCACTTCTAGGCATAAGAGGAGGCATCACCTACAACCCTTCTCTAGCTTTATGACAGTTTGGTTATGCTCGGAGTGATGGTCCTCATGACATGTTGATTCAGGGCATTGTGTTTGACTACGACAACGATCTGCAAGGTTACCGTCAAAGGTTCATACGAGCATGGGGAAAAGTGAACAAGGTTGACAGCAAGACTCTGGAGCCTAAGTACACTATTCCTATGGAAGCTTACCTCAGATGGGTGCGATCTCGTGCTCAGACTCTCATGATGCCATATCCTGCTATCCTGCCAGTTACTATGGAGCCTGTCGCTGAAGGAGATACCTCTTATACCATCCTTCACCCAGACATGCCCACTGACATGGAAGACTTACAGAGATCCTGGATCCAGTTGAAGGAACAAAGGGATACTTTCGAGGCTCATTACAAAGCAAGTCAAGAAAGAATCCTGGAGCTAACAAAGCAACTTCACGAGGAGCGGAATCTCAACTCATACCTCAACACAAAGAGGAAACGTCCATGGGAGACTTAAAACCCCATCTTTTGTATTTATTTCATCTTGTAAGCCCAAGGGGAAAACAAATTTATTACTAATAAAAGTTTACTTTCTTGATTGTTTAAACAAATTTAAATCCTGCGGTCCTTGAAAACATTGCATACGCATTTACATACCATATCATTGCATCACAGGTTTCTTGTGCACAGGTTTCTCATCTTCTCGCTGTTTATTTCAGCAATGGCTCTTGAACAAACAGTCAAGGATCTCCAGACACAAAATGCACAGTTCCAAGAGCTGATCCTGAACTTGTCCAAGGGGCAGGATGAATTGAAGACACTGCTGGCCAAGAAGACTAAGAAGACTAGAAGGTCAGGGGGCCTGATCAACATGGGAAGAAGGTTCAGAGGTCCTGTCAAGACCAAAGAACAGGTTGAAGATTATGAGTCTGAAGAGTCTGAAAAAGAGGGAGGCAGTCTCCATAATACAATGGGGGACTCTAATTCTGAAGCTAACTACTATCATGAGCCTAATGAAGATAAGTTCAAGATGCTGGTGGATAGAATGGATGCTATGGAATTGCAAAAATCTTCTGGGCTGGATTTTGAAGACCTGAGTTTGATATCTGGGGTGGTTATACCCATTGGTTTCAAGGTTCCTACTTTTGTTGTTTATGATGGTGTCTCTTGTCCCAAGCTGCATCTGAGATCTTATGTCCGGAGAATCCAACCCCATACTGCTGATAAGAAGTTGTGGATCCATTTCTTCAAAGAGAGCTTGTCTGGAGCTCAATTGGAATGGTACTATCAGTTGGAGAGTGTCAACATCCGTGATTGGAATGATCTTGCTGAAGCCTTTTATAAGCAGTATTAATACAATGCCGACCTAGCCCCTACTCGCATGCAACTGCAAAGCATGTCCATGGGTGCTAAAGAAAATTTCAAGGAGTATGCTCAGAAGTGGAGAGACTTGGTTGGAAGAGTACAACCCCCTCTAACTGACAGGGAGTTGGTTGATATGTTCATGTGTACGTTGAATGGTCCCTTTTACAGTCATCTCATTGGAAGCTCATCATCTGGCTTCACTGAGTTGATAATGACAAGAGAGCGCGTAGAAAGTGGTATAAGGAGTGGCAAGATCCAAGTGGGTGCTTCTTCATCCAATACTACAAAGAAGCCTCCCAGTGGGAAGAAAGAGTCAAATGCTGTTTATGGTCAACCTGATCGTAATAGGAGGCATCAGTCTGTGAGTGCAGTTCATATCTCTAATCCAACTCCTACAACACCAGAGCAGCCACAGGGAAATCAACAGAGGCCTAGAAGGCAGTTCACTAAGATCAACATGTCACTGGCCCAAGCCTTGCAGCACTTGTTGAAAGGTGAACTTATCACTTTGAGGGATCCTCCTCAGAATCCCAATGTTACCTCTCCCAGGTACAATCCTAATGCACGATGTGCATATCATTCAAATTGTTAGGGCCATGATACCAACAGTTGTTGGGTATTGAAGAATAAAATTCAGGATATGATTGATGCTGGAGAGATTGAGTTTGACCCTCCGGGTACTCCAAATGTGATTACTGCTCCCATGCCAAATCATGAGAAGACTGTCAATGCCATTGATGAAGATTCACACATTTCCTCAGTTGCAGAGTTGACTACACCATTGTCTGTTATTAAGAAGAAGCTAGTACAAGCTGGGTTCTTTCCAGGTTGTCGTGAAGATTGTTTATATTGTACTTATAAGCCGGATAGCTGCTGGAGGTTGAAGGACGAAATTCAACGCCTCATGAATAATTACACCATAGTGTTTGAGAGGACACCACCTTCTGTGGAAAGCATGGTTGATCATATAGCTAAAGGTGCAAAGATTGAAGAAGTGGATATGGTTGACAAAGTGCCGGTGAGGATTACTTCCAAGGGTCCTGTCAAAATCACTCATAAGGGTCCAATTAAGATTACTGCTGAAGGCCCTGTGAAGATTGTTGCTGAAGCTAGAGTGGCTCCTATGATCATTACCACTCCTGATCCTATTCCGTATACTTCTGATAAAGCTGTGCCTTGGCATTATGGGTCTGATGTTTATATTCATGGTGTTAAGCAGGAACCTTTGGCTGATACACCTGTTGTTGATGGAAATATAGATGTTGATAATATTGCTGGATCTAGTAAGATCACGAGAAGTGGAAGAATTTTCTCTCCTCCAATTACTTCCAAGAATACAGTTACTCCCGTTACTACCTCCACTACTGATGCTCGGGGCAAAGGTCCTGTCATTGAACCTATACCAACTGATGTGCCAGCTGCTGATGATCTTGCTAAGCAGATGGAAGAAGTATTGAAGATCATTCGCAAGAGTGATTATGACATTGTTGACCAATTGGGGCATACTCCCTCCAAGATTTCTATGTTGTCTTTATTGTTGTGTTCTGAGGCTCATGCCAAATCCTTGATCAAGTTTCTGAAGACTGCTCATGTACCAAATGAAATTTCTGTTGACCGGTTTGAAAATTGTGTTGCACACTTGACCTATGATAATGGGTTAGGTTTCTCCGATGCTGATTTGACTCCGGCCAAGAGAGATCATAATAGGGCTCTACATATCTCTATTGAATGCAGGGGCACTACCCTGTCACATGTATTGATAGACAATGGTTCCTCTCTGAATGTGTTGCCCAAAGAAGTTCTGAATAAGCTTAGTCCTGAAGATGCTGTGTTGAAGCCCAGTAATATAGTGGTGAAAGCTTTTGATGGCTCGAGGAGAGTGGTGCATGGAGAAATTGATCTCCCAATCAAAGTAGGTTCTCAGGTCTTCAATGCCACCTTTTATGTAATGGATATTCGTCCGTCGTATTCTTGTTTTCTTGGACGTCCCTGGATCTATGGGGCAGGTGCTGTAACCTCCACCTTACACCAGAAACTAAGATATCCAGTAGAAGGAAAAGTTGTCACTGTTTACGGAGAGGAAGGATACATAGTTAGCCATGTGAACACCTTTAAATATCTTGAAGTGGAAGGTGAATATGTTGAAACTCCGTGCCAGACGTTCGAAGTGGTTCCTTGGGTTGTTAATAATTATGTAGCTCCTCCTGTTGCCAAGAAAGTTCTTGTGGTTACCAGAGTACCTCCCACAATGGCCTCCCTCAAAGATGCTAGAGCTGTGGTGGATGAAGGTGGTTGTACTATTTGGGGTCAGCTTCCTGACATTCCTTACAAGTCTGACATATTTGGTTTGGGTTTCACTGCAGAGTCCCAGAAGGCTGTTCGTCGTGCTCGTGCTGTTCGTATCACCAATCAGGGGATTATGAAAGATCAGATCAATGCTGTGGGTGACTATGATGAAGATTACAACTTGGATGCTTGGATTTTTCCTACTGTGGGTGCTGGGCTCAATAACTTGAAAGCTGAAGGTGTTATTCATATCTCCTTTAGTCAGGAGTAAATACTATTACTGTGTTGTTACTTTTAAAGTTTGTAATTTTTGAATAATTAAACTCTTAAGCCTTGTGCCTTACCCGGGGCACAATGGTGTGCTTGTTTCGGGATGTCATTTCATTTGCATACTTCATTCAATAAAAATTAGTGGATCGCTTTCGTAAATATTGTGTTCCTTGTCTTTCTTTTCTTTTATTTTGTTTTATCAGCTATGTGTTCTTACACACACCCACATCACTAAATGAAAATCCTCATCCACCCTGGATCCTGTTGATAACAGTTCTACTATTGCCAATTATAATTTCGAGAATCCGATCTATCAAGCTGAAGACGGAATGAGGACAATTGTGAAGTACCTGTAGAGCTTGCTAGGTTGTTACAACAAGAAGAGAAAGCTATACAGCCACATGAAGAGCCAGTCGAAGTTGTGAATTTGGGAACTGAAGAAAACAGGAAAGAGGTCAAGATAGGGGCTGATTTAGAGGATGGTGTCAAGAGCAGGCTGATTCAGATGTTACATGATTATGTGGAGATCTTTGCTTGGTCCTATGAAGATATGCCAGGGTTGGATACAAACATTGTGGTTCACCGTTTACCAGTAAAAGAAGATTGTCGTCCAAAGAAGCAGAAGGTTCGTCGCATGTGTCCTGAAATGTCAGAGAAGATTAAAGCAGAGGTAATGAAGCAGTTTGATGTAGGGTTCTTAGCTGTGACTTCTTATCCTCAGTGGGTTGCAAATGTGGTGCCGGTACCTAAGAAAGATGGTAAGGTACGTATGTGTGTAGACTACAGGGATTTGAATAAGGTCAACCCCAAAGATGACTTTCCACTTCCTCATATTGATGTTTTGGTAGACAACACTGCTCAGCATAAGGTATTCTCTTTTATGGATGGTTTCTCTGGTTACAATCAAATCAAAATGGCACCTGAAGATATGGAGAAGACAACATTTGTTACACAATGGGGCACTTTTTATTATAAGGTGATGCCATTTGGTTTGAAGAATGCAGGGGCAACATATCAGCGTGCTATGGTGGCTTTGTTTCATGATATGATTCATCATGAGATAGAGGTATATGTGGATGATATGATAGCCAGGTCCCAGAATGAAGAACAACATCTTGATCACCTGCACAAGTTGTTTGAGAGATTGAAGAAATACAAGTTGAGATTGAACCCGAACAAATGTACTTTTGGAGTTAGATCTGGTAAGCTCCTGGGTTTCATTGTTAGTGGAAAAGGTATTGAAGTAGATCCTGCAAAAGTGAAAGCTATACGAGAGATGCCAGCTCCTCGTACTGAGAAGGAAGTTAGAGGTTTCTTGGGACGATTGAATTATATTGCAAGATTTATTTCCCAATTAACTGCCATCTGTGAGCCAATCTTCAAATTGCTGAAGAAAGATCAGGTAATGGAATGGAATGGAATGATGAGTGCCAGATTGCCTTTGATGAAATCAAGAAATATCTGCTAGAGCCTCCAATTTTGATGCCACCAGTTGATGGAAGACCCTTGATTATGTACTTAACAGTATTAGACAACTCAATAGGGTGTGTGTTGGGGCAACATGACAAGTCTGGTCAAAAAGAGCAGGCAATATACTACCTTAGCAAAAAGTTTACCGACTGTGAAACAAGATACTCATTGCTCGAGAAAACTTGATGCGCTTTGGCATGGGCTGCTCGCCGACTAAGACAGTATATGTTGACCCATACTACCTTGTTGATTTCGAAGATGGATCCAATCAAGTACGTATTTGAGAAACCTGCTCTCTCCGGAAGAATTGCAAGATGACAAATGATCTTAACAGAATATGATATACAGTATACTACTCAGAAGGCTATTAAAGGAAGTGTTGTAGCTGATCATTTGTCTCATCAAGCAGTGGATGATTATCAGTCAATGAATTTCGAGTTCCCTGATGAAGATATTATGATTATTACCAAAGAACCTGGACAATATGACAGACCTGAACAAGGATCCCGATGGACTATGGTTTTTGATGGAGCTTCTAATGCACTTGGTAATGGTGTTGGTGTTGTGATCAGTTCCCCTGAAGGTTGTCATACCCCGATTACTGCCAGACTTTGTTTCTATTGTACTAATAATATGGCTAAGTATGAGGCATGTATCCTGGGTATCAAAGCTGCCATTGATATGAAGATTCAGTTCCTAGACGTGTATGGAGATTCAGCCCTGGTAGTAAGTCAGATTAAAGGAGATTGGGATACCAAGCATGATAACCTCATTCCTTACAGAGAGCATGTGTTGTCTTTGATCCTACATTTTAAAGAGATTACCTTTGGAAATATTCCACGAAGAGAGAATCAGTTGGCAGATGCATTAGCCACCATGGCATCCATGTTTGAGATCAGCTGGGATGATGAAGCTCCCAAGATTACTATTGATAGATTTGAGAAGCCTGCATACTGCAATGAGATTGACACTGAAGAAGCAGAGGAGAAACCTTGGTTCTATGAAGTGAAAAGATATCTTGAAGCTCAGGAGTTCCCTGAAGGGGCATCTGTCAAAGATAGGAAGTTTCTGAGGAGGTTTTCTGCTAAGTTCTTTTTGAGTAATGGGATTTTGTACAAGCGCAATCATGATTCAACTATGCTTCGTTGTGTGGACAAGAAGGAAGCAACTGAGATTATGGAAGATATGCATGATGGGATCTTTGGCACTCATTCTAGTGGTCACACCATGGCAAAGAAGATATTGAGAGCAGGTTACTATTGCTCTACCATGGAAGCTGACTGCTATCAACATTCCAGAACATGTCACAAGTGTCAAATCTATGCTGATAAAGTACACATGCCTCTATCACCTTTGAATGTGTTGACTGCTCCTTGGCCTTTTGCCATGTGGGGCATTGATATGATTGGTGAGATCAAGCCTACTGCTTCTAATGGACATCGTTTCATCCTGGTTGCTATTGATTACTTCACGAAGTGGGTAGATGCAGCTTCATTCGCATCTGTTACTAAGAATGTTGTGGCTCGATTCATTAAGAATAATCTTATATGTAGGTATGGCACCCCTGAAAGGATTATTACTGACAATGGCTCTAATCTTAACAACATTATGATTACTGATCTCTGCACGCAGTTCAAGATTAAGCATCACAAATCTTCTCCGTATCGTCCAAAGATGAATGGGGCAGTTGAAGCTGCTAATAAGAACATTAAGAAGATTATACAGAAGATGAATGTTACTTACAAGGATTGGCATGAGATGTTACCATTTGATCTTCATGGTTATCGTACTACAATACGTACTTCAACAGGGGCAACCCCATTCTCCTTAGTATATGGTATGGAAGCAGTTCTGCCCATTGAAGTTCAGATTCCCTCCTTAAGAATTATGAAGGATGCAGGCTTGGATGAAGATGAGTGGATTCAGACCCGACTTGACCAGATAAATTTGATTGATGAGAAGAGGTTAGCAGCAGTTTGTCATGGCCAGATGTACCAGAAACGGATGATCAAAGCTTTTAATAAGAAGGTTAAGCCAAAGGTATATCAGGCTGGTAATTTGGTAATCAAGCGTATCATATTACCACAGGGTGATCCTAGGGGCAAGTGGACTCCTACATATGAAGGACCATTTGTAGTCAAAACAGTATTCTCAGGAGGTGCCATGATACTTACTACTATGGACGGTGAAGACTTCCCACAGCCTGTAAACGCAGACATAGGTAAAAAATACTACGCATAAAAAGAGACCCGCTAGGTTGACTGGCCTAGGCAAAAATAAGGGCATCCCGGCGAACCAAAAGGGTTCGGGCAAAAATTAGGGATATATATAAAAAATGTACACCCGGCAAGTCGAAAACCTGAAAAGGCGGCTTGGGCAAAAAAGGGTATCCCGGTGGATTGAAAACCTGAAAAGGCAATCCAGGAAAAAGTTAGGGATTAAAGCGTATGACTATGTCTCGTTTGGATCACCCATGAAACTACAACCAGTTGTGTTACTTACTCAAGCTCGAACAGATAAAACTCAATCCAATCATTTCTGTCCCGACAGCAGAAGATGAGATACTTGAAGATAATGGCAATAGTAGAATTGAAACTCAATAGGGTTATTTCCCACATAGCTGATTTTCTTTGTTTTGTAAAAAATTTTTTACGACAAATTCCTCTTACTAGGATTTCTGTCTCCGTGTACAAACTTGCCTATGTATAAGTCACTTTGTGATATAAATAAAATTTCATCTTTGAATCCAGATTTACTTTTACCCTATTTACATAAGCTAAACGTCCATTGGTTGTGTTTGAATGTATGTATGCTTTTGAATATAATTGATGTTTACCAGAAATGCATAAATGCTTAATATGATTGATGTTTACCAGAAATGCATGAAAATGCAGTAATAGTATTTACTAAGGACGAACGAGGGAAGGATTTCAACGAAGCTTCGTCGGTTCATTCCCACAAGACAACTACAAATCCCCCGGTAGGGCAAATCCATCTTCATAAGTACTTCGAGTCACATCTCCCCTGAAATTTATATCCATCTCTTTTATCCTCATACGGATAGTCGGGAATTTATTTTTCCAATAGGAGTACGACGAACGAAGACGGGAGGTTATGTATACCTTACTATCAAACGAAGACCGAAGGTTATGAATACTATATTATCAAACGGGAACAAGCTCCTCGTATTCTTCAGCAACAAATCGGGATTTATTTTCTCTGGCCAGCAGTTGTTATACCAAGATATCCAGGCGTTTCAAGCTGCATGATACATACATACATCATTTACATCATAATATACATATACATAAATACATAATACATCACTTAAGTGCATCATATTATACATGCATAATGCATAAACTAATATTATCTTGCAGAATGTTATAATCTTGTTTTTCAGATTAATTCTCCAGCAGACAAACTTCATCAACAACTTGTGACCTTGGGCCGTTGTTTATCTTCCCAAAGGTTATCTCATTACCTCGGGACGTTGTTTATCCTCCTGAAAGCTATCATGACCTTGGGCCGTTGTTTATCTTCCCAAAGGTTACCTCATTATCATGGGACGTCGTTTATCTTCCCGAAGGCTATCTTGAGACGTCGTTTATCTTCTCAAAAGCCATATCATGACTTTGGGCCGTTGTTTATCCTCCCAAAAGTTATACTTATACCTCAGGACATTGTTTATCCTCCTGAAAGCTATCATTATACATCAGGACGTTGTTTATCTGAAAGCTATCATGACTTTGGGCCGTTATTTATCCTCCCAAAAGTTATACTTACACCTCAGGACGTTGTTTATCCTCCTGAAAGCTACCATGACTTTGGGCCGTTGTTTATCCTCCCAAAAGTCATACTCTTACTTTGGGCCGTTGTTTATCCTCCCAAAAGTCATACTCTTACTTTGGGCCGTTGTTTATCCTCCCAAAAGTCATACTCTTACCTTGGGTCGTTGTTTATTTTCCCAAAGGTTATCTCATTACATCAGGACGTTGTTTATCCTCCTGAAAGCTATCATTACTTTGGGCCGTTGTTTATCTTCCCAAAAAGCTATATCTTCATACTTTGGACTACTTTATTCTCCAAGAGGTATATTTGAAGAACTTTTTTCCAAGTGGCATCTTTAAGCCCACTCAAGAATCTACAGCTAGTCATCAGTATCACTCTACGCACCAGTGAGTGCAAATTTTTGGGCTTTTGTGTTCAATCCCCTTCAACCTTCCAGGTCACGACTGGCACATATACCAATCTAACCCCTCAGGTTTCAAAAAATTGAACAGGGGCAGCTGTTGCACCCCAAAATTTGCCCTCACAAAACAAGACTTTGTGTACTATGAGGTTCACAAGGTTCACAAGACACCTTATGAGGTTCACAAGATTCACAAGACATCTTATGAGGTTCACAAGGTTCACAAGACACCTTATGAGGTTCACAAGATTCACAAGACATATTATGAGGTTCACAAGACATCTTATGAGGTTCACAAGGTTCACAAAGTTCAGAATTAGTCAGAAGATTTGACAATTCCCTCAGACAATGCATCCTCCTAAGCAGGGCATCCTAAACTAGGGTTTTGACTTTAATCAGGCTAAATGGAATTCCAAGACTTCAAGTGAGCTTAATAACATCTTATATATGTTTAATAATCCCCATGACAAGTTTCAAGACTTTTCTCAAAGGTTTGCTCAGTCAGATGATCAGATAAGTCAAAATCAGTCAAAGTAGTTAAAAAGTCAAACTGAGGTCAACTGTGGTCAAACCAAAGTCAAACTTCATGATTTTTTGCCAACATCAAGTATATGAATTAAATTTCATAATTTGATCAAGGGTTGATCATGGTTCATCAAGGATATTTCAGATCATCAAGAATCAAAGGTTTCTAAATTAGGGTTTCCTCAGGAAAAGTCAACTGAACTTTGACCAGCCATAACTTTCACATACTTCATCAAATTTTTTCCATCCAAAGCTCATTTTGAAGGAAATTGAATTCTCTACAACTTTGTGTCTCACAAGCCAAGCCCAAAAATGCTTAATTTGGAAGGTATGAGCTAAGACATTATAGGTCCTTTTGAAAGTCAACAAAAAGTCAACAACTTCAAAAGAGCATAACTTGAGAATGGTAAGTGATATGGACATGAAACCAATGGGGTTGGTTAGAGGACTCTTTAAGCTTTCCAAAATGTCCAAGAAAACCCTCATAACATTAAAATTGAAGGATGTGTGTCCTTGCAAAGTTGGGAAATATTTGGGTGGTTTATGAAGAAAATAGGGTCTTAAAACCATAATTCTTCAAATGGGCTGAACTTTTTGTGACCCAAGGTGTTCCATGACATCATGCACGAAATTTATTTAATATTTTCATAATTTTATTTTATTTATTTTATTTATTATGATTTTTTATATTAAAAATCATTTTAAATTTAAATAAAATATCAAATATGAAGATTTAAAATATATTTTGATTCTAGAAAGTCATAAACATGAATTGGATCAGATTGATATGCAATTGATGATGATTGTCTTAAGATAGAAAGGTCTCATTCAAAAATATATGAAATTCAAGTCATGATCTTTTTCAATCTTCAAAAATCAAAAAGTCCAAACAATGATCCAATCTTTTGACCTAGTTTCATTCAACTATAAGTACACAAACCTAACACAATGCACAAGGACGGATTTTCTGCCTCAAGGATAAGTTTCATAAGTTCAAAGTTCATCAAAATTTGAAATTCGGTTTCTGACTTTTTGTGGTTTTTCAGGTGAAATAAGGACATCAATCCCTTCCTTGAACATCTCTGAACATATACCAATGGTCATATGCATCTAAAAGCCCGTGAATTGGCCAAACCGAATCAAATTATTTTGACATTCATGAGTTTTTCGTTTTCATACATTGGTGTAAAATAAATCGCATTTGATCATTGATTCTTGTTTGTGATGAACTAACCATTGTTTCTGGATGCTTTGATTTGGATTTTGATACAGAATGAGCAATCCACCATTTTTAGGGTTTTGGCCAAGCTTTTAGGGCTTCACACTAAACCTAACATAAATGAATTTGAAAAACATAGGATGATTGTGTAAGCTTTGGGAATCACAATGCCCTAATCAATTGGAAGAAATTATACCGTTTGCTTGGTGTTTGAATTTCGCAGGTTGTGTACATTGAGAAATTCGCAGGTATGTTCACAGCAGAATACACAAGGAAATTCGTAGGTAATTTGGGGAAGACGAAGATCAGTGGCGCCAAGATCTTCATTCAAATATTTGATATAATATTTTATGTTTTATTGTTGATATTATTTCAGAACAGCTTGCTTGGCCCAGTGGTGATGGATGCGCGTGTATTGTTTTAAGGCTTGAGTTCGATTCCTGGAGGCAGCATTCTTTTTTGCTTCATTTTCTCATGTATTACATAACTTACCATATTATTATTTGTTGTATATTATATATCAGATGCGCCCTTCTGCCTGGATGGTTGGAGTGTGTGTTTGTTTGGTTGAGGGTCCTGGGTTCGAATCCCCCCCAGGCCCTTTTTGTGCTATTTTTTGTTTTGTTATGATTTTCACAGGAGTTGAAACAAAACAATATGGAGTTCCTTCCATATCACCTGCGCGTGCGTAGCCCAGTGGCTGGCTTGTTGGTTTGGAGAGTGTGAAAGCATAGGGGCTGGGTTCGAATCCCAGCCCAGGTAAGTTCTTTTTTTCACTTTTCTTGTTTTTTTTCTATTTAATTTGTTTATATTATTGTTAAATAAATTTAAATGATAAAAAAAAATGTTTATACTATTTTCTCTTCTATAATTTAAAATTCATCTTTTCAAAATTAAACCTTATTAGTAAAATTATTTAATATTTATTTTTGTATATTATTAATATTGTATAATTTTGTATAATTAATTTATATTAGATAATTAATCCTAATTTATTTTTCTAAACATATAAACCCTAATATTTTCATAAACCCTAATTTGATATGATTAACCCTAATAATATTTTTCTAAAAAAAAACCTAATTATTTTATATAAATGTTAATTATGCTTCTTTATTTTTATTATTTGTTTATATTATCATTATCCATAGTTTTATATAAAATCATGTAAATAATTTTAGATTATACTTAAAATAATTAAAAACTCCTAATTTAATCTTGTAAATATAATTTATTTTTATAATATGTTTATTTAATTATAATTAACCATTATTTTTCTTAACATGTATATAAATTTAAATCTTTATAATAATTAGTATAGTAGGAATTACTTATTTTTCTTCTTAAAATCTTAAAAAATAATTATTTATTAAAAATTGCACTTTTAAATTTATTATTCATTATTATGCTAATTTCTTTATTTTTTTCTTATTAATTTTGTTATTACTAACCCCATTTATTTATTATGTGATTTTCATTATTATTATTGTTACTAACCCAATTATTTATTATTATTTATTTGCTTATTTATTTTTTATTATTATTATGTAATTGTATCCCTTATGTAATATTTGTAGTAGTAATTTTTATTATTTATTTTAAATGTTATGGTTAGTAAAATAGGGAATGCAAGATATGTTTGTATTTAAAAATTAATTTAGATCATTAAATCTCAAGATAAATATTTAAATTGGTACACTCACACACGTAAGTCGATCCTGGATCGCCATCTCACCTCTTAAGGGTTACCTCTCAAGTTGCCTAAACAAAAGGTCAAGTAGGGTGTATAAAGCAAAGTCCCTCATCTTATATCATCTAGTCCCTAAACAGATAAAAAGATCAAGTCCCTTCGAATGTTGCCTTCGTAATGATCTTGTCCCTTTCGAATAAAGATGATTAGTCCCTTCGAATTGCTTATACACCTTACAGTTGCCTAAATAACAAATGTCCCTTCATTTGTCCCACACATCCAAGGTAATGACTACCTATTCCTTAATAATAGGGATAGTCTTACCAATTAAAGGATATTCAAGAACAGAAAAGACTTAACTTAGGGTAGGTTCCTCTTATGTACTTGCTCACTTTTTTTTTCAAAAAAAACATTTCAAACACTTCACATTTTTCAAGCAATTTTCGAAACAAAGGTTTTATATATATCTGTACATGGATCATTATAAAACACTTAAGAAAATTTCTAATCACACACTACACATTTCAAAAACAGTTTAAAGTGAGCTAAGTAACTAAGAGCCCATGGATAACCATGGATGTAAAGGGTGCTAACACCTTCCCTTTACATAACCTACCCCCCGGACCCAAAAATCTTTTAAAGGTCTTTCTTGTTCTTTTATGCCTTTCCTTTGGATAAAATAAAAGTCGGTGGCGACTCTTGCTATCCGCAACATAACTAAAAGTCAGTTCTCCCACCGTGTTACAGGTCCCAACAAGAGTTATTTGACGAAGCATCTTCCCCAGCCAAGTCTGAAGATGATCTTTCCCCACAGAGTTCATATCTGATCTTCACTTCCGTCAGTGAAATATTTCCCGGCAAAGTTGCCATACTATTGGTCATTTGATGATACAGTCAGGTATTCATCACCTCAGTCAGAGTGAGGTGTCCAGACCTCTTAACTTGTCTTCCCCTGAAAAGTTGTAACTCTTGTGGCCAATCAGGCATTTGTCTACCGCTCGTCTGCGTTTTTCAACACTCGTCTGTGTTATCCCTAAGCAGAGTCTTCCCCAGCAGTGTTATATTATTGCTTTATTGCTGCTCGTCTGCATCTTTCAACACTCGTCTGTGTTGGCTCTCCGGTATTGCTCGTTTGCTTTCCCCAGCAGTGGTTTATGACTACCTTGATATTGCTCGTTTGCAACTCCTCAACACTCGTCTGTGTCCGGACATGATATTTTCTGTTGCTCGTCTGCAAACTTCCAACACTCGTCTGTGTTTGGTATTGGATCCTTTGCTGCACTCGTCTGTGCCTTGATATGTATTTCAACTGTTGCTCGTCTGCAACTTTCCAGCACTCGTCTGTGTATGGTATGCCTGATATTTGTGGATACTCATTTATATCATCCCCAACACTCGTCTGTGTTATGCCTATATCTGTATGTGGGGATGTTTATCCTGGTATTCTCCTGTGACTACTTCAAATGCTCGAATTTCTGGTATTCGTCTATACCAGTGGCTGATACTCGTCTGTATCATCGCCTGAAGCGCTCGTCTGTGTTTCTCGAATCATCGTCTGATACTCGTCTGTATCATTGACTTATGGCACTCTTCTGTGTTATCTTGATGATCATCCAATACTCGTCTGTATTGAAGAGGTTTAAAATCCTGACAGTGGGAATTAATGTCAAAATGGTTATCGGTGCTAGCGTAACAGGTAAATCCGAAGGAGACTCGTCTGTCTCAGTATTTGAGGACTCGTATGTCCAGCTCCTGGCGTCACAGGATTATTTGAAGACTCGTTTGTCAACGTATTCTTATTCCAGCTTGGAAGAAGCTCGTCTGCTTTTTCTCTTCTTCATATCCCCAGAGCATCGTTTGGTTGGGTTTATTTCCCATTTCTGCATTCTCCTGCAGAGTGCAAATTTTGGGGTCTTTTTGGTATTCAATCACTGTTTATCTCGAGCGTCTGATAGCCGTTGCTTTCATCCTTTTCAGATTAACAGTTGATTGAATAGGGGCTGCTGTAGACACCCCAAACTTGCCCTCTGGTTTTCTGGCTTTTCGTTTTGCATTCATACGCATTTTGCATACCATTTGCATAAGCTCCTAAGACATGGGATCAACGTCGTCAAAGGATTAGGGTTTCACGTCATTATTTGCAGATTATCAGAGAATCTAAGGTTTCAGCTATGTAGCCATTAGTGGCATCATCTTCTCTTTGTTCCTATCACTAAATTAGGGTTTTTTCCTTGATTTAGCGGTATCCAGAGATTTCACGGACTATTCACTATGCATCTGGCTCGTCATTGGGCAATTTTCTCCTTCATCAAGTTATAAGGATATTTTTGTCTTCTCAGCATCTCAGGAAATTTCTTTCTCAAAAAGTTCTGGTTGGGGATCAGGTGCAGTTGTTCATTCATGATCCAATTTAGGCGGATGTTTGACCTAGTCTTGGTCAAACTATCAGGATATTTCTTCAAGTACAAGTTGTTTGTCATTGGCTTATTTCTCAGTCGTGGTGAATTGTTCAGTGGTGGTTGTTTTAATTTTGATCAGTAATTCTTGTGGAAAGTGTCAGTTTGGTTCCTAATTGAAAATCAAGGTTTTGTGGCCATGTTGTTGGAAAATATTAGTGGAGGTACAAAAATAAATCCCTTTTTTAAAACCCATCGTCCATACCATTCATAATAATCAAATTCATATTCATAACCCACAAATATCCACTTTCCATTAATTTCCATCTTTTACCATATTTTCCATTTAATTAGTTATTATCCAATATCGATTTATTCATTCCATTTTTATTCCTAAATCCACTTCCTTTATTATTCCCAATCCATTTGTTATTCATTTTTCATTTTTACCCAAATATTCAAAACCCTTATCTTATTATCATCATACAATACCATTACTAATATCACAAAAAAAAAACATAAGGCCCATGATCTTTTCTTTACAATATCATTAACAAAATACAAAATAAAGGAAAAAAAGCATGACTTCACTCCATCAACAAAGCCAGCACACGGAATACTCCCAGCACACATTACTGCTGACTTCACTTTATCAATTTTCAGCCTACACTCAGTACAATGGCACCACAACATATTTTTCATGCCACTCCATTATTTTCTTCAGTTTTCCACACACAGAGTGCTACCCACTCACAAAGAAAACCCACGCCATACACACAGTTTGGGGGACCCCACACGATGAGCAACAAACGTTTTTACGCAAAAATACACGCCTTTGTTGGTGCTGCCAACAAAAATGACAGAGCCAAGTCACACAACTGGTGACCCACCTTGATTTTCACATACCCAACACGCATAGCAGCAAGTATCCACGGAAAACGCATCAGCAACAACAAAACAGAATGCATCACTCTTCCTCATGACGCTTCATACACCCCTTCATTTCACGAAAAACTCACTCACAACACCAATTTCCTCCTTCATTTTGACAGCCCACCCAACAACAATAACAGTTTCTCCTCTTCACCTTTTCGGCAAATTAACCCAGCAAAGCAACAATCTCCAACCATTACTCCATTCAACCTTCACGCAAATGACTCTTCTTCACCAACACACAACAACAACTTTTCTCTCCTCATCAAAAAATCACAAACCGCAATAATCCTTGATCAATCACCATAACACCATCCTCCACCTCCTACCTCAGCAAGCCCCTTCCATAAACACCAAAGACCAAACCTCACTCTCTCAACACGCAAACCTTTATAAAAATTTTCCAATTCTTTCGACCTCTTCTTCGATCACAACTCAGTACCACCGCTCTCCATTTTCTGAACCACTTCTTCCCTTCAACAATACATCACCATCCATCACAGAACAAAAAAACCAAACACACACCTTTATCATCAACAACAACACACCGAAACACACTCACAATAACCACCTCCACAATTTCAGAACAACAACGTCAACAGAAACGCAAAACCAGAAAACAGAATAGAGTAGAAGAGGAGTTTCGTCGGGATTCACGAGTTCGAAACTCAGCGAATAAAGAGCTTCAGATGTGATCCACTGTGAAGTCATAAGCAAACCGTGACCAGGAGAGAGTCGATTCTCTTCGACGTCGGTGAACTACATGTATTCTTGTTGTGGAATCGTCTCAACAAGGAAGGGTTGGTTTCGCCGCCGAGAGCTTTCGATCGGGAACCACCACCGCTCATGAGCTGAGCTTGAAGTTTGAGTTTGTTTGATTCGAAACAGCGACGGACCTTGAATCGCCGCCAGCGATTTGAGACTTGACCGAAGGATACTCACACGGCGGAGCTTTTTTTGTGTCGACGAAGGAATTCATATTCGCGGCGTGGATTAACAGTACGGTGGTATCTTGTTCGGAAAAAAGACGAAGAATCGGATGAAGCTGAGTTGGGATTGAAGGGTTCCGAAGCCGCGATTCGCGATTTGGTTTCTAAGCTTCGTTATCACAGGGTATTTTTGGAGAGGAAGAACGCAAGTGGTTTCTCGTGCCCTGATTTTTACTAACTTGTTTTGTTACTGATTGTGTTGACTTCTCACAGCTTTGGGCTCTTAAGCCACGCTAAGCCCATCCGAATTCCCTCTAAGCCCATGGAATTTCCTGCCAGCACATCCTCATCCCGGCGACAAACCCTTCTCCCTTGTCCTTTGTTTTTTTATTTTCATTTGAATTAGTTCTTTTCATCATTTTATATTTAATAGTTATTTAGTTTTTTAATTAAGTTCTAGTTTAGAATGTTATTAGTTTCATGGTTAAGGTTAGCATAGTTTGGTTTAAGTAATTTTGTGAATAGAATTCTTAATATAATTTTGTTGGCCTTAATATTTAATTTTAATATAACTTAGATTCAATTTTTCCCCAATTTATTTTGTTTAATTAACTAGTTTTTTATCTTGGTTCAAGTTTGGTTGGATGTTTTGTAGGAAGCTTGTTCGATATTGATGATGGGGGATTTAATTTGGTGATGACCTTGTGATTAATTGTTCCGGAAGGATGCGATCTATGGATACAATTCTGCTTAGACTTTGACTTTGCGTGGACCGGTTCCTGGTCCATTTTGGTTCCTCTTGGTTATAATTTTAGATGCTGGAAGCCTACTCGACCTTTGTCTGATATCTTGATACTGGACAATTGCGCTTGATTCTGTGAATCTTCTTTTGGATACTTATTCTGGATTTATTTTGCGCGTATTGAAGAGGCAACGGACCTTCTCCGTTAGGTACCACTGAGGACCATTTTTGTACTTATTGCATGCTGCTGCATCTGGAAGTCCTACTGGTGTAGGCTCTGTTTGTGCATTGTTCGATTACTCCATATCACATTCTCATCTCTCTATCTTATTTCTTCTCCATTGCATTCTTCTTTCTTATTTCTTCTTCATCTTTCTTTTCTTCTTCCTCATCTTTTATTCTTTCTCGACTTGAGGTGCGCTTAGGCCACCATGAAGCTTCTCCTTTCATCTTTTTCTTCTTCTTCCTCTTTCATTAGGATAGTAAACTTCACCAACCTAGGATCATCCGAGCATGTGAATATTAGGATTAGACTTTCCCGTTAGATTTTACCTTTTTGTGATCCTTTGGTGCCTTCTCTTCTCATCTTCAAACTCATTTCTAATTCACTTAATAAAGGTTGAGTACTTTCATGTGACATGAGACTTTGCTATGAGATGCTTGCATGCGTTCCGTTTCGGGGCGAGGTGTGAGTCATCACTCGTGGTGGATAGGTCTTAGCATGATTACCTCACAAAGAAAAAGCTAAAAAACACTTCTTAACCAAAAAAAACCACAAAAAGACTTAATAATGGTAATAGGTCAGTGTGCTTAAGCCTTCACTTCTGGGACTAGCTTTGGGGATTTCCTCCATAGATAGGTGTGCCTCTTGCGCATTCCATTTCGGGATGATGTGAGACGTACACATCCCATTGAGTAAGACTTAGGTACACTTACCTATGCAAACCTTCACTCATAAAAGCTCATAAAAAATACAAACAAACAATAAGCGTCTTTCCTTCGGGAATTCTTTTCTCATCTCATTCACTCCGTACGCGAACTTGCTCCTACTTGTCATCTTGCAAGACGGTTACGCACTCGTCGTCCGAGTCTGCAACACCTGAGCAATGGAATAGGCAGTTCAAGCTTTAATTCACAAGCAATTTCCTTTTGGTACCCCTAGTTAGGGGAACTACGGCGTCTCTGATCCTCATTATCTTGATGAGGTACGTAGGCAGCGGGGTAGGGCCCGTTCGAGCACAATCTTTATTTTCCCTACATTTTTCCTTTTCATTTCTTTTCTAGTTCCCTTTACGTTTCTTTTATCTCAGTTCATTTTCTTTGCACCAGCTTTCATTCCCTCACCCTTCGAAACAGTTTCTTTGTAAGCGTGGATCCCGTCGGGTACGACGGACAATTTGGGGTGCTAATACCTTCCCAGGTCGTAACCGACTCCCGAACTCAGTCTCTTTGGTTCGTGGGACCTGTGTCCTTCCTTTTATTTCTTCTGGTCTGTGCAGCATTACCATTCCCTTTCTTCGGGATAAAAATGCCTGGCTGGCGACTCTATTCTTTTTCCGCGCCACTTTCGCGTTTGTACCAGGATGGAAATTCGGGGAGCGACACTATCCTATGAGCATCTAGGCCATCCATTTCCTAATAATCACCAATAATGTTGCCTAATTTCCTAGCCATACTCTCAGATCTGAGTTTGAGTGGGAGTTAGTAAACCCTTACCCAGAAGAAGCTAAAATACATATCCAAATCTAACGGCTGCTCATCACCCGAAATACGCTTCAGAACAAAGAGAGCTCTATCAAAACTCCAAGGTCCGCCTCTGATAGTGTGTTCAAGGTCTCTTTTGGAGTGAAACTTGAACAAGAAAAGGTTTTTACTGAGATCTTGAATTTCAACCGCGTTTTTCAGCCTCCACGCACTGGGTATTGTACTTTTAAAGGCCCTTGTAATGAAGCTGCTATTTATCCAAATTTTTCCTGCAAGAGTCCTTTGAAATGAATCATCATCATTAATTTCTTCTTCAGCAACCACCACCCCTTCCTCCTCCTCCTTATAAAGTTGAAAGGACTTCCACTTCTCCATAACCAAAGAACAAATCGACCAGAAGAAACAAACAGACGGAAAGAAACAAATCACCAAGATCGGGGAAACCCAAAGAGTGATGGGAGATGACCAGAAAACCTGGGGTTGAAAGCTCTGCCGCCAACCTAGGGTTAGGGAGGAAGGAACACGATAAGGTTTTAGAGAGAAGAGCTCTCACATCTCTCTAGAAAGCCCCGTGGATTAATAAAATATAGAAACCCGAAGTTCTTGAACTAGGAACTAATGATGCAATACTTGCACAAAACAAACTTCTATCGCACCAAGTGGAGCTCTTGACGCAACAAATGTCAAAGCTTCCTCAGCAATTGAAGGAGTTTCATAAGCATCCGGGAAAGAACAAGCAAGTCGCGAGTTGTGAGTTATGTAAAGGTGATCATGATACCGAATATTGTCCACCACCAGGAACCGAAGAAGTCAATTACATGCTAAACAATCAAGGGTACCAAAGACAACAACAACCTTATCAACAACAACATCCTTACCAATAACAACCTCCTCAACAAAACCATTACCAAAATCAACAACATCAAGGATATCAACCAAGGAGCAATTACCAAAATAACCAAGGTTATGGCGGTAGTTCATCTAATCGAAAAAATCCTTATGCTGCTCCACCACCTCCGATTGCACCTTCTAAATTAGAAGACACTTTGAATCAATTCATTCAAATGTCTATGGCCAATCAAAAGTCAAATGATGCGGCGATAAAAAATCTTGAAAATCAAGTTGGGCAACTTGCGAAACAAATTACCGAGAACCAATCGGGACCTTCTTTTTCCGCTAACACTCAAGTTAATCCTAAGGAGCATTACAAAGCTATTGTCACTAGGAGTGGAAAGGATATGGCTCAACCTAAAGAGAAGAAAGTGGTGGAAGAAATATTGATGGTGTAGTAGAAGAAGTTAGTGATGAGGAGGAAGTTGAAAAGAAGAAAAAAATTGAGGAAGTAGTTGAAAAGAACCTTGATGATTTGGTTGTAGTTGAAAATACAAAAATGGAGGATAAAAAGAAAAAAGAAACAAATAGGAGAGTGAGGAAGGGAAAAGAAGTGATGAACCAAATTCCAACAAACATGCCATATCCTCATGTGCCATCAAAGAAAGACAATGAAAGGCAATACACTCAATTTATGGATATTTTCAAACAACTTCAAATCAACTTACCATTTTCCGAGGCTCTTGAGCAAATGCCTAAATATGCTAAATTCTTGAAGGAAATTCTCTCAAAAACACGGAAGTATATGGAACTGGAGACGAATATTCTTGCGGAAAATTGTAGTGCTATCATTCAACGCATTCTTCCAAAGAAAAAAGCTGATTCGGGTCGTGTTACTTTGCCGGTCACCATTGGAAACATGTTTGTAGGTAATGGTCTTATTGATTTGGGTTCAAGCATAAATCTTATCCCTCTCTATATTGTGAAAATACTTGATAACATTAATATCAAAGGTATAAGAATGAATTTGCAATTCGCTGACAAATCTACCACTCACCCAATTGGAGTGGCAAGAGATGTTTTGGTAAAAGTTGACAAGTTCTTCTTTCCGGTGGATTTCATTGTTATTGACATGGAAGAATATGATGACTCTCCTTTGATTCTTGGTCGCCCTTTCATGAAGATGGTCTGAATGATGATCGATGTCGATGATGGTCTCATGAAAGTGAGGGTGCTAAATGAGGAGGTCATTTTTAATTTGTTTGAAGCAATGAAACATTCAAAAGAAACACATGATAGTTTCCGCATTGATGCATCCGATATGGCTATTATGGAAGTTGCAAAGCATATTCATATGGAAACTCCTTTTGAGCTAGTACTAGGTGAGGAAATTGACACACTCACTTAAAAAGAGCTTGAAGAATGTTTGAAAGAGTTAGAGGTCTTGAAAGAATCACAACCATGGAAAATTGAAGGAAGAATTGAAGGAAGAAAAAAATGATGAGAAAGTTGAAGTGGAATTGAAAGTGCTACCTTCGAACCTAAAATATGTATTTTTGGATGATAGTGGAAGAAAACAGGTGATCATAAGCAATACATTGTCTACCGATGAAGAGTTTCATTTGGTTAATGTGCTCAAGAAAAATCAAGAGGCTTTAGGATGGGTTCTTTCTGATCTCAAAGGAACAAGCCCATCTTATTGCATGCACAAGATTCTTATGGAAGACGACTTCAAAGCGGTAGCACAACCTCAACGCCGTTTGAATCCAACTATGATAGAAGTGGTTCGAAAGGAGGTAGTAAAACGTTTTGATGCGGGAATGATTTATCCGATTTCCGATAGTCATTGGGTGAGTCCCATACATATGGTACCAAAGAAGGGTGAAATTACCGTTATCCGAAATGAGAAGAATGAGCTCATATTGACAAAAGTTGTGACGAGATGGCGAATGTGTATAGACTATAGGCGTTTGAACACGACTACAAGAAAAGATCATTTCCCGCTACCGTTCATGGATCAAATGCTAGAAAGGTTGTCCGGGAAAGAATTCTATTGTTTTTTGGATGGATATTCGGGGTACAACCAAATTGCGGTTGACCCAGCGGACCATGAGAAGACGGCGTTCACATGTCCTTTTGGAATTTTTGTGTATCGAAAAACGCCCTTTGGGTTGTGCAATGCACCGACAACTTTCCAACGATGTGAGCAAGCTATCTTTTCTGATCTTATTGAAAAGACGATGGAGGTTTTCATGTATGATTTTTCGGTATTTGGAGCTTCATTTGATTTATGTTTGAAGAACTTGGAAACAATGTTAGAGAGGTGTGTGAAAACAGACTTGATGCTAAATTGAGAGAAATGACATTTCATGGTGAAGGAAGGAATTATACTTGGTCACAAGGTGTCTTCGAGAGGACTTAAGGTGGATCAAGAGAAAGTGGAAGTAATTGCAAAGTTTCCTCCTCCAACCAACATCAAAGGAATCCGAAGCTTCTTGGGCCATGTTGGCTTTTATCGGAGATTCATCAAAGACTTTGCCAAAGTGGCGAGGTTGCTTAGTAATTTTCTAAACAAAGATCAAGTATTCTTCTTTGATGAACTTTATCTTTTATCTTTCCAAGCTCTTAAAGAAAATCTTGTCACCGCTCCTATAATCATTGCTCCAAATTGGAATTCAAACTTTGAACTTATGTGTGATGCTAGTGATTATGTCGTTAGAGCGGTGCTCGGACAAAGGAAAGAAAATGTTTTCATTCCATACACTACGCTAGCAAAATACTTAATAAAGCACAAGTGAATTATGCAACAACCGAAAAATAATTGCTAGCGATAGTGTATGCGCTTGAAAAGTTTCGCTCCTACTTAATCGGTTCAAAAGTTATTGTTTACACCGACCATGCCGCGATAAAATATTTGCTCACCAAACCAGATTCTAAGCAAAGGCTTATCCGTTGGATCCTTCTTCTTCAAGAATTTGATTTGGAAATAAAAGATAAGAAGGGATCGGAAAATTTGGCGGCGGATCATTTATCGCGGTTGGTAAATGTAGACATAACTAAACCTGAAATTGAGATCCGAGAAGAATTTTCAAATGAAAACTTGTTATGGTCAAAGTTATGCCATGGTTTGCCGATTTTGCTAATCACAAGGCAACATGATGGATACCCGAAAACCTAACTTGCAACCAAAAACGGAAGTTCTTGGCGGATGCTCAATACTATGTGTGGGATGAACCATATCTTTTTAAAATTTGTGGGGATAATTTGCTAACAAGGTGTGTTACTAGTGATGAGGCTAATAGTATCCTTTGGCATTGTCATAACTCTCCGTATGGGGGTCATTTTAACGGATCTAGGACGATCACAAAAATCCTTCAATCGGGATTTTATTGGCCTACTATTTTCAACGGTGCCAACATCCATGCGAGGAATTGTGACATTTGCCAAAGATCGGGTGGAATAGGAAAGCATGATGAAATGCCCCTCTAGAATATTCAAGAGGTTAAAATCTTTGATTGCTGGGGCATTAATTTCGTTGGCCCGTTTCCACCATCTTTTGCTAATGAGTACATTTTGGTTGTTGTGGATTATGTTTCTAAATGGGTGGAGGCTATTTCTTCACCGAGGGCGGATGGTAAAACGGTAATTAAATTTCTGAAGAAAAACATTTTTGCCCGTTTTGGAACCCCTCGAGTGTTGATTAGTGATGGTGGGTCGCACTTTTGTAATGCACCACTTGAAATCATTTTGAAACATTACGGTGTGTCACATAAGGTTGCGAATCCCTACCATCTCCAATCAAATGGGAAAGCCGAGGTGTCTAATAGGTGTGGCGGTAAAATCATGAGTGTAAGCTATTAGTTAACTTAACTCAAAGTAAACAGAGTTGCCACCGCGCTTTATTTTTATTCCAAGAGGAAAGGGTAAAAAGAGCGAATAAATCCTAATGAATGTAAGAGCAAAAAGCTAAAGAAACACAACAGAGAAACATGTAAGGGGATCAGTTATACAATGGGAAGGTTTTACGCACCCAAAATGTACGTAGTACTCCATGGGAGCCCTTTGAAAAATTTACTGCTTTTGGTTTGAAAGAGGTTTGTTAAATGAGAAGGGAAGGATGAGAAAATAATTATATTTTTATATTTTTGTGTTTGGAGAGGTTTACCACTTCATGCCTATGTACCCACAAAGTGTAGTTCGTGGTACAAATAGTGAAAAGGGTTGGTTGTGATTGATTTTATTAAGTGAAGAGAATTTGTCATCTTCAAGTGGATGGCTAAACAAACTACCATGAGAATGAAGGAATGGACTCATACATCATAATGGGGAGGACGCCAACTCGGATAAAAATCGACGGGTATGCCACTAAACCCCCACAAATGACAAGAGACTCAATTACATCAAACTACAACCATGGATATTGAAAGACTAGCACCCGACTAAAGAATAATGACTCATAATAGACACTCTTTTAAATGAAAATAAACAAAAGTGCACAAAGGCACAAAACAACTTGAATGAGTTTATTTTTTTATTTTTTGAATTAAGGTCAACATAATTAAATTTATTAATTTTAAAAGAAAAGAAAAAGGGTAAAAGTCCACTTGACAAAGTCAAGGTTTTATTTATTAAAGAGGCGATGATTTAAAAAAGAAGGAATCCTTTGAAAAAGGGAGAAGATTTTGAAAATTAAAGAAGGGGAGGAGATGAAAGGACTATTCTAAAAAAGAAAATAAAGAGATAAGAGAAGAAAGATATAACCAAACTTAATGATACTTCAAATTATGGGCATAAGAGTTTCATCCTTATAAGCTAGCAAATGGCCAAGTAAAGGCAAATTCCAACTTCATGAAGATCAAAGCAAGGGAGAGGGATCCTAAAATCCAAGTCCAAAATCTCCATTCCAATGCCAATGATAGTAATCAATAGTCCACAAATTAAAGTCACAAGTTTTTTAGAAGTTTAATTATTTATTAATGTTTTTGTGTCCAAATGGACAAATGGAAAATCAACAACAAAATAAGAGCAAATAATAAACATGATACGAATGAATAAAATATAATAAAGCAAAATAAAATAAAAGCAATAAAAGTGCAAGAAATTAAATGTTAGTAACAAAAACAATTAAAGTGCAAGAATATAAAATATTATTAATAATAATAATAGTATAATAATATTTACATAATAATGGTATAGTGAACTTAATCAACCACAACCAAAGGAGTAACCAAAATCAAAAGGCAACCAAATCCGCTTAGCATCTTACACTATAGCGATTAATCAAGGCAAACCGAATCAAATTCAATGAAACTTGAAAGGCAATTGGGAGACCCAAAGCACCTACGCATCAAACATTCATAAGTCTCGTTTTTTTAATGCAATATGATTAACTATTTTGGGATTACGCGATCAACAAGAGATCCGTTCCACGAAAGTGCAAGTACCCAATTAGATTTTTATTCTGAATTAGGGACAAATTTAGGTCTATGTTAAGCAATCGCTGAGTAATTTATGAAGTAATTACCCAACAAATGAGGCCGGCCACCACCAATTAAGGTGTATAATGTTAGTGCTAATGCATGCGAGATAAACGATATGTAAATCGCTATCCGGACGCGATACCGCACAAAACTAAAAGTGAATACTAAATTCAGCCGCATTCATGGTATTCTTCCATCCTTAAGTTCAATCACTCATCTCTGTGGATTCAAGCATGAAAATGTATCACTAACGCAGAGTACCTTAAACGAATTGAATAAACCACTTAAAGGTAGTTTTGAATTAATGAACATTAACTACTCTAATCTACACCTAAAGTTCATTGTAATTAAGGAGAAATCACTCCCAAAAGTGCTTCCCAAGGTAAAAATAAAAAGGAGGAAGAAGGAGAAGAAAGAGGAACCAAAAAGGGGCTTGAAACAAGCCAAAAACACCATTCTGACTTGCGTTAATCGGATAACCAAATGAGTTAACCGGTTAACGTAGGCAAAATCTGTGCAGTTTTAAAGATGGTTAACCGGTTAACCAATTTGAACTATAAATGGTTAACCGGTTAACGTTGTACCAGAAGCAGAAAAATGCAGAAAATTCAGCATAATCCATTTTAAAACCTTTTCTCAAACATTTGATGATCATGATCTGAATTTGCACGAATTTTAAAACCAAAATACAGTGGAATCCCTGCAATCAAACAACAAAATAAGATTCAAAGGATCTAGAAACAAAGGCACCAAAGATTTACATCTTGAATGTTGATGGTGAATATGAGTTTATGGAAAGAGATGAATTACCAAAAACAATTCTTCAAGTTGGACCAAATCAAGCTAGATCTACTAAAATTGATGAACAAGAGAAGAAAAGGATGAAGGTTTAGCTCAAGTTAGTCAAGAATTCAATTTGAATTCTTGATAACTTTAAAAGAAAGAAAAAGAGCTTTAGTGAATTTTTGGTTTTGGGAGAATGTTTTGCAAGGGGTTTTTTGGCTCTCAAAAGCTTGGTGAATGAATGAAATTATGGTCATATTTAAAGACTTTAGGTATGGGAATTTGGTGGAATGGAGCTTGCTTTGGTAATTAAAATTAGGCTTGGTAATTGCAAATTTGGTGGGAAATGAAAAAGAGTGGTGATTAGTGAGGGTTTATGGTAGGAAATGATCAAAGTGATGTAGAGAAATCAGAAACTAATGGATCTAGAATATTCCAATTATAATAATGATCTAAGGATGCTGAATTTGAATAAAATATTCAAATTTTGCACTGGTTAACCAGTTAATGCATATGGTTAACCGGTTAACCAAACCAAAATTTGAATATTTCATTCAAATGAGGTTGCTTGGTTGTCGTGGCCCGATTCCTTTTGTACGTCAAAGAAGGCATGGAAATAAACACATGAACCTTGGAAATTCTTTGAATGAATCAATTAACTTGGGAAATCCTTGATCAGATAAATTTGAATTATTTGCGAATCAACTTCGACTTTTGTCTGTGAAATTTTACTCGAGCTGCAGGGCTGCTATTTTTGGCATTTTCAATGGTTCCTCTTCCTAAATAGGTTAGCAAAAGGAAACAAATTTTTTTTTTGGATTTTGATTAATGGTTAGTAATCATAAACAAATAAAGTAATTTAAAGACAACTGTGATCCCCTGTGAGGCATAAACCTAACCCGAGAAGTATCGAGCAACCAATGTGATCTTGTTTGTATGCAAGATGCAGATGAAATACGAAGAAAACTTAGGACAAATATTAGGGTGCAGCAGCTGCCCCTATTTAAGTTTCTTCAATCTGAAGATATGAATATTGACATCTTCGTCTCTGTAAGATGGGAAAGACTTAAATTTAGAAAACCCAAATTTGTGTCCTAAGAGAACATGATATGATATGGATATGATATGAAAACCCAAGGTTTCTGTGGAGAACACACGACCACCAGAGGAAAGCGAAAGCTTGGGGACATAGAAGAAAATCCTGCTGGGGAAAACGAAAGACACCAAAAGAGTTACCAGGAAAATAAATCACTGGATAGCTGACTCTACATGGGGAAAGAAAAATATGATATAATCAAGGTAAAAAGGTTCAACGGGAAAGAGTAAACACTCTTCCAAGGAATAATAACCAAACAAAGTATTTGAGTCCAAAAATGGAGGAATACCGAGTTGGAACATAATCATCAACTATCGGTATACTGGGTAGCAAAACAAGGGACTCGACTATCAATTTACTGGATAGGAGCAAAACAAAGAGGGATAACCTCCACTACATTTTTACTGGGTAGAAAATTCTCAACTACCTGATTTATTGGGTAGGAGCTCAAGCAAAAGGAAACAATTTCTATTACTTTTTTACTAGGTAGGAATAAGAACTCTCGACTACCGGATTTACTGGGTAGGAGTACAAGCAAAAGAGCTTGATTAGCTTGGTAACGTTACCCACTATCGAATAATGGATAGCTTAATTCCAAAGTAATATACTCGAGATGGGGAAAATATTGTCAACTATCAATTAATGATAGATTAATTCTAAAGCAATAAAAATTCACCCAAAAGGACCAAAGTTCAATCCAAGAACAAATTGGAGAGAAACAGTCAAACAAGACTCATCTCTAGGAGGAAATATCTCAACTGGGGAAATTCCATCCAGATAATAAAATGGGGAGGAAACTGAATCAAAATCATCCACGAGAAACAAACTCAGTAGGGAAATAGAAAGGATCAACACTTTCTGCTTAATGGTCGACACTCTAAACTTGAGAGGAAGACAACACACACACTCTGCAGGGAAAGATCACACCAAAGAGAGAGGAACAAAGATAAGCGCAAAAATGCAAGCAAACGATGTTATGCTTATGCGTATGAATATATGTATGAATATGATGACAAAATAGAAATTAAGATAAGCAAAAGGGTGACATAAACACCACAACAACTGGATACTCGGCTAATCAGGGCAACAAGGTCGGGGACCATGCTGGAGATTCGATTCGAAATCCTGCAGGGGAACATCAAAAGCCATCGAAGGAATAAAATCCTGCTACAAGGCATAACTCAGACTGGGGAAAACAACTACTAAGGATCCAATCCACAAAGAAATTTTCAAGAATTCGTGAAGGATAACATCGGAAATTCCAATCTGAGAGGACAACATGTCGGAGACACTTCAACAACACAAAATCTTCCACACTTTTTGGGGAAAGAGGGAAATGTCCCTGTTAAACTCTGATGGGGACAAATATCTTCATAAATTTGTTTGGCGAAACAAGATAAAGATCTTGATGCAAATAAAGCATAACCTACTGGAGTATTAAGCACCAAATTTGCATAGGAGTAACACATTGCTGAGGAAAAGTAATAATATGTCGGTGATGGGGAAAACTTCCACGATCCTTGCTGGGGAAAGAAGTGTTCTTATTAAGAATCGAGCTCCTGCGAGGAATAATCATCGTACTATTCCTGCTCCACTAGGGGAAAGAGTCATGCCACTCTTGCTCTGCTTGGGGAAGGAGTTATACCACTCTTGCTCTTCTTGGGGAAAGAGTGTAAAACGTGTTGAAGATCAAATAGATCTCTCTTGGAAACCATCACACACAGACCTACTGGGGATCTATGGAGATCATTCATCACTGAAATTTTGGACTTTTCGACCCATATGGGGATACCAGAAATTAACATCATATCAAACCACAATTACGAGGGATTTTAAATCAATACCCACCCACATGTGAAAGAAAACCTCCAAACTGATTGATATATCAATACTTCCGTTATGGGATACAACCAACTCATGCTGAGGAACAAGAACTCGATTGAGGATTCCCAATACTTCTCAAGTCAAAGGTAAATTGTTGAGGAAGAGATCAAAACTCAGTTGGGGATTTTCAAGAATATCCTTTCCAACCACTCTTCTGGGGAAGGAATCAGAACTATGAGCATTTACAATCTTCGTTCATGCTAGTGAGGCACAAAACATCACTAACATCAACATGCTAGGTGTAACACGGTGGGAGAACTGACTTTAGTTATGTTGCGGATAGCAAGAGTCGCCACCGACTTTTATTTTATCCAAAGGAAAGGCATAAAAGAACAGGAAAGACCTTTTAAAAGATTTTTGGGTCCGGGGGGTAGGTTATGTAAAGGGAAGGTGTTAGCACCCTTTACATCCATGGTTATCCATGGGCTCTTAGTTACTTAGCTCACTTTAAATTGTTTTTGAAAAGGTGAAGTGTGTGAATAGAAATTTTCATTAGAGTTTAATAATGATCCATGTATGGATGCGTAAAAAAACTTGTGTTTGAAAATTGTTTGAAATTTGTGAAGTATTTGAAATTGTTTTGAAATAGTGAGCAAGTAACTATGAGGAACCTACCCTAAAGTTTAAGTCTTTTCTGTTCTTTATCCTTTAAATGGTAAGACTATCCCTATTATTAAGGAATAGGTAGTCATTACCTTGGATGTAAGGGACATATGAGGGACATCTGTTTAATGAAGGCAACTGTGGGGCATATTAAGCATTTTAGAAGGGACTATCATCTTTATTCGAAAGGGACAAGATCTCTATGAAAGGCAACCATTAAGGGACTTGATGACTTTTCTTTTAAGGGACTTGCTTTATACACCCCACTTGACCTTATAATTAGGCAACATTGAGAGGCAACCCTAGAAAGTGAGATGGCGATTAAAAATCGACTTACGTGTGTGAGTGTTTAATTTGATTTATCTTATAATTAAAATGATCTAAATTTAATTTTAAAATATAATACATGTTTACACTCCCTATTTTTACTAACCATAGCATAAAAATTAAATAATTTAAATATTACAAAAAATTACACCAAGGAGCAATTACATAATAATAAAAATAAAGCAATTTAAATAAATAGCAAGAATAAATAAATAAGCAAAGTATAAATAATAAGTAAAATAAATAAGCAATTTAATTGGGTTAGTAATAATAATTAAAATAAATGGGGTTAGTGAAATAATAATAATGAGCATAATTAAAAAATAAATGGATTAGTAATAAACATGATTAGTAATAATAATAAACAAAACAAAATTAATGGTTAATTAATTATAAAATTTAAAATTTATAAACAAATTAAATAAGTTATGAACATATTATGAGAAATTATTAAATTTGCAATTTTTTTAGAAATTAATTATAAACAATTAGAAAATATTTTCATATTATATAAAAAAGAAAATAGAATTGATATTAATTGTATTTTACAAAATTCAATTATATTAAACAAAATATATACATGATAATTATATTTACAAAAATTAGAAAATAAAATTAGGTTTTACAAAATTAGGGTTTATTTAGAAAATATTTTTTAAGGTTTAATTTAATATACAAACTTATTTAAATAAACATACATATATTATAATTTAATTACATAATAAAAAAATTTAAATTGAGAAAAATAAAAGTTTAGAATTTTAGAAAATATAAGTGTTGTTTTTAAATGTTTATTAAATATATATACATGCATAATTTATTTTTAAATTAATAATAAGAAAACAATTAAATCAATTAACTAAAGAAATTAAAATAGAAGAAAAAAATGGTAAAAAGAACTTACCTGGGTGGGACTTGAACCCAGGTCACTCTGATTACCAGCAACAACACCAACCACTAAACCATCATGCGCAGGCAGCAAGAGAGAAGGCAGAATTGATTTTGTTCATATCCAGAAAAAATCCAGAAAAATAACAAAAGAAAGCAAAAGGCCTGAGGGAGGATTGAACCCAGGACCTCTCAACCAAACGCATATGCACATTACCAACCAAGCTAGATGAGCGAACCTGTCTACGAACCAACAACAATTCATAATATATAATAATCAATGCATAAATGAGAAAAAAACCAAAATTATTTGTCACGGCCAGGATTCGATCCCCTGCCCTTTCGTCAAACGCATGCGTGCTTTTCCACTGGGCCAAGCGTTGGCTTGTGATAATGGACCAACAACATT
The DNA here is from genome assembly GCA_963966055.1 of Lathyrus aphaca. Lineage (NCBI taxonomy): Eukaryota > Viridiplantae > Streptophyta > Magnoliopsida > Fabales > Fabaceae > Lathyrus > Lathyrus aphaca. Next base: position 1,315,304 of record OZ014520.1, read on the forward strand.
GCATAAAATATTTTAACCAATATTTGAATTTTTGCTGAGCGCGCGCAGCCTTCGTCTTTAACCTGGGATTCGTAGGATTTACCTGCAAATTTTGATACGAGTTTACCTGCGATTTTACCTGCAACTTAATCCTGCAAATTTCTAACCACCATTAAACAGCAATATTTCATCAAATTGATCACATATTTGTAATCCCCATACATCATACAATCCAATTGTGGTATCTAAATCAATTTATATTGGCTAAATCGAAAGTTCCTAATTTCAACTCAAGAACCCTAGCTATGGCCGATTGTGATTTAGGTCACGAAACTCCACTTTTTTTGTCCAGAAACCTTCACAAGCTCAATACAAATGTCATGAACCAAACAAAATTCATTGAGATACATTAAATTAGTGAAACCGAAAAAAATATATTCAAGAACAAATAGAATTCGGATTATGCATTATGGAGTGATTTTGATGCATATGAGTATTGGTTTATGATCAGAGAGGCCCAAGGAGTCTTGCTATGTTCTTGTTTTACCTTCTAATGCCTTGAATCAAAGAATCCGAATGTGACTTTTGGCTTGAATTTTTGAAGTATGAACTTACCATTGAGGCTGCTGAAATTCGTCCCTTGGTGATTGCAATGAGTTATGTACTTATAGGTGATTGAATTTAGGTCAAAAAGTTGATTGATCATGTGAAGAATTTGATATGAAAAGATCCAAATTGATTATGCCTTAAAATTCAAATATTCATGTGTGAATGCTTGCTATTTTTGGACAAATCTCATGATTTCTTTCCTCTTCAACTTAAATCAATATTTAAGACTTTCTAGAAGCTTAATCTCCATCAAATCTTACATTTTCATATTTTATTTTTATTTAAAATGATTTTTAATGAATTAAATCAAAATAAATAAAAATAAAATAATAAAAATTCTGATTTTTAATGGTTTGGGTCGTGCATGAAGTCATTGTATGGGTTGGGTCATTATTTGGCAAGCCCATTTGGAAGAAATTGGTTTTAGACCTCCTTTTTCATCATAAACCAACTCAAAATTTCCCAACTTTGCAAGGGCACATATCCTTCAATTTTAATGCTATGAGGGTGTTCTTGGACATTTTGGAAAGCTTGAAGAGTCCTCTAACCAACACCACTGGTTTCATGTCCATATCATTTACCAATCTCAAGTTATGCCCTTTTGAAGTTGTTGACTTTTTGTTGACTTTCAAAAGGACCTATAATGTCTTAGCCCATACCTTCCAAATGAAGCATTTTTGGGCTTGGCTTGTGAGACACAAAGTTGTAGAGAATTCAATTTCCTTCAAAATTAGGTTTGAGTGGAGACTTGGTGATGAAGTATGTGAAAGTTATGGCTGGTCAAAGTTCAGTTGACTTTTACTAAGGAAACCCTAATTTAGAAACTCCTGATTCTTGATGATCTGAAATCTCCTTGATGAATCATGATCAACCCTTGATAAAATGATGAATTTTACTTCATATACTTGATTTTGGCAAAAAATCATGAAGTTTGACTTTGGTTTGACCACAGTTGACCTCAGTTTGACTTTTTAACTGCATTGACTGATTTTGACTTATCTGATCATCTGACTGAGCAAACTTTTGAGAAAAGTCTTGAAACTTGTCATGGGGGTTCTTAAACACATATAAGATGTTATGAAGCTCACTTGAAGTCTTGGAAGTCCATTTAGCCTGATTAAAGTCAAAACCCTAGTTTGGGATGCATTGCTTAGGAGGTGCATTGTCTGAGGGAATTGTCAACTCTTCTGATCAATTGTGAACTTTGTGAACCTTGTGAATTATCATAAAATGTCTTGTGAACCTCATGGGAAGTATTGTGAACCTTGTGAACCTTGTGAACCTCATAAAGTGACTTGTAGACTTCATGAACCTCATGAAAGGTTTTGAAAGCATTGAGAAACTTGTGAACCTTGTGAACCTTCATAAAGTGACTTGTAGACTTCATGAACCTCATGAAAGGTCTTGAAAGTGTTGTGAAACTTGTGAACCTTGTGAACCTTCTTAGAACACAAAGTCTTGTATTGTGAGGGCAAATTTTGGGGTGCAACAGCTGCCCCTGTTCAATTTTCTGAAACCTGAGGGGTTAGATTGGTATGTTTGCCAGTCGTGACCTGGAAGGTTGAAGGGGATTGAACACAAAAGCCCAAAAATTTGCACTCACCAGTGCATAAAGTGGTATAAATGGCTAGTTGAATATGATTGAGTGGGCTTAAAGATGCTACTTGGAGGAAAGTTCTTCAAATACATGTCTTGGAGGATGAAGCAGTCCAACATATGGAGGTATAATGATAGCTGTCAGGAGGATGGAGCAGTCCTGAGGTAATGATATGATTTCAGGAGGATGAAGCAATCCTGAAGCAAAGAAGCTGTCAGGAGGATAAAGCAATCCTGAGGTATTGATAATATGCTTTCAGGAGGATGAAGCAATCTTGATGTAGTGATATGCTTTCAGGAGGATAAAGCAGTCCTGAGATACAAGAAGCTGTCAGGAGGATAAAGCAATCCTGAGGTAGTGATATGCTTTCAGGAGGATGAAGCAATCCTGATGTAGTGATATGCTTTCAGGAGGATGAAGCAGTCCTGATGTAATAAAAAGCTGTCAGGAGGATGAAGCAATCCTGAGGTAGTAATAAGCTGTCAGGAGGATAAAGCAATCCTGAGGTGACAATGTGAGTTCAGGAGGATAAAGCAATCCTGATGTAATAGGAGTTTTCAGGAGGATAGAGTAATCCTGAAGTAATGATGATAGCTGTCAGGAGGATGAAGCAGTCCTGGTGTAGTAATATGTTCCCAAGAGGATGAAGCAGTCTTGAGAGATGATAAGTTTTCAGGAGGATAAAGCAGTCCTGATGGATGATATGCTTTCAGGAGAATAAAGCAATCCTGAGGGATGATAACTTTCAGGAGGATAAAGCAATCCTGATAATCATAAGTTTGTTTGCTGGATAATTAACCTGAAAACAAGGTAGCATTCTGTATAATAATATTAGTTTATGCATTATGTATGCATGTATGATATGATGTACTTAGGTAATGTATTATGTATCTATGGATATGTATGGTATGGTATGGTGTAAATGATGTATGTATGATATGATACTGCCGGAAGCGTCTGGATATCTTCATATAACAACTGCTGGCCAGGGAAAATAAATCCCGATTCGTTGCTGAAGAATATGAGGAACCTGTTCCTGTCTTGTTTGATAATGAGGTATACATAACTTTCCATATGCTGGGGATAGCAAGGTATATATAACCTCCCGTCTGCTGGGGATAGCAAGGTATATATAACCTTCGGTCTTCGTTTGATAGTAGGGTATACATAACCTCTGTCTTCGTTCGTCGTACCATTATTGGAAAGTAATTTCCCGTATATCCGTATGAGGATAAAAGAGATGGATATAAATTCCAGGGGAGATGTGACTTTATGAAGATGGATTTGTCCTACTGTGGATTTGTAACTGTTTTGTAGAGATGAACCGGCGAAGCTTCGTTGAAATCCTTCCCTCGTTCGTCCTTAGTAAATACTATTACTGCATTTTCATGCATTTCTGGTAAACATCAATCATATTAAGAGCATGCATTTCTGGTAAACATCAATCATATTCAAAAGCATACATACATTCAAACACAACCAATGGACGTTTCGCTTATGTAAATAGGGTAAAAGTAAATCTGGATTCAAAAGATGGAATTTATTTATATCAAAGAGTGACCCATACATGGGTAAGTTTGTACAAAGAGACATAAACCCTAGTAAGAGGATTTTGTCATACAGTTTTTACAAAACAAAGAGAATCAGCTATGTGGGAAATAATCCTATTGAGTTTCAATTCTACTATTGCCATTATCTTCAAGTATCTCATCTTCTGCTGTCGAGACGAAAATGATTGGATTGAGCTTTATCTGTTCGAGCTTGGGTAAGTAACACAACTGGTTGCAGTTTCATGGGTGATCTAAACGAGACATAGTCATACGCTTTAATCCCTAACTTTTGCCTGGATTGCCCTTTCAGGTTTTCAATCCATCGGGATACCCTTTTTTGCCCAAGCCGCCTTTTCAGGTTTTCGACTTGCCGGGTGTACATCTTTTTGTATATATCCCTAATTTTTGCCCAAACCTTTTTGGTTTGTCGGGATGCCCTTATTTTTGCCTAGGCCTGTCAACCTAGCGGGTCTCTTTTTATGCGTAGTATTTTTTAACTATGTCTGCGTTTACAGGCTGTGGGAAGTCTTCACCATCCATTGTAGTCAGTATCATGGCACCTCCTGAGAACACTGTCTTGACTACAAATGGACCTTCATAAGTAGGAGTCCACTTGCCCCTAGGATCACCCTGTGGTAATATGATACGCTTGATTACCAAGTCACCGGCCTGATATACCTTTGGCTTAACCTTCTTATTAAAAGCTTTGATCATTCGTTTCTGGTACATCTGGCCATGACAAACTGCTGCTAACCTCTTCTCATCAATCAAATTTATTTGGTCGAGTCGAGTCTGAATCCACTCATCTTCATCCAAGCCTGCATCCTTCATAATTCTTAAGGAGGGGATCTGAACTTCAATGGGCAAAACTGCTTCCATACCATAGACTAAGGAGAATGGGGTTGCCCCTGTTGAAGTACGTATTGTAGTACGATAACCATGAAGAGCAAATGGTAACATCTCATGCCAATCCTTGTAAGTAACAGTCATTTTCTGTACAATCTTCTTAATGTTCTTATTAGCAGCTTCAACTGCCCCATTCATCTTTGGGCGATACGGAGAAGAGTTGTGATGCTTAATCTTGAACTACGTGCAGAGATCAGTGATCATAGTGTTGTTCAGATTAGAGCCATTGTCAGTAATAATCCTTTCAGGGATGCCATACCTACATATGAGATTATTCTTAATGAATCGAGCCACAACATTCTTGGTAACAGATGCAAATGAAGCTGCCTCTACCCACTTTGTGAAGTAATCAATAGCAACCAGGATGAAACGATGCCCATTAGAAGCAGTAGGCTTGATCTCACCAATCATATCAATGCCCCACATGGCAAAGGGCCAAGGAGCAGTCAACACATTCAATGGTGATGGAGGTACATGTACTTTATCAGCATAAATTTGACACTTGTGACATGTTCTGGAGTGTTGATAGCAATCAGCTTCCATGGTAGACCAATAATAACCTGCTCTCAATATCCTCTTTGCCATAGTATGACCACTAGAATGAGTGCCAAAGTTCCCATCATGCATCTCTTCCATAATTTCTGTAGCTTCCTTCTTATCCACACAACGAAGCATAGTTGAGTCATGATTGCGCTTGTACAAAATCCCATTACTCAAAAAGAACTTAGCAGAAAACCTTCTCAGGAACTTCCTATCTTTGACAGATGCCCCTTCAGGGAACTCCTGAGCTTTAAGATATCTTTTCACTTCATAGAACCAAGGTTTCTCCTCTTCCCCTTCAGTGTCAATCTCATTGCAGTATGCAGGCTTCTCAAATCTATCAATAGTAATCTTGGGAGCTTCATCATCCCAGCTGATCTCAAACATGGATGCCATGGTGGCCAAGGCATCTGCCAACTGATTCTCTCTTCGTGGAATATGACCAAAGGTAATCTCTTTGAAATGTGGGATCAAAGACAACACATGCTCTCTGTAAGGAATAAGATTATCATGTTTGGTATCCCAATCTCATTTAATCTGACTTACTACCAGGGCTGAATCTCCATACACATCAAGGAACTGAATCTTCATATCAATAGCAGCTTTAATACCCAGGATACATGCCTCATACTCAGCCATGTTATTGGTACAATAGAAACACAATCTTGCAGTAATCGGGGTATGGCAACCTTCAGGGGAACTAATCACAACACCAACACCATTACCAAGTGCATTAGAGGCACCATCAAAAACCATAGTCCATCGGGATCCTTGTTCAGGTCCGTCATATTGTCCAGGTTCTTTGGTAATAATCATAATGTCTTCATCAGGGAACTCAAAACTCATTGACTGGTAATCATCCACTGCTTGATGAGCCAAATGATTAGCTACAATACTTCCTTTAATGGCCTTCTGAGTAGTATACTGTATATCATATTCTGTTAAGATCATTTGCCATCTTGCAATTCTTCCGGAGAGAGCAGGTTTCTCAAATATGTACTTGATTGGATCCATCTTCGAAATCAATAAGGTAGTATGAGTCAACATATACTGTCTTAGTCGGCGAGCAGCCCATGCCAAAGCGCAGCAAGTTTTCTCGAGCAGTGAGTATCTTGTTTCACAGTCGGTAAACTTTTTGCTAAGGTAGTATATTGCCTGCTCTTTTCGACCAGACTCGTCATGTTGCCCCAACACACACCCCATTGAGTTGTCTAACACTGTTAAATACATAATCAAGGGTCTTCCATCAACTGGTGGCATCAAAATTGGAGGTTCTAGCAGATATCTCTTGATTTCATCAAAGGCAGTCTGGCACTCATCATTCCATTCCATTACCTGATCTTTCTTCAACAATTTGAAGATTGGCTCACAGATGGCAGTCAATTGGGAAATAAATCTTGCAATGTAATTCAAACGTCCCAAGAAACCTCTAACCTCCTTCTCAGTACGGGGAGCTGACATCTCTCGTATAGCTTTCACTTTTGCTGGATCCACTTCAATACCTTTTCCACTGACTATGAAACCCAGGAGTTTACCAGATCTAACTCCAAAAGTACACTTGTTTGGGTTCAATCTCAACTTGTATTTCTTCAACCTCTCAAACAATTTATGCAGATGATCAAGATGTTGCTCTTCATTCTGGGACCTGGCTATCATATCATCCACATATACCTCTATCTCATGATGAATCATATCGTGAAACAAAGCCACCATAGCACGCTGATATGTTGCCCCTGCATTCTTCAAATCAAATGGCATCACCTTATAGCAAAAAGTGCCCCACTGTGTAACAAAGGTTGTCTTCTCCATATCTTCAGGTGCCATCTTGATCTGAAAGTAACCAGAGAAACCATCCATAAAAGAGAATACCTTATGCTGAGCAGTGTTGTCTACCAGAACATCAATATGAGGAAGTGGAAAGTCATCTTTAGGGCTGGCCTTGTTCAAATCCCTGTAGTCTACACACATACGTACCTTACCATCTTTCTTAGGTACCGGCACCACATTTGCAACCCACTGAGGATAAGAAGTTACTGCTAAGAACCCTGCATTGAACTGTTTCATTACCTCTGCCTTGATCTTCTCTGACATTTCAGGACGCATACGACGAACCTTCTGCTTCTTTGGACGACAATCTTCTTTCACTGGTAAACGGTGAACCACAATGTCTGTATCCAATCCTGGCATATCTTCATAAGACCAAGCAAAGATCTCCACATAGTCACGTAACATCTAAACCAGTCTGCTCTTGACACTATCCTCTAAATCAGCCCCTATCTTGACCTCTTTCCTGTTTTCTTCAGTTCCCAGATTCACAACTTCGACTGGCTCTTCATGTGGCTGTATGGCTTTCTCTTCTTGTTGTAACAACCTAGCAAGCTCTACAGGTACTTCACAATCGTCCTCATTTCCGTCTTCAGTTTGATAGATCGGATTCTCGAAATTATAATTGGCAATAGTAGGACTGTTATCAACAGGATCCAGAGTGAATGAGGATCTGCAGTTTAGTGATGTGGGTGTGTGTAAGAACACATAGCTGATAAAGCCAAAAATAAAAGAAAAGAAAGACAAGGAACACAATATTTACTAAAACGAAACGTCCACTGATTTTATTGAATGAAATATGCAAATGAAATGACAACCCGTAACAAGCACACCATTGTGCCCCGGGTAAGGCACAAGGCTTAAGAGTTCAATTGTTCAAGAAATTATAAACTTAAAAGCAACAACACAGTAATAGTATTTACTCCTGACTAAAGGAGATAGGGATAACATCTTCAGCTTTCCAATTATTGAGTCCAGCACCCATAGTAGGAAAAATCCAAGCATCCAGATTGTAGTCTTCATCATAGTCTCCCACAGCATTGATCTGATCTTTCATAATCCCTTGATTGGTGATACGAACAGCACGAGCACGACGAACAGCCTTCTGGGACTCTGCAGTGAAACCCAAACCAAATTTGTCAGACTTGTATGGGATATCAGGAAGCTGTCCCCAAATAGTACAACCACCTTCATCCACTACAGCTCTAGCATCATTGAGGGAGGCCATTGCCATTGTTGGAGGTTTTCTGGTGACCACAGGAACTTTCTTCGCAACAGGAGGAGCTACATAATCATTAACAATCCAGGGAACCACTTCAAATGTCTGACACGGAGTTTCAATGTATTCACCTTCCACTTCCAGGTACTTGAAGGTATTCACATGGCTGACAAAATATTCTTCTTCTCCATAGACAGTAACAACCTTTCCATCCACCGGATATCTCAACTTTTGGTGTAATGTAGAGGTTACAGCACCTGCCCCATGGATCCAGGGACGACCAAGCAGACAAGAGTACGAAGGACGAATATCCATCACATAAAATGTAGCAGTAAAAACCTGAGATCCAACTTTAATTGGAAGATCAATTTCCCCATGCACTACTCTTCTAGAACCATCAAAAGCCTTTACCACAATACTACTGGGCTTCAGCACAGCATCTTCAGGACTTAGCTTGTTCAGGACTTCCTTAGGCAACACATTTAGAGAGGAACCATTGTCTATCAATACATGTGACAGGGTAGTGCCCCTGCATTCAATTGAAATATGCAAGGCCCTGTTATGATCTCTCTTAGCAGGGGTCAAATCAGCATCAGAAAATCCCAACCCATTATCATAAGTCAGGTGGGCAACACAATTCTCAAACTGGTCAACAGAAATGGCATTGGGCACATGAGCAGTCTTCAGAAACTTGATCAAAGCTTTTGCATGAGCTTCAGAACATAACAACAAGGACAGCATAGAAATCTTAGAGGGAGTATGCCCCAACTGATCAACAATGTCATAATCACTCTTGCGAATGATTTTCAATACTTCCTCCATCTGTTTGGAGAGGTCATCAGCAGCCGGCACATCAGCAGATATAGGCTCAATAACAGGACCCTTGCCCCGGGCATCAGTGGTAGAGGTAGCAGCAGGAGTAACTGCATTCTTAGAAGTAACTGGAGGTGAGAAGACTCTTCCACTACGTGTGATCTTACTAGATCCAGCAATATTGTCAACATCAACAGGGACATCAGCTAAGGGCTCCTGCTTAACACCATGGATGTAAACATCAGACCCATAGTGCCAAGGCACAGCTCTATCAGAAGTATACGGAATAGGACCAGGAGTGGTAATGACCATAGGAGCCACTCTGGCTTCAGCAACAACTTTCACAGGGCCTTCAGCAGTAATCTTGATTGGACCCTGATGGGTGATTTTAATAGGTCTCTTTGAAGTGATTCTTACCGGTACTTTGTCAACCATATCAACCTCTTCAATCTTCCTACCTTGAGTAAGATGATCCACCATACTTTCTACAGACGATGGAGTCCTCTCAAACACTATAGTATACTTATCCATGAGACGCTGAATTCCATCTCTCAATCTCCAGCAACTATCCGGCTTATAGGTACAATACAAACAATCTTCACGACAACCTGGAAAGAGTCCAGCCTGTACTAACTTTTTCTTGATAACAAACAATGGTGTGGTCAACTCCATAACTGAATAGACATGTAGATCTTCATCAATGGCATTGACAGTCTTCTCGTGATTTGGCATTGGAGCAGTAATCACATTTGGAGTACCCGGAGGGTCAAACTCAATCTCTCCAGCCTCAATCATATCTTGAATTTTGTTCTTCAAGACCCAGCAATTATTAGTATCATGACCCTGACAGTTTGAATGATATGCACATCGTGCATTGGGATTGTACCTGGGTGAGGTAACATTAGGGTTCTGAGGAGCCTCCTTCAAAGTAATGAGTTCAGCTTTCAACAAATGTTGCAATGCCTGAGCCAGTGACATGTTGATCTTTGTGAACTGCCTTCTAGCCCTCTGTTGGTTGCCATGTGGCTGCTCTGTTGTTGCAGGAGTTGGATTTGAAATATGAACTGCACTAACAGACTGATGCCTTCTGTTACGATCAGGCTAACCATAAATAGCATTGGATTCTTTCTTCCCAGTGGGAGGTTTCTTTGCAGTACCTGATGAAGAAGTACCCACCTGGATCTTACCATTCTTTATACCATTTTCTACTCGCTCTCCTGTCATAATCAACTCAGTGAAGCCAGATGACGAGCTTCCAATGAGATGACTGTAAAACGGGCCATTCAGTGTACACATGAACATATCAACCAATTCCCTATCAGTCAAAGGGGGTTGAACTCTTCCAGCTAAGTCTCTCCACTTCTGAGCATACTCCTTAAAACTTTCTTTGGCACCCATGGACATGCTTTGCAACTGCATGCGAGTGGGAGCTAAGTCAGCATTGTATTGATACTGCTTATAGAAAGCTTCAGCAAGATCATTCCAATCCCTGATGTTGACACTCTCCAATTGATAATACCACTCCAACTGAGCTCCAGATAAGCTCTCCTGGAAAAAATGGATCCACAACTTCTTGTCAGCAGTGTGAGGTTGGATTCTTCTGACATAGGACCTCAGATGCAGCTTGGGACAAGAGACCCCATCATAAACAACAAATGTAGGAACCTTGAAACCAATGGGTATGACTACCCCAGATATCAGACTCAAATCTTCAAAATCCAGCCCAGAAGATTTCTGCAACTCCATAGCATCCATCCTATCCACCAGCATCTTGAATTTGTCTTCATTAGGATCATGGTAATAATTAGCCTCAGAATCAGAGTCCCCCATTGTATGGTGGAGACTGCCTATCTCTTGCTCAGACTCTTCAGATTCATAGTCTTCAACTGGTTCTTTGGTCTTGGCAAGACCTTTGAACCTTCTTCCCATGTTGATCAGGCCACCTGACCTTCTAGTCTTCTTAGCCTTCTTGGCCAGCAGTGTCTTCAATTCATCTTGTCCCTTGGACAAGTTCAGGATCAGCTCTTGGAACTGTGCATTCTGTGCCTGGAGATCCTTAACTGATTGTTCAAGAGCCATTGCTGAAATAAACAGCGAGAAGATGAGAAACCTGTGCACAATCATAAACCTGTGATGCAATGAAATGATATGTGAATGCATATGCAATGCTTTCAAGGACCGCAGAATTTAAATTTGCTTAAACAAACAAGAAGGTAAACTTTTATTAGTAATAACTTTGTTTTGCCTCTTGGGCTTACAAAAAATGAAATGAAATAAGTACAAAAGATGGGGTTTTAAGTCTCCCATGGACGTTTCCTCTTTGTGTTGAGGTATGAGTTGAGATTCCGTTCCTCGTGAAGTTGCTTTGTTAGTTCTAGGATTCTTTCTTAGCTTGCTTTATAATGAGCCTCAAAAGTATCCCTTTGCTCCTTCAATTGGATCCAGGATCTCTGTAAGTCTTCCATGTCAGTAGGCATGTCTGGGTGAAGGATGGTGTAAGCAGTGTCTCCTTCAGCAACAGGTTCCATGGTAACTGGCAGGATAGCAGGATATGGCATCATGAGAGTCTGAGCACGAGATCGCACCCATCTGAGATAAGCCTCCATAGGAATAGTGTACTTAGGCTCCAGTGTCTTGCTGTCAACCCTGTTTACTTTTCCCCAGGCTCGTATGAATCTCTGACGGTAACCTTGAAGATCGTTGTCGTAATCAAACACAATGCCCTGAATCAACATGTCATGAGGACCATCACTCCGAGCGTAACCAAACTGTCGTAAAGCTAAAGAAGGGTTGTAAGTAATGCCTCCTCTTATGCCTAGAAGTGGCACATTAGGAAATTCCCCACAACGGTCAATGATAGTGATATTCTCCATAGATCTGGAGCACCAATGGATATTTGAATGAGAGAGTGACATAATCCTCTTGGACCACCTGAACCCTTGTTCATTCTTCATCACTGAGCGAGGAAGGTGAGAAATAAACCACCTAGATAGCAAAGGTATGCAACACATCAAAGTTCCTCTTGCTTTTGTAGTACGGGTATGAAGAGAATGTAGGATGTCTCCAAGCAATGTAGGCACTGGATTGTGACTCAGGAAAATGTTGATGGCATGAACATCTATGAACTGATCTGGATTGGGGAACAATACTAAGCCATAAATCAGCAAGGCTAAGACTTCCTCAAAAGCATCATAGCTCATGGCCTTCAAGAACATTTGAGCTTTATCCATTAACACCTTAGCAAGAATACCCTTGACTCCGCTTCTCGTTTCTAGAACAATATCAGACTTCTTCAGATGTAGAGCTGCAGCAATAACTTCTGGTTTAAGCTCTTTTTCCAAACCTGTGAAGGTTTTTTGATCAAGAACAGGTATACCCAGAAGTTTAGAGAACTCTTCCATGGTTGGAACCAGCTGATAGTCAGGGAATGTAAAGCAATGGTGCTTAGGATCAAAGAACTGAAACAGAACACTCATCATGTCTTCATTGAACCCTGAAGTAACTAGATCCAATAGGTGACCATGTCTCTTGTTGAACTGGGAATGATCAGACACTTGAGAAACCAACTCTTTAAGCTTGGGAGGTATCCCTACAAAGTTGATCCTGATGGTGTTTCTACGAGCTAGAGCCATGACCTGCAACAAAGAACAAAGATAAATCCTTTGGTCCTTGAAATGGTTAGGGAAAATGATATGCTTATGATGCATGATGATGTCATGATGTTATGCTCAATCACAAACATGTGGTACACACAAGAAAGTCACACAGTAGCCCTAGGTTTAAAGGCTTGCATGAGGTTCAAAGGTAGGTACCCTCCCCTGAAGTTTAGTTGGTTCATCCTGTCCTATAAAAGTAACTAGGTTCTAAGGGATCTCAATATCATTGATCCTTCACAAGGGTGGTTGATCAGAAGGCAACTTACTTGCCAACCAAAACCCTCCAAGTTTAAGATCTCAATGAGTGTAGTATCGAGTGTCAACCAACTTCAGTCTGCACCAAAGCCGGTTACCTCACTACTTTCTAAAGGCCAAGATGAGTTAACTAGGGTTCTAAAAGTTAGTTAGTGCATTGACAACATATGGCAGCCTCATATTATCCTCAACTTGACTTAAGGAACATAAGCACCAACCAAGAAGTCGCACTAACTATGGCCACCAGATCAACCACATCGGTATACGCCGTACAGTTTCCTTGGTCTATTGCCATTTACCTAAGGTACACTAGATCCGGATTAGGACCTTTCACACATAAGAGCACCCCAACAAGTAATATAAAGCAAACAAGGCAAACAATTTAAAGTGATCTTAATTCCTAAGGGTACCCCTCTTAAATTTAAATCCCCAGCAGAGTCGCCAGTTCTGTAACACGGTGGGAGAACTGACTTTAGTTATGTTGCGGATAGCAAGAGTCGCCACCGACTTTTATTTTATCCAAAGGAAAGGCATAAAAGAACAGGAAAGACCTTTTAAAAGATTTTTGGGTCCGGGGGGTAGGTTATGTAAAGGGAAGGTGTTAGCACCCTTTACATCCATGGTTATCCATGGGCTCTTAGTTACTTAGCTCACTTTAAATTGTTTTTGAAAAGGTGAAGTGTGTGAATAGAAATTTTCATAAGAGTTTAATAATGATCCATGTACGGATGCGTAAAAAAACTTGTGTTTGAAAATTGTTTGAAATTTGTGAAGTATTTGAAATTGTTTTGAAATAGTGAGCAAGTAACTATGAGGAATCTACCCTAAAGTTTAAGTCTTTTCTGTTCTTTATCCTTTAAATGGTAAGACTATCCCTATTATTAAGGAATAGGTAGTCATTACCTTGGATGTAAGGGACATATGAGGGACATCTATTTAATGAAGTCAACTGTGGGGCGTATTAAGCATTTTAGGAGGGACTATCATTTTTATTCGAAAGGGACAAGATCTCTATGAAAGGCAACCATTAAGGGACTTGATGACTTTTCTTTTAAGGGACTTGCTTTATACACCCCACTTGACCTTATAATTAGGCAACATTGAGAGGCAACCCTAGAAAGTGAGATGGCGATTAAAAATCGACTTACGTGTGTGAGTGTTTAATTTGATTTATCTTATAATTAAAATGATCTAAATTTAATTTTAAAATATAATACATGTTTACACTCCCTATTTTTACTAACCATAGCATAAAAATTAAATAATTTAAATATTACAAAAAATTACACCAAGGAGCAATTACATAATAATAAAAATAAAGCAATTTAAATAAATAGCAAGAATAAATAAATAAGCAAAGTATAAATAATAAGTAAAATAAATAAGCAATTTAATTGGGTTAGTAATAATAATTAAAATAAATGGGGTTAGTGAAATAATAATAATGAGCATAATTAAAAAATAAATGGATTAGTAATAAACATGATTAGTAATAATAATAAACAAAACAAAATTAATGGTTAATTAATTATAAAATTTAAAATTTATAAAAAAATTAAATAAGTTATGAACATATTATGAGAAATTATTAAATTTGCAATTTTTTTAGAAATTAATTATAAACAATTAGAAAATATTTTCATATTATATAAAAAAGAAAATAGAATTGATATTAATTGTATTTTACAAAATTCAATTATATTAAACAAAATATATACATGATAATTATATTTACAAAAATTAGAAAATAAAATTAGGTTTTACAAAATTAGGGTTTATTTAGAAAATATTTTTTAAGGTTTAATTTAATATACAAACTTATTTAAATAAACATACATATATTATAATTTAATTACATAATAAAAAAATTTAAATTGAGAAAAATAAAAGTTTAGAATTTTAGAAAATATAAGTGTTGTTTTTAAATGTTTATTAAATATATATACATGCATAATTTATTTTTAAATTAATAATAAGAAAACAATTAAATCAATTAACTAAAGAAATTAAAATAGAAAAAAAAATGGTAAAAAGAACTTACCTGGGTGGGACTTGAACCCAGGTCACTCTGATTACCAGCAACAACACCAACCACTAAACCATCATGCGCAGGCAGCAAGAGAGAAGGCAGAATTGATTTTGTTCATATCCAGAAAAAATCCAGAAAAATAACAAAAGAAAGCAAAAGGCCTGAGGGAGGATTGAACCCAGGACCTCTCAACCAAACGCATATGCACATTACCAACCAAGCTAGATGAGCGAACCTGTCTACGAACCAACAACAATTCATAATATATAATAATCAATGCATAAATGAGAAAAAAACCAAAATTATTTGTCACGGCCAGGATTCGATCCCCTGCCCTTTCGTCAAACGCATGCGTGCTTTTCCACTGGGCCAAGCGTTGGCTTGTGATAATGGACCAACAACATTGCATAAAATATTTTAACCAATATTTGAATTTTTGCTGAGCGCGCGCAGCCTTCGTCTTCAACCTGGGATTCGTAGGATTTACCTGCAAATTTTGATACGAGTTTACCTGCGATTTTACCTGCAACTTAATCCTGCAAATTTCTAACCACCATTAAACAGCAATATTTCATCAAATTGATCACATATTTGTAATCCCCATACAGCATACAATCCAATTGTGGTATCTAAATCAATTTATATTGGCTAAATCGAAAGTTCCTAATTTCAACTCAAGAACCCTAGCTATGGCCGATTGTGATTTAGGTCACGAAACTCCACTTTTTTTGTCCAGAAACCTTCACAAGCTCAATACAAATGTCATGAACCAAACAAAATTCATTGAGATACATTAAATTAGTGAAACCGAAAAAAATATATTCAAGAACAAATAGAATTCGGATTATGCATTATGGAGTGATTTTGATGCATATGAGTATTGGTTTATGATCAGAGAGGCCCAAGGAGTCTTGCTATGTTCTTGTTTTACCTTCTAATGCCTTGAATCAAAGAATCAGAATGTGACTTTTGGCTTGAATTTTTGAAGTATGAACTTACCTTTGAGGCTGCTGAAATTCGTCCCTTGGTGATTGCAATGAGTTATGTACTTATAGGTGATTGAATTTAGGTCAAAAAGTTGATTGATCATGTGAAGAATTTGATATGAAAAGATCCAAATTGATTATGCCTTAAAATTCAAATATTCATGTGTGAATGCTTGCTATTTTTGGACAAATCTCATGATTTCTTTCCTCTTCAACTTAAATCAATATTTAAGACTTTCTAGAAGCTTAATCTCCATCAAATCTTACATTTTCATATTTTATTTTTATTTAAAATGATTTTTAATGAATTAAATCAAAATAAATCAAAATAAAATAATAAAAATTCTGATTTTTAATGGTTTGGGTCGTGCATGAAGTCATTGTATGGGTTGGGTCATTATTTGGCAAGCCCATTTGGAAGAAATTGGTTTTAGACCTCCTTTTTCATCATAAACCAACTCAAAATTTCCCAACTTTGCAAGGGCACATATCCTTCAATTTTAATGCTATGATGGTGTTCTTGGACATTTTGGAAAGCTTGAAGAGTCCTCTAACCAACCCCACTGGTTTCATGTCCATATCATTTACCAATCTCAAGTTATGCCCTTTTGAAGTTGTTGACTTTTTGTTGACTTTCAAAAGGACCTATAATGTCTTAGCCCATACCTTCCAAATGAAGCATTTTTGGGCTTGGCTTGTGAGACACAAAGTTGTAGAGAATTCAATTTCCTTCAAAATGAGCTTTGAGTGGAGACTTGGTGATGAAGTATGTGAAAGTTATGGCTGGTCAAAGTTCAGTTGACTTTTACTAAGGAAACCCTAATTTAGAAACTCCTGATTCTTGATGATCTGAAATCTCCTTGATGAATCATGATCAACCCTTGATCAAATGATGAATTTTACTTCATATACTTGATGTTGGCAAAAAATCATGAAGTTTGACTTTGGTTTGACCACAGTTGACCTCAGTTTGACTTTTTAACTGCATTGACTGATTTTGACTTATCTGATCATCTGACTGAGCAAACTTTTGAGAAAAGTCTTGAAACTTTTCATGGGGGTTCTTAAACACATATAAGATGTTATGAAGCTCACTTGAAGTCTTGGAAGTCCATTTAGCCTGATTAAAGTCAAAACCCTAGTTTGGGATGCATTGCTTAGGAGGTGCATTGTCTGAGGGAATTGTCAACTCTTCTGACCAATTGTGAACTTTGTGAACCTTGTGAATTATCATAAAATGTCTTGTGAACCCCATGGGAAGTATTGTGAACCTTGTGAACCTCATAAAGTGACTTGTAGACTTCATGAACCTCATGAAAGGTTTTGAAAGCATTGAGAAACTTGTGAACCTTGTGAACCTTCATAAAGTGACTTGTAGACTTCATGAACCTCATGAAAGGTCTTGAAAGTGTTGTGAAACTTGTGAACCTTGTGAACCTTCTTAGAACACAAAGTCTTGTATTGTGAGGGCAAATTTTGGGGTGCAACACTAGGACCATTCAAGAATTCCGTAAGGACACAATCAAATCAAACCTTGCTTTGGGAGAGACAAGTTACACACATTCGGACTTTACCATCCCTGGAATTACTATTGATATCCTCTCTTTGTTCTCATATCAAAAGAAAAAATGTTTTTTTGTAATCTTCAAAGATTAAATTTATTAAATTTGTTTCAAAAATCATCATTAAAAATAAATTGAAATTTTGCAAACAGAAACAAAATAAAGGATTGCAAACAATTGGATAAAAGCTCAAATTCATTGATAGAATGGTAATCATCAAATGGCATGACTCCATGGATCATTACAAGTTTGAAAATGGTAAATACATGGAAACGAGCTACATTGAAATACAATGATCACTATTCTCCCTATCAACTTTGAACTCCATTGTGTCTGAAACTTCAATCAAGGATGAGTGAATAAAAATCTTTGATGGGAAATTCTTCTGAGGAGTAGAATCTGAAACCCTCAGTCATTACAAGTGATTCAGTCTGTCGATTCAGTTACTTGCCATGATCCCTAACTTTTGCCTAGATTGCCCTTTCGGGTTTTCAATCTACCAGGATAATTATTTCTGTTTATGTCTTTAATTTTTTACTGGACCTCCCTTTCGGGTTTTCAATCCACCGAGACGCTCATTTTTTCCTAAGCCGCCCTTTCGGGTTTTCAACTTAGCGAGTTGTTCTTTTTATTTTTTAGGCGAAGTATTTCTTGACTGCATCTGCATTCACAGGACGAGTGATCTCCTCACCATCCATAGTTGCAAGAAATAATGAACCACCAGAGAAGGCTTTCTTAAGAACATATGGGCCATCATAGTTCGGAGTCCACTTGCCCCGAGAATCTGTAATGAAAGACTGGATCTTTTTGAGCACGAGGTCGCCTTCTCTGAATACACGAGGTTTGACCTTCTTGTCAAAAGCTTTCTTCATTATTTGCTGGTACAACCGACCATAACACAAAGTTTTTATTCTCTTTTCCTCAATCAAATTCAACTGATCAAATCTTCTTTGACACCATTCAGCCTCAGTCAACTTGGCTACCATCAGAATTATCGTTGATGGGATCTCAACCTCGAAGGGGAGCACTGCTTTTGTACCATAAAGAAGTGAGAAATGGGTTGCCCCTGTTGAAGTGTGGACAGATGTACGATACCCATGGAAATCAAAAGGGAGCATCTCATGTCAGTCCTTATATGTCACAACCATCTTCTGAATGATCTTCTTAATGTTCTTATTCGCAGCTTCAACAACCCCATTCATCTTCGGTCTATAAGGAGAAGAATTATGGTGTTGAATCTTGAATTCTTTACAAAGCTCTTTCATCATCTTATTATTCAAGTTCAAACCATTATCAGTAATGATTCTATTCGGAACACCATATCTGCAGATAATGTTATTCTTGATAAACCGAACCACAACTTGCTTGGTCATATTAACATATGATGTCGCTTCCACCCACTTAGTGAAGTTGTCAATTGCCACAAGAATAAAACGATGTCCATTCGAAGCCTTGGGTTCAATCATACCAATCATATCAATTCCCCACATAGAGAAAGTACATGGGGAAGAAATCACATTGAGATGAGTTGGTGACACATGAATCTTATCAGTATACACTTGGCACTTATGGCACTTTTTCACATACTTGCAACAATCAGATTCCATTGTCAGCCAATAGTAACCTGTTTTCAACATCTTTTTAGCCATTGCATTTCCACTAGCATGAGTACCAAAAGACCCTTCATGAATTTCTTTTATTAACATGTCTGCTTCGTGTCTATCCATGCATCTGAGCAAGACCATGTCAAAATTCCTCTTATAAAGCACATTTCCATTCAAGAAGAAATTGCCTGCCAATCTCCTCAAAGTCCTCTTATCTTTACCGGATGCCCTAAGTGGGTATTTCTGACTCTGGAGAAAACATTTAATATCATGATACCAAGGCTTGTCATCATGGACCTCTTCAACTGCGAACACATGAGCTGGTCTTTCAAGCTGCATCACTTTGATCATGGGAATGTCATTCCACTGGTGCACCTTTATCATAGAAGCTATAATTGACAAAGCATCTGCCATTTGACTTTCATCGTGAGGTACATAATGAAACTCAACTTTAGTGAAGAAAGTTGATATCCTCCTGGCATAATCTCTATAAAGGATCAAGTGGGGTTGATGAGTTATCCAATTACCCTTGATCTAATTGATTACCAAGGATGAATCTCTATACGCATCAAGATGCTTAATCCTCAGATCAATAGCTTCCTCAAGTCTCATAATACAGGCTTGATACTCAGCTTCATTATTGGTACAAGGGAAAGTCAACCTTGCAGCAAAAGGAATATGTGAACCATGGGGAGTAATGATCATTGCCCCAATTCCTCTTCCGCGTGCATTTATAGCACCATCAAAAACTAAACCCCATCGAGATCCAGGCTCCGGCCCTTCATCAATCAAAGGTTCATCACAATCTTTCATTTTCAAATACATTACATCCTCGTCTAGAAAATCAAACTTGATAGGCTGGTAATCATCAATCGGTTGATGTGCCAAATGGTCAGCCAAGATACTACATTTTATAGCTTTTTGAGCTCGGTACTCGATATCATATTTTGATAATAACATTTGCCAACGAGAAATCCTCCCAGTTAAATCAGGCTTTTCAAATATATACTTGATCGGATCCATTTTAGAGATCAACCAAGTTGTATGATTTAGCATATACTGGCGAAGACGATTTGCAGCCCAAGCTAAGGCACAACAAGTTTTTCAAGCATGGAGTACCGAGACTCACAATCAGTAAATTTCTTACTCAAGTAGTAGATTGCATATTATTTTCTTCCAAATTCATCTTGCTGACCAAGCACACAACCCATGGAATCTTCCAACACAGTCAAGTACATAATTAACAGTCTACCTTCCACCGGAGGAGACAAGATAGGAGGTTCAAGCAGATATTCTTTGATACTTTCAAATGCCTTCTGAAAATCATTTGTCCAAACACAACCTTGGTCTTTCCGAAGCAACTTGAAGATCGAAGCACATGTGGCAGTCATGTGAGAGATAAACCTCGAAATATAATTCAAACGGCCCAAGAATCCTCTTACTTACTTTTCAGTTCTTGGAGCAGGCATTTCCTGAATAGCTTTCCCTTTATTAGGATCAACTTCAATGCCCCTTGGATGACAATAAAACCTAACAACTTTCCAGAAGGTACACCAAACGTGCACTTGTTCGGATTCAAATGAAGCTTAAACTTCCTTAACCTTTGAAACAACTTCAGTAAATGTTCAACATGATCCTCTTTAGTCCTTGACTTAGCGATCATATCATCAACATATACCTCAATTTCTTTGTGCATCATATCATGGAAAAGCATGGTCTTAGCTCTTTAGTATGTCACATCAGCATTCTTCAATCCAAAGGGCATCACTCTGTAGCAGAATGTTCCCCATGGTGTAATAAATGTGGTCTTTTCCATGTCCTCGGGTGCCATCTTTATTTGATTATAACCAGAAAATCCGTCCATAAAAGATAACACATCAAACTTAGCCGTATTATCTACCAACACATCAATGTGTGGCAGTGGAAAATCATCTTTTGGACTGGCTTTATTCAAATCTCTATAATCAACACACATTCAGACTTTTTCGTCTTTCTTTGAAACAGGCACAATATTGGCCACCCATTGAGGATAATTATATGTCACAAGAAAACCTGCATCAATCTGCTTTTGAACCTCCTTTTTGATCTTTACTGCCATATCAGGATGAGTTCTTCTCAACTTTTGCTTCACAGGTGGACATTCAGGCTTCAGCGGCAATCTATGTTCCACAATATCAGTATCAAGACCCGGCATGTCCTGATAGGACCAAGAAAATACATCAACATATTCTCTAAGAAGCTCAACCATCCTCTTCTTAACCCTAGGACCAAGCAATGCTCCAATCTTAACTTCTTTCTTATCATCTTCAGAACCCAAGTTGACCATCTCTATAGACTCTCCATAAGGCTGAATAACCTTCTCCTCGTGCTCAAGTAACCGAGAAATCTCATAAGGAATATTTTCAAAATCCTCTTCCTCGGCTTCAAACACAGAGAATTCAAAGTTGGGAGTGGGCATGGGATCATTGTTTTCAATGGGTTTATCAATCAATCTGCACAATGATTTTATTTTTATTTTAGAGTATGAACAAAAGTGCAAACATCATGCAAATAATAATGATTATTATTATTTTGGATTTTTTAGGTTACCATTTTTAAGAATAAAGCAAAAAAGGAAAAACACATATGGAAATAACAAAATAACATTTTATTGTTGATGATAAAGTTTGAAACAAAGCCCGACAAACATCACTTTCACGTTGGGCAGAGTGAAAGGATTTTTGAAAGAAAATAAAACAAATTACTTTGAAGTATGAACAGTAGTGTAACACGGTGGGAGAACTGACTTTTGTATGTTGCGGATAGCAAGAGTCGCCACCAACTTTTATTTTATCCATAAGGAAAGGGTATAAAAGAACAGGAAAGACCTTAAGAGAATATTTTGGGTCCGGGGGGTAGGTTATGTAAAGGGAAGGTGTTAGCACCCTTTACATCCATGGTTATCCATGGGCTCTTAGTTACTTAGTTCACTTTTGAATTGTTTTTGAAAGTGTAGTGTGTGAATAGAAAAATTTTCAGAATAGTTGATAATAATCCATGTATGGATGTGTAAAAACTTGTTTTTGAAAATTTGTTTGAAATTTGTTAAGAGTTGGAAAAGTTTTTGAAGTGAGCAAGTACATAAGAGGAACCTACCCTAAAGTTTAAAGTCTTTCTTGTTCTTTACCCTTTCCTTGGTAAGACTATCCCTACTATTAAGGAGTAGGTAGTCATTACCTTGGATATTAGGGACATGAGAGGGACAACTATTTGTATGAAGGCAACTGTGGGGTGTAATAAGCATAATAGGAGGGACTATCATCATTATTCGAAGGGACTCGATTCGTAAAGGCAACCATGAGGGACTTGATGATTTTTCTTTTTAAAGGGACTTGCTTTATACACCCCACTTGACCTTATGATTTAGGCAACTTGAGGGATAACCTTAGAAAGTGAGACGGCGATTAAAATCGACTTACGTGTGTGAGTGTTTAATTTAATTATCTTATGATTAAAGTGATCTAGAATTAATTTTAAAAGAATACATATTTACACTCCCTAAATTACTAACCATAACATGAAAATTAAATAAACAAAATATTACAAATTTTACACCAAGGAGCAATTACAAAATTATAATAATAAGCAAATTAAAAGTAAATAGCAAAATATAAATAATAAGTAAAAATAAATAAGCAATTTAATTGGGTTAGTAATAATAATTAAATAAATGGGGTTAGTTAAAATAATAATATTAAATAATAATTAAAAAGTTAGCAATAATAAAATAAGAGAGATTAGTGAAATAATAAATAATAATAATATATAAGATTAATAAAGCAAAAAAATAAATATGGTTAGTAATAACAATAGTAAATAAATTAACCAAAATTATAATAATAAGATTAACAATTTTTTAATATAAACAATTATATTTAGAAAAAAAAAAAAATATGAACAAACAATTATTTTTAATTTACAAGATTTAATTTCTAATAGCATGAAATATATTTATATCTTATATGAGAAAAGTAATTTATAATTATATTTACAATATGAATCATACTAAATAAATAAATAAATATACATTATAATTATATCAATAATTAGAAAATAAAATTATTTAGGAAAAATAGAATTAGGTTTTATTTTTTGAAAATATTTTTAGGGTTTTAAAAAAAATTAGGATTTTGTTATATACAAAATTATTTTAACTAATATATAATTTAAATACACAAATAAAGTTTAAATTGAGAAAACAAGAGTTTAGAATAATATACATAATATATATATATATATATATATATAATTTATAATATAGAAGATAATAGAATACTATAATTTTAATTTATTTTAGATATAATATTAATAAAAATAGAAAATAAAACAAAAAGAGAGAAAAAGAAGTCAAAAACCTGATGGGGCTGGGGTTTGAACCCAGTCCCCTAAGCTTGCAGCCAACAATACACACCACTGGGCTGCCCATGCGCAGGCAAGAGATGAGGGAGTGAGATTGGTTTTGTGCCTTGCGTTGAGAAATCCAGAAAATAATGAGAAAACAAAAAGGCCTGGGGTTGGATTCGTACCCAGGACCTTATGAATGCAAGCAAGTACGCGTTACCGCCTGGCTGGGAGAGCCTACCTGATGACCAAACAACTACTAATAATAATATATTAAACACGCATCTTAAATTGGAAAATATCAAAAAAACCTGCTGGAGGCAAGGTTCGAACTCATGGCTTCAGGTCATACGCGCGTCCCTCCCACCACTGGACCAAACCTGTTTTGGTGATTAAACATGGAGACAATTCAATAAAATATTATAACTGATTTTCAAATTCCCAGCTGCGCGCCATCAGCTTCTTCTTCAACCTTGTGACATGCGAAATTAGCTGCGATTTCACCTATGATATTTCCTGCGAAAAATAAACCCTAACAAAACCTACGAAACTCAACGATCAACCAAACTGTGAAATTTTACAAAATTGAAAGCGTAAACATGATCCAGAGGTCAATTCAAATCAAGCCATGGTTTCAAAAATCATTTATATTCACTGGATCATTAAACCCTAATATGGAGGTCATGAACCCTAAAATGGCACTATGAGTTTCGGCCATGTTTTCTTCAATTAACCTGCCCAGAATTCATCACAAACCTTCATAAAGCACAAATCATCAAACAAATCTTAATAATAATGCATAAATGTTCAAGAACGAAAAATCACGAAAGTGTGAGAAAATTTGAATCGGATTTGTCCATATGTGATGTTATGAGGCAATGTAATGATCAATTTATGTTCCATGATGATCAAGGAGTCAAGCCATGTCCTTATTTTACCTTCAAACCTCTTGGATGATGAAATCCGAATCTCACTTTTTTGATGAATTTTGAGTTTTTGAACTTACACTATGGCTGCTGGAAATCATCTCCTCTTGTTAGGTTTATGTTTAGTATATATATGTGAGTGAATTAGGTCAGAAAAACTCATTGGTTGTGTGAAGATTTGATCCAAAAGAGATTGAAAAAGATTGAACTTTGAATTTCAAATATTGGCTCATGAAGACTTGCTATTTTTGTATCAATCACATGATTCCATTCCTCTTTGATTCTAATCACCAATTAAGACTTTCTAGAAGCATTATCCAAATAAAATCTTTAATTTTCATATTTTATTTTTATTTAAAATGATTTTTAATGATTTAAATCAAATTAAATAGAAATAAAAATAATAAAAATCAGATTTTACATGGTTTGGGTCGTGCATAGTGCCATGGTATGGATTGGATCATAACTTGGGCAGCCCATTTGGAAAGAAGTGACTTTAAACCTCCATTTTCAACATAAACCATCACAAAATTTCCCAACTTTGCAAAGGCACATCTCCCTCAATTTTAAAGGTATGAGGGTGTTCTTGGACTTTTTGTAAAGCTTGAAGAGTCCTATAAACAACCCCATTGGTTTCAGGTCCATATCATTTACCAATCTCAAGTTATGCCCTTTTGAAGTTGTTGACTTTTTGTTGACTTTTGAAATGACCTATAATGTCTTAGATCATATCTTTCAAATGAAGCATTTTTGGGCTTAACTTTAAACATCAAAGTTGTAGAGAATTCAATTTCCTTTAAGATGAGCTTTGGATGGAGACTTGGTGATGAAGTATGTGAAAGTTATGGCTGGTCAAAGTTCAGTTGACTTTTACTGAGGAAACCCTAATTTAGAAACTCCTGATTCTTGATGATCTGGAATCTCCTTGATGAATCATGATCAACCCTTGATCAAATGATGAATTTTACTTCATATACTTGATGTTGGCAAAAAATCATGAAGTTTGACTTTGGTTTGACCACAGTTGACCTCAGTTTGACTTTTTAACTGCATTGACTGATTTTGACTTATCTGATCATCTGACTGAGCAAACTTCTGAGAAAAGTCTTGAAACTTGTCATGGGGGTTCTTGCATACATATAAGATGTTATGAAACTCACTTGAGGTATTGGAAGTCCATTTAGCCTGATTAAAGTCAAAACCCTAGTTTTGGATGCACTGCTTAGGAGGTGCATTGTCTGAGGGAATTGTTAACTTTTATGACCAATTGTGAACTTTGTGATCCTTGTGAATCTTCATAAAATGTCTTGTGATACCCATGGGAGGTATTGTGAAGCTTGTGAACCTTGTGAACTTTCAAGAAGTGACTTGTAGACTTTATGAACCTCATGAAAGGTCTTGTAAATGTTGAGAAGCTTGTGAACCTTGTGAACCTTCAAGAAGTAACTTGTAGACTTCATGAACCTCATGAAAGGTCTTGTAAATGTAGAGAAACTTGTGAACCTTGTGAACCTTCAAGAACACAAAGTCTTGTATTGTGAGGGCAAATTTTGGGGTGCAACAGCTGCCCCTGTTCAATTTTCTGAAACCTGAGGGGTTAGATTGGTATATTTGCCAGTCGTGACCTGGAAGGTTGAAGGGGATTGAACACAAAAGCCCAAAAATTTGCACTCACCAGTGCATTGAGTGATATTGATGGTTGGTTGAATATGATTGAGTGGGCTTAAAGATGCCACTAGGGGAAAGTTCTTCAGATATATTTCTTGGAAGATAAAGCAGTCCAAAATATGGAGGCATAATGAAAACTGTCAGGAGTCTGGAGCAGTCCTGAGGTATTAATGGTATGTTTTCAGGAAACTGGAGTAATACTGATGTAACAGCATGTCTTCATGAGGATAGAGCAATCAATAATGATAACCCTAAAGCAGTCTTGAAGTAATAATATGATTTCAGGAGGATAGAGCAATCAATAATGATAACTCTAAAGCAGTCTTGAAGTAATGATATGATTTCAGGAGGATAGAGCAATCAATAATGATAACTCTAAAGCAGTCTTGAAGTAATGATATGATTTCAGGAGGATAGAGCAATCAATAATGATAACTCTAAAGCAGTCTTGAAGTAATGATATGATTTCAGGAGGATAGAGCAATCAATAATGATAACTCTAA
Source organism: Lathyrus aphaca (assembly GCA_963966055.1). Lineage (NCBI taxonomy): Eukaryota > Viridiplantae > Streptophyta > Magnoliopsida > Fabales > Fabaceae > Lathyrus > Lathyrus aphaca. Next base: position 1,341,910 of record OZ014520.1, read on the forward strand.
AGCAGTCTTGAAGTCATGAGAAGTTATCAGGAGGATAAAGTAACCCTGAGGTGACGATAAAGCGGTCCCGAAGTAATAAGAAGCTTATCAGGAGGATAAAGTAACCCTGAGGTGACGATAAAGCAGTCCCGAAGAAATAAGAAGCTTATCAGGAGGATAAAGTAACCCTGAGGTTACGATAAAGCAGTCCCAAAGTAGTAAGAAGCTTATCAGGAGGATAAAGTAACCCTGAAGTTACGATAAAGCAGTCCCGATGATCATAAGTTTGTTTGTTGGATAATTAACCTGAAAACAAGGTAGCATTCTGTATAATAATGTTAGTTTATGCATTGTGTATGCATGTATGATATGATGCTCTTAAGTAAATGTATTATGTATTTATGGATATGTATGTTATGGTATGATGTAAATGATGTATGTATGACATGATACTGCCGGAAGCGTCTGGATATCTTCGTATAACAACTGCTGGCCAAGGAAAATAAATCCCGATTTGTTGCTGAAGAATATATAACCCTCCGTCTGCTGGGGATAACAGGGTATAGATAACCTCCCGTATGCTGGGGATAACAAGATATAGATAACCTCCCGTATGCTGGGGATGGTAAGGTATATATAACCTTCGTCTTCGTTTGGTAGTAGGATAAGTATAACATCCCGTCTTCGTTCGTCGTACCCTTATTGGAAAGTAATTTCCCGAATATCCGTATGAGGATAAAAGAGATGTACACAAATTCCAGGAGAGATGTGACTTTATGAAGATGGATTTGTCCTACTGAGGGTTTTGTGATTGTCTTGTTAGAGATGAACCAGCGAAGCTTCGTTGAAATCCTTCCCTCGTTCGTCCTTAGTAAATACTATTACTGTATTTTCATGCATTTCTGGTAAACATTAATCATATTAAGAGCATACATGCATTTCTGGTAAACATCAATCATATTCAAAAGCATACATACATTCAAACACAACCAATGGACGTTTCGCTTATGTAAATAGGGTAAAAGTAAATCTGGATTCAAAAGATGGAATTTATTTATATCAAAAAGCGACCCATACACGGGTAAGTTTGTACAAGGAGACATAAACCCTAGTAAGAGGATTTTGTCGTAAAGTTTTTACAAAACAAGGAAAATCAGCTATGTGGGAAATAATCCTATTGAGTTTCAATTCTACTATTGCCATTCAAGTATCTCATCTTCTTGCTGTTGAGACGGGAACGATTGAATTGAGCTTTATCTGTTTGAGCTTGAGTAAGTATCACAACTGGTTGCAGTTTCATGGGTGATCCAAACGAGACATAGTCATACGCTTTAATCCCTAACTTTTGCCTGGATTGCCCTTTCAGGTTTTCAATCCACCGGGATACCCTTTTTTGCCCAAGCCGCCTTTTCAGGTTTTCGACTTGCCGGGTGTACATCTTTTTATATATATCCCTAATTTTTGCCCAAACCCTTTTGGTTTGCCGGGATGCCCTTATTTTGCCTAGGCCTGTCAACCTAGCGGGTCTCTTTTTTATGCGTAGTATTTTTTAACTATGTCTGCGTTCACAGGCTGTGGGAAGTCTTCACCATCCATTGTAGTCAGCATCATGGCACCTCCTGAGAATACTGTCTTGACTACAAATGGTCCTTCATATGTCGGAGTCCACTTGCCCCTAGGATCACCCTGTGGTAATATGATACGCTTGATTACCAAGTCACCAGCCTGATATACCTTCGGCTTAACCTTCTTGTTAAAAGCTTTGATCATACGTTTCTGGTACATCTGGCCATGACAAACTGCTGCTAACCTCTTCTCATCAATCAAATTTATCTGGTCCAGTCGAGTCTGGATCCATTCATCTTCATCCAAGCCTGCATCCTTCATAATTCTCAAGGAGGGAATCTGAACTTCAATGGGCAGAACTGCTTCCATACCATAGACTAAGGAGAATGGGGTTGCCCCTGTTGAAGTACGTATTGTAGTACGATAACCATGAAGAGCAAATGGTAACATCTCATGCCAATCCTTGTAAGTAACAGTCATCTTCTGTACAATCTTCTTAATGTTCTTATTAGCAGCTTCAACTGCCCCATTCATCTTTGGACGATACGGAGAAGAGTTGTGATGCTTAATCTTGAACTGCGTGCAAAGATCAGTAATCATAGTGTTGTTCAGATTAGAGCCATTGTCAGTGATAATCCTTTCAGGGATGCCATACCTACATATGAGATTATTCTTAATGAACCGAGCCACAACATTCTTGGTAACAGATGCAAATGAAGCTGCCTCCACCCATTTCGTGAAGTAATCAATAGCAACCAGGATGAAACGATGCCCATTAGAAGCAGTAGGTTTGATTTCACCAATCATATCAATGCCCCACATGGCAAAGGGCCAAGGAGCAGTCAACACATTCAATGGTGATGGAGGTACATGAACTTTATCAGCATAGATTTGACATTTGTGACAAGTTCTGGAGTGTTGATAGCAATCAGCTTCCATGGTAGACCAATAGTAACCTGCTCTCAGAATCTTCTTTGCCATGGTATGACCACTAGAATGAGTGCCAAAGGTCCCATCATGCATCTCTTCCATAATTTCAGTTGCTTCCTTCTTGTCCACACAACGAAGCATAGTTGAATCATGATTGCGCTTGTACAAAATCCCATTACTCAAAAAGAACTTAGCAGAGAACCTTCTCAGGAACTTCCTATCTTTGACAGATGCCCCTTCAGGGAACTCCTGAGTTTCAAGATATCTTTTTACTTCATAGAACCAAGGCTTCTCCTCTGCCCCTTCTGTATCAATCTCATTGCAGTATGCAGGCTTCTCAAATCTATCAATAGTAATCTTGGGAGCTTCATCATCCCAACTGATTTCAAACATAGATGCCATGGTGGCCAATGCATCTGCCAACTGATTCTCTCTTCGTGGGATATGTCCAAAGGTAATCTCTTTGAAATGTGGGATCAAAGACAACACATGCTCTCTGTAAGGAATGAGATTATCATGCTTGGTATCCCAATCTCCTTTAATCTGACTCACTACCAGGGCTGAATCTCCATACACATCAAGGAACTGAATCTTCATATCAATAGCAACTTTAATACCCATGATACATGCCTCATACTCAGCTATGTTATTGGTACAATAGAAACAAAGTCTGGCAGTAATCGGGGTATGACAACCTTCGGGGGAACTAATTACAACACCAACACCATTACCATGTGCATTAGAGGCACCATCAAAAACCATAGTCCATCGGGATCCTTGTTCAGGTCCGTCATATTGTCTAGGTTCTTTGGTAACAGTCATAATATCTTCATCAGGGAACTCAAAACTCATTGACTGGTAATCATTCACTGCTTGATGAGCCAAATGATCAGCAACAACACTTCCCTTAATGGCCTTCTGAGTAGTATACTGTATGTCATATTCTGTCAAGATCATTTGCCATCTTGCAATTCTTCCGGAGAGAGCAGGTTTCTCAAATATGTACTTGATTGGATCCATCTTCAAAATCAACAAGGTAGTATGGGTCAACATATACTGTCTTAGTCGGCGAGCAGCCCATGCCAAAGCGCAGCAAGTTTTCTCGAGCAGTGAGTATCTTGTTTCACAGTCGGTAAACTTTTTGCTAAGGTAGTATATTGCCTGCTCTTTTCGACCAGACTCGTCATGTTGCCCCAACACACACCCCATTGAGTTGTCTAACACTGTTAAGTACATAATCAAGGGTCTTCCATCAACTGGTGGCATCAAAATTGGAGGTTCTAGCAGATATCTCTTGATTTCATCAAAGGCAGTCTGACACTCATCATTCCATTCCATCACCTGATCTTTCTTCAACAACTTGAAGATTGGCTCACAGATGGTGGTTAACTGGGAAATAAATCTTGCAATGTAATTTAATTGTCCCAAGAAACCTCTAACCTCCTTCTCAGTGCGGGGAGCTGGCATTTCTCGTATAGCTTTCACTTTTGCAGGATCCACTTCAATACCTTTTCCACTGACAATAAAACCCAGGAGCTTTCCAGATCTAACCCCAAAAGTACACTTGTTTGGGTTCAATCTCAACTTGTATTTCTTTAACCTCTTAAACAACTTGTGCAGATGATCAAGATGTTGCTCTTCATTCTGAGATCTGGCTATCATATCATCCACATATACCTCTATCTCATGATGAATCATATCATGAAACAAAGCCACCATAGCACGCTGATATGTTGCCCCTGCATTCTTCAAACCAAATGGCATCACCTTATAACAAAAAGTTCCCCACTGTGTCACAAATGTTGTCTTCTCCATATCTTCAGGAGCCATCTTGATTTGATTGTAACCAGAGAAACCATCCATGAAAGAGAATACCTTATGCTGAGCAGTGTTGTCTACCAGAATATCAATATGAGGCAGTGGGAAGTCATCTTTAGGGCTAGCCTTGTTCAAATCTCTGTAGTCCACACACATACGCACCTTACCATCTTTCTTAGGAACCGGTACCACATTTGCAACCCACTGAGGATAAGAAGTCACTGCTAAGAACCCTGCATTGAACTGTTTCATTACCTCTGCCTTGATCTTTTCTGACATTTCAGGACGCATACGACGAACCTTCTGCTTCTTTGGACGACAATCTTCTTTCACTGGTAAACGGTGAACCACAATGTCTGTATCCAACCCTGGCATATCTTCATAAGACCAGGCAAAGATCTCCACATAGTCACGTAACATCTGAATCAACCTGCTCTTGACACTGTCCTCTAAATCAGCCCCTACCTTGACCTCTTTTCTGTTTTCTTCAGTTCCCAGATTCACAACTTCGACTGGCTCTTCATGTGGCTGTATAGCTTTCTCTTCTTGTTGTAACAACCTAGCAAGCTCTACAGGTATTTCACAATCGTCCTCATTTCTGTCTTCAGTTTGATAGATCGGATTCTCGAAATCATAATTGGCAATAGTAGAACTGTTATCAACAGGATCCAGAGTGGATGAGGATCTGCATTTAGTGATGTGGGTGTGTGTAAGAACACATAGCTGATAAAGTGAAAAATAAAAGAAAAGAAAGACAAGGAACACAATATTTACGAAAACGAAACGTCCACTGATTTTATTGAATGAAGTATGCAAATGAAATGACAACCCGTAACAAGCACACCATTGTGCCCCGGGTAAGGCACATGGCTTGAAAGTTTTATTGTTCAAGAAATTACAAACTTAAAAGCATCAACACAGTAATAGTATTTACTCCTGACTAAAGGAGATAGGGATAACATCTTCAGCTTTCCAATTATTGAGTCCAGCACCCACAGTAGGAAAAATCCAAGCATCCAAGTTGTAGTCTTCATCTTGATCTTCCACAGCATTGATAACCCCTTGATTGGTGATACGAGCAGCACGAGCACGACGAACAGCCTTCTGGGACTCTGCAGTGAAACCCAAACCAAACTTGTCAGACTTGTATGGAATATCAGGAAGCTGACCCCAAATAGTACAACCACCTTCATCCACCACAGCTCTAGCATCATTGAGGGAGGCCATTGCCATTGTTGGAGGTTTTCTGATGACCACAGGAGTTTTCTTCACAGTAGGAGGGGCTACGCAATCATTAACAACCCAGGGAACCACTTCAAATGACTGACACGGAGTCTCAATGTATTCACCTTCCACTTCCAGATACTTGAAAGTGTTTACATGGCTGACAAAGTATTCTTCCTCCCCAAAGACAGTAACAACCTTTCCATTCACTGGATATCTCAACTTTTGGTGCAATGTAGAGGTCACAGCACCTGCCCCATGGATCCAGGGACGACCAAGCAGACAAGAGTACGAAGGACGAATATCCATCACATAAAATGTAGCAGTAAACATCTGAGAGCCAACTTTGATTGGAAGATCAATTTCCCCATGCACTACTCTTCTAGAACCATCAAAAGCCTTTACCACAATATTACTGGGCTTCAACACAGCATCTTCAGGACTCAGCTTATTCAGGACTTCCTTGGGCAACACATTCAGAGAGGAACCATTGTCTATCAGCACATGTGACAGGGTAGTGCCCCTGCATTCAATTGAAATATGCAAGGCCCTGTTATGATCCCTCTTGGCAGGGGTCAAATCAGCATCAGAGAACCCTAACCCATTGTCGTAGGTCAGGTGAGCAACACAATTCTCAAATTGGTCAACAGAAATTGCACTGGGCACATGAGCAGACTTCAGAAACTTGATCAAGGATTTGGCATGAGCCTCAGAACACAACAACAAGGACAACATAGAAATCTTTGAGGGAGTATGCCCCAGTTGATCCACAATGTCATAATCACTCTTGCGAATGATTTTCAATACTTCTTCCATCTGCTTAGAGAGATCATCAGCAGCTGGCACATCAGTGGATACAGGCTCAATAACAGGACCTTTGCCCCTAGCATCAGTGGTGGAAGTAGCAGCAGGAGTAACTGCACTCTTAGAAGCAACTGGAGGAGAGAAGACTCTTCCACTACGAGTGATCTTACTAGATCCAGCAATATTATCAATGTCAACAGGCATATCAGGTAGAGGCTCTTGCTTGACACCATAGATGTAAACATCAGACCCATAGTGCCAAGGCACAGCTTTATCAGATGTATATGGAATAGGACCAGGAGTAGTAATAATCAGAGGAGCTACTCTGGCTTCAGCAACAACTTTCACAGGACCTTCAGCAGTAATCTTGATTGGGCCCTGATGAGTGATTTTAACAGGTCTCTTTGAAGTGATTCTTACCGGTACTTTGTCAACCATATCAACCTCTTCAATCTTCCTACCTTGAGTCAGATGATCCACCATGCTTTCTACAGAAGATGGCCTCCTTTCAAATACAATGGTGTAATTATCCATGAGACGCTGAATTCCATCCTTCAACCTGAAGCACTTCTCTGGATTATACTCACAATAAACACAATCTTCACGACAACCCGGAAAGAACCCAGCTTGTACTAACTTCTTTCTGATGACAGACAATGGTGTGGTCAACTCCGCAACTGAATAGATATGAAGATCTTCATCAATGGCATTGACAGTTTTCTCATGATTTGGCATTGGAGCAGTAATCACATTTGGAGGATCAAACTCAATTTCTCCAGCATCAATCATATCTTGAATTTTGTTCTTCAAGACCCAGCAGTTATTAGTATCATGTCCTGGACAGTTTGAATGATATGCACATCGTGCATTGGGATTGTACTTGGGAGATGTAACATTGGGATTCTGAGGAGCCTCCTTTAGGGTAATAAGTTCAGCCTTCAACAAGTGTTGCAATACCTGAGCCATTGACATGTTGATCTTAGTGAACTGTCTTCTAGCCCTCTGTTGGTTGCCCTGAGGCTGCTCTGTTGTTGCAGGAGTTGGATTTGAAATATGAACTGCACTAACAGACTGATGCCTTCTGTTACGATCAGGTTGACCATAAACAGCATTGGATTCTTTCTTCCTAGTGGGAGGCTTCTTTACAGTACCTGATGAAGAAGTGCCCACTTGGATCTTGCCATTCTTTATACCATTCTCTACTCGCTCTCCTGTCATGATCAACTCAGTGAAGCCAGATGATGAGCTTCCAATGAGATGACTGTAAAACGGACCATTCAGCGTACACATGAACATATCAACCAATTCCCGGTCAGTCAAAGGGGGTTGAACTCTTCCAGCTAAATCTCTCCACTTCTGAGCATACTCTTTAAAACTTTCCTTGGCACCCATAGACATGCTCTGAAGCTGCATGCGAGTGGGGGCTAAGTCAGCATTGTATTGGTACTGCTTATAGAAAGCCTCAGCAAGATCATTCCAGTCCCTGATGTTGACACTCTCCAACTGATAATACCACTCCAACTGAGCTCCAGATAAGCTCTCTTGAAAGAAATGGATCCACAGCTTCTTGTCAGCAGTATGAGGTTGAATCCTTCTGACATAAGACCTCAAGTGCAGCTTGGGACAAGAGACCCCATCATAAACAACAAAGGTAGGAACCTTGAAACCAATGGGTATCACAACCCCAGATATCAAACTTAAATCCTCAAAATCCAGCCCAGATGATTTCTGCAATTCCATAGGATCCATTCTATCCACCAGCATCTTGAATTTGTCTTCATTAGGCTCATGGTAGTAATTAGCCTCAGAATCAGAGTTCCCCATAGTATTGTGGAGACTGCCTCCCTCTTTCTCAGATTCCTCAGATTCATAGTCTTCAACTTGTTCCTTGGTCTTGACAGGACCTTTGAACCTTCTTCCCATGTTGAGTAACCCAGCAGACCTTCTAGTCTTCTTAGTCTTCTTGGCCAGCAGTGTCTTCAATTCATCCTGCCCCTTGGATAGGTTCAGGATCAGCTCTTGGAACTGTGCATTCTGTGCCTGAAGATCCTTAACTGATTGTTCAAGAGCCATTGCTGAAATAAACAGCGAGAAGATGAGAAACCTGTGCTCAATTAAACCTGTGATGCAATGAAATGATATGGGAATGCATATGCAATGTTTTCAAGGACCGCAGGATTTAAATTTGCTTAAACAAACAAGAAAGCAACTTTTATTAGTAATAACTTGTTTTGCCTTTTAGGCTTACAAAAAATGAAAGTGAAATAAGTACAAAAGATGGGGTTTTAAGTCTCCCATGGACGTTTCCTCTTTGTGTTGAGGTATGAGTTGAGGTTTCGTTCCTCGTGAAGTTGCTTTGTTAGCTCTAGGATTCTTGCTTGGCTTGCTTTGTAATGAGCCTCGAAAGTATCCCTTTGCTCCTTCAGTTGGATCCATGATCTCTGCAAGTCTTCCTTATCAGTAGGCATGTCTGGGTGAAGGATGGTATAAGCTGTGTCTCCTTCAGCAACAGGTTCCATGGTAACTGGTAGGACGGCAGGATATGGCATCATGAGTGTCTGAGCACGAGATCGTACCCATCTGAGATAAGCCTCCATAGGAATAGTGTACTTAGGCTCCAGTGTCTTGCTGTCAACCCTGTTTACTTTTCCCCAGGCTCGTATGAATCTCTGACGGTAACCCTGAAGATCGTTGTCGTAATCAAACACAATGCCCTGAATCAACATGTCATGTGGACCATCACTTCGGGCGTAACCAAACTGTCGTAAAGCTAGAGAGGGGTTGTAGGTGATGCCTCCTCTTATGCCTAGAAGTGGCACATTAGGAAACTCCCCACAACGGTCAATGATGGTGACATTCTCCATAGATCTGGAGCACCAATGGATATCTGAGTGAGAAAGTGACATGATCCTCTTGGACCATCTGAATCCTTGCTCATTCTTCATTACTGAGCGAGGAAGGTGAGAAATAAACCACCTAGAAAGTGAAGGTATGCAGCACATCAAAGTTCCTCTTGCCCTTGTAGTACGGGTGTAAAGAGAATGCAGGATGTCTCCAAGCAATGTAGGCACTGGATTGTGACTCAGGAAAATGTTGATGGCATGAACATCTATGAACTGATCTGGATTGGGGAACAATACTATGCCATATATCAGCAAGGCTAAGATCTCCTCAAAAGCATCATAGCTCATGGCCTTCAAGAACATTTGAGCTTTATCCATTAATACCTTGGCAAGAATACCCTTAACTCCGCTTCTCGTTTCTAGAACAATGTCAGACTTCTTCAGATGTAGAGCTGCAGCAATAACCTCTGGCTTAAGCTCCTTCTCCAAGCCTGAGAAGGGTCTTTGATCAAGAACAGGTAGGCCCAGAAGCTTAGAGAACTCCTCCATGGTTGGAACCAGCTGGTAGTCAGGGAATGTAAAGCAATGGTGCTTAGGATCAAAGAACTGAAATAGGACACTCATCATGTCTTCATTGAACCCTGAAGTAACTAGATCCAATAGGTGACCATGTCTCTTGTTGAACCGGGAATGATCTGACACTTGAGAAACCAACTCTTTAAGCTTGGGAGGTATCCCCACAAAGTTGATCCTGATGGTGTTTCTACGAGCTGAAGCCATGACCTGCAACAAAGAACAAAGATAAATCCTTTGGTCCTTGAAATGGTTAGGGAAAATGGTATGCTTATGATGCATGATGATGTCATGATGTTATGTTCAATCACAAACATGTGGCACACACAAACAAGTCACACCATAGTCCTAGGTTTAAAGGCTTGCATGAGGTCCAAAGATAAGTACCCTCCCCTGAAGTTAGATGGTTCATCCTGTCCTACAAAAGTAACCAGGTTCTAAAGGATCTCAATATCATTGATCTTTCACAAGGGTGGTTGTTCAGAAGGCAGCTTACTTGCCAACCAAAACCCTCCAAGTTTAAGATCTCAATGAGTGTAGTATCGAGTGTCAACCAACTTCAGTCTGCACCAAAGCCGGTTACCTCACTACTTTCTAAAGGCCAAGATGGGATAACTAGGGTTCTAAAAGTTAGTTAGTGCATTGACAACATATGGCAGCCTCATATTATCCTCAACTTGACTTAAGGAACATAAGCACCAACCAAGAAGTCGCACTAACTATGGCCACCAGATCAACCGTATCGATATACGTCGTACAGTTTCCTTGGTCTATTGCCATTTACCTAAGGTACACTAGATCCAGGTTAGGACCTTTCACACATAAGAGCACCCCAACAAGATAATATAAAGCAAACAAGGCAAACAATTTAAAGTGATCTAATTCCTAAGGGTACCCCTCTTAAATTTAAATCCCCAGCAGAGTCGCCAGTTCTGTAACACGGTGGGAGAACTGACTTTAGTATGTTGCGGATAGCAAGAGTCGCCACCGACTTTTATTTTATCCATAAGGAAAGGGTATAAAAGAACAGGAAAGACCTTAAGAGAATATTTTGGGTCCGGGGGGTAGGTTATGTAAAGGGAAGGTGTTAGCACCCTTTACATCCATGGTTATCCATGGGCTCTTAGTTACTTAGCTCACTTTTGAATTGTTTTTGAAAGTGTAGTGTGTGAATAGAAAAATTTTCAGAATAGTTGATAATAATCCATGTATGGATGTGTAAAAACTTGTTTTTGAAAATTTGTTTGAAATTTGTTAAGAGTTGGAAAAGTTTTTGAAGTGAGCAAGTACATAAGAGGAACCTACCCTAAAGTTTAAAGTCTTTCTTGTTCTTTACCCTTTCCTTGGTAAGACTATCCCTACTATTAAGGAGTAGGTAGTCATTACCTTGGATATTAGGGACATGAGAGGGACAACTATTTGTATGAAGGCAACTGTGGGGTGTAATAAGCATAATAGGAGGGACTATCATCATTATTCGAAGGGACTCGATTCGTAAAGGCAACCATGAGGGACTTGATGATTTTTCTTTTTAAAGGGACTTGCTTTATACACCCCACTTGACCTTATGATTTAGGCAACTTGAGGGATAACCTTAGAAAGTGAGACGGCGATTAAAATCGACTTACGTGTGTGAGTGTTTAATTTAATTATCTTATGATTAAAGTGATCTAGAATTAATTTTAAAAGAATACATATTTACACTCCCTAAATTACTAACCATAACATGAAAATTAAATAAACAAAATATTACAAATTTTACACCAAGGAGCAATTACAAAATTATAATAATAAGCAAATTAAAAGAAAATAGCAAAATATAAATAATAAGTAAAAATAAATAAGCAATTTAATTGGGTTAGTAATAATAATTAAATAAATGGGGTTAGTTAAAATAATAATATTAAATAATAATTAAAAAGTTAGCAATAATAAAATAAGAGAGATTAGTGAAATAATAAATAATAATAATATATAAGATTAATAAAGCAAAAAAATAAATATGGTTAGTAATAACAATAGTAAATAAATTAACCAAAATTATAATAATAAGATTAACAATTTTTTAATATAAACAATTATATTAAGAAAAAAAAAAAAATATGAACAAACAATTATTTTTAATTTACAAGATTTAATTTCTAATAGCATGAAATATATTTATATCTTATATGAGAAAAGTAATTTATAATTATATTTACAATATGAATCATACTAAATAAATAAATAAATATACATTATAATTATATCAATAATTAGAAAATAAAATTATTTAGGAAAAATAGAATTAGGTTTTATTTTTTGAAAATATTTTTAGGGTTTTAAAAAAAATTAGGGTTTTGTTATATACAAAATTATTTTAACTAATATATAATTTAAATACACAAATAAAGTTTAAATTGAGAAAACAAGAGTTTAGAATAATATACATAATATATATATATATATATATATAATTTATAATATAGAAGATAATAGAATACTATAATTTTAATTTATTTTAGATATAATATTAATAAAAATAGAAAATAAAACAAAAAGAGAGAAAAAGAAGTCAAAAACCTGATGGGGCTGGGGTTTGAACCCAGTCCCCTAAGCTTGCAGCCAACAATACACACCACTGGGCTGCCCATGCGCAGGCAAGAGATGAGGGAGTGAGATTGGTTTTGTGCCTTGCGTTGAGAAATCCAGAAAATAATGAGAAAACAAAAAGGCCTGGGGTTGGATTCGTACCCAGGACCTTATGAATGCAAGCAAGTACGCGTTACCGCCTGGCTGGGAGAGCCTACCTGATGACCAAACAACTACTAATAATAATATATTAAACACGCATCTTAAATTGGAAAATATCAAAAAAACCTGCTGGAGGCAAGGTTCGAACTCATGGCTTCAGGTCATACGCGCGTCCCTCCCACCACTGGACCAAACCTGTTTTGGTGATTAAACATGGAGACAATTCAATAAAATATTATAACTGATTTTCAAATTCCCAGCTGCGCGCCATCAGCTTCTTCTTCAACCTTGTGACATGCGAAATTAGCTGCGATTTCACCTATGATATTTCCTGCGAAAAATAAACCCTAGCAAAACCTACGAAACTCAACGATCAACCAAACTGTGAAATTTTACAAAATTGAAAGCGTAAACATGATCCAGAGGTCAATTCAAATCAAGCCATGGTTTCAAAAATCATTTATATTCACTGGATCATTAAACCCTAATATGGAGGTCATGAACCCTAAAATGGCACTATGAGTTTCGGCCATGTTTTCTTCAATTAACCTGCCCAGAATTCATCACAAACCTGCATAAAGCACAAATCATCAAACAAATCTTAATAATAATGCATAAATGTTCAAGAACGAAAAATCACGAAAGTGTGAGAAAATTTGAATCGGATTTGTCCATATGTGATGTTATGAGGCAATGTAATGATCAATTTATGTTCCATGATGATCAAGGAGTCAAGCCATGTCCTTATTTTACCTTCAAACCTCTTGGATGATGAAATCCGAATCTCACTTTTTTGATGAATTTTGAGTTTTTGAACTTACACTATGGCTGCTGGAAATCGTCTCCTCTTGTTAGGTTTATGTTTAGTATATATATGTGAGTGAATTAGGTCAGAAAAACTCATTGGTTGTGTGAAGATTTGATCCAAAAGAGATTGAAAAAGATTGAACTTTGAATTTCAAATATTGGCTCATGAAGACTTGCTATTTTTGTATCAATCACATGCTTCCATTCCTCTTTGATTCTAATCACCAATTAAGACTTTCTAGAAGCATTATCCAAATAAAATCTTTAATTTTCATATTTTATTTTTATTTAAAATGATTTTTAATGATTTAAATCAAATTAAATAGAAATAAAAATAATAAAAATCAGATTTTACATGGTTTGGGTCGTGCATAGTGCCATGGTATGGATTGGATCATAACTTGGGCAGCCCATTTGGAAAGAAGTGACTTTAAACCTCCATTTTCAACATAAACCATCACAAAATTTCCCAACTTTGCAAAGGCACATCTCCCTCAATTTTAAAGGTATGAGGGTGTTCTTGGACTTTTTGGAAAGCTTGAAGAGTCCTATAAACAACCCCATTGGTTTCAGGTCCATATCATTTACCAATCTCAAGTTATGCCCTTTTGAAGTTGTTGACTTTTTGTTGACTTTTGAAATGACCTATAATGTCTTAGATCATATCTTTCAAATGAAGCATTTTTGGGCTTAACTTTCAACATCAAAGTTGTAGAGAATTCAATTTCCTTTAAGATGATCTTTGGATGGAGACTTGGTGATGAAGTATGTGAAAGTTATGGCTGGTCAAAGTTCAGTTGACTTTTACTGAGGAAACCCTAATTTAGAAACTCCTGATTCTTGATGATCTGGAATCTCCTTGATGAGTCATGATCAACCCTTGATCAAATGATGAATTTTACTTCATATACTTGATGTTGGCAAAAAATCATGAAGTTTGACTTTGGTTTGACCACAGTTGACCTCAGTTTGACTTTTTAACTGCATTGACTGATTTTGACTTATCTGATCATCTGACTGAGCAAACTTCTGAGAAAAGTCTTGAAACTTGTCATGGGGGTTCTTGCATACATATAAGATGTTATGAAACTCACTTGAGGTATTGGAAGTCCATTTAGCCTGATTAAAGTCAAAACCCTAGTTTTGGATGCACTGCTTAGGAGGTGCATTGTCTGAGGGAATTGTTAACTTTTATGACCAATTGTGAACTTTGTGATCCTTGTGAATCTTCATAAAATGTCTTGTGATACCCATGGGAGGTATTGTGAAGCTTGTGAACCTTGTGAACTTTCAAGAAGTGACTTGTAGACTTTATGAACCTCATGAAAGGTCTTGTAAATGTTGAGAAGCTTGTGAACCTTGTGAACCTTCAAGAAGTAACTTGTAGACTTCATGAACCTCATGAAAGGTCTTGTAAATGTAGAGAAACTTGTGAACCTTGTGAACCTTCAAGAACACAAAGTCTTGTATTGTGAGGGCAAATTTTGGGGTGCAACAAGTAGAAGGAACATCAACAACAATCAAGTTCTTGCAAATCTTTTCGTGCGTAACAAAGTTAGGCATTTCTTCATCTTCATCATCTTCAATGATGGCAGCAGCGGAATGATCGTTGATAAACCCAGCACTTCGGAATCCTTCCTGAATAGTCTTTGGGTCATTGAGAGCCACACCTGGTGCAAAACCAATACCAAATCCTTCTTTGTTGTTAACAGCATCAATAACTCGTCCCCAACTGTCAGATCGACAAGTTTCAAGTACACGCAGAGCATCCTTGAGAGAAGACATTGGTATAATATTCTTCTTAGCAGCATTATCAACAACAAAAAGAGTCTGGAATGAAGTTCCCACCTCTTCTTCAGCATCAATATAGGAGAAATATGACAGATTGCTCACTAGCATTGCCTGTTCACCGTCAAAAGTTACTAAATTCCCATCTTTCACAAATTTCAGTTTCTGATGGAGAGTAGATGTTACAGCTCTTGCCTCATGAATCCAAGGTCTTCCAAGGAGACAACTGTAAGCGGGACGTATATCCATTACTTGAAAAGTAATTTGGAATATAAATGGTCCAATTAGAATAGGAAGATCAACTTCACCAATCACTAAAATGCGCTTATCTCCCTCATCATAAACCTCCTGAATGCAAATATTATATGCAAATTGTAGGTAATTTCGTAAGATTTCCAAAAAGTGTAGAGCCGCTTCAATCCGAATCACGGTTAAAAAGTTATGCCACTTCTCGTGACACCTGCTCCAAGATTTCAAAAACCAAAATTTTTGAGATTGATGAATATAAATTCCTCCTCTCTCCATCTTGCTCCCAAGTTCTACCAAAAATCTTGCTCTACATCCAACTTTGAAATTACTCGACTTTAATCCAACTACACTCAAGGCATAGCAATCTACCGACTTGATCCTTCAACTTAATTCATCAACTTGTCTTTTTATTTGGAATAAATCCTTCTTCCTTAAACAATCTCCATCCATAAACCCACGCACTTCTCAACCCGACCGATACGAATTCATGAATCCATGCTCTTGTCGGTCTGCAACAACATCTCTTCGATAACCTTGCACTCTTGCAATCAACATCAACTTTGAACCAACTTTGACGTTCCAACAATAGTCCGGGAGTCAAGCTTCTCCCCCACTTAATTCCAACCAACACCTGCAAACAACGACTAGAAACTAACAACAAGTACCGACAGTGTTTCACACACATGCCGCATAATAAGGAATTAACAACATTAGACAACATTGGTCGGACGGACCGACCTGCTCTGATACCACTAATGTAACACCCCAAATCTACTCGGCGGAAAATCATAAATTAGAGTTATCAAAATTCAACATGCAATAGGGTGCCACATTTTCAACTTTAAAAACTTCAAAAATTTAATCGCATAATCATCATGGATACATAACACATATAGATCGAGAGACAATAACAACTTCATCAACTTCATCACAACTTTATTCAACTAGAAAACTACTTATAGCAACTTATTCTTTTATTCAACTTTAACTTTTTTAATACAACAACAACAACGAAAACTACAATGAGATCACAAGCGTCAACCCCGCGAGTGTTACGTATAAGAGCGACGACCGACTCGAACTATTGAAGACAACAATCTTCCTTCAAGCTAACCTGCATGTTACCAACCAAGGGTAACATTTAACACAGAAAGGGGTGAGATATTGAACCATATAAACAAGAGTATGATAATTAATACGCTAGATAGAATCATATGATTTTCATACTATCCACAACAACATCTTACCAACCACCCCAAACAATCAACATATTTTATAAACTTAATTCAAATAGACACCTTCATCAACTCTGACGAGCTTATACAACATATTCAACTTTTTCAATATCAGCATAATCGACTTTACGAACATAAACATATAAATAACTCAGGCAACATAATCATGTAATCATCTTATCCAACATAATTATATAACTAACTTAGCAACATAATAAACTTATCCAACATGAACCACTTACTCAACGTAATCAACTTAAACCACTTAATCAACTTGAATCTACATAAACAACTTATTCCACTTGAGCAAAGTAAACAACTTTATCAACGTAAGCAACAAGAACAACTTTATCAACTTGGGAACATAAACAACACAAACAACATAAGACAACAATTTTGCCTTAATTAAAAATGATGGAATAACCTTTTTTCATATATGTTTAATCACAAGACCTAACCCCTATATATACAAACGTAAAACAATTTTAGACCACATAAATTTTCGGTGCAATCACAACTATACAAAACTGTCGGCAAAATCTCGACCGTTTAAATAAAAAAATTGAAAAAATCCTAAAATTATGCCTACCGGGAATTTCAAAGGATTTGAAATTTCCGGTATCAAATTGTATTCTTCCAAACATCTGGTTTCCTGGAAATATACTGGGAATTTGAAATTACCGATATACCGGTAATTTCAAAGGAACTACCAGGAATTTGGTTTCATACCGGAAATTATTTTTGCTTCCGAGAATTTGTTCCATAAATTGCTTGAAAAAAATTTAGGTGAAGATGTAGGGTTCAATGTTGGACCCTTAGGCTCATCTCAATTTCTTTTTGCTATCCACCATACACAAATGCACCCACTTTTTTTTATTTATTATTATGTTATTAGATTTTTTTATCATTTTGGTTAGAGTTTTTTTTGTAGTTGATTGTGGTTTTAGTATATTTCTCGATCCATTTTTTCCATCATCATTCTTGTTATTAGTTTTCCATTTAGTTTTGGTCAATGATATATCAAAAGGTTATGATTCGATTGATTTTGATAAATCAATAAAAGTCTATACCAATATGAGACCATTACTTTATTTTCACCCTTGGATCTTTTATTTTTATTTTCTTTATTGGTCAATGAAAGTCTTAATATCATGGATTATCGATTTATCGAAAAATCTGTGATTACAACGAGACCATATCTTATTTCCTTTTGGAATCTTTTTACTTTTTTGTCGATGATATAATAAATGATATCGGATAGTTGATTTCGATAAATCGGAAACATCTAGATCAATATGAGACCACCACTTTCTTTATTGTATTTTCTTTTCATTATGGTCGATGAGCATCTAAATATCAAAGATTGTCACAAATCGATAAAATCGTGATTAAGATGAGACCATCCTTGTATTTAAATAATTGTTCAATTAGTTCACTTAACCTTTTCGAAGTTAAAATTCAATTTAAGTTTCGAGAACTGTATGGATGCATAAAGTGTTGCTTGACTTCTCATTGAGTGATTCCTACATGAATCCACACTAAGATAGTTAAAGATCCAAATTCGACACTTCGATCGGTTTCAAGTCTCGTGGCTTCCTCTCGGTCCCATACAACAAGCACCTTTTATTTTTGCATAGCTTAGAACACTTTACACACACGGCTTCCTCTTGGGATACCTTACAATGACCCCATTTATTTCTCATAATCATGTGTATTTACTTTGTACCCCACTCCCCATTTTGATGTACGCCATTTACTTTCTCGCTTTGATTGTGGTTTCATTCGCTAGGCACCCTTAGGGAATAAGATCCATTTCACCTCGTCTCGAACCCTTGATCCAACGTCAAATGGTTTCACGCATGCACACATTTTCACTTTCCTTCGGTTTTGGTTTCGTTTACTAGGCGCCCCCTTAGGGACTAGGATTTAATCCCACGTAACCATCAACGTTTACACTCCATTTGCATTCACCCTTGTAAGTCGAGCGCTTGTTGCCTCGCCAAAAACCTTCCCTTTGACCAAGATGTCTTTTTAGACCCAAACCCTTGATCCAATGTCAAGTGGTCTTAGGTAATTAAAACACTTAAAAATATGAGTAGAATTGTACGCCACGAGCCTTAAGTGGTAGAGAGGGAGGAGAATGGGCACCCCTACACTCGCTCTGATTGTTTTGACGCAAGACGTTTGGCTTGTTGGACCGGAATAGTCACCTCTACCCATAGTCTTTCGTTTAATTCAACTCATAAATCCTCTTTTTGAAATAAAGGTATCAAAATCAACAACCAAATTATAGTTAGCCGAACTACGAAGCTCTAACTTTCCCATTGCACAAGGGAATACATAGGCACAAGGTTGCACTCCTTGCTGAGCACCTTAGGATAAATCAATCTTTTTTCCCTTTAGAAAGTAACTCATAGGCATAGACATCCTTTCACACACGATAACTTAGATGGTTCTCGTCGAGTATGATGGATGTAAGGGGGTGTGCAACCTTCCCCTTGTATAACCGACTTCTAAACCTAAGCAATGGATGCAATGACTTTTGTTCTATCTCTTTCTCAATGGGTTTTATCTATGTTTTCCCTTTCCCTTTTTAAGAATAAATAAAATTAGGTGGCGACTCTTATGTCGGCCCAGCCGCGACCGCATTCGCGAGGATCGTATTTTTTGAGGTACGACACTCGTTTCATAAGGACTTCATAGTTAAGCATGTTTAACTTAGAGTAATTTTGGGATAGGTGACCTTCTGGAAAGTTTCTCGGAAAGCATGTGAGTGAGGAAATTCATGCTGAAAAGACTTGTGTTGGTTTGTAGGGCCAGTCAATATTCCTGAAAAAGCAATCTAGGGCCTTACAAATGGTATCAGAGCATACCTCTCTCCTAGTACGATGTGGTTCAATGACGAACCAAACAGAAGTTGGTGGGTATTTAACACTCATGGCAGAAAAGGGAGAGTGGTTACATGTAACACCCGAGGGCGAGGGAGTGGTTGTCGGTGCACAAGACATGACAATGAGACACTCCTAACATCTTCTAGGGAAAAATCAAATTCACATCGTAATGAGAGGGATCTTTAGGTTGTGTAGGTATGAGACTGCATGGTTGAAGGAATGCTTATAAGGATTAATTGGTATTACCTATAACAACAAGATGCATCTTCTTTTCGGTAGCCTATTTTATAAGAACTCCATAGTTAAGCGTGTTTGATTTAGAGTAATTTTGGGATGGGTGACCTTCTGGGAATTTTCTCGGAAAGCGTGTGAGCGAGGACAAATCATACTGAAAAGACCTATGTTGGTTTATAGGGTCGATTGGTATTCTTGAAACGAAATCTAGGATGTTACAAATGGTATCAGAGCATACCTCTTCTAGTGTGATATGATTCGGGGACGAACTAAGCGTAAGTTGGTGGATATGTAACACATGTGGCCAAAGAGGGAAGAGAGTGGTTACATGTAACACCCGAGGGAGATTGAGTGGTTATCAGTGCACGAGGCATGATAATGAGACACTCCTAGCAACTTTTAGGGAAAATTGAATTCACATCGGAATGAGAGGGGTCTTGAGGTTGTGTAGGTATGAGAGTTCAGAGTTATAGGAAGTCTTATAAGGATTAATTTGTACTACATATAACAATGAGATGCATCTTCTTTTTAGTAGCCCTTTAAAAAGAACTCCATAGTTAAACGTGTTTGACTTAGAGCAATTTTGGGATGGGTGACCTTTGGGAATTTCTCGGAAAGCGTGTGAGTGAGGAAAAAATCATACTGAAAAGACTTGCGTTGGTTTGTAGGGTCAATTGGTATTCTTGAAAAACAATCTGAGGTGTTACACATCAAACCAGAAGTGGTTCAGTGATACTCAGTTTCCCTTTGCAATCAACTTGACTTGGGTTCGAATATAGACTTAATGCAAAATTTTGGATTAATTTCTTGGATTTTTGATGACTGGTGATACATGTATATCACATCATATGCCACATGTGATTCCACATGAGCGAGATATTCCACATCAACTACATATGTGTGTCACTTGTACGTTATCATTAACTTTGACTAACAGTGTTGATGGAAAGGATGAACGTGACACTATTTGAAAAATTAAAGGATTGTAACACCCCAAAATTTGCCCTCTTATATGGCATCACACTTTTGCACAGGAAGGTGAAGCATAAAATAGAGCATGACAATGGTTTCACTTAAAATATGATCATTCAGATGTGGTACGATTCAGAAGTAGGTTTGACCTAAACTCTGGTCAAAATATCAGGAATCACTTCAACTGCAAGTTACATATGGCGGTGTATTATTCCTCAGATAATGTGTATCTAAATCCAGGTTGTCGGGGGTCGAAATTTATCAGTTTACCAAGAAGGGGTTCATGTGATGGTGTTGGATTCAAGGATGCACGCTTATCATAATTATATATTTCGTGTTGTGCATCTGGGAATTTATTTTCATGAAGAACGATTCAAAATATTTTGAAGTGATCAAGCGCTCAGAGAATAATTTGCCCGGATGATCGTAATATCACTTGTAGATTGTGCAGTGGTAGTGATATTCCCTTTGATTAGGTGGTCGGTGAAATGGTGCAAGATGGGTTTTAAGTTGAGTGGATTTATGAATCGAGTTTTCAGGGATATGTGCATGTTGTTGGTAATTGGTCTGTCTCACAAAAAAAATCAAGTTACATATTCATTTCTAACTGTTTTGTCTAATTATCCATTAAACTAATTATGGTCGTTCCCGTTTTTTTTCTCTACATTCATTCCTAAACCATGTCCATTTCTTTTCTTTCCTTTTAGTTTTCTACCATAAATTATAATCCATTATTTTTCTTTCTCTTCTCTTTCATTCAATGTCTTTATCTCAGTTTTATTTCATTTTTCATTAAAACCATTTCTCTACAAAAGCTAAGCCCACATCATAAGTCCACTTTTGTTTTTGTTTGTTTTATGTCAAATAAATAATAGAATAAAATTATTTCACCAGTTAATGAGGCCAAATGTCACAACGCTACCCCCCAAATAAGCCACAAATAAATGTCACTTTTCACCAAGTCATTAACTAATACTTGAATAATAGGAGCCAATGGCACCTCACTAAAACGCAGAAAGAACGGAAAGGGAAAAGCAGTTTCACCCTCGAAGGTTCAGAAGGATAAAGTAAGCAGAAATTAGAAAAGAGGTTCACCCAGCATAAATTACAGGAAATTCGAGAAAAGTTTCTATAACAGAATTTTACCCCAGAACAGATTCACCAAGGGAAATACATTTTGAGCAATCTTTATCTGTTCAAAAAGAAACAAAACTTTGTCTGATATTAGGCTTAAGTCTAAGACATTAAAGTACCATTTTAAAGCCTAATCCTTATTCAGAATTGATGTGAGTCAGTTACAGTGGTTTTACTCGGGATATATCTCATTTATGCTCGGAGTAAAGTTCGGAAACAGGAAATTCAGAAAGAGAAAAGAGGCTAACAGAAGGGAACTCTTAAAATTCTCTTGAATATTGCGGATTACACTAGAGAGAAAAAAACATGAATAAATTCTTTTGACTAATATAAAAAAATAGCTAGAAAAATGTCTTTCAATCTCTTCGGCATCACCGTCTTCAATATCACATTCAATGGACTTCTATCACCAACGTGAAACTCCAACTGAATCAATCGAAGAAGAAGAAGAAACGGTTTCAATGTCACGAAACTTCTTTTAGAAATTCTGCATAAACGAGAATCCTCTATTTGTATCTCCAAAGCTTCAACAATCTGAACCTGCGAATTCATCACACAGCATCGACAATATTCCCACTCCTCCAATAAGCAAAACTACAAAACAGAAAATACAGAGGAAAAAAATCAGCTATAACAATTGATATATCAGAAAACCAACAGGGCATCATACATCAGTTCAGTGTTTTTACACCAGAGGATGATAACAGAAAACAAGGAGAAAATTGGAGAAAGGGAATAATTGAAAAAAATCAGAACCAATTTCTAATCTAACAAACTAACAGAAATCCTAACCGAATCTAAAACAGAAACGTAACCGATTTTTACCTGAGAGATCCCCTTTGATCTTCTATAAATCAGAAAGTTCACTCTTCTTCAAGGGTTTCAACTTCACCCTCCTTATTCACACCACCATTCTCCTGAGTTTTTCTTCACTATCACTCTTCCCGATTTCACCATTTCATCACCTTCTTCATTCTTCTTCACTCATCTCCTTCCTCCATATCTCTTCAGACTCATCCACTCTCCACCATTCCTCTATCCCCTTCATCCTTCAAAGATTCAGTCTGCAACCTCTTCTTCATCAAGAGCGCACCTTCAATCGGTTTCCATAAGCCACCTCCATCACCATCCCTAACGTTCTATCTTCTGCATAAACAAACAATTCAAAAAATCATTAGCAGAAGAAATCCGCAAGTAGGAGAAGAAAGATTGAAAACATTTTCATACCATTTCATCTTCATCAAGCTCCGCGGATTCGTCACAAATCTCATCAACTCTACGTCATTCATCGTTCGAATCGTCAACTCTCGATCCAAATCTTTATTCATCATTACCAAAAAGTCTTCAACGATCTTCGCTCATCTTCATCGCTCGAGCGACCTGCATCAACAAAAAAAGCGCGTCAATAGAGTCACATCATGCAAGAAAAGAGGAAGATCCATGAAACCATACTCATACGAGAAGAAGAGATCTCGCGGAAGCGAAGAAGGACTCGTCGAGCCGGTAACATATTTGTTTCTTTCCGTCTTCAATCATGACGTTTTTTTGAAAAGAGGAGATACTTGCTTTGATTTTTTTCTTCGTTCTGATCTGTGAGGAAGCTTATAAGAATCCATCGGTAGTTGGTATGTAAGAGGATATTAGGTTGTGTTTGAGAGTTTGGTGTTCGGTAGTTGTACTGGTCTTAGTCCATGGCGTGCGGTGGCGCCGTTCGGAGAAGAAAGGATTTTTAGGGTTTCACAAGAAAGTATGTTTGAGAGAGAGAGGAGAGAAAACGTTTGAGATGAAAGAGGGTTATTTAATCAGCTTTTGTGTGATTTGTTTAAGTAATAATGTGTTTAATTTGATTTGGGAAGGATTAAAATTCATAAAAAGTTAATAATGGCCACCGTTACATAATTAAATCTCATAAAAAGCCATTAATCCACCTTCAATTTCAAGTTGGAGATAACGTTTGGTGTTGTCTGGTCCATTCCGGCGGTGACAAGTGTCACCGACCGGTAGGACCATTGAACCAGGTTCCTGCACACGCTAGTCCACCATAGCCTTTGTACACCCTAGCATCATAAGTCGTCCATCTCACCATCACCATAGTTCCTAAGATCGTGCGGATAAGATTCAGTCAAGAGTTTACTAAAAGTCCATAATACCATACACCCTCAGCCTCTTCTGCGCATGGGCCTTAGTTCTTGCTATCCGCACCCCCGTCTCAAGCCCAAACAATTTCTTTAACTATCAATTATTACTCTTCTCACCCCCCTTCTTATTTCTTTATATTTATATTTTTCTATTTTATGTCATTTCAAATTAATTCTATAAAAAATACTAAAACATAAAATAAAATTCTATAAAAATTACAGGAGACTTTTAATTATTTAGAACTTTTCCCAATTTTTACTTCCTGAATTTTGTTATTTTCCAATTTAATTTTTATTTTTCATTTAATTGATTTTATATTGAATTCTCTCTTGGACACATAAATTTGTACATTTTATTTCTGCCACTTCCTATAACATTTTTGGTCCATTCATTTTGCTATGATTAGAGGACAAATGAAAGTACCTAGAATATTTTTGGTATATTTTTTAGGTCATTTTATCCACTGTTTTGGTAGTGTGATTTGCGCAAATTTGTGATTGAACCTTAGATAAGTTTAAGTGGCTATTTGGCATAGTTAGACTTTGAATTTTTAGAAGATTTTTTAACACAATGTTATAATCAGGTTAGAGACCCTAGGGAATTAATTTCACATTTTTTCCATGGCTTTTGATATTTTTGTAATTTTAATTCATTTCCATCATATTATTGCATATACATATTCATGTCATTTACAAACAATGTGTTTTTTGTGCAAGGTATTTTTCGAGGATTCGCGTATGGACTTGGATTGTGTTTTGTTATGCCTCGATTATATTTTGTGTACTTTGTGATGTAATACTTGTATACTTGTATAATTCCTATAATTAGGCTAGAAAAGATAAAACAAATCGATAGAAAACCAAAATCTCAAAAATGAAATAAAAAAATACTCGATTCAACGTCGAGTAAATTTTCAAATAAATAAATAAAGTTTCATGTGACTTTAGGATCCCTCGATTACCATCGTTCCATTACATTACACCAAAAGCAAGCCTTGTATGTTGCACACCATAAGTCGTGCGTCTCAGCACCACGCGACCCACCCACCCGATCCATCATTTCATCCCATTTACGTTTCATACACGTTTTTACCCACCATGACTTAGGAGGACCATGTTCATTACTTTTTGTACTTGCATTTCTAGTCTTATATCTCTTAGGTAGATTTAATCTTTCAAACCTCACTAACCATAGGTCATCCTTAAATTCAACTAACTTAGGGTAAGTCTAGTTTCCCTTAGAAGTTTTCCTTTGACAAATTGAGTCTCACTTCTAATATTAAAAGAAAATCAAAAACACGTAATAAAGGAAAAGGTGTACAATGCGCCACGAGCCTTAAGCCATACAAGAAATGATTAGTGGAGGTCTCCTTCACTCTTCTAGGATGTTTTACAAACGTTCCATTGGGGGCGATCTTGGAAAGTATTTGCTCCTGTGTCATAGTCTTTAGTGTTGTACATACTATAAACATAAACTCAAAACACTTCTTCTAAAAGACAACAAATCAAGACATCACGTCTTCTTTTCTCATCTCATACGCATTGCGGATGGACATGACTTATCTCGACAGCTCAAACAGCGACACGGTAAACACCCTCGAGTCAGAGCCGGTAACACCTGAGCTAGATCTATGGCAATGTCATCCTAAAAATCACAAACAAGTTTCAGCCTTAGTTAGATGAACTACGGCGACTCTGATCCTCATTTATTCCGATGAGGTACGTAGGTAGTGGGGTAGGGCCCATTCGAGCACAATCATTCTTTTTCCCTACATTTTCCCCCTTTATTCCCATTTTTCAATTCCATTTCTTTTATCAGTTTCATTCCATTCCAGATAGTCATTCTTTCATTCAAACAGCATATTATTTCTCACCCTTTGAAAACACACTTATAAGCATGGATCCCGTCGGGTACGGCGGACGGATTGCGGTGCTAATACCTTCCCAATTCGTAACCGACTCCCGGACCCAGATCTTTGGTTCGCAAGGCCTCGTCCTTTTCCTTCTTCCTTAGGTTTGCGCAACATTACCTTTCCCATTCCTTCGGGATAAAAATGTCTGGCTGGCGACTCTAACCCTTTTTCGCGCCACTTTCGCGTTTGTACTAGGATGAAAATCCCGGGAGCGACAAGGATCAATTTAGAACTATTTAAAATTAAGGGACCAAAATGGGCTCCGAGATAAACTTAAGGGACCAAAAATTGTATTTTATCTATAAAAAACTAGTGTGATACCCGTGCGAGGCATTTTTCTTAAAATATAAAAAAAAATGTTTAACCAAAAAATATAACTATTTTTAAAAGAGATGATAAATTAATGTCTGTAATTATTTTCATATAAAAATATTTGTAAAAAAGTGTTCTTGTTTATAACATCAATATTTTTTCCATTAATCTTTTAACAAGAAAATTTTGAAACAATTAAAATTATTCTTGTTTATAACAATAATATTTTTTTCCGTATATATAAATAATTTAATCAGTAATGTATTGTTACTCATATATAAATATTGTTGACTTAAATGCACCTTTAGTTCCAATATTTTGAAATTTTTTAAAATTTAGTCCTCCTATTTTAAAAATTAGCTTTTTGATCTCTAAAGTTTACGTTTTTTTAATGACGTGGCACTGCTACAGTAACACCACATCATATTTTACGTATTTTTTAATTAAAATTAATTTTATTTTTATCTTTTAACATATTTGAAAAAATTATCGATAAATTTATATTATTTAATATTTGAAACAATTAAAATTATTCTTGTTTATTACAATACTATTTTTTCCGTATATATAAAGAATTTAATCAGTAATGTATTATTTCCCGTATATAAATATTTATGACTTAAATGCACCTTTAGTCTCAATATTTTGAAATTTTTTAAAATTTAGTCCCCCATTTTAAAAATCAGCTTTTTGATCTCTAAAGTTTACCCTTTTTTAATGATGTGACACTGCTACAGTAACACCACGTCATATTTTACGTAATTTTTAATTAAAATTAATCTTATTTTTATTTTAGAATTAATTGTTTTTTATTTTATTATTGAAAAAAAAATATAGTCCATTAACTGCAACAATAATCCAATAGGCTCATTGTTCCTCTATTTCACTAAAGTAATAGCTCATGTATTTTTATGCTTTATAAACTTTTATAATCTTTGAAACGAAATTGATGCGGGACTTGTTCAAGAGTAAAAATGTCTCATCAATGGTTAAATAAGAGAAATGTCAGATTGTGTTGTTAACAGAAATGCAAGTTGGGAAAGCAACATCTATTTCTATCTTCTCCTTCACATTCTTTTAAACATTACAAGTTTATCTTCACACCAAGAAAAGAAGACATAATTAGCAAAAAAATAAAATAATTCACATAATATTAAAGGAACAAAACCAACAATGAAAGAGACATGGAGTTTAACAAGAAGTTCAATAAAAAATGGTGGAAGTTGATCATGATTGATTGACAAAGAGAAGGTATGTTATGAGTAACATCACCATTATCACCTTCCATTGGAGTTAAGCCATCTGGTATGGTCTCAAAGGTGAAATCAGTGAAACCATCAATGGTTTTTAGACCCTTTAATTTGAGCAAGCGTTTGTGATTATCATATTCAGTGTTGGCATAGTGTTATAAATATGTCTTAAAACCTTTGTTAATGGAGAGAAAGAAAACATATATTGGAGAGCACATTTACTGCGAAAATCAAAAGTTTTAGAAAGTCGGACGAAAAGTCGAAAAATAAAAATCAGGAAAAAATCGGGTGATGAATAGTATTGTTCGTACGGTGAATAGTGTTATTTGTGCGATGAATAATACTTTTGGGTTTTGGGGATTTTTCGACAATTTCTCCTTGATTTTAGGCTTTGTTTGTTGGATATTTTCTACTATAAATATTTATCTCTTATATACCTGGAGATGTGACAATCTTAGAGTTTACACCAACAATGGAGAGCAAAGGTTTAAAGGTATAGCATATGGCTTCAGTTATTCACAAGGAAAACCTTAGAAAGACAAAGGTTTAGGGAAAACTTTGGAGTTGTTTAAGGTTATTGTGAAACACTGGTTACACCTTGAGTTTGAATGATTCATATATTGAGAGTTGGAGAGGTTGGGAAACACTTGGGTAGAAAATAGAGTTGTTCTTGGGCGCCTTCAGGGTTGTTCTTGGGAACCTGAAGACGAAGACTATTTTCTTATAACTCAATTATATTCTCTTGTAACAACTTTCTGAGTATAGTGAATTGGAGAGCTGTTTTCTCCTCCAGATTAGATCGTTTGATCGAACTGGGTAAACAAACCTTAGGTTTTTTTCTTTCCTTATTCTGGTATATTATTTGTGTACATATTATTATTGTTGTAGACCATTTGTTTCGGTTGCTATTATTTTTTCCTCACAAATTGATATTGAATTTTTTCGTAATTCGCAAAAAGATTCACAACAAGTGGTGCGATGAGCATGGAGAAAAGAGATATTATTGGCAAGTGAGCACCATGGTTAGTAGATGGAAGATCGAGAAATTTCCCGGTAACAACGACTTCTGGTTATGGAAAATTAAGATTCAAGCAATTTTAATTCAAGAGAAATGTATCAATGCTTTTAAGAGTGAAGCATTAATGCTTGTAGGGCTTACATAGGTACAAAAGACCGAGATATTAGATAAGGCCAGGAGTGCCATTATATTGTGCCTCTGGGATAAAGTTATATGAGAAGTCGAGAGGGAAAAAATTGCAGTTGCTATATGGGCAAAACATGAATCATTGAATATGAAAAAGTCTTTGACCCATAGGTTGTATCTGAAACAACAACTATATTCATTCTGAATAGTGGAGAACAAATCCATTGTTGAGCTTACTTAATATCAAAAGATTTTCGATGATATTGAGAATATTGAAGTGGAAATTGATGATGAGGACAAGGCTTTGCTCTTGAGTTCATTACCCAGATACTTTGAGCACTTTAAGGATGCCCTTCTTTATGGTAAGGAATGTACTATTACTTTGGATGAAATCAAAATCAAAATCATTTTCAAAGTTGATAGATTTGAAGATTGAAGATAGTGGTGAAGGCTTAAATATGTAAGGAGGAGGAGGTAAGCGTAAAGTGATGTCCAAATAAAAGAGGTCTGACAAGTCAAAGATAAAATGTTTTAATTGTTAGAAAATCAGGCACTTTAAAAGGGATTATCCTGGAAGAAAGTTCAATGAAGATTCTGTTAAAGCTGCAGTTGCCTTGGGTGAGGAAAGTTATAAGGATGTGGAAGCACTAGCAGTATCGAGTTTGATAACTGAAGATCGTTGGGTTATTGACTCAGATTTCTCTTATCACATGTGTCCAAGAATATAATACTTTAAAATTTTGAAGATGGTACAAGGTGGAGTAGTTTGCATTGGTAATAATAAAGCATGCAAGGATCATGTTATTGGTACGGTTAGATTTAAAATGTATAATGATCGAAAAATTTGTATTCACAATGTGAGGTATTTTCCAGAACTCAAGCAAAATTTGTTATCTATAAGTATGTTTGATGATCTAGGCTATTGTACTAGAGTTGAATGTGGAATGTTGAAGATTTCACGCGATGAATTGATTATTGCTAAAGATTCTAAAATATGTGGTCTATATATTTTAGAAGGTTCAAATTTTGTTATTCATTCATCGTTAACTA
The DNA here is from genome assembly GCA_963966055.1 of Lathyrus aphaca. Lineage (NCBI taxonomy): Eukaryota > Viridiplantae > Streptophyta > Magnoliopsida > Fabales > Fabaceae > Lathyrus > Lathyrus aphaca. Next base: position 1,371,497 of record OZ014520.1, read on the forward strand.
GTGGAGGCTTTCATGACAAGGAAGAACTATGAGATTTGAGTTTAAGGCGTTATGAATGCCTTGAGAAAGTTTCAGAGGAGTATAATAAATTTTGTGGAAATCAAGGGATAAAAATGAATGTTACCGTTGAGTTGTTATTAAGTTTTTGGGAAAGAGTTGAGGTTAAAACAACTTACTTGATTGGTATATAATTTCTTTAGAAGAAGAATAGTGAAAACCAAGGAAGTAACCTAGTAGAACAATAAAGGAGAAAACTCAGTTTGAGGTGGTGTTTCCTACTATGGATGCTAGCAGTAATGAGAGAATGGTTACAGAGATTTTTCATTATCATTTGACTCATGATAAGGTAAGGAGGGTTATTGTAGCATCTCAAAGGGACGGTTATGCTAGTCTTGGATATTATGTTTTTAATGTGGCTGAAGGACTGCAAAATAAAAGAAGAAAAACCTTCAGGGAGGAATTTATAATGGCAATACATGTTTAAAGTTATTGTGAAACGTTATTGTGAAATACTAGTTACACCTTGACTTTGAGTGATTCATATATTGAGAGTTTGAGAAACACTTGGGTAGAAAATATGGTTGTTCTTGGACGCCTTCAGGGTTGTTCTTGGGAACTTGAAGGCGGAAGCTATTTTCTTGTAACTCATTTGTAATTTCTTGTAATAATTTTATGAATATAGTAGATTATTGAGTTGCTCTCTCCTCGGAGTAGATCATTTGATCGAACTGGGTAAACAAACCTTCGGGTTTTTTTCTTGCCTTATTATGGTATATTATCTGTGTACGGATTATTATTGATGTAGACCATTTATTTTAGTTGTTATTTTTCTTTGCCTCACAAATTGATATTGAATTTTGTCGTAATTTATAACAAGTTTCACAACACATAGGTTATGTGAAAGCCTCTAAGGTGAAGTAGTTTTGCTAGTTTCAACAATGCATTGATATGGTCTTGAGTTGGAAATGGAATTAACACAACATGTGGTTTTGTCTATGCAAAAGAACCAATCTTTCATATATTTTGTTATTCTAATATAAAGTGAGTGTAAGTTTTTTCTTTAAAATAGGTTGTGTATTTTGGAACGTGTAACACGAGGCAAAGATACAAAGAAAATTACAAGAAATCCAAACAAAATTACAAGGAACGTGATTTTAAAATAAAAAGACATTGATAAGGTGATGAACATATTGTTAGCGATCTCAAATAAAAAGTTATGTGTTGGGGTAATATGTGTAGAATGGGTTGAGTTTATGGAATGTTTGTTGATGAAGAAGAACAGGAACAAGAAGAAGAGTTGTGGAATTGGTGCAACAGCTTCAACTGGTAAATTATGTTTCACATTGTTTGATTTGTACTTTTCTTTAAGTGTTTATATATGTCACACTAACATTAGTTTACCATTGTAATGGTTGGGCTGACATATTATGAATTGGATTATGCCTCAACATTTACTTTTAACAATTTGATTAATTAATATTTTAAAAAAATTTATAATAATAATAATAATAATAATAATAATAATAATTTATCCTACTTATCTATGTCATATCATTAAAAATTTATTTTTAATCCTACTCATCAATGTCACCAAAAGTGCATTTAAGTCAGTATTATTTTTGTAACTTATTCCCGTTTTAAAAAATAATTGTATCAACAATAAACTTTTCTCATTTATAAATATATTAATAACTTATTCTCGTTTATAAATATATTAGTAACTTATTTCCGTTTATAAAAAATATTTGTATAAAATCCTCATTTTTTCCTATTTATAAAAATATTTAGGGTTAATTATATAAAATCCCCCTGTCATTAGGGCGAAATTTGATATTACCCCCTTGAAGTTTTTTTTTATAGAGTCCCCCTTATAAAATCAAAATCCATATTTTACCACCCCTATTACCACACCCGCTGACTGGACTAGCTGAATGGTTTGCTGACTGTATAAACCCCCCTCTTCTTTCTCTCACAACTCACGGTTTGTATCTTCTTTCTCTCTTCATCCTTCAATTTTTTTTCCAAATCAATTTTTTTCAAATCAATTTCCAATCTTCATGCCTCAAATCAATTTGTTTTCCAACCTTCTTACTCTTCAACAATTCCATCTTCATCCCCACCTTCATTTCCATCTGAATCACCACCGGAAAACACCGACTCAAACTCATTTGGTTGTTCTTCCCGGAATCAAACGCCGACACCGATCTGTTCCCGATTTGAACTAAATAAGAGAAAACAGTAACAACGAAAGGCTCGTAGAAGAAAACAAGGTGGTTTTTATGGTTTTAGTGATGAGCGTGAGGATGAAGAGCGTTGTGAGATGTGAATCTCACTGCGAATCTGAATCTGAATTTGTTGCAGTGAGATCGGAAGGGATGGCTATGGCGGAGTCGCCACATTGTTGCAGTTTCTTTCTACAAATGCATGTCTGGCTAATAAAGACCATGAATCTTTGGCTTCCAAAGATCTTAAATGGTGGACACAAAGATATTTTAGCAAGGGTAGTACAACTCCTATTTTACTTCTATTATCACAACCACAATGGATATCACTCCTATTTTACTTCCACTATCACAACCATCCTCTGACAGCAGAAACTCTTTAAGTTTCTTTTTGTCATGATCTCTGCCATAAATAGCAAATTCATCTCCCAAAACAGAAGTTGTAGGAGTTACATTCCAAACACAGTTGAAATCACTTTCTTTCAATCCAAGATTCTGCTTTCTCAAATGTTCTAATCTTCCAAATAACTTTGGCATTTTAGAATTGATCTCTTTATTAAACCTTTTAAAAGGAGAAGAAAGTTTTTTAAGAACCTGATCAGCTTCCGCACTGCGCTTTAACGCCTCAGTGTTGATTTCATCAAACAAATCTTGAACTTCAAAGACAACATCATGCAACTTAGAAAACCGTGAGTTGTGAGAGAAAGAATAGGGGGTTTATACAGTCAGCTAGTCCAGTCAGCAGGTGTGGTAATAGGGGGTGGTAAAATATAGATTTTGATTTTATAAGGGGGACTATATAAAAAAAAAGTTCAAGGGGTAATATCAAATTTCGCCCTAATGGGAGGGGTGTTTTATATAATTAACCCAAATATGTATCATTAAAATATTTGAATTTTCCCCGTATATAAAGTTTTTTTATTGTACATAAAAAATATTAATTTCATATAACATTAAATAGTTTAATAGATATGTTATATGTTATTTTAATAATTCATAATAGTTATAAAATGATTTAGGAAATAATATATTTTATAATAATTAAGAAAAGAAATGGTGATTATTACCAAATGGTAGCATCAAGGAAATTTAAAAATTTCAAAGGGTTTTTATAGGAATGAAATTGCAAAATCTAAAAACCAAGGTGGTTTGGGGTTGAGGAAACGTAACATGATGAAACAAGTTTTTTGGCAAAACAATAGTGATGTAAAGTGATGAGAAACAAATAAATGGAATCATGAGTGCCAAACCAAATGATTCCAGAGCATCTAGTGAATATGGCCTAAGTTTGACGAGATGAGAGGAAATAAAATTAGAGCATGGGAGAATGCTTGGGGTGGAGGAAAGAGAAAGTTATGTAGGAGAATAATATTGTGAGGTTGATGACATTTTTAAAAATGGTTTTGAAACTCATTCATCTTCTTCTTGTTCCCTCCAGTTCTCAGTTGGCTGATGTTTTAACTCTCCCTTATTTTCTTCACTTCTCTACAAGATAGGATTGTGCAATATCCACATTCCAACTTGTGAGATAGGATTGTGCAATATCCACATTCCAACAATATAATAGTAATAGATTGGTAAATATACTTTAGTTTTTCCACTTATACAAATAATGTATACATTACATTATAGTTATGCAGTAATAATGAAAAGTTCATTTCAATACTTTTCCTCTTCTTTCAATATCAACAGATATTTTGGCCAAAATTCAAGACCATGCAACAATAGTGTAACAGCAGGACAAAATGAATAAAAGGATAACAGGTAAAACAATAGTGTAATAGAAGGACAAAATGAATAAAAGGATAACAGGTAAAACAATAGTGTAACAGCAAGACAAAATGAATAAAAGGATAACAGGTAAAACAATAGTGTAACAGCAGGACAAAATGAATAAAAGGATAACAAGTAAAATGTAGGTCACATGAAGAAAGCGAAAGAGGAATGTGGGGGGATATTGAGAGGCAAGTGGAAGTGTAAAAGTATCAATATATTGCGGAGCTCTAGGGTGTGTTGAGAGGTCTATTAATGGCGATTGTTGGCTGATGAAATTCAAGACCCAAATAAAAAACACGACCAGGGTACTAATCTGTTAGGGAAAATTCATATAGTATGTATGGAGCAGTTAATCTGTTAGGGAAAATTCATATAGTATGTATGGAGCAGTTAATCTGTTAGGGAAAATTCATATAGTATGGAGCAGTTTCCAAGGGATAAGGATTCAACATAATTTTCGATAGCAAGGAAACATTGGAATTAATGAGTACATTCACAAGTGTCCTAGTTGGTTCAATCATATGTTGTTAGAGGCTCTTCAAAATACTTTTGTAAGATATAGATTTAGTCGGTAACACATATTTTAATTCATTTTAATTTTTTCTCCAACAATGTATTTAGGTCGTTATAGATGTTTTGTATGTATTGTTGGATTGTTATTAACCGTGACAAATATATAAATTTTCATACATTTAAATACCTGTTTTAGTTTTCAGAAAAATTTCTCAATTTTTTATTCTAAAATAGGTTTTGTTTTTCGTTGTTTCTGAAATTGTTTTTGTGTTATGTGGTTCCTGAAATGCATATTTCTAATCATAAGATAGAGTGTTTTCGGAAATGTATTTTTGAAACTTCCCCTAGCACAAGATAGAATTTCTAAAGTCAATATTGGCATAGAACTTCTATAAGTATGGGCTTTCGTCTCATATTTTTTACCAAATCACTTTACACCATAATGAACATCAAATGGTATGTCGCATATGTCTACTTCAACAACGTGAAGCCCTCAATTGAATTAAATACAATGAGTACACATTTCTTGTAGATCTGAAATTCATACTAGATTAACTCCTACAATACTGCAATAATAAAAATGTCTGATTGGACTAGATGCGACAATTGCGAGATTGGTCGAAGAAATTATGAAGATCTTGAAATGTAATGTTCGATTATTGTTAACATTCTATGTAATGTTTTGTTTTTTATGTTATCAATGTTTCATTTTTCTGCATCTCTCTGGTTTAGTATTTTCCAAAAATACACATGTTTCGGACTAGGCCTCAAGAATGTATAAGGCTACGGCCCAACAGGTCGAGCAGAGGCCCATATACTCGAGCAGGGGCACCTCCCGGTCAAACAAGCTTCTTATGCGACGGGCATACACTAAGGACGGGCAGAGAGCATGTCTGCCAGGTCACTTACCACGTCACCCAGTTATCCCCCCTTTATCTCCTGAAAGATAGGGGCAGTTGAACCAAGGACCAGACCATTCAACTAGGTCTTCACGCTCCTCACGCGTTCCTTGGCAGTTCTTCCTTGGGCCTAGCTAATCCAGCCCAAGGAAGGACCTTGGCCCAGCGCTGGGGGCTCTCTATAGAAACCCTTTCTTACTAAAGGGTCAGGTATTCTGATTCACTCTAAATTAACTTATTCATTCATTGTACCTCTTCTCACTTAAGCATTGGAGTGCCTTGCAGGTACACCCCCCCCCCCCCCCATTCTCCTCCCATTCTTTGGTTGTTACCTCAAATTACTGGAAGGTCCTTCTGATCAGGTGAGATCAGTGGCGCCGTCTGTGGGAAACTAGGTTCCCCTTCTTCTACGACAGAAGATCAAAGCTCAAACACCATCCTTCCAGCATGTCCGGAGAGCAACTCAACGAACTCAATCGTCCCCTCGTCGACTACACAATGGAGGACAATCTGCAGTACCATGAGGCTGACACCCGAGATGGTCGTACACCCCCCCCCCCCCATTCGCCTCCCATTCTTTGGCCGTTACCTCAAATTACTGGAAGGTCCTTCTGATCAGGTGAGATCAGTGGCGCCGTCTGTGGGAAACTAGCTTCCCCTTCTTCTACGACAGAAGATCAAAGCTCAAACACCATCCTTCCAGCATGTCCAGAGAGCAACTCAACGAACGCAGCCGTCCCTTCGTCGACTACACAATGGAGGACAATCCGCAGTACCATGAGGCTGACACCCGAGATGGTCGTCCAGCCACCCCGTCTCCTGAACCCGAGAACAATGGGAACCCACCTCAAGTTCAAAACCAGGGGACAGAGGCATTTCAGCCCATCCCCGTTCCCGTCGAAGGGGACTGTAACACCCCAAATTTGCCCTCTCTTTTCATAGCATTTAGCATATCATTTTCATATTTCGCACTGCATCATTATCATAGAAAAATGAAGTATAACATTCATAGCATAACATAAGCTGACGGTGATTTCACTTCAGATGCGTTTGTTCAGTGCGTGATTCGGTTCATATGGATGTTTGACCCAATCTTGGTCAAACTACCAAGAGATTGCTTCATTTACAAGATATTTGTGCTTGTGGTTATTTTTTAGGCGACGCGTTGCGAAGTCTGTTGTGTGCAAAGGTCATTAGATTACTAGGAAGTGGTTCATCTGATGGTTTTGGATTCAAAAAAATTCAGTCTTATCAGGATTCTAGGTTCAGTTGGGTGCATCTACGAATTAATCTCCTCAGTGATTTAATTTTGATGAATTTGATATGAGTCGGTTCATTTGATCAGAGATTCAGAGATAATTAAGTTGGTGGCCATATTGCAGTTTCAAGTTGCTCAGTGGTGCGTAATTGATTTTAATCAGAGATTGTGGAATAAGGCAAGTTGGTTTAGGGATTGTGCGTATGTGGACGATATCTTTCATAAAAAATTACTTCATATCCATTTTCTTATCCGATCCATTTCGATTTTTCATTACCCATTCCCAATAACTATTCTATAGCCCATTTTGATTTCTTTTTCCATTTTCACAAAAAAAAAGTATTCATTTTGTTTCATATATCCATTTTATGTCTATCCATTTATTCATTCAATTTCTTGTCCATTATCTGATTCTTATTCCTTAACCGTTTATCCATTTATCCATTTTTCTTTCTATACCATTTTTATCATTTTTACTAAATCCAATTTCCATTTGTCTAAATCATAAACATTTTTTTTATACATTTAAATCGTATGTTCTAAACATATTCATTCTTTTATTCATTTTATTCATTTTATTTTTTAAGTCCATATCATCTATTTCACCAATAGGTTTTTTCTCTCTTTTCTTTTTTTTATTCCATCATTTTCACAATATCATTCCAACATACACACCAAATTTCAGCTAACAAATGGCCTACACATTACAGATTCACACAGCTTTACACAATAATGTCATGACAATTCCATTAAACTTCCTCTTGCTTCAATATCACTCATACAATGAGTACAACCATCACACGAACTCTTCTTTTCCTCACCTATCCACGCTATACATCATCCACCAAGTGGTCCCACTCCTTCTAGACATCATCACAATTTTCCCTCAGCCATCACACATGAAAAGGGGGCCATGCAATTTCCAGCTGTGCAAATTCTTCTTAACGTACACTCCTAACAGTTCTGTTACGAATACATCACACAATTTTCACCAAAAAAAAATGACCCCACGCGGAATACACCCACTCACACCTCACGATTTGTTTGCGTTTGCAAAGAAAGAAAAAACAGCCAGCATTCCTCATGCCAGTGCACATACACACGTTCCACAATATTTCCAAAAGGCAACAGAAAATTAACAAAAAACTGAACCAAGCAAATAACAGAATGGGAGGATGGAAGATTGTTATAGGGAGAGTGATACTTTTCATCAAAGGAAAAAAGATTCAGAGATCACAAAAACAACAGCAACAAAAATTGAGAGCTAATTAGTCACTATTTATCATCACTAATAATCAGAACCGAAATCCATCTTCATCATTACCACGTCGAAACTGCATCGGTAACTCTTCATCACCATAAGTGAACACGATGACTCTTCTTCACCAAGATCAGAATTCTCATAATTCACCTTCATCAACAAAATTGAGATTCAATATTGTTCTTCATGGAGGAAGGAATTGAAAGTCTTCGGCAAATCTTAAAGCCTTTATAACAAGTTCAGAAATCTTCTTTCGCCATCACTGATCTGCAACAAAAAACTCAACGTCAATTGGTGACGACTCTGCTACGATACTGCATCATAAACATGGCGACAACAACGAACAAAACAGAGAACGAGAGGTGAGCAAGAAGCGAAGAGACGAGAACTTACGATGTGTCACCGACAGAGCAACAAGCAGAGTCGATGAAGAAGAATAGCGAGATTGTTTCACGTGTCGAACCACAACGGAAACGAGGTAGCCTTGAAGCTTCTTCTTCGTTTTACAGGTACGAATCTGAGCACTCTCTAAGATTTTTGTTTGTTGTGTTTTGATTTGCGTTGTTTTTTATTGTCCGATCCAAGGTTTCGAGTGAGCGTTTAGTATTTTCGAATTCGAAGTTGTGGTCAGTTGAAGAAGAAGAAAAGAGGACGGGAGGCATGATCGAGGGAGAGGTAATGTGTTTAGTTTGTTTGATCGAAGGTGGCGGCGGCCTTTGGTAGATGAAGAAGATGGACGGCGGCGGCTAGGGTTCGCCAGGAAGAAGGCGAGCATTCCGGCGTGAGATAGAGAGAGCGTGAGGGAGTCTGTGTTTCTTTGAGGTTGTTGCGTTTTTATGTTTTGTAAATTCTCATAAGTTTGTTTTGATAAGTTTTATGAGAGTAAAGTTTTGTTAAGTTTTATGAGTGATAAGTTGAGGAGACCGAGGAGATAAAGGATAAGGCAGCTTTTTGGATTTCCTCCACACCGGCGGTGACACTTGTCACCGTCCGGTAGGAGGCCTCCTGTGCAATCCTATGTGTGTGTGAGCACCATTCAACCGTGAGCTTGCGTTTACAGCCGCGTGATGATTATACTTTTGGAGGTGTCTTGATCGAACATCCCATTATCCAGTCAATCTGTTGACTGATCTCCACCAAAGACCCTCAGTTTTGTTCGTGTTTGGGCCTCCTGGAATTGCTTTCGCCACCCCCTCCTGGCCCATTCTTCTTTTTTTTAACTGTTTTTCTTGCTGATGCCCCCCCCCCCTATTTGTCTTAGTTTTTATTTCTTTTTTCATAACAATTCCATTTTAATTCATTTTAAATAGTAAAATTTATTAGAAAAATTCACAAAAAATATATTTACTCTCATAATCCATTTTAGAATTTTGTCATATTTTTCATTTCCTGATTTTTATTAATTTTCATTTTATTTCGAATCTCTTTTAACTTCTTTTTTTCATTTAGTTTCCATAATTAGAGCTTCATCTTGTAAAAAAAATTTCTGCTCCCTCGATTAACTTTTTTACTCCGTTCTTTTTGCATTATTTCGTAGACTCATAAAAATACCTAAAAACATTTTTCCTATATTTTTAATTCCATTTTATTCATAGTTTTGTAAGTCATATTTGCGCGTTTTCGTTACTTGTTCTTAAGCGACTTTGTGCGATTATTTAGTGGAGTTTCGTTGTGAATTTTTGTGAGATATTTTGATGCATTGTTAGTTGCTGGCTGTGGACTTTAGAGATTTATTTTCATAATTTTCTCATGTCATTTGATATTTGTTTGGAGTCTCGTCTCTTAGGTAGTGTTTCGTGCCTCCTTTTTCCTTCTTGCTAACATAGTTTGAGGAAGGCATTTATGCCATCCTATTAGGATTTGTGGGTCTTTATTTTAGGTCACCTATAGGGTTAGGTACTGACTTTTTGGTTTGGTTTGGCTTGTAATTGTCATCTTTTGGTTTGCATAAATATTCTTATTTGTTTGCTTGTATTACTAACTTTTCAGGGGCCATGGTAAGTGTGAGGTGTGGGAATTGAGTTCCACATCTCCAATTCTCATCTCTTTCTCTTATGTTTGTGTGAACTAACCCTTTGTTGTTGGGCTTAGGCCTTTCTCATCCCTTCTTCTATCTTCTTCTCTTCTTCTTCCTTCTTCATTAGGATAGAAACCTCACTAACCTTTAGGACATCCATGCATGTTAACACTTAGGATTATTTTAGTCCCCTTTAGAATTTTTCCTTTGAGATCCTTTGGTGCTCTCTCTTCTCATCTTCAAACTTAATTCTAATTCACTTAATAAAGGTTGAGCACTTTCATGTGACATGAGACTTTGCTATGAGATGCTTGCACGCGTTCCGTTTCGGGGCGAGGTGTGAGCCATCACTCGTGGTGGATAGGTCTTAGCATGAGTACCTTACAAAGAAAAAGCTAAAAAACACTTCTTAACCAAAAAACCACAAAAACACTTAATAATGGTAATAGGTCATTGTGCTTAAGCTTTCACTCACAGGACTAGCCTTGGGGATTTCCTCCATAGATAGGTGTGCCTCTTGCGCATTCCATTTCGGGATGATGTGAGACGTACACATCCCATTGAGTAAGACTTAGGTACACTTACCTATGCAAACCTTCACTCATAAAAGCTTCATAAAAAACATAAACAAACAATAAGCGTCTTTCCTTCGGGAATTCTTTTCTCACCTCATTCGCTCCGTCCGCGAACTTGCTCCTACTTGTCACTTTGCAAGACGGTTACGCACTCGTCGTCCGAGTCTGCAACACCTGAGCAATGGCATAGGCAGTTCAAGCCTTTAATTCACAAGCAATTTCCTTTTAGTACCCCTAGTTGGGGGAACTACGGCGTCTCTGATCCTCATTATCCTGATGAGGTACGTAGGCAGCGGGGTAGGGCCCGTTCGAGCACAATCTTTATTTTACCTACATTTTTTCTCTTTGTTTTCTTATTTCAGTTCTTTTCCAGTTCCAGTTTCTTTTCATTTTCATTTCTTTGCCGCAGTTTTCATACCCTCACCCTTTGAAATAGTTTCTTTTTTGCAAGCGTGGATCCCGTCGGGTACGGTGGACGATCTGGGTGCTAATACCTTCCCAGGTCGTAACCGACTCCCGAGCTCAGTCTCTTTGGTTCGCAGGACCTGTGTCCTTCCTCTTTCTTTTTTCTGGTTTGTGCAGCATTACCATTCCCTTTCTTCGGGATAAAATGCCTGGCTGGCGACTCTATTCTTTTTCCGCGCCAGGGACAGGGACGCCACCATGATTGCTATGGTGAACGCACTCAACCAGGCCAGCTCCATGCTCCACCAGCAGCACGAGAGATCATGGCCCTAGAAGCTGATCGACAGGAGGTCCGACCTCAGCAGGAAAGGAGGACGCAACAACGTCCAGAAACTACAAGGAAACGGGGACGCTGCTCCCCAGAGCCTAACATGAGTAGGGCACGTGCCCGCCGTGATTCCGGCCGATCGGGAACCTCACCAAGGCGCGAGCGAAGCCCCAACCACAACGAGCTCTCCCCACCGAGGAGCGACGAAGAAGACTTGCATTGCCCCCTGTCACGGGCAATAATGGAAGCACCACTCCCCAAAGGCATGGAGAAACCCCCAAATATGTCCATATACAACGGAACCACCGACCCTGACGATCACGTCGACAACGTCAACGCAATGCTCGACTATCGCAATGACATCACCGGGCATCTCAAGTGCAGGTTGTTCTCAACGACCCTCAGGAAAGGGGCCATGGCCTGGTACAAAAGCTTGGCCCCATAATCCATCACGTCCTGGAGAGTTATGAGATCCATGTTCACGAGATCTCAACTTCTCAGCTTCTCAGCAAACCTCTTATCAGCAATTTCATCAAACCTCTTATCATAGACTTCATCCCCAGCTCCCATTACAGTAAACTGCTCCTCTTGAGGATCTTCTTGCAAGATCTTGCCTGCAGTAGTATTTCCTTGTACATTACCCGGGATGTTGACTTTCGGATGTAGATGAGGCCCATATACTGGTGGATTAACATGAGGCTGACCCCTCTCGTTGTTACTTGTTCCTCCAGTTCCCAGATGGGGTTCCTCCGGGGTTTGTCTTTCTACCAATGCCCTCAACCTTTCTTGACTTTGGGCCAAGCCATTTACTTCCATGAATTGGGTCATTTGGTTTCTCATCTCCAGCCTTTCATTAGCCATCTGAGTTCTGACCTCTGTCAGATCTTGCTGTACTTGATCCATTTGGATACCAGGAAGATTGTTGCGAGTAGGATACATGTGCAGACGGTTGAGAGGGAACACCCGACGGCGAGCAATAATTCCTGAATCACAACAGAGTTAGTAACAAACAAAACAAAACCCGGCAAAACAAAACAAAAGTTAGTATGCAATGCAGTATGCTTATTTATTTTCCAAGGTATCCGGCTTGGCTTTTGGTTTTGACCTTTCCAGACCCTGAGGAAGATGCTTTGATGTTGCTTTGAGAAAAGAAACTCAATGAAACAAACTAACAAATATATTACACATGGTAGATCATACATAGTTTGTCTTTACAACATATGCCCCTGAAGGGTCAAAATACAACATAAAAAGAAAAGTACATGAAATGGAAATAACAACAAGCAAAGAAGTCAAACATCTAATCTAAACTCATCCTCCTTAACCTCCTTCAAAAGTGCTTCAGTTACAGGACCAGTCGGATGCTCTGTAATGTTTCTGATAAGAAGGTTTCTGGTGGCAATAGCAGTGGTCAGCTTCTTGTGCCTGTCCTGGTCCTTTGACCTCTTCACACCAGCCCTAAGCTTCAACTCTGAAATCTCCTTCTGGGCTGTTAGCAGAGCTTCCTGTTGTTTCTTCTCAATGGCCTCTAACTACTCAATCCTGGCCTGAGTTCTCTTATCCTCTTGAGTACGAGCTTCAGTGATCCTGACCCACCTAGCTTGACTTTCTTGCAGATAGAGATCAGTCCTAGCCTTCTGAAACTAGGCCTCTTTACAGGCATTCTTCAATATTTGCTCTCCAGCTCTTGATTTCTTGATGTAGTCCTCTGCTTTCTCAATCTTGGTTAGATGCTCCACCTTAAGTTTTTCCAACCTCTCAATGTCTAGACGACCATCACTCCTCTCCCAGAGGGTCTTCTTCAGAGCTTGAGACAGATTCTCATTCCTCTCCTTCAGCTTCTCAAATTCTTGCAGGCTGACAGTGGCTGGAGGTGGTACTGTGGATGGCCCAGGTGCATCCTCAATGGTGAAAGGCATCCCAGAAATCTGAGCTCTAGCATGAGACCAATCATAATACTGAGCTGAAGCCACATTGTTGCACCTCCCAAGAATGGCCATCCCTTTGGTCTGGATGTTGTCCCAAGCCCAGGATGCTTGCCTGACAGCAGCTAGATTAGGTTTTATCTCACAATACAGGGTTTCAGCCAAGTCCTGCACTCTAGGAGGGTGAACCAAAGCATAGCCCAACTGTCTCTTAAACAGCAAAGGGTTGTAGTTGATGCAACCCTTCACTCCTATTAGAGGTACATTGGGGAACTGTCCACAGCTAGTAATTATGTCCCTGCCTTTGGTGCTCTGGGTGCACCATCTGATGTCATCTGAAGTCAAAGCTAAGTCTCTTAGCCCAATTCTTCTGTTGGTGAGGATTCAAGAAAGCATCAGTCTTGGGTAAGTGTTTGAGTAGCCAAGTGTGAAACAGAGGAGCACAGCATCTCACCAACTTTCCTCTCTGCTTCTCATTTCTTTGGTGAACAGAATAATAGAAATCTCCCAGCAAGGTGGGTACTGGGTTCCTCAGAAGGAAAAGATGAATGGCATTCTTGCTGATAAACTTGGCCTCATCTGCAAATAGTATAACCCCATATATACTGAGGGCTAACAATGCACAAACTGCCCTCCATTCTCCTAAGGAGGCCTTCAGGATGGCCTGAGAAGTCAGAAAGTCCAGGTGCAAACCAGGGATCCCAGCCTTTTTTGTCATGTTCTGCTCAATCAAAATAGGCTCCAGGTACAGTGCTTTTGCCACTTCTTCATTGCTGGGAGAAGTCATCTCTGGGTTGAAGGGGATATCACCCCTGACAGGTACTCCAATCAATGATGAGAACTCCTCCAGCAAAGGTCCTAGCTGAAAGTTCTGGAAAGTGAAGCATCTCAAAGGAGGGTCATAAAACTGTAGGCAGGTGTGGATCAAACTCCTTTGAGAAGGGTCTAGGTCCATAACCATACCAAGGATGCCTCCATAATGTTCTCTGAATAATGGGATGTGGTCTGGAGTGATAAGTGCCTGGACTTGCCTGATGCCAGTCAGCACAGGCTCAAAGAAATGGTATGAAATGTTGCTCTTCTTGGGTGCCATGACTGCTGATGAAGAGCTGAAAACAGATGCTGATGATGAAGACTGATACTGGAGATGAGCCACTGATAGGCTGAGGCTGGTGATAAAGGCAACTGAAGCAGGTAGCTGATGAAGATAGCTGAAGCAGATTACTGATGAACAAAGGTCTATGCAGATGAAGGGGTCAAAACCAAGCCAGATAATATGTGGATACCCTGAAAAACAAATAAACAAATGTTAAATGATGCAAATGATGAGTATGCAAATGATATGCAAGGGTTTGTGATCAAGCTGGATCTGATTAACTGCCTTGATATAAGTCCATGTATGTTCAGGAAGTCCAGATGGAGGTTCAGAAGTCCAGTAACCAAGGTGGGGGACTCAAATAAAGAGTCACATGTCCAGGGTTCAAATCACAAGAACTGTCCCAAAATGAGGTACTCTTAACCAAAACAAAGTAACAGGGTATGATATGGTCAATGGTACCTGCAAACCTGCAAACAGCCCAACCCCCTCACAGGTGGTGTTCTAAAACAAGGATCCTCAGACTTGGATCAATTATGAGAAGTGTAAACACTTCTAACCCGGAGGTACAGTGTTTACAATAACCATAAAAGATCCTCCTCTAATTCACCTCAGTTTCTGAAGTTCATAGTAAGGTCATCCAGACTTAGCAGGCTTCCCAGATAGCCCTAGCACTACAGGAAATCTGTAGCACAGAGTTCTCAAGAAGAAACCCACATCTGAACCGTGTTTCATATTCCCGCACCAGACCGAAATGGAATGGGAAAGAACATGAACCACTCTAGCCTAGGTGTCACTCAGGTCCCAGGTATAGGACCTTAAACTCTCAATAGAACCCTACCCACCAAAACAAAAACCAGATCCAGCCGGATGACAATATGATAGTATGATGTATAAAGCTGCAAAGAAAGCAATAAATAACTGTACATAAAGCAGTAAATAAAGCAAATATACAAACACAAATAGCACATAACACCCTAGTAAACACAAACCAAACAAGCGCTAGGAGGAACCCACAAAAAGAACCAGAAGCCCTGGTTACAGTATAAGGGTCCCCAGCAGAGTCGCCAAGCTGTCGCTCCCACTAAATGAGGTTAACTCAAATAGGGTACTGACGCGAACGGTCGGCGAAAAGAGGAAACGAATAGAGTCGCCAGCTAGGCATTTTTATCCCGGAGGAAAGGTAATGCTGCATAGACCTGGAAAAAGATATGGATAAGACGGTTGCGAACCAGAGAGACTGAGAAAGGGGGTTGGTTACAACCTGGGAAGGTATTAGCACCCAGATTGTCCGTCGTACTCGACGGGATCCACGCTCAAAAGATTTGTGTTTTAAAGGGGTAGTGTCAGTGCAATTTGTGTATCAAAGCTGGAAAGAATGCAAGTGTCAGTGTAAAAAGAAAGTGAAGTGAGATATGTGAAGTGTCAGTTTAAGGACAAGAATGGAATGCTCAAGATCATGAGGCTTAAATAATAAGGTTGAAAGAGGGGGGATATACAGAGACTTTTGTTCGATAACTGTTAAGTTATGCCTACGTATCCTCTCGTGCAATGAGGAAGTCAGAACACCGTAGTTCGACTCAAAGAGACTGAAAGATAAATTGACTTGTGAACTGCTTGCTTGTCTATGCTCAAGTGTATGACCTGTCTGGCTCAGGTGCAAACTGTCTTGCATTAGACGGAAGAAGCAAGTTCTCGTTTGTGAGTGAATGAGATGAGAAAAGAATCCCGGAGGAGACGATTATTGTTTGTTTTTGTGTTTTCATTCTTTTATTGCTTTTGGAAATGTGTCATAAGTTAATGAGCTTAAGCCTAAACCAATGGGTTAGTAAACTCATCACATCCTCCCTCTGATTAGGGGTAATGAGAATACCTTAAGTGTGAAGTCAGCATCACACACTTAATCACCATGATGTAGGATTAAGATCATTAACCTACTTGTAATTATTTAGATGTTTTTGGTGTTTTTTTTTGTTTAGTGTTAAGTAATGAGATTAAGCCATAATCAAGGATTTAATGGACTCATTACACCATCCTAATACAAGGATAATAGATGAGAACATTTAAGCTAAGAAAGACTCCTCAACTTAATCCATGATTAGGGATTAACCTCATGACAAAACAAAACCTTTATTAGATGGATTTTAGTTAATGATAAGATGAAGAAGTGGATTTTATGGTTTGTAAGACAACTTGAGGGGGACTTGTCCATTAACACTAGGGTTAGTCCTTCTTAACCAATTAAGGAAGAATTAGAACCCTAATGCAAGGCCCAAGTTACAAGCTTGATGTCTTAGTGATTATTATGTGAATTGATTAAAGGATTTAAAAACATTAAGGGTTTAACACTTAGGATTAAAGTTATACACTCCATCCTAATAGAAGGATGCAGGCATAAGCTTAATCACAAAGCCTTAAAGCCTTTAGGGTTTAGTCCCTGATTATGAGGTGAGGAGAGAAGACTCAAAGATGACACAAAGGCAAAACTAAATGGGGGACTAATCAAAAACCTAATTATTGTCATGCTTGGTTGTTCCTAGGGTTAATGAGGTTTGCAAGAAGATCTTCAGAGAAACCACCAGGAAGGAAGCAGATGAAAGGAGCAAAGAGAAGCAAAACAACTTGCTTCACTTAAGAAGACAAGTTGCTTGAAAGAAGAAAGTAAGAACATGAATGAGCAAGCTCAATCCAATACACATACAAAAGACATCAAAGAAAGTATGAAAGAGATGAAAAGAAATTGTGAGAAGTGAAGGCAAATTCACTTCTCTAAACAACTTACCACCTGAAAAGTTAGCCAAAAGAAATGGAATGCAATGCAAATGAGATGAAATGTCATGATGCAAACCAAAACCAGAAGCATAAGTATGATGTTAATGATGCTAAGAGATGATGCAAACATGAGGCAAAGCATGAGAATTATCAAATAAGCATAAGGATGCAAATGAGGCATGCATTGAACCATGAATGTTCATGAAAAGTTATGAAATGCAAATGGCATACAACATGGCAAATGGAAGATGCAATGATCAAACATGATTCTAATATGTCCTAAGATGTCTTATGAATCAAGTGGATGCACAAAATGTCATGGCAAGTCAATGGATGCAAGCAAATGAGAAATGGATGCAAAAGAAGGCACAAATTAGGGTTACATGCATCATGCCAAGCAAAAATCCAAAACCAGAAGCAAATGACAAGATAAAAATTTGAAAATGCAATCAAAGATACCCTAAACCTATACAAGTTCACTGCCCAAAGGAGAGGATCCAACTCTTAACCTATTGAAAGTTATGAATTTCCTAAGATTGCTAGGGTTTTGGGGTACCTTATCAAGAAAAATGCTAAACAAATTGAAAATGCAAGATCAATTCAAATCAAATTTACCCTATAAACTACATGCTACGCAAGATGCAATGCCAAAAGAATCATCATCCAACTCTCAATGGTTAGGCAGAAAGGAATTTTTGAAGTTTGAACCAAAATATTACCTCAAAATGAATTTAATTCCATTGAAAATGATCAAAAGGCATCAAGAACAAAAAAGAAATTTGGTTTGAGAGTTGGATAATGTTTCTAAATGCTATGTGAATTTTTTGGTGATTTTTAAATACCTAAATGCATTTTTAATTAATTAATTTTCATTAACTAATTGAAAATAAACATTAAAATTATTTAAAAATAATTTTCAGTGCAAAAAATAAAAATAAAAATATTTTTGGGTCTTAAAAATTAATGAAAACTTTGACAAATATTTTCATAATTTTTAAAGGTATTTTGCTATTTTTAATAATTCGTATAAATAAAATGGAAAGAAAATGAATTAAAAATGAAAATAATGGAAAGTATGCAAATCTGAAGGCTGATATTCAAATGGAAAAGGAGGGAATTGACTGGCGCGTCATCCAACGGCTGTCATTCAAACTGGCCAGATTAAATTAAAAACTTAATTAATTAGATTAATGACGTGGATTAGGGCTTAAGTGATGAATCTGGACCATTTGTTTGCGCGCGGGTCAATGGAAGTCAACCAGATCTAAGGCCTATATTCAAACTGAACCTTAAACGTGATTAACACATTAATGACATTCAGGTCACCGGAGAAGAGCTTCGGTCGTCTTCTCCGGTGACATCCTTCCCTGAAAATCTCAAACTCACTCCCTAGGTTATTTCTGGAGCTCTAAAGCTCCAGATCAAACCTTCTAACCTCCCTGAATCCAAACCTAACCTCAAAACAAATTTCTATGACCTACAAAACAAGATTCGAATCAAAACTTGAAAAACGGAAAAAGTTTCAGACAACCAGTACACACTCAAATCTTAACCATTTCAAAAAGTAAAAACATCTGGATGATCAGCAAGGCATAAGGAACAATCTAGAAACTTAAATTTTCATTTCTGGAAAAAAAGTTCTTGAGGTACCTGAGCTTGAGCTTTCTCAGTTTGCAACTTTCTGGCCAGCTCTTTGCTTTCAATCACTTCCAATGATCCCCCTGGGAAGTTTGCAAGGCTTGATTGGAGTTTAAAATGGCTGGTTTGTGAGATTGATCAAGTTCTGTTCAGTGAGGGGTGAGAATCGTGTTTCTGATTGAGGAGGTTTCAGGGATGAATGAGGGTAGGGAAATGATCAGGGGAGCATGCTGAGTGATTCTATGAAGTTTGTTTTGGTGTTTGATGCTTGTGTGATGTGTTTCGAATGAAAATGCATAAGAGGGGAGTTTTGTGAACTATGGCTTGGAGAGTGTTTCAGGCTTGTGTATCCTATGAAAATGAACCCTTGGAGTGTGTTTGTAAGGTCTGGATTGGGCAGAGAGTGGGTGGTGGACTATTGTGATTGGTATGGGTGTTTTTGCCAAAAAGTCAAAAGTGTTGTACTTGAGGTATGGGCAATGGTGTAGCTGGCTCATTGGCTTGTCCTAGCTCAGCTGAGATTAAGGATGTCCATGGAATTGGTTTTGAGACAGTTCAGCAAGTTGAGTGAAGTTTATGTAGTGTTTTGCAAATTTGTGAACTTTTGGCCCCTTTGGAATTTCTTAATGCACAAGTCATGAAATTGGACAAATCTTTGGTGCATTCTGATCTTTAGACATTGGTTCATGTTTGTGCAAGGATTAGAAGTCACTTTGAGGTCTCATTTTACCTTGGCAAGGGAATTTGCAACTTTGCCTCTTTGGTGCATAACTTGAAATTATGTGATTTTGTCCAACTTTGACAAGCCATAACTTTTGATCCAAAATGAATTAGAATGAGTTCTTGTACTTTTTGAAAAGGGAATGATCCATTATACAACTTTCATGACCAAAGTTTTCTCATTTGAAGCATTTTTGAATCAAAAAGAAAGGGTTGAAAAAGTTTCCCAAAATGGCAAGTTTCCATTACAAGTCATTTTCCCAAAAAGGCAACTTTGCAAATGGCTTGAAATTCTTCAATTTTGTGAACTTCTAACATCTTCTATGACCAAATAAAGATCATACACATTCAAAATGATGGAGAACACCCTTTGGTTGGGTCATTGGGGGCCTCAGATGCCCTGATTTTACACTGACTTGCTCAAGAAGCCAACTCTTGGTTAGATGCCTTCCCCATGGAATTTCTTCATGAAACTTGATATGCATAATCCTTATAACATATAGAGACCAATAGAAACAAGAATGACCAAAAAATTTGGAGTTATGGCCTTTGAAACCAAAACCCTAATTCTAGGTCATCTGTGCAGTTAAACCTGGCTCTGCTTCCATGCCATTCTCAGTTCTTGTGATCCTTTGACTTCCTTGACTTTGTGGGGATGTAATATAATGCTTGAACATACATGGAACCCTTTGAAGTGATTGGAGACCTTTGGAGTGGCTCAAATGGCTCTTAGATTGCTCAGATCACAAACCCTAGATGCAGATGACTTTGAACCAATGCAGTGAAGCAAAAATGCAATATGGGATATCATGACTGAACTTATGCATATGAAAATATCACAAGCCATGGTGTGAATGAGTGAGGGCAAATTTGGGGTGTTTACAAGAAGCCACGGGCATGTGACTGAAGATTGCGTTCATTTGAAAGACGCGATAGAGATCTTGATCCAAGAAGGGCATCTTAAGCAATACACTAGGAGGAACGAAGCCTCCAAACATGAAGAGACAGAAAAGAAGAGACCCCGGGAGGACACTCCCCCCAACGAGTCTCCTTATCAGGTGGCCCTTTGCGTATCACGACCAGAAGATTTCGGCTTCCCCGGGACACCCCCCGAAGGACGGATCACTGCTCTCAGCCCCTGGGAAGACTTTCCGACCGCCCTCGTCATATCAGGCGGAGGGATAAACAGCGAGGCCACCGCCCTTTCAGTAAAACGCAAGTTCGATGAGCTCCTGCTGACCGCACTCGAGCAAAAAGTAACGCTGACGAAGTACCGGGGCAAATCCAACCCAATATCTTTCTTTTTGGAGGAGCTTCTGGGCGGTTCCCCAAACTCGGATATCCCATTGTTGATCAGAGCCAAGATGGCTCAATTCGACGTCAGACGCATTCTGGTCGATCAAGGAAGCTCGGTGGACATCATGTACGTCCACCTTTTCAGGACTTTAAAATTAGACAAGACCAACCTATCCCCCTATGTCGGGTCTGACCTCCAAGGATTCAACGGAACCACGACGAAGCCTTGGGGTTACGTTGAGCTCCTCGTCACCTTCGGAGAGCAGGAGACGGGCAGAGAAATACAGATCCAGTTCCTGGTTATAGAATGTCCCTCTCTTTACAACTGCATCCTCGGTCGCCCGACATTAGCCGAGCTGACCGCGGTCCCGTCTACCGTCCATCTGAAGATGAAATACTACACCAAACTAGGCCGCGTAGTCACCATCCACGGTGACATCGAAGCTACCCGAAGGTTTTACGACGCCGCAGTAAAAGGACAGGCCACAGTCAATACAAAGAGCAACAAAAAGCCTAGGGCCGAAGATCCTCCCCTCCAGGGAATCAACGCCATCGACCTTGAATGCCGCATCGACCAGGACGAAACTGAAGAATGGAAACCCACCAAGGAGCAGAATCCCGCTCACCCGTTCCGCCCAATCCCGGACGGAGAGTTCGAACTTGTCCCCCTGGGCGACAACCCTGATAGGGCAGTAAAAATAGGCAAAGGATTGCCCGAAGAAACGAGGAAACAACTCGTGATGTGCCTCAGGGAGAACTCCGATCTCTTCGCATGGAACGCCGTGGAAATGCACGGCCTAGACCCTGAGGTCGCATGTCACCAATTAGCTTTGGACCGGGCAGTCAAGCCCGTAGCACAATGTAGGCGCAAGCAGTCCCCCGAGAAAGCGGAGGCTGACGAGCGAGCTGTAAAAGACCTCTTAGAGGCAAATTTTATTTTTGAAGCCCAGTACACAACCTGGCTCTCTAATGTAGTCCTCGTTAAGAAAAATAATGGAAAATGGCGCATGTGTGTTGATTATACTGATCTTAATAGGGCTTGTCCCAAAGATGCTTTCCCTCTTGTAACACGGTGGGAGAACTGACTTTAGTTATGTTGCGGATAGCAAGAGTCGCCACCGACTTTTATTTTATCCAAAGGAAAGGGTATAAAAGAACAGGAAATACCTTAAAAGATTTTTGGGTTCGGGGGGTAGGTTATATAAAGGGAAGGTGTTAGCACCCTTTACATCCATGGTTATCCATGGGCTCTTAGTTACTTAGCTCACTTTAAATTGTTTTTGAAAAGTGTAGTGTGAATAGAAATTTTCTTAAGTACTTTATAATGATCCATGTACGGATATATATAAAGACTTTGTTTTGAAAATTGTTTGAAAATGTGAAGTGTTATGAAATGTTTTTGAAAAGTGAGCAAGTACATAAGAGGAACCTACCCTAAGTTAAGTCTTTTCTGTTCTTAAATATCCTTTAAGTGGTAAGACTATCCCTATTATTAAGGAATAGGTAGTAATTACCTTGGATGTATGAGGGACAAGTGAAGGGACATCTGTGATTAGGCAACTGTAAGGTGTATTTAGCAATTTCAAAGGGACTTATCATCTTTATTCAAAAGGGACAAGATCATTACGAAGGCAACCATGGAGGGACTTGATCTTTTTATCTTTTAAGGGACTAGATGATGTTAATGAGAAGGGACCTTGCTTTATACACCTTACTTGACCTTTTATTTAGGCAACATGAGAGGTAACCTTAAGAATGTGAGATGGCGATCCAAGATCGACTTACGTGTGTGCATGTACAAATTCAAGTATTTATCTTACAAATTAGTGATCTAAATTCAATTTTAAATACAAACATGTTTACACTCCCTATTTTACTAACCATGGCAATTAAAAATAAATAATAAGAAATTCTACAACTATTATATAATGGATACAATTACATTATAATAATTAAAATAATTAAAATAAATAAGCAAATAAATAAATAATTAAATGGGTTAGTAATAATAAACAAAAATAAATGAATATAAGAGGGTTAGTATAACAATATAATATAGAAACAAATTAAAAGTTCAAAATTTAATAAATAAATATTTTTTTAAAAGAATTTTAATAAAAGAAATAAATAATAAATATTATAAACCAATAAGATATAATTAATAGTCTAATTATTTAATTTTATATACATATTAAAAATATTTGCCAATTATAATTAAGTAAGCATAAAAATAATAAATTAATTTAATAAAATAAAGTTAGGGTTTTTAATTGTTTAGAAAATAAGTTAGGGTTAATTACTTAATCTAATCTTAATTACATTATTTATATAAAAACTACATATAATAATAATATAAACAAATTATAAAATAAATATATATATAATTAAAATTTACAAACAAATAAATTAATATTTATAACACCATTAGGGTTTATAAAAAATTTAGGTTTTGTATGAAAATATTAGGGTTAAGTATATAATTAAATTATTTATACAAAATATATAATATTAATACAAAAAATAAATATTAAGTAATTTTAAGAATAAAGTTTAATTTTAAAAAAATATGAATTTGAAATTATACAAGAAAACAATAATAAACATTTTTGATTTTTAACATTTATTTATTAAATTAATTAAATTATAAACAAAATCAAAATAAATGAAAAAAAATAGGAAAAAAAAACTTACCTGGGGCTGGGATTCGAACCCAAGCCCTAGGCATTGGGTTCTCCAAGACCAGCATACCATCCACTAGGCCAACGTGCGTTTGGTGTCAACATACTGCCTTCATATGCTTTTGTGCGTATCCTGGAAAAATTAAATAAAAAACAACAAAGCAAAAGGGCCTGGGGGATTCGAACCCAGGACCCTCAACCTCACACGCGTACACACAAACCAACTGAGCTAGGCTAGCTTTTCTGAAATAATATTAACTACAAATCATAAAATATTATATCAAATATTTGAATATGGATTTTGGCGCGCTGACTTCATCTTCTTCCTTGGAATTTCGTAGGTTTTCCTGCGAAATTTGTTGGGAAATTTCCTGCGAATCTTCATGCGCACAAAACCTGCCAATCTCATACCCTCATCAATATGCAACGATTTATCAAATTAATTACATGGTTGTGATCCCCAACCTTCATACAGTTCATTTATGGTCTTAGAATCAATTTATATAGTTTAAATCAAAGAACCCTAAATGAGAGTCATAAACCCTAACTATGGCCGAATTCATTCTAGGCAGTGAAACTCCAATTAATTGGTCCAGAAAGCTTCAACACAATGAAACAAACAAGATTAAAAAATCAAAATCAATTGAAACGCAGTAAATTCATTGAATCGAAAAAATCAAATGTGAGATGAAAAGCCATTCGGTTCATGTGTTTTATGGAGTTTTGGATGATGATAAGTATTGCTATGCATTCAGTAAACATCAAGGAACATGTTGAGACCTTTAGAACTCTTTGAAACCTCCTGCAAATCAAAAACCGAATGTCTCCTTTTGCTTGAATTTTTGAAGTTTGAATGTGTTGTTTGAGGCTGCAATTTTTCGTATCCCTTGCTTGTGATCCATTACTTGTATATATATGAATGATATTAGGTCAAAATATTGTAGGATTGTTTGGTCTTTTTGGATAATTGAGATTTGTCGCTCCCGGGATTTCCATCCTGGTACAAACGCGAAAGTGGCGCGGAAAAAGAATAGAGTCGCCAGCCAGGCATTTTTATCCCGAAGAAAGGGAATGGTAATGCTGCACAAACCAGAAGAAAGAAAAGGAAGGACACGGGTCCTGCGAACCAAAGAGACTGGGCTCGGGAGTCGGTTACGACCTGGGAAGGTATTAGCACCCAGATCGTCCGCCGTACCCGACGGGATCCACGCTTGCAAAAGAAACTGTTTCAAAAGGTGAGGGTATGAAAAATGCAGCAAAGAAATGAATATGAAAAGAAAAGAAAAATGAGAAAGGAAATGAATAAGAAAAGAAAAGGAAAAATGTAGGGAAAATAAAGATTGTGCTCGAACGGGCCCTACCCCGCTGCCTACGTACCTCATCAGGATAATGAGGATCAGAGACACCGTAGTTCCCCTAACTAGGGGTACTAAAAGGAAATTGCTTGTGAATTAAGGCTTGAACTGCCTATGCCATTGCTCAGGTGTTGCAGACTCGGACGACGAGTGCGTAACCGTCTTGCAAAATGACAAGTAGGAGCAAGTTCGCGTACGGAGCGAAGGAGATGAGAAAAGAATTCCCGAAGGAAAGACGCTTATTGTTTGTTTTGTGTTTTTTAGAAGCTTTTATGAGTGTGTCACAAGGAAGTGAACTCAAACTCTCACCAATGGAATGTGCACTTGTCACTACATTCCAAGATGGAATAATAGAACAAGCACACTCAAGTAAGGAGAAGATCCCCAAAACTTGAACCCAAAGATTAGGGCTTAGGCTCACTAACTTGCTTAATTATTAAGTGTTTTTTTGGTTATTTACATGAAGAAGTGTTTTTTATGCTTTTCTTTATGAAGAAGATACCTTGATCAGACTTGTGCATCACAAGATAAACATGTACTATCCCAAGATGGGAAGACTACAAGCATACCTCATGGAATAAGGCTATGGATCAATGCATCACTTCACATTTATTAAAGTGTTTTCTTTTTAAGAGTTATGAGATGAGAAGAGAAGAAGAACCAAAAGATCCCAAAGGAAAAATTCTAAAGGGGGACTAAAATAATCCTAAGTATTCACATGCATGGATGCCCTAAGGGTTAGTGAGGTTTCTATCCTAATGAAGGAACAAAGAAGAAGATAGAAGAAGGGATGAGAAAGGCCTAAGCCCAACAAACAAAGGGTTAGTAACATAAACATAAGAGGAAGATGAGAATTGGAGATGTGGAACTCAATTCTCACATCTCTCACTTACCATAGCCCCTGCAATGTTAGCAAAAATCCAGCAAATTGACCAACACAATCATGGAATTAGTCATGCTCAAAGGTTCTTGTGAACAAGAATCAAACATCATGCCAAACATTACAAGTACACGACTTACGCGTCGAAAACATGAAAGCATACATCAACCAGCAAGCAAATCACCCTAAAATCTCATGTTTAATGATCATGCAATGATCCACGGCAATTAGAACAAGCAAAGGGATCAAACAAGCTCAAAACAACACTAAAAAACCATTCTGCCTCAGTGTTAACCGGTTAACCATATGCGTTAACCGGTTAACCAGCTCAAACCTGCACAAAATACACACAAAACAGGGGCGTTAACCGGTTAACCATATACGTTAACCGGTTAACACTGATAAAACAGCAGCAAATCCTGCAGAAAACAGCATCTCAAAACAGCTTATTCAAATAAGCTTGCACCAGACCAGCAATCAATTACACATGGAACACTAGATCAATTCACATTAATCCATATCATTAAGCTCATGAACAAATAACATTCGGATCCGGATACAAATCAAACAATCAAATCATGCAACACAATCAAATACACAAACACATGGTGGACCTAAAGCACAAGCATGCACATAAGCTAAAAACAGAGCTAGATCTGAAATTAACCAACCTACAAAGCTGAGGTATGCTTTGGTAATTGTTGATTGAGCTGAAAACGGTAGATCTCGCGCAAAACCTTGAAGATCCGATGCTAAGCTCCACACTCCATGCAAAATAAATGCAAGAACAAGCTCTTGATGCAGAATTTTGGATCCAAAAGCACTTCTAGATCTCAAACCAGATCTGAATCTCCAATAAAACCAGCAAAGAGATGCAAAGAAGCTATGAAAGGAGGTTTAGTTCCAAGATCTACACACCTCAAGGCAAGGTTGTGTGATCTTCAAAGAGGAACTTTGAGTGATTTGGAAAATTGGGAGAGAAAAGTGAGAATTGTGAGTGAGAGGAATGAAAATTCAGAAATGAGAGTGAAAAATGAGTGAGAGCCCCTTTTGGTTTGGAGAGAAATGATTAAATATGGTTTAGGTTTGGGGCCCAAAATTATGGTTTGGGTAGTGTGATTAGGAAGTAGCAATGGGATTAGGCTTGGATAAATGCTCTAGATCCTTCTCCCAAATTCGAATTAATTCAAATGAATAAAAATCAGAAAATTGAAAAAGGGGCCAAAACACACATGCTGAAAATGCTGCTGGAAATTCAAATTTCGCAGCTGTTAACCGGTTAACCATATGCGTTAACCGGTTAACGCATGAAAAATTTGAATTTCCCTCCCTTTGGTGGGAACCTTCAAAAATAGGCCTGCACCAACCGTTTCAAGCAAATTTTGATCCATCTTCTCTTTCTAGGGCTCTGAACATGATACCAGGCTTGTGCAAAATGATCCCGTGAGATTCTTGCCAGATCACCATGCTCTTGATTTTGACTTGCAGATTCAGATTTTCCCAGATGACCGATCATATGCCTTATGCTAGAACATGTGAGTGTTATGCCTCATTTTTCTATGCTAAATGATAAGGATATGGTATGCTCATGATGATTATGATATGATAACGATGCTAAACAAGAAGAGGGCAAATTTGGGGTGTTACAGCTGCCCCTATTCAATCAACTGTTAATCTGAAAAGGATGAGAGCAGCGGCTATCAGACATTCGAGATAAACTGTGATTGAATACCAAAAAGACCTGAAATTTGCACTCTGACGAAGAATGCAACACTGGGAAATAAACCCAACCAGATGACGCTCTGGGGATAAGAAGGAGAGAAAGAAAAGCAGACGAGCTTCTTCCAAGTTGAAACTGATATCTGGAATACTATCATGCTGACAGACGAGTCTTCGCATGACCTGTGACGCCCGGTGCAGAGAGCGGACGAGCCCTTAAGGATCTTCAAAGTAACCTGAGATGGACGAATCTCCTTCACTAATCCTTACGCAGATAAGTGGAATAAGACGGACGAGTCTTCTTCGGATAACCCTTACGCAGGCTCCGGGAATGCATATAAGTCTGTGGGATAGACATGCAATCAAGGTAGACGAACCTTCCTCATATATTATCCGCGGATATATGGCATAAGACAGACGAGTCTTCTGAGCAAACCTGTTACGCCAGGTGCAGCAACCATAACTGGTGCTTGAGACAGACGAGCCTCCCTCGGATTTACCTGTTACGCCAGGCCCGGTAACCATTTCGACATTTAATTCCCACTGTCAGGATTTTAAACCTCTTCAATACAGACGAGTATTGGACGATCATCAAGAGAACACAGACGAGTGCCAATAGTCAAAGATACAGACGAGTATCGGACGATGATCTGAGAAACACAGACTAGTGCTTCAGGCGATGATACAGACGAGTATCAGCCACTGGTATAGACGAATACCAGAAGTTCAAACACAGACGAGCATTTGAAGTTGTCACAGAGATATCAGGGTAAACAGCAAATCTTCACATTCAGGTGCAAGCTAGCACAGACGAGTGCTGAGGATGATACAGACGAGTATCCAGGCAAAACAGACGAGCTTCAGAACACAAACGACTTTTGGGGGATAAAAGCAGACGAGCTTCAAACACACACAGACGAGTGCTGGACAGTTGCAGACGAGCAACAACAGAGAATACATATCAAGGCACAGACGAGTGCAGCGAAGGATCCAATACCAAACACAGACGAGTGTTAGAAGGTTGCAGACGAGCAACAACAAGTATCATCTCAGAACACAGACGAGTGTTGAGGAGTTGCGGACGAGCAACAACAGAGAATACATATCAAGGCACAGACGAGTGCAGCGAAGGATCCAACACCAAACACAGACGAGTGTTAGAAGGTTGCAGACGAGCAACAACAAACATCGTCTCAGAACACAGACGAGTGTTGAGGAGTTGCGGACGAGCAACAACGGAGGCATCATGACACAGACGAGTGTTGGAAGGTTGCAGACGAGCAACAACAAGGTAATCACTTCAAAACACAGACGAATGTCGAAAATTGCAGACGAGCAAACAGCAACACAGAGCTAACACAGACGAGTGTTGAAAGATGCAACCGAGCAGCCATAAAGCAGTGATATGCCCTCGCTGGGGAAACTTGCTTAGGGATAACACATACGAGTGTTGAAGATTGCAGACGAGCAATAAACGAATGCCTGATCGGCAACAAGAGATACAACTCTGCAGGGGAGAAAAAATCAAGAGGTCTGGATACCCACTCCGACTGAGGTGATGAATACCTGGCTGCATCATCAAATAAAACAACAATAGGGCAAATCTGCTGGGGAATATTTCACGGACGGAAGTGAAAATCAAATATGAACTCTGTGGGGGACAGATCATCTTCAGACTTGGCTGGGGAAGCTTCCTGGGCGAATACTCTGACTGGGGAGAGCATCCGATGATTCAAGACTCTGAGGGGATACCAAGCTTTCGGGTACCTGATAGGCAAGGACTCTTGCTGATGATAAAATACTGTTAATTTCATCTCTGATGACATCAGGCTTTCGAGCACCTGCTGGCTATACTTCACTGGGGAAGAATGGACTACTACTTCACTTGGGAAGAAGAACCTGCTTGGGCTGCTGCCAAGACTTAGTTGGAGGAAAACATCCATTTAAACAAGTCAGGCTTTCAGCTACCTGCTGGAGAAGAAAAATCTCTGCTTGGGGAGATACTCTACTGGGGGAGAGTAAATTGCTTGATGTGACGCCATCCTGCAACCTGCAACAACAGAAAACACACGTGTGTCCCGAGGATTTGCATGGAATGATCTGTTCATCCATTATCACCCGACACTCAAAGAGGGTTACAGTTTCCCTGCATGTCAGTTTTCTTTTCAAGATTATCACCATGTTTAGATGCAATGCTATTTTTGCCAAAAATTCAGGACATTTTGCAAACAAAAATAAACACACACAGCTTTCTGACTGAATATTATTTTTATTGAATGGCCTCTGAATAGGCACAGATTTACATCAGGAAGCAACCACCCGGAAAGAGGTAGCCACTATAAAAATTGAGAAAAGAAACTATCCTAATGGCAATGTACATGGCATTCCAAGGAGTTCCATTTCTGCTATGACCTGCATGTCTTCAAGACTCTCCATTCTGCTTTGGCTTTCTGAGAAGACAAGGGGACTGTTTCCTATCTTTCCGATATTGTCAAACCGTACGAAACGATGACGTGGTTCAGATAACTTGGATCACAGTTGTTCGCTTATTCCCTTATTTTGCGTGGATCGCCCTCTCGGGTTTTCAATCCACCGGGATACCCTTTTTTGCCTGAGCTGTCCAATGTGGCTTTTCAACTCAGCGGGTGTACATTTTTTTTGTTTATTTTCCCTAATTTTTGCCCGAGCTTTTTATTCTGTTTTTAGCTCGCCGGGATGCCCTTTTCTTGCCTGGACTTACATTCTGTTTTTTGTGTCCAGCGGGTCTCTTTATGCGAAGTATTTTTTAACTGCGTCCGAGTTAACAGGGGATGGGAAGTCTTCTCCATCCATAGTGGTGAGCATCAGTGCCCCTCCTGAGAATACTTTCTTCACTACGAATGGTCCTTCGTAGTTTGGGGTCCACTTGCCCCTGTTATCTGAACCTGGAGGAACGATCCTCTTCAATACAAGCTCTCCCACTTGATACTCTCGAGTACGTACTCGTTGGTCGAATGCCCGCTTCATTCTCCTCTGATAAAGCTGACCATGACAGATAGCCGCTAATCTCTT
The DNA here is from genome assembly GCA_963966055.1 of Lathyrus aphaca. Classification (NCBI taxonomy): domain Eukaryota; kingdom Viridiplantae; phylum Streptophyta; class Magnoliopsida; order Fabales; family Fabaceae; genus Lathyrus; species Lathyrus aphaca. The sequence continues at coordinate 1,401,881 of OZ014520.1, forward strand.
TTCCTCAATTAGACATAGCTGGTTGTAACGAGCACGCACCCATTCAGCCTCATCCAGTTTGACGTCCATCATCACACGCAGTGAAGGAATCTCTACTTCAACAGGCAGGACTGCTTCCATGCCATACACTAGAGAGAAGGGAGTTGCCCCTATTGATGTCCTGACCGACGTTCGGTACCCATGCAAAGCAAATGGTAACATCTCATGCCAATCCTTGTAGGTGACAACCATTTTCTGCACAATCTTCTTGATATTCTTGTTAGCTGCCTCTACCGCACCATTCATCTTTGGTCGGTAAGGAGAAGAATTGTGATGCTGTATTTTGAAGTCCCGACATAAGTCTGCCATCATCTTGTTGTTGAGATTAGAACCATTATCAGTAATGATCCTTTCGGGTACTCCATATCTGCATATGATATCTCTTTTCAGAAATCTTGCCACCACTTGACGAGTGACATTGGCATAAGACGCTGCTTCTACCCACTTGGTAAAGTAATCAATCGCGACCAGAATGAAGCGATGACCGTTCGAAGCAGTCGGTTCAATCTTCCCGATCATGTCAATGCCCCACATAGAGAAAGGCCAAGGAGATGACATGACGTTGAGCGGGTTAGGAGGGACATGCACTTTATCTGCATATATTTGGCACTTGTGGCATTTACGAGCGAATGAACAACAGTCTGCATCCATTGTCATCCAGTAATACCCTGATCTCAGCAGTTTCTTTGCCATAGCATGCCCTCCTGCATGGGTACCAAAAGATCCTTCATGGACTTCCTGCATCAACAGGCTTGCTTCGTGTCTATCCACGCATCTGAGCAAAACCATGTCGAAGTTCCTCTTGTACAAAACCCCGTCTGTGTTCAAGAAGAAACTAGCAGCAAGTCGTCTCAAGGTCTTCTTGTCTTTGGAAGATGCCCCTGTTGGGTATTCTTGCTTCTCCAGGAACAGCTTGATATCAAAATACCAAGGTTTCTCGTCAGACACGGCGTCTACAGAGAAAGCATAAGCCGGAGAGTCAAGCCTGGAGATGTCAATTCTGGGCACAAAGTTCCAACATAGGACTTTAATTGACGAAGAGAGAGTGGCCAAAGCATCGGCAAATTGATTTTCGTCCCGTGGTATGTATTTGAGCTCAACTGTCGTGAAGAATGTCAACAGTTTTCTAGCATAATCCCTGTACGGAACTAGATGCTTTTGATGTGTATACCACTTGCCGGTAATTTGGTTAATGACGAGGGCTGAATCTCCGAATATATCGAGGTTCTTGATCCGAAGATCAATTGCCTCCTCTATTCCCATTATACACGCCTCGTATTCCGCTTCATTGTTGGTGCAGCCAAAAGTAATTTTGGCAGCGAAGGGTAAATGAACACCTTCAGGAGTAATGAGTACGGCACCAACTCCACGACCATTGATATTAACAGCCCCATCGAACATCAGCTTCCATTTGGATCCGGGGTCAGGCCCCTCCTCCGGAAGTGGTTCCTCATAATCGCTTGTTCTGAGGTACATGATGTCCTCATCAGGGAAATCAAATCTCATCGGCTGATAGTCATCCTCAAGAGGTTGCTGAGCAAGGTATTCCGACAATACACTTCCTTTGATGGCTTTCTGAGAAGTGTACTGGATGTCGTATTCAGTTAAAATCATCTGCCATCTAGCAACCCTTCCGGTCAATGCTGGTTTCTCAAAGATGTACTTGACAGGATCCATCTTGGAAATGAGAAGTGTAGTATGGGTCAACATGTACTGCCTCAGTCGGCGAGCAGCCCATACCAAAGCGCAGCAAGTTTTCTCGAGCAGTGAGTATCGGGATTCACAGTCGGTAAACTTTTTGCTAAGGTAATAAATGGCGTACTCTTTTCGACCAGACTCGTCATGTTGGCCGAGCACACACCCCATCGACCCTTCTAGCACGGTCAAGTACATGATTAACGGTCTCCCCTCCACTGGAGGCATCAGAATTGGAGGCTCCTGCAAATATTCCTTTATTTTATCGAAAGCTCTTTGGCAATCATCATTCCACCTGACCGTCTGCTCCTTTCTTAGCAGTTTGAATATCGGTTCGCACGTGGCAGTTAGGTGAGATATGAACCGAGAAATATAGTTCAATCTACCTAAGAACCCGCGCACTTCTTTTTCTGTCTTTGGTGCAGGCATATCTTGAATAGCTTTCACTTTAGCAGGATCTACCTCAATTCCTCTTTGACTTACAATGAAACCCAGCAATTTTCCAGAACGCACTCCGAAAGTGCACTTGTTCGGATTCAACCTCAATTTATACTTGATCAATCTATCAAACAACTTCTTCAAATTAACCAAATGCCCCTCTTCGTCCTTGGACTTTGCAATCATATCATCCACATAACATTCGATCTCCTTGTGGATCATGTCATGGAACAACGTGACCATTGCCCGTTGATAAGTTGCCCCTGCGTTCTTCAAACCGAAGGGCATGACCTTGTAGCAGAATGTTCCCCACGGGGTAATGAACGTTGTCTTCTCCATGTCCTCCGGCGCCATTTTTATCTGATTATAACCGGAGAATCCATCCATGAAGGAGAATACTGAGAATTGAGCAGTACTGTCGACCAACACGTCAATGTGTGGCAACGGAAAATCATCCTTTGGGCTTGCTCTGTTCAAATCTCGATAGTCAACGCACATCCGGACCTTGCCGTCCTTTTTAGGCACTGGTACGATGTTAGCTACCCAAGGTGGGTAACTAGTCACGGCAAGGAACCCGGCATCCCACTGTTTCTGCACCTCCTCTTTAATCTTCATCGCCATATCCGGGCGAGTTCTTCTCAACTTTTGCTTCACAGGAGGACAGTCTTCTCTCAGGGGTAGCTTATGCATCACGATGTCGGTATCCAACCCTGGCATATCTTGATATGACCAAGCAAAGATATCTACATACTCTCTCAGCATACTGATCAGCTCTTGTTTGACGTCGGCCTGCAGATTGGCTCCTATCTTGATTTCTTTCTTTGCATCTTCACTGCCAATATTGATGGTTTCAATCTCTTCTTGATGAGGCTGAAAAACTCGTTCCTCTTGTTTCAACAATCTGACCAACTCTTCAGGTAGATCACAATCTTCCTCAACCCCTTCGTCAGCTTGGTAGACTGGATTATCAAAGTCATGCATAGTCATAGCAGGAACGTTATCCGTGGAATCCGGATGATCAATACTGCACAAATGATGTGCTTATTCAGAATCTGCTTATTTTGAAAAGAGACGCTAACACAAAACAAAAAATGAAAAACATATTGCCATTTTCATATTGTTTTTTGTGAAAAAGTTTAAAACAAAGAAAGAGAGCACAATTTGTCTGAAAACGTCCTTTTATTTCATGGCAAAAATAACGATGCAATACAAAACATGGTGGCCCAGTACAATGGATCCAAACATCTTGGGCAGAATGCTGGATTTGACAATGCAGTATGCTAATAAAAGGAAACAAAACAATTACTTTGAGAGCCAGGTGACTTGAACAATGTCCTCAGCAGACCAATTTCCTAGCTCCTCGCCGGGTGCACACGGGCGGATCCAATTGTTGTCCCAGTCTCTGTCATTATCCCCGTCTTGGCTTGCCATACAGATTTGATCACGGTCAAGCAACCCAGCGCTTGTGAATGAGATAGCTTTACCACTCTGAATAGACCCCCCAGGCTGATACCCTAAGCCGAATTTGTCACCCTTCTTTTCCACCTCCAGTAGCTTGCCCCAGCCCTGGGCATTGCCTGATTGGACGGCCTCTTTTGCTTCCTGGTAAGAATGAATGGACGTGCCTTCGTTATTTTTCTTCACCGGAGTCAAGATACTGACATCTGCTTCAAAAGCTTGGCACAAAGTCTCGTGAATTTCTCCGTCCATTTCTACATATTTGAATGTCGACAGGTGGCTGACAAATATATCTTCTTCCCCGCAAACTGTGATGACCTGGCCATCCACCACATATTTAAGCTTTTGGTGCAGGGTTGAAGTGACGGCTCCCGCTGCGTGTATCCACGGTCTGCCCAACAAGCAACTATACGCAGGCTGGATATCCATGACATAGAAGACACTCTTGAAGACTTGAGAGCCTATCTTGACAGGCAACTCAACCTCTCCGAAAACGGATCTTCTTGAACCATCGAAAGCTTTAACCACTAGATCACTCGGCGTCAGAATAACCCCATCAATGTTAAGCTTCATCAACGCCTTCTTCGGGAGCACATTCAAAGAAGAGCCTGTGTCTACAAGGACATGAGACAACACAGCGCCCTTGCATTCCATCGTGATATGCAGTGCTTTATTGTGATTCCTTCCCTCCGGAATAAGGTCTCGGTCAGTGAAGCCTAAACCATGGCTGGCATTAACACTTCCAACAACAGCTTCGAGTTGATTAACAGTGATTTCTTGAGGAACATAGGCCATTTGAAGTACTTTCAGCAAGGCTTCTCGATGCGCGGGAGAGCACATCAACAGTGACAAAATAGAAATCTTTGAAGGCGTCTGGTTCAGTTGATCAACCACCTTATAGTCACTCCTTTTGATGATCTTCATGAACTCCTCTACCTCCTTTTCAAATGTCCCCTGCCCAGCCACAGGAGTATCTGACTCATCATTCGCAGTCTGCTTTCCTTTGTCTTTGGACGAGGCTTCGGCCTCGGGATCCTTTCTCAATGCAGGGGGAGCAAATAAACGGCCACTTCGAGTAAATCCCCCAACACCTCCCACATTTTCAATAGTCGGGTCAGCAACAGGTCTACTTTCCATCTTCTGTCCCGCCACATAAACATCGGAACCATAATGCCACGGAATGGCTCTATCATCATTATACGGCATTGGCCCAGGTACAGTTATAGTCACAGGACTAATCTGAGGAGTGTAAACGGTAACAGGCTCTTGTCGAACGGGCATGTCAGCTTCATTGTAGAAGATAGTAATGGTTGACACATCATCAGCCTTTTCATTACTAATCTTGCTAAATTGTAGAGACCCAACATCAATCAACTCTTGCAAACCCGTCTTCAATTTCTCGCAGCCATTCGCAACACTTATACAGTCTTCACAATCGAGAGAACAACCAGGAAACACTTGACCTTTCAACAGTCTCTCTTTCACCACCTTCAACGGCGTCTTGACTTCATCAATTCTCAGTACCAAACTCAACTTGTCATCACTCTCAACAGCGTTAACTCTTGCCCCTCCATGACTAGGTATAGGGTTCGAGTTGATATTCGGTGGTGGCGCAAAGTTGATTGCCTTTGAATCCACGAGATCTTGAACTTTGTGATGTAGCGCCCTGCACTTCTCGGTTGAGTGCCCGGGTGCCCCTGAATGAAAAGCGCATCGCGCGTTGACGTCATAACCAGCTGGAAGCTCTCCAGGAGGTGGTGGTGCCAAAGTCCTCAATTGAATAAGGTTCAAGTCTAGTAGTCTCGGCAACAAGGCAGCATATGTCATCGGAATAGCTTCAATCACCCTGTTAGCAGGACGAGCCTGCCTTGGCTGATAAGGCCTTTGCTGGTAGTTGGCTCTAGGTTGTTGTTGTTGTTGTGGTTGTTGTGGTGGAGGTAGCATCTGTTGTACGGGAGCTGCAGGAATAGTGACAGCAGCCACATGTTCATAAGGTCTTCTGTAACCACGACCCTGGCTTCGGCCGAATACAGCATTGGTCTCTCCTTCTCGTCTTCTTGGAGGTCCGCTAAAAGCTTTCCTCGCTCCATTTGAGCTACTAGCACCGGGGTCTTGTATCTTCCCCATTTTCAACAACGTTTCGACCCTTTCTCCCGCAATGACAATATCGTTGAACTTTGTAGCAGAACTTGACGCCAATCTTTCAAGAAATACTCCCTGGAGGGTACCCATAAACATATCGGCCATCTCATTCTCTAACAAGGGTGGCTGCACCCTGGCAGCTAGCTGACGCCACCTCTGGGCGTATTCTTTGAAGCCTTCTTTTGCTGTCTGAGCCATATGTTGCAACTGGGTGCGATTCGGAGCCATATCCATGTTGTACTGGTACTGCTTCACGAAGGCCTCAGCGAGATCCTTCCAGCTCTTAACACTGACCCTGCTGAGCTTCATGTACCACTCAAGGGAAGCTCCCACCAAGCTGTCCTGAAAGTAATACATCCACAGTTTTTCATCGTCTGTATGAGCGGCGATTCTTCCCACATATGATTGCAGATGGGTCTTTGGGCAAGCAGTGCCGTTATACTTCTCAAAAGTAGGAACTTTGAATTTGTACGGGATTCTGACTCCCGGAACCAAACCCAAGTCTGTTATATCGAATCCCAAAGAACTCTGGGACTGAATAGCCTTGATTTGCTCGGCCATCTCTTCGAATCTCTTGTTCATTTCGACCCCTTGACCCTCGGTCTCATCAAGTAAAGTGAACTGGTCCTCCTGGTGATCCACATGAATGTTATGCATCCCGTCATTGACTACGGTCGCCCCTGGTTGTATAACATGAGGTCCACCCTGACGTGCGCCCGCACCGGTATGATTATCAGCATTAGCAGCAGCAGCAGCGTTTCTGTTCTGATTCTCCACCAACTCTCGCAGCCGTTCTTGATTCTGCCCCATGCCGGTCATTAACGTCATGAAGTTATCCATTCTCTGCCTTAGGTCTGCCAAATCTGCCTGCATTTGATCCATGGCCCGCTCTCTGTTAATCTTGGTTGGGTATCTGTGCACTGCTGGTTGTTCTCGAACTTTTCGAGGAGCTATAGTGCCTGAAACACAAAACCCGTTAGTAATTGATGCAACACCTGCAAAACAGACAAACAGGTTATATGCAATGCAATGTAACTGTTCATGTTCCCAATTTTAAGCATTTGGCATGCCCCAGTTCTGGTATCTATCTCGGCAATCACTTTCAGTGTTTAGCTTTCAAACTTTCTCTTTGATAAGTGTTCAGACGTTAGTAGTATCCAGACAAACGAGTCTTGCACATTCAAAACGATAACTTGCACATTAATACTGAATATAGACAAACCGCTATAGGCTAAAAGTCAGAATACATCCAAGAATATTCCCCGAAGGGTTACAAATCAGTACATAAAGACAAAGGAAATGAAAGCAAAACCCCTACAACAAGCCTGTAGGTAGTCTGAAAAATGAACTAAACTAAAGACCCCGGCTCTGCCACCTCTGCCCTGCTCTTCTTGACGCTTGCTCTCAGCTTGAGCTCTTCAATCTCTCTCCTAGCTTCCTCCAGAGCTAATTGGCTTTGGACTAGCTGTTGGATCTTCTCCCTCCGGATGGCGTGGGCTTGCTCCACTTCCTCCTTCTTAAAAGCCATCTGAACTTCAAAGAACTCTTCCTTCTCTTTGAATTTCTTTTGCTCTTCCTCCCTTTGGCCTTTCAGCCAAACAATGGACTGTCGAGCACTCCTGAGAGTCTTTAAAGTCTCCTTGTGCTTGGCTTCTCTTTGCGCTTCCATCATACCCAATCGGTGGAAATGGGCTTCTCTTCTGGCAAAATCCTTCTCCTTGTTTTCCAAAGAGGACTGGAGCTTTTGCAGTTTATCTTCAGCTTCCTTCTTGGCTCCATTGGCCTGGTGGTATAAGCTTACCATCTCAACATTCTCTACTCTGACCGCATGCAGCTGAGCTTCTAGCTTCTTGTACTCCTCCAAGGAAACCGTACTGCTCGGACCTGGTACCTCTCGAGGATAAAGTGGAGCTTCGACTGAAAAAGGCATGAAAACTGACTTGATATGCCTTTGCAACCATTCAACGTATGGTGGATATGCTCTGGGATCAACTCGGCCGAAGTCCTTCTTCCCTTTCCTTTTCCTGTGATCCCAGGATTGAACTGCTTGTTGGACTAGCTCTCTGTTTCCATCAACAGGAAAATACAAAGATTCAGCAAACATTTCCATCTGAGGAGGATCCTTCAAAGGGTAGCCAAACTGCCTTCTGGCTAATGTCGGGTAGTAACTGATGACACCTTTCCTTCCCAGCAAAGGTACTCCAGCAAACCTTCCGCAGCTGATCATCACCTCTTTTCCTAGCAAATCCCTGTCATAACCCCAAGCAATGTCTTCTTCAGTCAAACCCATCAGTCTTCTGGACCATCTCCATTCGTCTCGTATATCCTTGAAGGCACCTGATTTAGGCAACTGTCTAGCGAACCATTCAGCAAACAAAGGAGCACAGCAGACCACTGGACCACCTCTACCTTTCTCGTTTCTGTAATGGACACTAAAATAAAAGTCACCCAATAAAGTAGGCACTGGATTGCCTTTTGCAAAAATTGAGATCACTTCTAAGCTGACAAACTCTTTCTCCCCGGGAAACAAGCTAGACCCATATACCATCAATGCAAGCAAAGCTCCAAAGTCATTCCACTTAGCTTCTGTAGCATACTTCTCAGCCTCTGGAATAAGCACACTCCATGGTAGACCTCTGCCTTTACTCTCTTGCAAAGCCTTTCTGACTGAAGCAACTGACAACCTACAAACCTTGGCTATATCTTCATCTCTGAGCACAACCTCTGACCCGTAGAACGGCAATGTCTCTCTGATCGGAACACTCAGCATGCTGGAGATCTCTTCTAATGTCGGAGCTAAGATGTAACCTGGAAGAATAAAACAACGCAACAGGGGATCATAAAATTGCAACAAGGTATGCAGGCTGTCCTTTTGGTCTGTAGTAGGCTTGTCCACAAACTTCAGTATCTGGCCGTATCTTTTCCTGAAATTTCCTAAGACTTGATCATTCATCAGATCTGCTAACCTCTGAACACTTTTGACTTCCGGCTGAAGAAAGGTGTAATGCACATTCTTTTTTCTCGGATCGCTTTTAATTTCTGCCATGGAAATAAGAATACCAGAACCGGGAACAGATGTGAGTAATGACCTGAAAAATGGGAAACATAAACAGTTAATGCAAAGAATGATGCAAATGCAATGCAATGCAAGCATATGACCAACTGGGACCATCTGAACTGGCACACTGACAAGGGCCCCTCGGAACAACTGGCAAACTCAACAGTTCACTGAATCACACCCTCTGATAATCACAACCCTCTGATAGAAGATCTCAGAATCACGGTATCAAGAAATCCAGAATTCCAGGACCATAACTTCGAAACCATAGAATCAATAGAACCACCGGTCATATTCACAGGACCAAAGATCATAACCGAACAGATGAGTGTATGTTGAGGTCATGGGTTCCTGCACACCTGTACACACCCCCCAATCTCACGGGTAAAAGGCTCCGGGTCAGACATCACGGACTCTCAAAGCCACATAGCAATAATACTGTCACCATCTCCGAGAAATGGCTCATGACCAAATCAGGGAATCGGTTAGGCATTATGTACTATGCAGGGAGGCCTCAGCTGAGTCCGGGAAAAACAAGCATCCCTTATAAGTCCCTAGCTTCAAGCGCTGAAATCAAGAAACAATAGTACATTCAGCCCGTAGGATACAGTACTAATGTCATATGACCAGATGCTTTAACTGAGTTCCTATAAGAGAACCAGGCCATCCTATGCGAGTTCCCAGTGGACCCTCGGGTGCGAATGGGTTTGCCACAAAATGTGGTCTGCCACTGTCACCACTGGAGAGGGTTGTTTCCACAAAGGTTCTCAATGATCGGTCCCCAGCTGCACATAACTGTCAAGGTTATGTAATGAGAGAGGAAGATCCCCAAATCAAGACATTTCCAAGACAATCGCAACCTGGGTGTGGAACTCACTACTACCCCCATGACAAGATCTCATGAGGCCAAAGTGGAACCACTCTAAGTCCTATGGTGCACTCGAGCCGGGTACTTGGCTCATATCTCTCAAGAACCAGTAACTCCCATCCCACCAAAGGAAACCAGTCCAGACAGTCCAGTATGATATATGATGCAGAAAATAAATACTGAAAACTGTAAATAAAGCTGTAAATAAAGCAATAAACAAACAGCAATATAATACAACAAGCCACATCAAACAAACATCACCCAATGAAACAGCAACACACAAGCGCTAGGAGAGACTCACAGGGGAACCAGAGACTCTGGGTTCGGTCCCCAGCAGAGTCGCCAGCTGTCGCTCCCGGGATTTCCATCCTGGTACAAACGCGAAAGTGGCGCGGAAAAAGAATAGAGTCGCCAGCCAGGCATTTTTATCCCGAAGAAAGGGAATGGTAATGCTGCACAAACCAGAAGAAAGAAAAGGAAGGACACGGGTCCTGCGAACCAAAGAGACTGGGCTCGGGAGTCGGTTACGACCTGGGAAGGTATTAGCACCCAGATCGTCCGCCGTACCCGACGGGATCCACGCTTGCAAAAGAAACTGTTTCAAAAGGTGAGGGTATGAAAAATGCAGCAAAGAAATGAATATGAAAAGAAAAGAAAAATGAGAAAGGAAATGAATAAGAAAAGAAAAGGAAAAATGTAGGGAAAATAAAGATTGTGCTCGAACGGGCCCTACCCCGCTGCCTACGTACCTCATCAGGATAATGAGGATCAGAGACGCCGTAGTTCCCCTAACTAGGGGTACTAAAAGGAAATTGCTTGTGAATTAAGGCTTGAACTGCCTATGCCATTGCTCAGGTGTTGCAGACTCGGACGACGAGTGCGTAACCGTCTTGCAAAATGACAAGTAGGAGCAAGTTCGCGTACGGAGCGAAGGAGATGAGAAAAGAATTCCCGAAGGAAAGACGCTTATTGTTTGTTTTGTGTTTTTTAGAAGCTTTTATGAGTGTGTCACAAGGAAGTGAACTCAAACTCTCACCAATGGAATGTGCACTTGTCACTACATTCCAAGATGGAATAATAGAACAAGCACACTCAAGTAAGGAGAAGATCCCCAAAACTTGAACCCAAAGATTAGGGCTTAGGCTCACTAACTTGCTTAATTATTAAGTGTTTTTTTGGTTATTTACATGAAGAAGTGTTTTTTATGCTTTTCTTTATGAAGAAGATACCTTGATCAGACTTGTGCATCACAAGATAAACATGTACTATCCCAAGATGGGAAGACTACAAGCATACCTCATGGAATAAGGCTATGGATCAATGCATCACTTCACATTTATTAAAGTGTTTTCTTTTTAAGAGTTATGAGATGAGAAGAGAAGAAGAACCAAAAGATCCCAAAGGAAAAATTCTAAAGGGGGACTAAAATAATCCTAAGTATTCACATGCATGGATGCCCTAAGGGTTAGTGAGGTTTCTATCCTAATGAAGGAACAAAGAAGAAGATAGAAGAAGGGATGAGAAAGGCCTAAGCCCAACAAACAAAGGGTTAGTAACATAAACATAAGAGGAAGATGAGAATTGGAGATGTGGAACTCAATTCTCACATCTCTCACTTACCATAGCCCCTGCAATGTTAGCAAAAATCCAGCAAATTGACCAACACAATCATGGAATTAGTCATGCTCAAAGGTTCTTGTGAACAAGAATCAAACATCATGCCAAACATTACAAGTACACGACTTACGCGTCGAAAACATGAAAGCATACATCAACCAGCAAGCAAATCACCCTAAAATCTCATGTTTAATGATCATGCAATGATCCACGGCAATTAGAACAAGCAAAGGGATCAAACAAGCTCAAAACAACACTAAAAAACCATTCTGCCTCAGTGTTAACCGGTTAACCATATGCGTTAACCGGTTAACCAGCTCAAACCTGCACAAAATACACACAAAACAGGGGCGTTAACCGGTTAACCATATACGTTAACCGGTTAACACTGATAAAACAGCAGCAAATCCTGCAGAAAACAGCATCTCAAAACAGCTTATTCAAATAAGCTTGCACCAGACCAGCAATCAATTACACATGGAACACTAGATCAATTCACATTAATCCATATCATTAAGCTCATGAACAAATAACATTCGGATCCGGATACAAATCAAACAATCAAATCATGCAACACAATCAAATACACAAACACATGGTGGACCTAAAGCACAAGCATGCACATAAGCTAAAAACAGAGCTAGATCTGAAATTAACCAACCTACAAAGCTGAGGTATGCTTTGGTAATTGTTGATTGAGCTGAAAACGGTAGATCTCGCGCAAAACCTTGAAGATCCGATGCTAAGCTCCACACTCCATGCAAAATAAATGCAAGAACAAGCTCTTGATGCAGAATTTTGGATCCAAAAGCACTTCTAGATCTCAAACCAGATCTGAATCTCCAATAAAACCAGCAAAGAGATGCAAAGAAGCTATGAAAGGAGGTTTAGTTCCAAGATCTACACACCTCAAGGCAAGGTTGTGTGATCTTCAAAGAGGAACTTTGAGTGATTTGGAAAATTGGGAGAGAAAAGTGAGAATTGTGAGTGAGAGGAATGAAAATTCAGAAATGAGAGTGAAAAATGAGTGAGAGCCCCTTTTGGTTTGGAGAGAAATGATTAAATATGGTTTAGGTTTGGGGCCCAAAATTTTGGTTTGGGATCCAAAATTATGGTTTGGGTAGTGTGATTAGGAAGTAGCAATGGGATTAGGCTTGGATAAATGCTCTAGATCCTTCTCCCAAATTCGAATTAATTCAAATGAATAAAAATCAGAAAATTGAAAAAGGGGCCAAAACACACATGCTGAAAATGCTGCTAGAAATTCAAATTTCGCAGCTGTTAACCGGTTAACCATATGCGTTAACCGGTTAACGCATGAAAAATTTGAATTTCCCTCCCTTTGGTGGGAACCTTCAAAAATAGGCCTGCACCAACCGTTTCAAGCAAATTTTGATCCATCTTCTCTTTCTAGGGCTCTGAACATGATACCAGGCTTGTGCAAAATGATCCCGTGAGATTCTTGCCAGATCACCATGCTCTTGATTTTGACTTGCAGATTCAGATTTTCCCAGATGACCGATCATATGCCTTATGCTAGAACATGTGAGTGTTATGCCTCATTTTTCTATGCTAAATGATAAGGATATGGTATGCTCATGATGATTATGATATGATAACGATGCTAAACAAGAAGAGGGCAAATTTGGGGTGTTACAAGATTGAAAAAGATCATGCTTTAAAACTTGAATATCTTTTGATCCAACCTTGCTATTTTAAGACCATCATCATAATTTGCATATCAATCTGATCCAAGCAATATTTATGATTTTCTAGAAGCAATATCCCCCTTCAAATATTTGATTTCATATTTTATTTCAATTTAAATGATATTTTAATGAATAAAATTCAAATAAATATGAAATAAAAAATAAAAATTCAGAAAATAAGTGGGTTGGGTCGTGCTTGGTGTTTTCATAAAGATGGGATGGCAATTTGGTGGGCTCATTTAGCAAAAATTTGATTTTAGGCCTTATTTGCTTCATAAACTTCCCTAAAATTTCCCAACTTTGCAAGGGCACAAACCCTTCAATTTTAATGCTATGAGGGTGTTCTTGGAAATTTTGGAAAGCTTAGAGAGTCCTCTAACCAACCCCATTGGTTTCATGTCCATATCATTTACCATTCTCATGTTATGCTCTTTTGAAGTTGTTGACTTTTTGTTGACTTTTAAAAGGACCTATAATGTCTTAGCTCATACCTTCCAAATGAAGCATTTTTGGGCTAGGCTTGTGAGACACAAAGTTGTAGAGAATTCAATTTCCTTCAAAATGAGCTTTGGATGGGAAAAATTTTATGAAGCATGTGAAAGTTATGGCTGGTCAAAGTTCAGTTGACTTTTCCTGAGGAAACCCTAATTTAGAAACTCTTGATGATCTGAAATCTCTTTGATGAATCATGATCAACCCTTGATCAAATGATGATTTTTACTTCATATACTTGATGTTGGCAAAAAATCATGAAGTTTGACTTTGGTTTGACCACAGTTGACCTCAGTTTGACTTTTTAACTGCTTTGACTGATTTTAACCTATCTGATCATCTGACTGAGCAAACCTTTGAGAAAAGTTTTGAAACTTGTCATGGAGATTCTTGAACACATATAAGATGTTATGAAGCTCACTTTAAGTCTTGGAAGTCCATTTAGCCTGATTAAAGTCAAAACCCTAGTTTAGGATGCAGTGCTTAGGAGGATGCATTGTCTGAGGGGATTGTCAAACTTTCTGACTAATTGTGAACTTTGTAAACCTTGTAAACCTCATAAGATGTCTTGTGAACCTTGTGAACCTCTTAGTACACAAAGTCTTGTCTTGTGAGGAAAAATTTTAGGGTGCAACAGCTGCCCCTGTTCAATTTTCTGAAACCTGAGGGGTTAGATTGGTATATGTGCCATTCGTGACCTGGAAGGTTGAAGGGGATTGAACACAAAAACCCAAAAATTTGCATTCACCGGTGCGTAAAGTATTACTGATGATTAGTTGTATACGCTTGAGTGGGCTTAAAGATGCCACCTAAAATATCTGGATGTGGTGATGTCTTTATGTTGATACTGGATATCAGTACTAGGTCTTTGTATAGGCCGTCTCTGAATCATTTATGCAACATGATTTGAATTTCTGAATGGACCAGTAGAAATAAATCTTCGTGGCGATTATCTCTTATGGAAATATCTTGAACCAGGGAATGGATCTTTTTACAGACCGTTTGCCTGCTATTCAAGGGGCCAAAAGAACGTCAGGATTTGTTCTTAAGGGTCAAAAGAACGTCAGGAATTGTCCTTCTGAAAAAAAATTGAACAAGAGGCCAAAAGAGCGTCAGGGTTTGCTCTTAAGGGTCAAAAGAACGTCAGGATTAGTTCTTCTGAAAAAGTCTTGAACAAGGGGCCAAAAGAGCGTCAGGATTTGCTCTTAAGGGTCAAAAGAACGTCAGGATTTGTTCTTCTGAAAAAGTCTTGAACAAGGGGCCAAAAGAGCGTCAAGATTTTCTCTTAAGGGTCAAAAGAACGTCAGGATTAGTTCTTCTGAAAGATGTCTGGAACAAGGGGCCAAAAGAGCGTCAGGATTTGCTCTTAAGGGTCAAAAGAACGTCAGGATTAGTTCTTCTGAAAGAGTCTTGAACAAGGGGCCAAAAGAGCGTCAGGATTTGCTCTTAAGGGTCAAAAGAACGTCAAGATTTGTTCTTCTGAAAAAGTCTTGAACAAGGGGCCAAAAGAGCGTCAGGATTTGCTCTTAAGGGTCAAAAAAACGTCAGGATTTGTTCTTCTGAAAAAGTCTTGAACAAGGAGCCGAAAGAGCGTCAGGATTTGCTCTTAAGGGTCAAAAGAACGTCAGGATTAGTTCTTCTGAAAAATAAGTCTTGAAAGATGTCTTGAACCAGGGAATGGATCTTTTTACGGACCGTTTGCCTGCTATTCGAGGAAATCTTGAGTAGTGTATGGATCATTTCCAACCCGTTGTAAGTTGTTGATATTGTTTTACCTGCATATAACTATCATGCAAAGAGAATGTTAGTCTATGCATTATGTATGCATGCATAGTATGATGCACCTAAGTAAATGCATTATGTACTTATGGATATGTATGTTATGGTATGATATAAATGATATATGTATGCATCATGCAGCCTGGAGCGTCCGGGTATCTTCGTATAACAACTGCTAGCCAGGGAAAATAAATCCCGATTTGTTGCTGAAGAATATGAGGAACTCTTCTTGTTTGATAATATAGTGAAGAATATGAGGAACTAGTTCCTGTCTCGTTTGATAGTAAGGTATCCATAACCTCCCATCTTCGTTCGATAATAAGGTATCCATAACCTCCCGTCTTCGTTCGTCGTACTCCTATTGAAAGAATAAATTCTCGACTATCCGTCTGAGGATAAAAGAGATGGATATAAATTCCAGGGGAGATGTGACTCGAAGTATTTATGAAGATGGATTTTCCCTACTGGGGGACTTGTAGCTGTCTGGTGGGGATGAACCGGAGAAGCTTCATTGAATTCCTTCCCTCGTTCGTCCTTAGTAAATACTATTAGTGCATTTCATGCATTTATGGTAAACATCAATCATATTAAGCATTTATGCATTTCTGGTAAACATCAATCATATTCAAAAGCATACATACATTCAAACACAACCAATGGACGTTTCGCTTATGTAAATAGGGTAAAAGTAAATCTGGATTCAAAGATGAAATTTTATTTATATCACGAAGTGACCTATACATAGGCAAATTTGTACAAGGAGACAGAAACCCTATTAAGAGGAATTCGTCATAAAAGTTTTTATAAAACAAAGAAAATCAGCTATGTGGGAAATAATCCTATTGAGTTTCAATTCTACTATTGCCATTATCTTCAAGTATCTCATCTTCTGCTATTGAGACAGAAACGATTGGATTGAGCTTTATCTGTTCGAGCTTGAGTAAGTAGCACAACTGGTTGTAGTTTCATGGGTGATCCAAACGAGACATAGTCATACGCTCTAATCCCTAACTTTTGCCTGGATTCCCCTTTCAGGTTTTCAATCCACCGGGATACCCTTTTTTTCCCAAGCCGCCTTTTCAGGTTTTCGACTTGCCGGGTGTACATTTTTTTATATATATATCCCTAATTTTTTCCCGAACCCTTTTGGTTCGCCGGGATGCCCTTATTTTTGCCTAGGCCAATCAACCTAGCGGGTCTCTTTTTATGCGTAGTATTTTTTAACTATGTTTGCGTTCACAGGTTGTGGGAAGTCTTCACCATCCATAGTAGTAAGTATCATGGCACCTCCTGAAAATACTGTCTTGACCACAAATGGTCCTTCATAGGTAGGAGTCCACTTGCCTCTAGGATCACCCTGTGGTAGTATGATACGCTTGATTACCAAATCACCAGCCTGATATACCTTTGGCTTAACCCTCTTATTAAAAGCTTTGATCATCCGTTTCTGGTACATCTGGCCATGACAAACTACGGCCAACCTCTTCTCATCAATCAAATTTATCTGGTCAAGTCGAGTCTGAATCCACTCATCTTCATCCAAGCCTGCATCCTTCATGATTCTTAAGGAGGGAATCTGAACTTCAATGGGCAGAACTGCTTCCATACCATATACTAAGGAGAATGGGGTTGCCCCTGTTGAAGTACGTATTGTAGTACGATAACCATGAAGAGCAAATGGTAACATCTCATGCCAATCCTTGTAAGTAACAGTCATCTTCTGTATAATCTTCTTAATGTTCTTATTAGCAGCTTCAACTGCCTCATTCATCTTTGGACGATACGGAGATGAGTTATGATGCTTAATCTTGAACTGCGTGCAGAGATCAGTAATTATAGTGTTGTTCAGATTAGATTCATTGTCAGTAATAATCCTTTCAGGGATGCCATACCAACATATGAGATTATTCTTAATGAATCGAGCCACCACATTCTTAGTAACAGATGCAGATGAAGCTGCCTCTACCCACTTCGTAAAGTAATCAATAGCAACCAGGATGAAACGATGCCCATTAGAAGCAGTAGGCTTGATCTCACCAATCATATCAATGCCCCACATGGCAAAAGGCCAAGGAGCAGTCAACACATTCAATGGTGATGGAGGTATATGTACTTTATCAGCATAAATTTGACACTTGTGACACGTTCTGGAATGTTGATAGCAGTCAGTTTCCATGGTAGACCAATAATAACCTGCTCTCAATATCTTATTTGCCATAGTATGACCACTAGAATGAGTGCCAAAGATCCCATCATGCATATATTCCATAATCTATGTTGCTTCCTTCTTATCCACACAACGAAGCATAGTTGAATCATGATTGCGTTTGTACAAAATCCCATTACTCAAGAAGAACTTAGCAGAAAACCTCCTCAGAAACTTCTTATCTTTGACAGATGCCCCTTCAGGGAACTCCTGAGCTTCAAGATACCTTTTCACCTCATAGAACCAAGGCTTCTCCTCTTCTTCTTCAGTGTCAATCTCATTGCAGTATGCAGGCTTCTCAAATCTATCAATAGTAATCTTGGGAGCTTCATCATCCCAGCTAATCTCAAACATGGATGCCATGGTGGCTAGTGCATCTGCCAACTGATTTTCTCTTCGTGGAATATGTCCAAAGGTAATCTCTTTAAAATGTGGGATCAAAGACAACACATGCTCTCTGTATGGAATGAGATTATCATGTTTGGTATCCCAATCTCCTTTGATCTGACTTACTACCAGGGCTGAATCTCCATACACGTCAAGGACCTGAATCTTCATATCAATGGCAGCTTTGATACCCAGGATACATGCCTCATACTCAGCCATGTTATTGGTACAATAGAAACAAAGTCTTGTAGTAATCGGGGTATGACATCCTTCAGGGGAACTGGTCACAACACCAACACCATTACCAAGTGCATTTGAAGCTCCATCAAAAACCATAGTCCATCGGGATCCTTGTTCAGGTCCGTCATATTGTCCAGGTTCTTTGGTAATAATCATAATATCTTCATCAGGGAACTCAAAACTCATTGACTGGTAATCATCCACTGCTTGATGAGCCAAATGATCAGCTACAACACTTCCTTTAATGGCCTTCTGAGTTGTGTACTGTATATCATATTTTGTCAAGATTATTTGCCATCTTGCTATTCTTCCGGAGAGAGTAGGTTTCTCGAATATGTATTTGATTGGATCCATCTTCGAAATCAACAAGGTAGTATGAGTCAACATATACTGTCTTAGTCGGCGAGCAGCCCATGCCAAAGCGCAGCAAGTTTTCTCGAGCAGTGAGTATCTTGTTTCACAGTCGGTAAACTTTTTGCTAAGGTAGTATATTGCCTGCTCTTTTCGACCAGACTCGACATGTTGCCCCAACACACACCCCATTGAGTTTTCTAACACTGTTAAATACATAATCAAGGGTCTTCCATCAACTGGTGGCATCAAAATGGGAGGTTCTAGAAGATATTTCTTGATTTCATCAAAGGCTGTCTGGCACTCATCATTCCATTCCATTACCTGATCTTTCTTCAATAACTTGAAAATTGGCTCACAGGTAGAAGTTAATTGGGAAATAAATCTTGCGATGTAATTCAATCGTCCCAAGAAACCTCTAACTTCCTTCTTAGTACGGGGAGCTGGCATCTCTTGTATAGCTTTCACTTTTGCAGGATCTACTTCAATACCTTTTCCACTGACAATGAAACCCATGAGCTTACCGGATCTAACTCCAAAAGTACACTTGTTTGGGTTCAATCTCAACTTGTATTTCTTCAACCTCTCAAACAACTTATGCAGATGATCAAGATGTTGTTCTTCATTCTGGGACCTGGCTATCATATCATCCACATACACCTCTATCTCATGATGAATCATATCATGAAACAAAGCCACCATAGCACACTGATATGTTGCCCCTGCATTCTTCAAACCAAATGGCATCACCTTATAACAAAAAGTGCCCCACTGTGTAACAATGTTGTCTTCTCCGTATCTTCAGGTGTCATCTTGATTTGATTGTAACCAGAGAAACCATCCATAAAAGAGAATACCTTGTGCTGAGCAGTGTTGTCTACCAGAACGTCAATATGAGGAAGTGGAAAGTCATCTTTAGGGCTGGCCTTGTTCAAATCCCTGTAGTCTACACACATACGTACCTTACCATCTTTCTTAGGTACCGGAACCACATTTGCAACCCATTGAGGATAAGAAGTCACAGCTAAGAACCCTGCATCAAATTGTTTCATTACCTCTGCCTTAATCTTCTCTGACATTTCAGGACGCATGCGACGAACCTTCTGCTTCTTTGGACGACAATCTTCTTTCACTGGTAAACGGTGAACCACAATGTCTGTATCCAACCCTGGCATATCTTCATAGGACCAAGCAAAGATCTCCACATAATCATGTAACATCTGAATCAACCTGCTCTTGACACTATCCTCTAATTCAGCCCCTATCTTGACCTCTTTCCTGTTTTCTTCAGTTCCCGGATTCACAACTTCGATTGGCTCTTCATGTGGCTTTATAGCTTTCTCTTCTTGTTGTAACAACCTAGCAAGCTCTACAGGTACTTCACAATCGTCCTCATTTCCATCTTCAGCTTGATAGATCGGATTCTCGAAATTATAATTGGCAATAGTAGAACTGTTATCAACAGGATCCAGAGTGGATAAGGATCTGCATTTTAGTGATGTGGGTGTGTGTAAAAACACATAGCTGATAAAAGTAAAATAAAATAAAAGAAAGACAAGGAACACAATATTTACGAAAACAAAACGTCCACTGATTTTTATTGAATGAAGTATGCAAATGAAATGACATCCCGAAACAAGCACACCATTGTGCCTCGGGTAAGGCACAAGGCTTTAAGAGTTCAATTGTTCAAAAATTTCAAACTTTAAGAAATAACAACACAGTAATAGTATTTACTCCTGACTAAAGGAGATAGGAATAACATCTTCAGCTTTCCAGTTATTGAGCCCATCACCCACAGTAGGAAAAATCCAAGCATCCAAGTTATAGTCTTCATCATAGTCACCCACAGCATTGATCTGATCTTTCATAATCCCCTGATTGGTGATACGAACAGCACGAGCACGACGAACAGCCTTCTGGGACTCTGCAGTGAAACCCAAACCAAATTTGTCAGACTTGTAAGGAATGTCAGGAAGCTGACCCCAAATAGTACAACCACCTTCATCCACCACAGCTCTAGCATATTTAAGGGAAGCCATCGTAGGAGGTACTCTGGTGACCACAGGAACTTTCTTGACAACAGGAGGAGCTTCATAATTATTGACAACCCAAGGAACTACTTCAAATGGCTGGCATGGAGTTTCAACATATTCACCTTCTACTTCAAGATATTTAAAGGTGTTCACATGACTAACTATATATCCTTCCTCTCCGTAAACAGTGACAACTTTTCCTTCTACTGGATATCTCAGCTTCTGATGTAAAGTGGAGGTTACAGCACCTGCCCCATGGATCTAGGGACGCCCAAGCAAACAAGAATACGAAGGACGGATATCCATCACATAAAAAGTAGCATTGAAGACCTGAGAACCTACTTTGATTGGGAGATCAATTTCTCCATGCACCACTCTTCTCGAGCCATCAAAAGCCTTCACCACTATATTATTGGGCTTCAACACAGCATCTTCAGGGCTAAGCTTGTTCAGAACTTCTTTGGGCAACACATTTAGCGAAGAACCATTGTCTATTAACACATGTGACAGGGTAGTGCCCCTACATTCAATAGAGATATGTAGAGCCCTGTTATGATCCCTTTTGGCCGGAGTCAAATCAGCATCGGAGAAACCTAACCCATTATCATAGGTCAAGTGTGCAACACAATTTTCAAACTGGTCTACAGAAATCTCATTTGGTACGTGAGCAGTCTTCAAAAATTTAATCAAGGATTTAGCATGAGCCTTAGCAACAAAGACAACATGGAAATCTTGGAGGGAGTATGCCCCAATTGATCAACAATATCATAATCACTCTTACGAATGATCTTCAGTATTTCTTCCATCTGCTTAGAAACATCATCAGCAGCTGGTACATCAGTTTGTATAGGTTCAATAACAGGACCTTTTCCCCGAGCATCAGCAGTGGAGGTAGTAGTTGGAGGAACTGTATTCTTGGAAGCAACTGGAGAAGAGAAAATTCTTCCGCTTCGTGTGATCTTACTAGATCCAGCAATATTATCAACATCAAGATTTTCATCAACAACAGGTGTCTCAGCTAAAGGTTCCTGCTTAACACCATGGATATAAACATCAGACCCATAATGCCAAGGCACAGCTTTATCAGAAGTATATGGAATAGGACCAGGAGTGGTAATGATCATAGGAGCTACTCTAGCTTCAGCAACAATCTTCACAGGGCCTTCAGCAGTAATTTTAATTGGACCCTTACGAGTGATTTTTACAGGTCCCTTGGAAGTAATCCTTACCGGCACTTTATCAACCATATCCACCTCTTCAACCTTCGCACCTTTAGTTATATGTTCAACCCTGCTCTCCACAGAAGGTGGGGTCCTCTCAAACAATATTGTGTAATTGTCCATGAGGCGTTGAATTTCGTCCTTCAATCTCCAGCAGCTATCCGACTTATAGGCACAATATAAACAATCTTCACGACAACCTGGAAAGAACCCAGCTTGTACCAACTTCTTCTTAATAACAGACAATGGTGTGGTCACATCTGCAACTGAGGAAATACGTGAAACTTCATCAATGGCATTGACAGTCTTCTCATGATTTGGCATGGGAGCAGTAATCACATTCAGAGTACCCGGAGGGTCAAATTCAATCTCTCCAGCATCAATCATATCTTGAATCTTATTCTTCAATATCCAGCAACTATTGGTATCATGTCCCTGACAATTTGAATGATATGCACACCGTGCATTAGGATTGTACCTGGGAGAGGTAACATTGGGATTCTGAGGAGGGTCCCTCAAAGTGATAAGTTCACCCTTCAACAAGTGTTGCAAGGCTTGGGCCAGTGACATGTTGAGCTTAGTGAACTGCCTTCTAGGCCTTTGTTGATTGCTCTGTGGTGGCTCTGGTGTTGCAGGAGTTGGGTTGGAGATGTGAACTACACTCACAGATTGATGCCTCCTACTACGATCAGATTGACCATAAACAGCATTCGACTCTTTCTTCCCACTAGGGGGCTTCTTTGTAGTACTTGATGAAGAAGCACCCACTTAGATCTTGCCACTCCTTATACCACTTTCTACGCGCTCTCCTGTCATTATCAACTCAGTGAAGCCAGATGATGAGCTTCCAATGAGATGACTATAAAAAGGACCATTCAACGTACACATGAATATATCCACTAACTCCCTGTCAGTTAGAGGGGGTTGTACTCTACCAGCCAAATCTCTCCACTTCTGGGCATACTCTTTGAAATTTTCTTTAGCACCCATAGACATGCTTTGTAGTTGCATGCGAGTGGGGGCTAGATCAACATTGTATTGATATTGCTTATAAAAGGCTTCAGCAAGATCATTCCAATCACGGATGTTGACACTCTCCAATTGATAGTACCATTCCAATTGAGCTCCAGACAAGCTCTCTTGGAAGAAATGGATCCACAACTTCTTATCAACGGTATGGGGTTGGATTCTCCGGATATAAGACCTCAGATGCAGCTTGGGACAAGAAACACCATCATACGCTACAAAAGCAGGAACCTTGAAACCAATGGGTATGACCACCCCAGATATCAAACTCAGGTCTTCAAAATCCAGCCCAGAAGATTTTTGCAATTCCATAGCATCCATTCTATCCACCAGCATTTTGAACTTATCATCATTAGGATCATGATAGTAATTAGCTTCAGAATCAGAGTCCCCCATTGAATTGTGGAGACTGCCTCCCTCTTTCTCAGACTCTTCAGACTCATAATCTTCAACCTGTTCTTTGGTCTTGACAGGACCTCTGAACCTTCTTCCCATATTGACTAGGCCCCCTGACCTTCTAGTCTTCTTGGTCTTCTTGGCCAGCAGTGTCTTCAATTCATCCTACCCCTTGGACAAGTTCAGGATCAGCTCTTGGAACTGTGCATTTTGTGCCTGGAGATCTTTGATTGTTTGTTCAAGAGCCATTGCTGAAATAAACAGCGAGAAGATAAGAAACCTGTGCACAAGAAACCTGTGATGCAATGATATGGTATGTAAATGCGTATGCAATGTTTTCAAGGAACGCGGGATTTAAATTTGCTTAAACAATCAAGAAAGTAAACTTTTATTAGTAATAAATTTGTTTGCCCTTGGGGCTTACAAAATGAAATGAAATAAATACAAAAGATGGGGTTTTAAGTCTCCCATGGACGTTTCCTCTTTGTGTTGAGGTATGAGTTGAGATTCTGCTCCTCGTGAAGTTGCTTTGTTAACTTCAGGATTCTTTCTTGACTTGCTTTGTAATGAGCCTCGAAAGTATCCCTTTGCTCCTTCAACTGGATCCAGGATCTCTGTAAGTCTTCCGTGTCAGTGGGCATGTCTGGGTGAAGGATGGTATAAGAAGTATCCCCTTCAGCAACAGGCTCCATAGTAACTGGCAGGATGGTAGGATATGGCATCATAAGAGTTTGAGCACGAGATCGCACCCATCTGAGATAAGCTTCCATAGGAATAGTGTATTTAGGCTCCAGAGTCTTGCTGTCAACCTTGTTCACTTTTCCCCATGCTCGTATAAACCTTTGACGGTAACCTTGAAGATCGTTATCGTAGTCAAACACAATACCCTGAATCAACATGTCATGTGGACCATCACTCCGAGCGTAACCAAACTGTCGTAAAGCTAAAGAAGGGTTGTAAGTAATGCCTCCTCTTATGCCTAGAAGTGGCACATTAGGAAACTCCCCACAACGGTTAATGATAGTAACATTCTCCATAGATCTGGAGCACCAATGGATATCTGAATGAGAGAGTGACGTGATCCTTTTAGACCACCTGAACCCTTGTTCATTCTTCATCACTGATCGAGGAAGGTGAGAAATAAACCACCTAGATAGCAAAGGTATGCAGCACATCAGAGTACCTCGTGCCTTTGTAGTACGAGTATGAAGAGAGTGCAGGATGTCTCCAAGAAATGCAGGCACTGGATTGTGACTCAGAAATATGTTGATGGCGTGAACGTCTATGAACTGATCTGGATTGGGGAACAACACTAAGCCATAAATCAACAAGGCTAAGATCTCCTCAAAGGCATCATAGCTCATAGCCTTCAAGAACACTTGAGCCTTCTCTATCAACACCTTAGCAAGAATACCCTTAACTCCGCTTCTCGTTTCTAGAACAATGTCTGACTTCTTTAGATGTAGAGCTGCAGCAATAACCTCAGGTTTAGGCTCTTTTTCCAAGCCTGTGAATGATTTTTGATCAAGTACAGGTATACCCAGTAGTTTAGAGAACTCTTCCATTGTAGGAACCAGCTGATAGTCGGGGAATGTGAAGCAATGGTGCTTAGGGTCAAAGAACTGAAACAGAACACTCATCATGTCTTCATTGAACCCTGAAGTGACTAGATCCAGTAGGTGACCATGTCTCTTGATGAACTGGGAGTTTTCTGACACTTGAGAAACCAACTCCTTAAGCTTAGGAGGTATTCCTACAAAGTTGATCCTGATAGTGTTTCTACGAGCAGAAGCCATGACCTGCAACAAAGAACAAAGATAAATCCTTTGGTCCTTGAAATGGTTAGTGAAAATGCTATGTTTATGATGCATGATGATGCTATGATGTTATGCTCAATCACAAACATGTGGCACACACAAACAAGTCACACAATAGCCCTAGGTTTGAAGGCTTGCATGAGGTTTAAAGGTAAGTACCCTCCCCTGAAGTTTAGTTGGTTCATCTTGTCCTATAAAGTAACCAGGTTCTAAGGGATCTCAATATCATTGATCCTTCACAAGGGTGGTTGTTCAGTAGGCAACTTACTTGCCAACCAAAACCCTCCAAGTTTAGGATCTCAATGAGCGTAGTATCGAGTATCAACCAACTTCAGTCTGCACCAAAGTCGGTTATCTCACTACTTTTCTAAAGGCCAAGATGGGATAACTAAGGTTCTAAAACTCAGTTAGTGCATTGACAACATATGGCAGCCTCATATTATCCTCAACTTGACTTAAGGAACATAAGCACCAACCAGGAAGTCACACTAACTATGGCCACCAGATCAACCATATCAGTATACGCCGTACAGTTTCCTTGGTCTATTGCCATTTACCTAAGGTACACTAGACCCGTGTTAGGATCTTTCACATATAAGAGCACCCAACAAGTAAAGTAAAGCAAACAAGTTTAAAGTGATCTAATTCCTAAGGGTACCCCTCTTTAATATTATCCCCGGCAGAGTCGCCAGTTCTGTAACACAGTGGGAGAACTGACTTTAGTTATGTTACGGATAGCAAGAGTCGCCACCGACTTTTATTTTATCCAAAGGAAAGGGTATAAAAGAACAGGAAGGACCTTAAAAGATTTTTGGGTTCGGGGGGTAGGTTATGTAAAGGGAAGGTGTTAGCACCCTTTACATCCATGGTTATCCATGGGCTCTTAGTTACTTAGCTCACTTTAAATTGTTTTTGAAAAGTGTAGTGTGAATAGAAATTTTCTTAAGTACTTTATAATGATCCATGTACGGATATATATAAAGACTTTGTTTTGAAAATTGTTTGAAAATGTGAAGTGTTATGAAATGTTTTTGAAAAGTGAGCAAGTACATAAGAGGAACCTACCATAAGTTAAGTCTTTTCTGTTCTTAAATATCCTTTAAGTGGTAAGACTATCCCTATTATTAAGGAATAGGTAGTCATTACCTTGGATGTATGAGGGACAAGTGAAGGGACATCTGTGATTAGGCAACTGTAAGGTGTATTTAGCAATTTCGAAGGGACTTATCATCTTTATTCGAAAGGGACAAGATCATTACGAAGGCAACCATGGAGGGACTTGATCTTTTTATCTTTTAAGGGACTAGATGATGTTAATGAGAAGGGACCTTGCTTTATACACCTTACTTGACCTTTTATTTAGGCAACATGAGAGGTAACCTTAAGAATGTGAGATGGCGATCCAAGATCGACTTAAGTGTGTGCGTGTACAAATTCAAGTATTTATCTTACAAATTAGTGATCTAAATTCAATTTTAAATACAAACATGTTTACACTCCCTATTTTACTAACCATGGCAATTAAAAATAAATAATAAGAAATTCTACAAGTATTACATAATGGATACAATTACATTATAATAATTAAAATAAATAAGCAAATAAATAAATAATTAAATGGGTTAGTAATAATAAACAAAAATAAATGAATATAAGAGAGTTAGTATAACAATATAATATAGAAACAAATTAAAAGTTCAAAATTTAATAAATAAATATTTTTTTAAAAGAATTTTAATAAAAGAATTTTAATAAAAGAAATAAATAATAAATATTATAAACCAATAAGATATAATTAATAGTCTAATTATTTAATTTTATATACATATTAAAAATATTTGCCAATTATAATTAAGTAAGCATAAAAATAATAAATTAATTTAATAAAATAAAGTTAGGGTTTTTAATTGTTTAGAAAATAAGTTAGGGTTAATTACTTAATCTAATCTTAATTACATTATTTATATAAAAACTACATATAATAATAATATAAACAAATTATAAAATAAATATATATATATAATTAAAATTTACAAACAAATAAATTAATATTTATAACACCATTAGGGTTTATAAAAAATTTAGGTTTTGTATGAAAATATTAGGGTTAAGTATATAATTAAATTATTTATACAAAATATATAATATTAATACAAAAAATAAATATTAAGTAATTTTAAGAATAAAGTTTAATTTTAAAAAAATATGAATTTGAAATTATACAAGAAAACAATAATAAACATTTTTGATTTTTAACATTTATTTATTAAATTAATTAAATTATAAACAAAAATCAAAATAAATGAAAAAAAATAGGAAAAAAAAACTTACTTGGGGCTGGGATTCGAACCCAAGCCCTAGGCATTGGGTTCTCCAAGACCAGCATACCATCCACTAGGCCAACGTGCGTTTGGTGTCAACATACTGCCTTCATATGCTTTTGTGCGTATCCTGGAAAAGAACCCTAAATGAGAGTCATAAACCCTAACTATGGTTGAATTCATTCTAGGCAGTGAAACTCCAATTAATTGGTCCAGAAAGCTTCAACACAATGAAACAAACAAGATTAAACAATCAAAATCAATTGAAACGCAGTAAATTCATTGAATCGAAAAAATCAAATGTGAGATGAAAAGCCATTCGGTTCATGTGTTTTATGGAGTTTTGGATGATGATAAGTATTGCTATGCATTCAGTAAACATCAAGGAACATGTTGAGACCTTTAGAACTCTTTGAAACCTCCTGCAAATCAAAAACCGAATGTCTCCTTTTGCTTGAATTTTTGAAGTTTGAATGTGTTGTTTGAGGCTGCAATTTTTCGTATCCCTTGCTTGTGATCCATTACTTGTATATATATGAATGATATTAGGTCAAAATATTGTAGGATTGTTTGGTCTTTTTGGATAATTGAGATTGAAAAAGATCATGCTTTAAAACTTGAATATCTTTTGATCCAACCTTGCTATTTTAAGACCATCATCATAATTTGCATATCAATCTGATCCAAGCAATATTTATGATTTTCTAGAAGCAATATCCCCCTTCAAATATTTGATTTCATATTTTATTTCAATTTAAATGATATTTTAATGAATAAAATTCAAATAAATATGAAATAAAAAATAAAAATTCAGAAAATAAGTGGGTTGGGTCGTGCTTGGTGTTTTCATAAAGATGGGATGGCAATTTGGTGGGCTCATTTAGCAAAAATTTGATTTTAGGCCTTATTTGCTTCATAAACTTCCGTAAAATTTCCCAGCTTTGCAAGGGCACAAACCCTTCAATTTTAATGCTATAAGGGTGTTCTTGGACATTTTGGAAAGCTTAGAGAGTTCTATAACCAACCCCATTGGTTTCATGTCCATATCTTTTACCATTCTCAAGTTATGCTCTTTTGAAGTTGTTGACTTTTTGTTGACTTTTAAAAGGACCTATAATGTCTTAGCTCATACCTTCCAAATGAAGAATTTTTGGGCTTGGCTTTTGAGACACAAAGTTGTAGAGAATTCAATTTCCATCAAAATGAGCTTTGGATGGGAAAAATTTGATGAAGCATGTGAAAGTTATGGCTGGTCAAAGTCCAGTTGACTTTTCCTGAGGAAACCCTAATTTAGAAACTCTTGATTCTTGATGATCTGAAATCTCTTTGATGAATCATGATCAACCCTTGATCAAATGATGATTTTTACTTCATATACTTGATGTTGGCATAAAATCATGAAGTTTGACTTTGGTTTGACCACAGTTGACCTCAGTTTGACTTTTTAACTACTTTGACTGATTTTAACCTATCTGATCATCTGACTGAGCAAACCTTTGAGAAAAGTTTTGAAACTTGTCATGGAGATTCTTGAACACATATAAGATGTTATGAAGCTCACTTGAAGTCTTGGAAGTCCATTTAGCCTTATTAAAGTCAAAACCCTAGTTTAGGATGCAGTGCTTAGGAGGATGCATTGTCTGAGGGGATTGTCAAACTTTCTGACTAATTGTGAACTTTGTAAACCTTGTAAACCTCATAAGATGTATTGTGAACCTTGTGAACCTCTTAGTACACAAAGTCTTGTCTTGTGAGGGCAAATTTTGGGGTGCAACACCTCTCTCTAACATAGATAAACTCGTTGACAACTCTGCAGGTTTCAGACTTTTGTCCTTCATGGACGCATACAGTGGATATAATCAAATCCCTATGTCGGACACGGACAAGAGACATACGGCGTTCATGACCCCGACCGGCAATTACTACTACAACGTAATGCCCTTCGGACTCAAGAACGCCGGGGCCACATACCAGCGCATGATGAACAAAGTTTTCAGGGGAGAAATA
Organism: Lathyrus aphaca; assembly: GCA_963966055.1. Classification (NCBI taxonomy): domain Eukaryota; kingdom Viridiplantae; phylum Streptophyta; class Magnoliopsida; order Fabales; family Fabaceae; genus Lathyrus; species Lathyrus aphaca. The sequence continues at coordinate 1,431,183 of OZ014520.1, forward strand.
GGGGACATGCTCGAGGTATACATGGAAGACATGATCATCAAATCACACGAGGAGACCGACCATGCTCGACACCTCTACAAAGTCTTCGAGTAGGCGAGACAGTGCAAAATGAGGTTTAACCCCGAAAAATGCACGTTCGGCGTTCGGGCAGGAAAATTCCTAGGTTTCCACCTCACCGAGAGGGGAATCGAGGCCAACCCCGACAAATGTCGAGCGTTCTCAGAATTTCCGACCCCGAAATCCAAAAAATCCATCCAATCCCTCAACGGGGTGCTCGCCTCACTCTCCCGCTTCATCGCCAAATCTGCCCAGCACGCGTTACCTTTCTTCAGACTCCTCCGTAAAGAGGCCAGCTTCGAGTGGACCGACGAATGTGAACGGGCGCTACTCCATTTGAAGAAGGTCCTCTCCGAACCCCCGGTCCTATCATGACCATTATAAAGGGAGACCTTATACATGTATTTGTCCGTGGCAACCGAGGTCGTCAGTGCCGTTCTAATTAGAGAAACCGACGAGGGACAAAAACCCATTTATTTCACGAGTAAAGCGCTCCAAGGCCCCGAGCTCAGATACCAACAAATCGAAAAGGTCGCCTTGGCTCTCATAAATGCAGCAAGGAGATTACGTCATTACTTCCTCGCCCACACGGTCAAGGTAAGAACCGATCAACCAATAAAACAACTCCTCGGACGACCAGACATGGCCGGCAGAATGCTAAAATGGTCGCTGGAACTTTTCGAATTCGATATACAATACGAGAACAGGAAGGCCCTGAAGGATCAAGCCCTGGCTGACTTTGTCGCGGAAATGACTCATAGCCCGGTACCGGCGGATGGCACCCATAAATGGACGATCTTCGTTGACGGCGCCTCCAGCACGACGGGCAGCGGGGCCGAGATCATCCTCGAAAACGAGGACGGGATCCTGATTGAGGTCTCATTAGCATTAGCTTTCCCAACATCCAACAACCAAGCCGAATATGAGGCTTTCATTGCCGGTTTGAGATTGGCCGAAGACCTAGGAGCAAAGGAAGTAAAAATATCAACAGACTCCCAGCTCGTGGCATCACAAGTACGGGGAGAGCACCAAACCAAGAACGACAACCTCATTGAGTACTTGGCCTTGGTTAAAGAAAGACTCGAAAAATTCGAGAAGTGGGAAGTTCAACACGTACCTCGCGAGCACAACACACGAGCAGACATCCTGTCGAAACTAGCTAGCACGAGAAAGAAGGGCGGAAACAAATCAGTAATCCAGGAAATCCTTCCTCGACCTAGTATCGAAAAGTCACCTCCTCCACTTGAGGTTAACGTGATCGGGGATACTCATTGTTGGATGACGCCCATCTATAATTACCTCACGAAGGGCGAACTCCCCGATGACCCTAAAGAGGCGACCATCACCAAACGTAGGGCATGCTCATACGTCCTCCTCGAAGGGAAACTCTACCGTAGGGGGCTTTCCATCCTGTTACTCAAATGCGTCGAAGAGGGGAAAGTCCCCGACATATTGGGGGAAATGCACCGAGGAATCAACGCCCAACATCCAGGCGGACGGTCACTCGCACGAAAGGCTCTTCGAGCAGGCTATTATTGGCCGACTATGCAACACGATTCCAAGGAACACGTCTAAAAATGCGACAAATGCCAACGACACGCTGACATGCACCTCGCACCCCCGAACGAACTAAAAACACTCTCCTCTCCTTGGCCCTTCGCATGGTGGGGCATGGACATCCTCGGACCCTTCGTAACCGGATCATACCAGAATAAATACCTCATCGTAGGGGTAGACTATTTTACCAAATGGATCGAAGCAGAAGCGCTGGCTAAAATAACAGCACAGAACATTCTTCGATTTTTTAAACGAAATATCCTCGCTCGGTTCGGCATACCCCAGGTCCTCATCACGGACAACGGGACGCAATTCACAGACGGAGGATTCTAGGACTTCGTGGCCGGCTTAGGTACTAAACAACATTTCACATCCGTGGAGCACCCTCAAACCAACGGGCAAGCAGAAGCGGCAAACAGGGTAATCCTGCGCGGACTGAAACGCAGACTCGGCGAGGCAAAAAGGGCATGGGTCGAAGAATTACACAGTGTCCTATGGGCATACCGCACGACACCACACTCCACAACCAGGGAAACCCCATTCCGACTAACGTACGAAACCAAAGCAGTCATCCCAGTAGAAATACGAGAGCCGACGAGACGCGTAGAGGAACCCCTAGACGAGGAGATGAACGACGAGGCACTTAGAGCCGAGCTGGATCTCGTCGACGAGATCCGCTCCGAAGCAGCCCATAGAGAAATATCCCTCAAACAAAAAATAGCCTTGCGCCACGACGCGAAGGTCATAAAGAGAGAGTTCCAGGTGGGCAGCCTGGTCCTCAGAAGAAATCAAAAAAAACAAGAGAGGGTAAACTGGCTGCCAACTGGGAAGGTCCCTACTGCGTCCGCGACAAGACGAGCAACGGGGCCTACTATCTAGAAAACCTACAAGGTGAAGAACTCGCTAGACCATGGAACGCAGAGAAACTTAGACAATATTACAGCTGAATATGTCACGGGGAGACATGGGAGGTACGACCATGCTCTTCACCTCCAAAACTATAGAGAGGAACCACGCTACCCGGGGACGAACACGACCCCTCCAGCGGACACAACCCTCCCCGACAGTTGGGACCTCGATCGAGCCCCAGCGTCGCAGTACCAAGATCGGCAGGGCACCCAGCTCACGATGGGAAAGCCCAATCCCCGAGGTCAGAGTTCCCCGATCACGAACTCGGCTTCGATCTTAGACGGGCACAACGCCCGCTACCTCGTCGGTTCCCTAAACCGACGAGACAAACATGGTCAAGCATAAAACAGTTCACAAAAACAACAGATATAAACTAAATAAAACCGAGCAAGGTGAAAACAAAATATTCATTCATATGCGGCCGTAGCCGAAGAAAAAGACAAGTATGCCCGAAGGCCAATATTCGTACAAACTAGGCACACAGGCCATACAAACCAGGAACGCAGGCCATACAAATAAAGCAAAATAAAATACATAAGACTCCGCCCGGAGTTACTCTTCCACATTTTCCTCTTCTTCCTCTTCTCCCAGCTCCTCCTCCGCTGCGAAAGGACACACGATCTCCCCGTCCTGGACGCAGTAATTATGGGCTGACCCCTCCGTTGCCAACTCAGGGTTCAGTATCCTCAACTGCTCGACAGCGTTGTCAAATCCCTCCTTAAACACAGCTACCAGGTCCTGGTTGAGTGAATGGATGTGTCCCACCAGCTCACCCCGGGAACAGAGAGCGAGCTCCTCTTCACTCTCATCGGCCAAAGGACGGACATGATCCTCGAGTAGAGCAAGACAAGCACGGAGCGCAGCATTTTTCTCGGCCACCTTCTTGTGTTCAGCGGCTTGTTCCTCCAGGCTCTCCTTTTCCACCTTCAGTGCGTCCTGCCCCCCGTCACTTCGTCCAGCTCTTTCTTCAGCCCCTCTTGCAGCTGATGCTCCTCCTTATAGTCCGACAGGTCCTTTGACAACTTGTCTTTTTCGGAACGGACCTTCAGAAGGGCGTCCTCCAGAGAAGCCGTGGACACAGAGGTATCGGTCAGAATCATGGTCGTCTCCATCACCCTGATGACGGCAGCCAGATCCATCGCCAGTTCTTTGCGCCGGACACCAGCCTCCTGGCTCAGAATGGCTTTCGCCTCGGGCGCTGGCACAGCAATAGCGTCTTCAGCCTTGAAAAAATCCTGCTCTATGTAGCAGGGAGGCAGCAAATAGCTCCCGGGGCCACCCGGACTGCTGCTCCCCGCCAAACCAGACCCGGAAAGTGTCCCATCCGGGCGCTTCCGCTTGTGGAGAGGGGAGGTTGATGGAGGCGGACTATTAGGGATGTCGATCGGGGAGACGCGCGGAGGAGAAGAGGGCACTGGGCTCGCCGTATTAGAAGTCCCGACCCCTGAATCACCAGCTACCTCCTGGACACGAGGAGCTGTCTTCTTCTTCTTTTTGGGGACCCTGTCCGGAGCACCCGCCTGATTGGCCAGCTTCAGAACCCGGTCGCGAGCAGTGGGCATAGCACCTACAAAACGAAGACACAAACATCAGCGGGCGAAAACATAAAACAAAACAGCATAAGAATAAAAGAACACCTACTCAACAATTCCATAGCCTGATCGTCGATATCACATTCGAGCAGAGCCTTTGTATTAATAAGACGAGGCTCGCAGAGCGGCATCCCGGCCTCATCAAGATAAGGCACACCCTTTCGGTCAACCCAGAACGCCAGATTGAAACTCTGCACGAACTCCACCAGCCTCTTGTAAGCGAGTCTATCCTCAACACCCAGGCTCGAGAACTTGACTCGGTAATGGCTGGTGGAAAGGTCAAAGTGGTCGGGCTGCCACCTCAACGGTATCTTCGACATGAGCTTCTCCTCCCCGTCTGCATCTCGCTTGTAATAATAAAGAGAATGCAGGGTGTCACGGGTGATCGGCCTCACTACATACCATCTCCCTTTGAAGTGGCGGGCGGAATCCACATACGTCTTGAACAGCCTCACTGGATGCTTGAAGAAGACCCAGCTATGACGCCCCCGAAGACCAGACCGCTGGAGATGGAAAATGTGGAAGAAGAGGGCCCGAGTACACCCAATGCCGAGGAAGCGGCAAACCAGCTCGTACGCCCGCATGAAAGCAATGGCGTTGGGGTGTAACTGTGACGGCGCCAGCCGAAGCCATTTGAAGATCGACATTTGGAAGGAGTTGAAGGGCAGCCTAACCCCCGCCTCTCGAAAAGCGAACTCGTACATGGCAAATTGCTTCCCCGGGAAGCGATGGCATATCCGGTCCACCTCTTTAGGAGCCCGACACTGCCAGTTTTCAGAATCCTTGGGACCCCGATCTTCCACCACGGCATGAGCGCGGGTCGACTCATCGCAGAAATAAGATTCCTCGTCCAAGGGTTCGTCTGCAACCCAGGAAAGGTCATTTTGCCCAGACGAGGAGACGTGTTCAGTGCCCCCCCCCCCCCCCGGCACTTCCCTCCTCGACATTTAAGCGCGCAATATCCGCTTCCACGGGTCGCGGTTCAGTATCTTCTCCTCTAGGTCGAAGACGCCCGGTTGCACCTGAAATGCAGATAGAAAGAGTGAATTCGACATCGTATCAAATCCACCCTTCCACCGCAGGTCAAGTGAAAGGGCGTAGGGGCGACCTTCGCGAGCAAATGAAACCCTGGCCCGCGAAGCGACACCGACGCATACTCTACCCGCTACCACCAGGCCCCCAGTTGGGAAAATTCATACATGCTTGCAGCAGTCATAGACACATGAATTTTTACCCCGGGCAAAAATTTCATATATGCATATGAAATTTTTACCCGATCCATTCATACGCATATGAAATTTCTGCCTGGGACAATCTAACCCTAACGAAATTTTTCAAATTTATAACCTATTAAACTATTTCTAGGCTAAATCTACCCATTCTACACAAATAAATCATGCAATCCTAGCTACTAAACGCAGAAAAATGTGAAAAATAGAGGATTAAAGGCAGAATCAGTACCTGACATAGTGAAAGTTAGAGAAGTGGACGGCGGCGCTCGGGCAGCAACGGCGTTTCAGGTGGTGAGACGGGCGGAGATAGGAAATTTCTTCAGAGCTTCCAGTGAACGTCTGAGCGAAAAAGTTCAAATGAAATAACTCAACCCCTTTTTATAGCCACAGGCGCGTGGATTGACGCGTCAAGTCATCATTACCTACTGCCTACGCCGCCGTTTGCACAGTAAACGAAGCGACGCACCATTAATGCTGAAACACGTCAATCCATAAGGAATTTTGAACGACGCCGAGCAACCATACACCTCCCCGACTCTACGAAACGTCCTCGACCCCGTAAGACGTCCTCGACTCTCTTAAACGTCACGTGTCCGTCGAGGACTTTCATACTCGAATCTACGAGTCGTCCTTGACCCCGCGAGACATCCTCGACATTGTTGGACATCACGTGTCCGACGGAAAAGAATACTACAATCCACTCTGTAAACGTCATGTTTGACTCGACCATACGCACGCTGCTTTATCCATGACGCCTGCGCCCGACTACATTACAATTCATCACTCCGACTCGGAGACTCGACTTGGGGGCTCCTGTTCCGGACTGGGCCTCAAGAATGTATAAGGCTACGGCCCAACAAGTCGAGTAGATACCCATATACTCGAGCAGGGGCACCTCCCGGTCAAACAAGCTTCTTATGCGACGGGCATACACTAAGGACGGGCATAGAGCATGTCTGCCAGGTCACTTACCACGTCACCCAGCTGTCCCCCCTTTATCTCTTGAAAGATAGGGGCAGTTGAACCAATAACCAGACCATTCAATTAGGTCTTCACGCTCCTCACGCGTTCCTTGGCAGTTCTTCCTTGGGCCTAGCTAATCCAACCCAAGGAAGGACCTTGGCCCAGCGCTGGGGGCTCTCTATAAAAACCTTTTTTTACTAAAGGGTCAGGTATTCTGATTCACTCTAAATTAACATATTCATTCATTGTACCTCTTCTCACTTAAGCATTGGAGTGTCTTGCAGGTACACCCCCCCCCCCCCACACATTCTCCTCCCATTCTTTGGCCGTTACCTCAAATTACTGGAAGGTCCTTCTTGAAATGTAATGTTCGATTTTTGTTAACATTCTATGTAATGTTTTGTTTTTTATGTTATCAATGTTTCATTTTTCTGCATCTCTCTGGTTTAGTTTTTTCCAAAAATATACATTTATAAGATATACGGAGATGCATTTCCGGATTCAATTCAGTTAATTATTTGGGGAGTAACTCAAAAACGAATAAGTTGTGTATGTTTGTAGGGATGTAAATGGATATCCATCGGACGGATAGTATGATATATGTATTCGTCCCATTGGATAAATATGATATCCATATCCGCCACATATTCATGCGGATATCCGTTAAGCAGATAATTCGCGGGTTTTACGGTATCCACATATATTTACAGATATTCATGGATAATTAATTTTTTATAAAATTATTTTTTGAAAAAAATATTTTTAACTTATATTAAAAACGTTATTATACATCCATACAATTCGTTCTTAATTTAACCGCGGACGACAGAGGAGTATGAATGAGACATTGGTTCGACAAAGGAATGTTGACACTTGTTGGTTAGACTTTGAGATTATTGAAGTGAGGTATGAAATATTGAAGAGTTTAAATATGAAATGACTTATAGAATTTGAATGAAATGTGAAAGGTTTTTGTGAAAGAATATATATATATATATATATATATATATATATATATATATATATATATATATATATATATATATATATATATATATATATATATATATATATATATATATATATATAAGAAGATGATGAAAAAATAAGGTTATAATAAACTAATAATATTTAAATGATTTTTATAATTTATTAACGGATATGGATATCTGCGGATACGAATATCATTACACACGTATCCATATTCATTATCAAACGGATATTTAAATATCCATTTATTTTATCCATGGATGTCCATTAAATTATCTGTCTCATATCCATGACGAATTTTATCTGCGAGTACGGATATTTTTCTCATCCCTATATGTTTAATGTACATTCATAGATGCATTTACGAATTTTAGGAGTATTTTTAGTTTTTCACGGGGTGGAGAAACAATTTCGTTAAGAAGTTATTCAAAAAAAGGTTTTGGATTTTTGCAAATCTATTGTTTTTAAAAAGAGCAACAAATCAATTTGAAGAGGTTAAAGCATGTACAGAAAAAGTTTCATTAAATATTCGAATTTCAGAATTCGCATTTTACGTGATTCTAAGATTGAGTTTGGTATGATGCATCCGAATTTCAATTTCTACATGTTGTTAATTCAAATTTCAAAAACCTGACACATAATTATCTATATTTTGATGCGGCCAAATTTTGGAAATCTAAATTATAAAAGCATTTTTGAAATATTTTTGGACATGTATTCAACAATACTCTATTTTTATTTAAAACTTAACCTTTATGTATCTTCTCAGTAGCCCTAGCTAGCTAGAAGAAGACCGATCACAATGGTATACAATGTTAATTTGATGGTTGAATTGAAGACCGATTTGAGAAATATATTCAATAAAAGATTGAACTTTAAATAATATTTGTATCGTATAAAAAATCAAAACTTCAGATTTAGAGCAAATTAAGGTTTGATATTTAAAAAATTAGAATTGAAAATACAAATTGAAGCTTAATTTAAAATTAGAAGTATTAGAACCTAAATAATATTCTAAATTAGTATTTATACTAGGAGCTCAAAAAAAACTCCCAACATTTTTTGTACAAAATTATCTGGGCAACAAAGCTTTATTAAAATTAGTGATCTTTCAAGTTTAAGAGATAAGATTAAAAAAATATGGATTTTTTCTTTTTACTATAATTGGCAGAGCATGTGGACTTGAGTAAATCCAAGTCTCTTTTTTAGGTTTATATAAAAACACATTTCCTATTGTTTTGTGGTTGAACAAGATATTACGTAATATGCTGTAAACATCTTCCCTAATTGTCTTAATGATTGATCTAGAATAAGTACAAGTCAGTATATAATCCAAAATCGGGTCAAGAACAAACGATAATTTACATTACGAGTCTTGGACATAAAATCAGTAATCAAAACACTGGTCCCTTTCTTGCTCATTTTCCCATATGAGTCAATATTCGGCTAACTATAGCTTCCTTCTTCCCAGAAACAGGGAGATTGTGTCCTGTGAGATAATACTTTAACTCCACCATTGTCAAATCCTTCAACTGCAAAACAATATCAAATGATTCAGGATCAACAAAACAAAAGTCGTGCTAACTAGGCAGCTGAAAATTTGAATATGTTGCATTGGCCTTAACTAGGCAGCTGAAAATTTGAATATGTTGCATCGGCCTTAACCCATTGGCTTAATGTTTAAGCAAACCTACTTGTCCAAAATTTATTAAAACAAAACCACTAAGCAAAATAAATTTCAAGGTTTACCTTTCCAGAATCAGCGAGCTCACCCCAATCATAGCTCTCACACTCTTTCTTAGCAAACTCACTATGCGCTTTTCGTTTCTTGGAGGCTTCAGTTGGCTTTCCGGTGCCTTGCTCACTTTCCACATCATAATTCTCCCCATATATAGAAGTCTTGAATTCTTCTAATACCCTTACCACTCCTGGTCTGCATGTGAAATGTAAGTAAGATTATCATTTCATGCCGAGTCTTTGGAAGAAATCTTTTATCTTTTCCAGTGAACAGAGGAAGAGTCAAACAGGAATTTAAAAAATATTATACTGCAACCAACAATTTCTCATATCAAATGGTTAAAATTTATACAGGTCACATCAAATTTATGAGGAAACAGTATAATTTAGTGAGACCTATTTGAATTTCAACTGATACGAGAAAGTATATTAGGATGTATGCGTTGCTAATACTCATTAAAAGGTAGATTTTCTTCCAATTCTGATCAGCCTGAAAATCAAGCAATAAAATTAAAATATTCATTACATCATGAAAACCTTGTGCTTACCTGGCCAAGCCTTCCTCATCAGGTAATGTTTCATCTTTGATTTCTGGAATCTCGTCTTCTTCCAAAGCTAATGCCTCCAATACTGCATAATGTCTCTGCAAGGCTGAAAACACATGTGTTACCAACCCCAGAATGATAACTTTTTCATTTTGTTAAATGAGAATAATAAACATCTGGAAAATTACAACATCTACAAATATGAAGTGTGTTAGTTAATGATGATATACTATCGGGGGGTCGTACCCATATAAGAAACAAGAGGAACATAAATCTGTAGTATATAGTTACAAAGTTGAGGGGAGCATCTTTTATGAGTAAATTTTGACCATGAAATTGTATATGTGTGACCAAGGTTAAAAGTTATTTCTAATCTCGTGACCGTTTTATAATGTCAAAGTGACCACATAAGAAATTCACATGATTTCATGTTTTAATATTGACTCTATGATTTGTTTCAACATTCAAGAATTTTTCCTCTCACTCACATCAGAAAGGATAAAGAAAGAGAGAAATGTTTTTTGACACATAAATATGAGTTAAGACTAACTCTATCCTTACAAAATCGGCTTATGAGTATAAATATATTTTCAAGTCATGTCTCATCCAATTTGGTACTCTACTCACCAGAAATCATTTACATGCTTAATCCAATATCTTGAAGAAGTTTCAAGTCAACAGTCTTTAATACAGGTAAGGTAAGTGCGGGATTTTAAGGAGGTTTGAATAATGATGCCTGAATGCAGTGGATGTGAGTAATAGACTAAATAAATCAAATTATAGCATTCCAATTATTAAAACTAATAAAGTATTTCAATGAAGCTTCCTAGAAGTCTAAACACAACATTAAGTTAGGTGAGCGGCTGAGCAATAGGAAGAAGAGGCAGCTTACCAGGGTTGGTAAACTGGAATACAGAAAAGTCTTTTAAGTCCAATCGCTTAATTAAATCAGATGCCTTTTTTATCTGATCAGCACTTGCTTTAGGCACCCCACTAGTATCTGAAAAACGCTGCAGAAATATTTCATTCCTTATTAATAAATTTCCTTTTAAAACAACAAACTTAGTTTTCTCTAGTTTGACAATTGAACTTTAAAGACAACTTCAACTTATTGCAGTTCTCTCTACCTCTTCAACAAGTCTGATGTCATCAGAATATGGAAGATAAATCATGTGCATTCCAGGCGGCTCAATCTGACCACCAGATTGGATAACCTCGTCCTACAATCAAAGACATATAAGCTACAAATTTGACACAGATTTAGCTCAGAAACAACAGGTTCAAATTGTCAGTTTGATTTGATAGACTTAAATAGCTATGATTTCATAATCACAACAAGCTGACAAGTGATGACTCTGCTATGACAGGAAGCAGTATGAAATGTACAGAAGAAAATTAGAGCATAAGCAAATAGATCTGTGGTAGGCAAATGAGCAGAATGCAAGATAATGCAAGGCAGTTGTACTATATCAGTAAAAGAGCATTCCAGAATTATTCAGATTCTAAGAGACAAAGCCATCTAAAGTATATCCAGAGTTATTAATAGCGGATAGCGGAGCGGTCGACCCCAAAAATGGGATAGCGGAATAGCGGGATAAGTATTATTGACTTTTTAGAATTGACTATTTTATCCACCGCATCTTCCTTTCTTCTCCGCCTTATCTGCAAAACAACCAGAGAAAAACAGCCGGACAGAAAAAAATGGATAAACCGCTCCGCCCAGGGTGCAAACTGCTACCTGCTACCCGCTATCTCGCAAAAATTGGCTGCATCTCAAACTGCGAATCACTCCACTGTTCTCGTGCGGATGGGGCCGCCCCGGCCGGATCGCCCGGGATCTCACCGGAAGCGGCCGCAATCGATAACTGAGTATATCTAATTAAAACACCACATGCAAGCTCTTGAATTCAAGAATTTCTATTCATTGTATAGTGCAAAAATATTGTAGCGTTCGACATATTGTACCTGCGCAATAAGGGCAACCAATTGAGGCCGAGATGAACTGCCACTAAATGCAACTGCAAAACTAAAAGGATCACAAGGGTATTACTTCGATTAGTAATAATTAACACACAAGTTAACAAGTCACTTGACATCAGCTCTGCCCTAATAACGAAACTACAATACTAAACATGTGTGTATGCAACTATGCATAGTATACACTGCCTAACTTGCAGTTTCAACAATCAGTCTTTGTCTCCCTTTTTCTACTATGTAACCACCCATTAATAGCCAAGATTTTTTGAATTTGAGTATATCCAACACTCTAAAATTTCAAATTCTACTTTGTATAAAACAAACGATTTTACATGTAAGAGAAATCACGGATATCTAACTGGAATATGCTTATGAATAGTAAACCGCCTAGGTAAAGATTCTTTCTCAACCTCTTTCAACCTAACCTACTATAATTTGGTGTGGGTTGCCTCTGCCAACCTATTTTATCAAATTAGTCATCCCACCTAGTCCCTTTTTCTGCATGTTAGGAAAATCCAACAACTTTGTCAACTCTACTACAGTAGACATAAACAAGACCAAAAGGATGTGATAGTGCAACTGAAAAGAGCCATTGTTGTAAGGAATTGAGAATATTGTACCGGTTGAGCTGTATCATGGACTTATGAAGGGCAATGAAGGTACACATGCTACCATCTGTACCCTGCAAAACAAAACGAGGCATGACAACGAAAAAATTAAAGAAAGTTTTCAGAACATTCCTTAAAGCTAAAGGCATAAATACACAATACCAATAGATCATTGATGAGAATACTACTTAACAGTACAATAAGATAGCTTTCGGACCAATTCGATAAGCTGAAGGCATATATACATATATGCATTTCTATAACATGGAATGGAACTTTAAATTGAGGGGAAGTCACAGTAAGCAAATTTTTTCAGAATGATTTGTGTTTAAACAAAATTTCAGAGGGTAGGTGATGAAATGTCACCAAAAGGATGTTGAAAGACCATCATCAAGTTGATGCTTAAATTTGACAAATTAAACAATATCAAAAGTACAGGATAAGGCAGCGGCGCCAAGCAGACAAATTGCAATTAAAACCATAATTACTGATGAATAAAAATGTAATCAACAACTGTGTATTGATGACTACAAGAACAATAACCTCGTCACTTGGATAAAGGAAAGTTGATGGCTTCATGTTGTAATAATCTCTCAAGCAACTCAATGGCTTGAACCCTAAAAGATGTAGATGTCCAGTAGCAACTCTCTTAATTTCAGATAGCTCCTTCACAGAAAATATAATATTCTGGCTGAAAACAATATAACAATCTTATATTATAACTGTAATTAAAAAAAAAAGGAGACAACACAACAACAAAAAACATTTGAGGTCAATAAGCATGCCAATAGCAAATTTATTGCAGTGTCTAACAAACCAACCACCCTCAACAAATTGATGTTACATACAACACACTCGTATAATTCATCCAGTACCAAATTCGGATAAATGAAGTTTCCACACTCGTATAATTCCGAAAAACATTCTATATTGCATTTGGATAAATGAAGTTTCCAAAAATTAATAGTATCAATTGCATCGCAAACTTTTACAAGTTTGATAAACTAATGTATCCATAAACTCATGGAGGACACCCTTTGGTGAAAAGGCATATCATTGTAAAGATTACACTATTTATTATGACCTTGACAGCTGGAAAGACATTGATAGGTTTCATTTTGATGCAAATGTAAAGAGAACAGATACATATCATTGTTTTAGAGCAAAAGTGATACAAGATTTAAAAAGATGTCTCTGACTCTTAAACGCCTTTGTAGATGTTGTGGAAACCCCGTGTATCTAGTTTTTGATTAAAAAAAAATTTAAATGAGTGTGCAGTAATGGCTTGCACAGGGAGGACAAAGGGTATAGGGATAATTTTGGAAATAATAAAATTGGGTAGTGTTGTTCAAATAAATTTATAAGGGGTAATTTGGGATTTAAAATAGAAGTTAAAACTAGTGGATGAATTAGACAAATGTGGGATATATAACGTCAACCTGTTACCGTCGAAGGAAAACATGTAAGCGAAACATGAAAATGATAATTCAAAAACTCAAGTATAATTGGGACAGGAAATTTATCCAGAATGTTCAACTTGTTCAAAGCAAAACAATCAACCTAAAACCTCCAGCCACCGTCTTACATGTTGAGTAATGTGATCGAGCTACAATAATGGCTGGTACTTGGCCTAATAACTCAAGTAAACAATATCCCCTTCACTATTTTCTCAATTTCATTTATCTGATAGTATAGAAGCTTGAAGGGGAGGATGTTAGGAATTGAAACTCCCTCATTCAAGGTGATATGAGAATAGTCTGATATTTTGTTCTAGGAAGATATTCATTTGGTCGATATCTCCTTTTTAGAGACCTTCTGAAGCACTCAATCCCAAAATAAAATATCCCAGAGACTATCACCCTAAAGTTTGCAACTAAATAACTCACCCTGGAATTTCTATAACGGATTTCTCCCAGAAAAAAAAAAGAAAAAAAAAACTGGCAAGGAGCAAATCCTATTCTCAGTGATGACTGCATTTTCTTAAATAGAAGGGACCGTAGGGTTGCTATCATTTTCTAAATCCAATCTAAATAGAGCAAGTGACTAAAATGTCCAAAGAATCAAAATAATAATATTCAAATAAGATAAAGAAAGAAGAAAAAAATGCATACTTTTTATAAGGATGAAACCGCCTGGTAGATTCTTCCACCAATGCACCAGTATCAGCACAAATGAAAGTTCTTTCACTCTGGACCACCAAACTAGTTACAATCATTTTCTTAAAACATTTTTTAGAACATTCAGTATTACAGTCTGGCTAAAAGAATATAATCACAGAAAATTTAGGAGAATTATGATCCAATAAAAAGGCATGACTACAGAGAAACTAACGGAAAAATATGATGCAGCAATATGTGCGTAGTGGTTTGGCTTTCTCAAAACTATCAAAGTCATCACAGATCTATAAATAGTATTTTCCTACAGTTATATCCATATCCTCCAACAAAATTCTAGAATCTAGAATCCCGTTAAAATTCTGTTTTTTGTGTATTTATATAGAAAGGGTATGGGATGGGTACAAGGAACCTTTCATGTTTCAACCAAAGGATATTATAACCGTGTCAGGGAAATTTTAAATGTATGTCATCATTTAATCCACATAACTGACACCACTGAGTGGAAAAAGGCTTTGATTGTTATTATTGTTTGATGAGTGAATTACAAATTTACACTGTAACATAAAAAATAGATTGTTTACAAGTTAAGGCTGTAATATTCATCACCTTCAAAGGACGATTAGTAATGGAATCAAGCCATGTGATTGATCCTACACATCAAAGTATAAACTGCCATTACAACATAAACTGTGAAAAACTAAAAAGGGGCCATGAGAAATTTGGCAAGGGTAATGGAGAAAAATAAAACACCAAAGAAGGAATATAAATTCCACTAAACAATATCTGCTATTAGCTAGAAAATAACAAGAAATGCTTACCAGGAACAGTGGGACGAATTAAAGCATATGAATTAAGCTCTATTGATAGCCCATCAACTATTGTGAATTTAAATTTTTTGACTCTGCGTTTCGTAAACATGCGCTTTCTTAACTGATCTTTCATATCCTCCAATCTGAAATTGAAATGCAAAATTACAACACAAGAAAAACATTGAAAATCAAATTGACCTAAAATAAAGACAAACTTATTGTTTTTAAACATCAACTCCTAGTCCTGGTCAGAGTTTTTAATCATAATTGCTCTTGCGCAACATAATAATCCTCACGCAGAAGAAAATCACACCTTTTGTTATCTACTTATCTTAATATATCAATGTTATTAATCCAAATATTAAAACTGAGTTGAATATATTATTAGTTCTCTTAATTTTAAAAGAAAAATACTTTCAATAGCCTCTGGATCAAGTGTAACAATCTTGACAAAGGTAAAGAATGTTGAATATTGTAGGTTCAGACCCAATATCCAAGCACAGATGCATCAATGAAAGGCATGTTGAATATTCATATTGTAGGTTCAGACCCAATATCTATGGGTTTTATCTGAAACCTAAATCCCTGTGACTAAATCCTAAGCCCTAACCCAGAAACAACTTGAAAATAACATTTTAGTGTTTTCTAATAATACGTATTTAAAAACAAAACAACAGTGTCTAAGAAGTAAGAACTGCACCATTCTTGCTGTTGCTTTGGTTTCATTTAGGAATTATTAGAACGCATAAAACTAAAGGATATAGTTGGCTTTATTCTTAATAGTTATAAATTTCTACAATATAGTCTATAACTATCCAACATAGATGTGCCCAATTTATAATAGATCAGAACCACCATTTAGCGACAACTCTGCAATATAAATTAGTACCAATTATAACTTCTCCAATTTGAATTCACATAGATGGTCCTTAATTTACAATAGTATCTAATGAGAATCCTAAAGCATACACAGTCAGATGATGGGATCAAGTTTAAGCTTGCTACTCTCCCTGCTAAAAAAACAATTTATGTGCCAGAAACTTCAGATTTCAGACACACTAGTTGCCCTAGTTCAGTACATAACGATATTTCAAAGATTTTAAAAATAAAAGATATATGCTGGAGAAACTTAGAGATAGGTAACGTAAATAGGTTGCCGTACTTGTTTCCTGCAGAGGCCATAAAGTTAACAAGCTCATCTCCTTCCAAGCCAATCAAATCCTGAAAGACAGGCAAATAGCAAAATGAAACATTAAACAGCAGTTTATTTAATTAGTATACGTTAAGAACATAAATTAGTTGATAATGTATATGTAAAAGAAGTGTACATACAACATAGAATTTAGATAAGTCAAACATTTCATCTGGGGAACTCAATGGAAGAAGCTCAATTGTTATGCCAAGATCTTGTGCGTCCTGCACAAACACAGAAAATAATGATAATTGGTACGAAAAACAAGCATCCTTCAAACTCAACTTGATGCAAAACTATGCATGGTATAAAGCATATAAAGATTGGTACTTTAGCTCTCTGCAGTGTGGTTCTTGTCATGTCAGATTTTATAGCCCCTTTGAGACACCCAAAAGGATCATCTTCATTTGTGAACAAAAGTATGCGTTTGTTTACAGTCTTTGCTGACCTGATATAAATGTTTCCTTGTTATCATATCCTTGACGGATAAATATAATAGATGTTAATGTGCAAGTAATGTGTGTATGTATTACCCTTTACGAAGAAGTGCCTGAGCCACCCAAATAGCATTGTAGAGAGGATTCTCTCGACTTCCCGGCAAGACGCCATGGTGGCTTCCAATATTTTTGGAAAAAGTTTCTAGAGAAGATTACAACAAAATGAGAAGTAGCTAGCATAAAAAAATGGTTGTCCAAAAAAATTACCGTGAAGATGATCAAATTCTTTGATAAGCCTAGCTGTAGGCCTATCTAGATAGTCTCCTTGAGGAAGATGAAATGCATAAACAGCATTTAGGTCTTGTAAATTCTTCTTCTCCCTCTGTAAATAAAAAAAGAGGGTATGAGGAAGAGAAAGGGTTATTAAAAAAGAGAAATGAAAAAGAAAGATACTGACTGTGTTAAAGAAACATATGGAAACTTGATCATAGGATTTGTTGATGATCTGGGCCTTGAGTGAGAGTGAGATGCAACTAAGAGCAATCTGGAAGTGAGTTTCAGGGTCATGATTTTCCTGCAATGAAAGAAATTAGGGCATGGTTGGGAGTAGGAAGAGGAATGAAAGAAAATAGGGCATGGTTGTAAGAAAAAGGAATGAAAGAAAATAGGGCATGGTTGTAAGAAAAAGGAATGAAAGAAAATAGGGCATGGTTGTAAGAAAAAGGAATGAAAGAAAATAGGGCATGGTTGTAAGAAAAAGGAAACAAACCGATAGACAAGTAGTGGAGAACATTTTAGGAGATGCATCGACGAGAAAAACGACGTATTCTTTGTTGGAATCATTTTCCTGCAATGAATGAATGAATGAGAAAGAATCGAGATTAGAGAAGAAGATAATAATAAAGTAAGTGTAGTTACTGACAGTGTGGAGTTGAGAATCAGGATCTTCATCTTCGTCTCTGAAGATATCATAGTCAGGATCATCTTCAATGTCCATTTCTGCTATTCACTCGATAACACTCAAACCAATTTCTAAATAAACTTGTTGCCTCTCTTTCCTTCTTTCCTTTTCTTTCACCTCCAATTTCTTCTAAACCTTTTTTTTTTTTAATTCACTTACATTATTTTCTGTAATTTTTAAGTTTAAAATACATATAAATGTTTATATATCATCATTATTATAAAATTATTTCTTTAAATGTACTTTTCTCCCTCTATTTTAAAATTTTGTCTCCCACTTTAAAAATCAATTTTTTTATCCCTAACATTTTTTATAGTTTCATTAATGGCTGGCACATATATTATTTATCCACATCATATTTAATAAATATTTTATTTTATAATACCCAAATTGGTCCCTTAACTCCATCATTGGGTCCAATATGGTCTCTCACTACAAGAAAACAAGAGATTTACGACACTTGAGTTGCGACAGTTATCATAAAACCGTCTTTATTCCTGGATTGCGACGGTTGTCACGACAGTTAGGGTCGACTGTCGCAGATATTTTGCGACAATTATCACAAAATCGTCCTTATTCCTAGATTGCGACGGTTGTCACGACAATTAGAGTCAACTGTCGCGGATATTTTGCGACATGTATCACAAAATCGTCCTTATTCCTAGACAACGATAGTTGTCACGACCGTTAAAAACTGGACTGCGGTAGTTGTTACGAGAGTTATCACAGAACCGTCCTTATTATGTTTTTTACTTAATTTTTTATTTTATAAAATAATTTTTTCTATTGAGCGCTAAATAACTTTTTATTAGGTCAGCTAGTATAGACTATAACATAAAATTATTTTTTAAAATGATATTTATCATTCTCTAAATTATTTTACAAATATTTCGAACTTATAAATTTTTTATTAACAACTTTTTAAAATCGTTCTCATATAAATTTTTTATTAACAACTTTTTAAAATCATTCTCATATAAATCTTTTTATAATTTTAATAAAATATCAATTATAAGAGATCTTTCTCGTATGTTTGATAAAAAAAATTATAAAAAAAATTATTTGTAAAAAAGTCCCCTATTTGGAATCGAAAGTCATCCTCATACTAACAAATTATGAGAGCTTCTAAAATTTTCCCATTCCTTTTCCGCAATTCTGAGCTCTAAAGTGAAAGTGAAAAAATTCTTGAAATTGATAGTGCAAAGTGAAAGTGAAACTCCTCTCCCAAACCTTAACCATTTCTTCCCTTTTCTTTCTTCTCTCAAACCCTAACCCATTCTTCCCTTCTCCTTTTTCTCAAGCCCTTAACTAGTGTACATAAAGTTAATATTTTAGGGTTTATCAAGAGTTTCACGAAATTTATCTCAATCAAAGGGTTAAAGATTCATCTTAATCAAAGGTTTAAGTAAGTTTCTTTGCTCTTTCTGATCGATTTTTAAGATTCAGTTTGTATGTTTGCTCAGAAAAAAGGTTCAAGTGAGTAGATGATGTTTGTTGTTAAGTTTTTTGATTTTGCTTCTACGGGTGTTTGTAATGGATGCTTAGGTCGGAATGTTGATTGCAGGCTAAGCTCTTGGACCAGACAAGTGTAACACATCTCTTTCCTATCACCAAGTACCTTAGTTTTCTTACCACTAGCATTACAGGTATGTTCTTCATTGCATCTATTTATCAATACTTTGTTCTAAATTTGTGTAATTTATTGAACACATTTTCCATGTAAACTTGAATTCTACTGTCATTTTTGTACAATAACTATGGGCAACTTAACATATGGTCAGATTTATAATACAAATAATAGACAATGATAATATGTTTTGGTTTGAATATATGTTTGGCCCCTGCAAATTTAGTGTTATTTGATTTCATGTTTTGAAAGGATTCAATCAAAGATTTACTTGTCAATGGAGGAGCGCCAAAATCCAGCCATATTT
Source organism: Lathyrus aphaca (assembly GCA_963966055.1). Lineage (NCBI taxonomy): Eukaryota > Viridiplantae > Streptophyta > Magnoliopsida > Fabales > Fabaceae > Lathyrus > Lathyrus aphaca. Next base: position 1,450,800 of record OZ014520.1, read on the forward strand.
CCCGCTTTGCGGCGAAGTTATAGGTAGAGTTGGTTTTGAGATGAATATATTTCTAATGATATTGAAGTGCGTGTAGTTGTTATTACTGTAGATATCGATTTTCTAGTGTAGTTAGTGCTTGTATCTTGGGTGGGATTTAACACATTGTTAGGAGAAGTGCTCTAGCCAAACCATCTGACAGTTTTGGACAACCGTCTTTGTTATTTTTAAGAGAAGTGCTTGTATCCGGTCTGCAAATAATTATATTTTTGTTATTCTAGTTTTCTACTTGTTTGCTATTCTTTTGACTTAAGCTAATGCAATATAGAAAATCTTAAACATGTAGCAATGCTTAATTATTGGATTTTAAAATGTTTTAGGGATCAGATGGTGTTGTTCGTGAATCTATTTTGAGTGCTTTGAAAGTTGTATTGAAGCATGCTAGGAAGAATGTGAGCTCTGTTGTTATTGCTAGTCTCATTTGAAGATGAAGAGAGCTAGAGAGTAGTATCAAGTTTAGAACTTGGTAACAAAGTGGAGGTCGTGTTGTTTTTACGAACAATTTCATTGTGAAGAAGAAAGCATTTTATCTTGTATACGATAAACCAACTAAGAATCTATATCATTTACCATATTTGAATGCCATTACTTGTAGTGATTATGACAATGAATGCTCTACCAAGATATTTCATACTCAAGAAGAGCCTTCAGATGACTTCAATCGGGATAGAAAGAAGAAAAATCGAGTGGAATGAATCAATGAAATATGGTAAAACTTGTGGACTAAAAGTCAATGCTTATGGTCGTGCAAACCTTTGTATTGGTATTTGCAACTTTTGTTTTCCATATTTGGCTGAAGTTGATAAACTTTTCTAAGGTGATTATTTTTAGTTTCACCATAATCTCAGCATCAAAATCAATTTGAGTGTTCTGATTTCTTAATTTTGGGTTGGCCTGATTGACTCTATTGAGATGTTCTTATCATATCAGATGTTAGCCAGTCCAGCTACCAAGTATCCAGATCAGTACTTTTGGCCTAATTTTGAAGAGAAGCATGTCAGTTATGTCATGTGGCAGTGCATAAATTGGTGAACATTTCTAGATTGAACCTAATAGGTAGGATGTTTTTGGAAAATTTATGGTAGAGCATTCTTAAAGTTGTATTTTGATTTTCATGTTTTAGTGTGATTTGCTGAACATGCTCGTTGTTCAGTAACTGTGAGAATGATCCCAAATATGGTTTGTTATATCAGTTTCTTACTTTTTTTACTCATAATAGATTAGGTAGCTAATAATAATTATCATGCACACAAGTGTTTAACCCATAAATATATAATTGTCTGCCACTTTTTATGTTAAATTTGGCATTCAGCGATGTAAGTTAATTCACCATATTGACATTCAGTGTTTAACCCATAGAAATATAACTGCAGTACCTCTTCATGAAAGTTTGACCAAGGCATTGAGAAGACTTCTTCTTTATCAAGCTCAAGTTGATCCTTATGACATAGCACTTTACAAATATGTTATTTCATTACTAGTTACATCCATACGTGACGAGTCCAGTGAAGTTAGAAGAAGGGAATTATCTGCTATAAAGGATGTTGCCAAGGTATGAACTCAAACAATATTGACTTGTGTAGAATAGTATTTCTAAAAATATATATTTTTCATTAATAAAACTCTGCAGGCAAACCCTTCTTCCATTATGTCACATGGGACGGTTATTGGCCTTGCGTTAGCAAAGTGTTTAAAAGACGTAAATACCCAAGTTAGACTTGTTGTAGAATTATGCGCTCTACATGCCTTCCAACTAACAAAAGGTATGTTTGTTGCCGGTGCAGTGTGTATACGTTACAAAGGACTGCATTCGTGAATGGAAGACTGGCAACTCTTCTTTAATGGTCTCTCAACCTGTTCCAATGCTTCGCTTTCTCTACGAGCTTGCCTGGGACATGGTGTGTTACTTCTATCCAAATTCATTGATGATTTTTGTTAATTTTGATTTTCCATTAAATTTTGTAATTTAGGCGATGATTTCAATTTCGGGTTATTGGATGTTGTTAGGTTCAAGGTGAATTGTCATTTCAATTTCTTCTTGAATGGTAATTTCATTATTGTATGTATTTGATTCATTTGTGTTGTTGACATCAGGTCAGAGTTAATACACGTCTTCTTTATCAGCAAACCAAATTCAACCTTCTCATAGAAGAGAGTGAGGGCTATGCCAAACTGGTATAACTAGAGTTTCCTTTCTCTCGACTTTTTCACTTGTTAGGATGTCTTCTATCCATTATCATTACATGTTACACTTGTACCCATTGACGTTTGGACTGAACATAATAGTGTGTATAAGAGAAACTTTATCTTCCTTTTTTGAGTTCAATTAGCAAGGAAGTTATTCAGGACTGCTATCTTATGTGTGTGAGAAGAAATGAAATTGCTTTGAAATAATACTTAGGACTGCTACAGTATTCCGTAACATTTTACCAAATATATATATATATCGCAGATATTTCATAGGTTTCTTGTGTTTTAAGTAAAAAACACTAAACTTGGTTCTAAATACTTAAATGCTAGTGTTGCGTTTGCTGTTCTAGGATTTTTCCTGTAAGAATGATACTAGTGATACTAGGAAAACTCCCGCTGTCGATGTTTGCAAAGGAATTTTGGCGGATAATGCTAATTTGAGCATTTACGATCCGCGGGTTAGTGAAGAACAGATTCGAAGGGATTTGTTTGTGAATGAAATTCCATGGGACAATTCAGTCATGGTGGAGGCAATGAGGTTCGATAGTACGAAATAGGTTAGTGTGTTTGAAAATGTTTATGAGGCGACTAAAAATGCTCATGGGATATGTGTTCTTACAGAATGGGATGAGTTCAAGGAAATTGATTATCAAAGAGTGTTTGATAGTATGGAGAAACCAACATTTGTTTTTTATGATAGAAATGTTTTGGATGTTGATAAGTTGAGGGGGATTGGGTTTATTATGTACTCAATTGGGAAGCCATTGAAGTTGTGGCATAGTTGCTAGATTGTGTGTTTTGTTGGAAATAATTGGATCCCTGTACCTATAGAAATCCAGGTAATAATTAGGAAACTGATGATGCATCTGTGTTCATGAGTGTATTCTCAACTATTGTCTATGTGTTGGATCATGCATAGCATTTTCTTAATATATTTGGTATTCTATTGACTTTCTTTGTTCAATACTTTGCAGTTTATTAGCTCGTTGAAAGATAATTTGAATGCAGAGGTTGCATTAGGTACTGTAACTAATGTTAAAGAAGCTTGTGCATGGCTGTGATATAATTATCTTTTCATAAGGATGAGGATGAATCCCTTGGCATATGGTATTGGCTGGGATGAGGTACCTAACTACATACTTTTCCTTTATTAAACCAGTTCTATAATATTTTGTAAATTTTGGATTTTCTAAATGTTTGTGAATCTACAAAAAATAGTGTATGTTAGAAAACTTAGTGCAAGTGCTGTAGATCAGTACCTAGTTCTGTTATCAACAACAGTATAGTGCAAGTGCTGCAGGTTGCTTTATCAAAATCCAACAATTTCAGCACCTCTTAATCTCCTTAATTCTCTCTTAGCTAGTCCAATCTTTGGTTTAAGATTTGTGAATCATGATGATAAGATGATCCCCTTTGTGAATCCAGAAAATGCATGATTACTCCATGTTTGTTATACATATTTATTACTTGATTTGCAGATAACAAAGCAATATTATCCTTTGTCATTCAAAGGAAGTCCTTATTGGATGTCTCATGAGGTTCTTACTTTTCTTCTTTGGTTTAGTTATTTAGATTTTAATTACATTTTAGTTTTGTCATTCAATATCTTTGTTTTTTTTGTATGATTTAGGTTATAAAGAATTCCAAGAAATGAAACCTTAGTGTGGATATATGGAGTATTTGGTGCACAGTTTTAGAAATGGCTACAACTAAGCCTCATTGGTCTCAATATGAAGGGGTTAGTAATTCATGTATATACCTCTGATTTTATATTTACTAAGACCGAAATTTTTAAAATTATTTCTTAATGTTTGATGTATTTGCATGTTTATATAACAGGTTGTTGCCATGTTTAAAACTATATAATTATGTATTCAACTGATATAGTTGTTTTGCTTGGAACCATGTTTTGGAACCTTGGGTCCAAAATCTAAATTAAATTGGAAGTATTTTGCAGCTTTTAATTCTTGTGTTTGTATATATATTTTTGAGCTAAAATTAAAACTTTATATCAACTTATTGCAGCTATAAAGTTCAAGATCTTTTTAATGCCAGGGGGTCCATGTATGTTATTGTTCTCCTAGTTGGCTTCAAGAATGCTAGTTCGGTGCAACTAGTGGTTGCCATTGAAAGAACTATGTTTTATAGAGAAAAAGCTTCCAAAATGTATTCAGTTTTTCCATATGCTTTTTCTCAAGGAAAGTCATGTCACCTCATATCAATCTATGATATAAATTGTTTTAAAACTATTTCTGCCGCATATTGAATTGTAATTCTATGTTCATAAAATGGTATTTGATGGTAATTTATTTACTATTTTTTTAGGGATTAGAGATGTAAGTTCAATCTAGTGTGAGTGATGTTAAACAAAATATAATTAACTATCTACATGCATATGTGCTAATGACTTTATTATTAAACTTTGAGAAATTCAATCTTTTCTTCTGTTGGAAATACAGTTTGGTGTTTGTGGTGTTGTTGTGGCAGCAACAAGAGCAGCGGTGGATGCCTCAGCTGCATTTTTATTTAAATATATATTATACAATTATGGCGGTTACAACCGTCCTAGTTTTAATAAAATATACACTATATAATTATGGCGGTTACACCCGTCGCTATGTTTCTAATAAAATATATATTATATAATTATGGCGGTTACACCCGTCGCTATGTTTCTAATAGAATATATATTGTATAATTATGGCGGTTACAACCGTCGTTATTTTTATTTGAAATAAAAATCAGTAAGCAAATTAAGACGGTTAGAAACCGTCATAACGTAGAGATTACGTCAGTTAAATATCCTTCGTGAGTATAACGGCGGTTTGTATGACAGTTTTCACAACCGTCGCTATTTGGCCTCGCGACGCACGATTCAACGACAGTACTGAAACCGTCGTAACTCAGAAATTGTGACGGTTCTAACTGTCGTAATCTGCCAAAATGAACTGTCGCAATTTGCCAATTTTCTTGTAGTGTCTTATCTCTAAAAAGTGACAAAAAGATCCTTTAATTTGTTAAATTGTACCACGTTTGTCCTTCTGTCAGCAACCGTTATCAAAGTCAAGTTAGCATACACATGTGGAGCTTAGCTTGGGTGACTCATCTGCCATGTAGGATGTGTTTGCATAAAGTGTATACTAAGGAGTCTCATTACTAGTTGTACGAATGTTGGTGAAAATTAGAAAGGAGGTACCCTAGCGCAGCCATTGAAGCTTGAAGCATTGAAGCATAATCCATTTCTGAAGCATAATCCATTTCTGAAGCATAATCCACCAGGTATTCGATTTTACAATTTGATATGTTATTCGATTGCAGTTACTTTAAAATTTATTTGTTTTAGGGTTGGTGGATTTAGGGTTTGTATGTTTTAGGGTTTTTCGTAAAAGTTACTGATTTAGGGTTATTTGACTTCGATTAGGGATTTTTGTCAGTAGAGATGAGTGAGTACCTGAGTCTTACAATTCACCACAGTGGTGCATTTGTGGATGACGAGCTAAGTGTATACGAAGGGGGAGAGATTGCAGAATTGAAAATAGATGTTGATAGATGGAGCTATTTTGAACTACTAGGTTGTTTTAAGGATCTAGGTTACACCTGTATTGGGAAAATTTACTATAAGGATCCACAATTTGGGATGAGCACCTTGGTTGATGACAAAGGAGCCCTAGAGATTGTTGATTTGTCTAGGGTTCACCTTAGGGTTGACATATACATCACACACATATTGTCACAACCTGATTTTTATGATGGTCCAATTGATGAAGTAGAAGCAGATGTGATGGAAGAGGATGACACTGAAAAAGTGCTTGCTGCAATGCTTGAGGAAGTTAATGCTAAGGTGAATAATACTGATCCCTTGAATGATACAACTCCAAGGATGGAAGAGGAAGTTTTGAATTAGAATGAAGGGGATAACATTGATCCTGTGAATAATTCTGATACTGATCCTGTGAATTTGAATGCTGAGGTGAATAGTTCTGATCCTGTGAATCCGAATGCTGAGAATGAAGGGGATAATACTGATGTTAGTGAGGATGATAGTGATGATGAAAACTTCAATTATGACAGTGCAATGGAAGTTGGTTTTGATGATGAATCAGATGAGTTTGATGATGAGGAGGGTGATGTGATGGAATCTGTGAATGATCAAGAGGGGAAGATGAATAAGGGTAAAGAAAAGTGTGAAGATAAAGTTAATGATAATGAAAGTGATGATTTACAAAGTGGGTGTGAAAGTGATGATACTAGTGATGTTGTTAGGAAAAAGTACCCTATTTTTAAATTACAGAAAGACATGTCAAAATTCAAATGGGAGATTGGGATGTATTTCACAACCAAGGCTGATTTTAAAGAAGCTATAGCATCATATGTTGTGCAATCTGGCAGAGGTCTTAGGTACATTAAGAATGACAAGGTAAGGGTGAGGGTTAGATGCAAGGAAGGATATGATTGGGAAGCCTACTGTGCAAAGTTACCTAATGAGGATTCTTGGCAACTAAGGAAGATCATAGAATACCATAGTTGTAGTAGATAGTACAATGTAAAGCTGATGAGTACAAAATGGTTAAGTAAGAGGCTACAGAACTCACTGAAATCCAATCCAAGATTGAAGCTTAGGGACATAAAGGAAAAGGCACACAAAAAATGGAATGTAGGTGTTAGCAAGCAAAAGGCCATAAGAGCAAGATTTGCTGCTAGAGACATGGTAGATGGTTCTTTTCTTGGGGACTATACAAGGATCTATGACTATTGCCATGAACTTTTGAGATCTAACCCAGGTTCTACTGTGAAAGTCAATGTGCATCCTGTACTAGAGGGTTCTGCAGATCAGAGACCATATTTTAAGAGGTTGTACATTTGCTTGGCTGCTTGTAAGTGAAGGAAAATTGCGATCTAAACGCAGCGGAAAACAAAAAATTTCCTTTAGTGATCCTTACGAATGAGCATGGTCAGTGATAGAATCGTTACCTCTTTGTGGCGATTCAGATCTTTGATGCAGCGATCACAAGCGTTGATGAAGTGCAACGCCTCTACTCAGTCCACACGAACAGCTTCCGGTCACAGTGCTAGCTGCTTACGAACGGAATTATTTGAGTGAGAATCAAAAACGAAATTGCATCAAGTAAAAGCTTCATCACAAGGGTTCCTTTTATAGACTCTCTTGTGGGCTGCGGGCTAAAAGCCCAATTCACATGATCCATATAATATTATATATTATTATAATAACTATTATTATAATAAATATATTTATTTTATTATTATTTTATAACCATTATAAAATAACAATAATTATTATTATATTATCCGAATTTCTATTTTTCACTTAAGTGCACCGTACCTTACGGTGTTCCTTTGATTTCTCTATCTCTCATCAAACTGTCCTTATGTGTGTGACCCTGTAGGATTTCGTAACGTTGGTAATTATATTAAATTATATATTTAACATAATAAACAGTGAGCGGTATCTAGCAACACATCACTGCTACCCAAGTCACGAAAATTTCATGTGATCTGACAAAACCTTTTTCGTGATAATATATGTTTGTACAATTACCCTTTTGCCCCTATGTCTATATTGAACACAAGGCATACACTGTGTCATCCTTGTCCAGTTCAATATTGGGCCCTTAGACATTTCTCCTGTTATGCAGGATTGGCAAATTCCATCTAGGACACTCATGTCCCTCAGCATGCTTCGTGGAGTGCCCATCAACTGTCTTTATGATCATCCAGTTACGGATAATGTTTGATCAGCAATAAAGCACCCGACTCTACATCTAGGGTCCATAGTGGTTTCAGGTCGAAGGGTGGTAATACACCATTATCACCATGAGAATAACTTATGACACTTTGCATAACATACTATGTAGTATTCTCATAGCGGGTCAATCCGGTATAAATATTACTCCTAATATTTATACCTATGTCAAGACTTGATAACTCTTTATCCATGATCCATGAGATGTGATCATCAGTCTATCTTCATAATAGTCTCAATGCTTTAATGTTATCCCACTTTGCAATAAAGCTTGACTACGGATATTTTAAGAATAATGTCTTTATGTTTAATGGGATCTCATGATTAAGTCACACTTAACATTTCATTAAACAGACTAACTATTCTAGGGACTTTATTATTCTGAAAGACAAACATAATAAAGAAATGCCTTTTATTATTAAACGAATAATCCGATACAAGTACCAAAAAGTATTGGCCTCTAGGGCTTACACCAACAATCTCCCACTAGCACTAGAGCCAATTAGGCATACCCTTAATACCCATAGATCTAGTATGACCATCATGCTTCTGTTGCGCAAGAGGCTTTGTTAATGGGTCAGCGATATTGTCAAGTGTAGGTACTTTGCATATCTTCACATCTCCCCGATCGATTATCTCTCGAATGAGGTGATAACGCCTAAGTATGTGTTTGGATCGTTGGTGAGATCTAGGCTCCTTAGCTTGTGCGATAGCACCATTGTTATCACAATATAAACCAATGGGATCCACAATGCTTGGGACTATGCCAAGTTCACTAATGAACTTCTTGATCCAAACAGCTTCCTTTGCTGCATTTGAGGCAGCAATATACTCGGCCTCAGTTGTAGAATCAGCAACTGTTTCCTGCTTTGAACTTTTCCAGCTCACAGCGCCACCATTGAGACAGAACACATAACCAGATTGTGATCTAAAATCATCCTTATCTGTCTGGAAGCTAGCATCAGTGTAACCAATTACATCAAGCTCTTCCTGACCTCCATATATCAAGAATGAATCCTTAGTCCTTCTCAAGTACTTAAGGATATTCTTGACAGCTACCCAGTGAGCATCACCGGGATCAGATTGGTACCTACTCGTTGCACTTAATGCATACGAGACATCTGGTCGAGTACATAACATGGCATACATGATAGATCCTATTGCAGATGCATATGGAATCTTATTCATGCGATCCCTTTCTTCCTTAGTTGAAGGGGATTGTGTTTTTGATAAACACAGACCATGTTGCATAGGTATGAATCCTTTCTTGGAATCATGCATATTAAAGCGTCTCAACACTTTATCTATGTATGTACTCTGACTTAGGCCAAGCAGTTTTTGTGATCTATCTCTATAGATCCTAATTCCTAATATATAGGCTGCTTCACCTAGGTCTTTCATAGAAAAACAATTCCCTAACCAAGTCTTCACTTGTTGCAAGGTAGGGACATCGTTTCCAATGAGTAATATGTCATCTACATATAATACCAGAAACACGATCATGCTCCCACTAACCTTCTTGTAGACACAAGGTTCATCTTCATTTTTGATGAATCCATATTGTTTTACGGTTTCATCAAAACGAAGATTCCAGCTTCTGGAAGCTTGCTTCAATCCATAGATTGATCGCTGTAACTTGCATATCTTTTGGGCATCTTGTGGTATGTCAAATCCTTCAGGTTGTGTCATGTACACATCCTCAAGAAGATTCCCATTAAGGAAAGCAGTTTTGACATCCATCTGCCATATTTCATAATCATGATATGCAGCGATGGCAAGTAAAATCCGAACAGATTTAAGCATTGCAACTGGTGAAAAGGTTTCATCATAGTCAACCCCATGAATTTGTTTATAGCCTTTTGCAACCAGTCTTGCTTTATAGGTATGTACCTTACCATCCATGTCAGTCTTCTTCTTGAAGACCCACTTGCATCCTATAGGGTTAACTCCTATAGGAGGTTCTACCAAGGTCCAAACCTGGTTTGTGTACATGGAATCCATTTCAGATTTCATGGCTTCTAGCCACTTCTCAGACTCAGGACCAGTTATGGCCTCTTTGTAGGTCACAGGCTCATCTTGATCCATGAGTAATATATCACCCTGATCACTTATGAGATATCCATATCTCTCAGGTTGGTGACGTGTCCTGCTTGACCTACGCTGGTCTTGTTCTACTTGAGCAGGTTGCTCTTCCACAACTACTTGTGTTTCCTGCTCTAGTTCCTCCATAGGTGTTTCAATGTTTTGTGATTCTTGAATTTCTTCAAGCTCTATTTTCCTCCCACTGTTTCCTTTGGAAATAAAATCCCTTTCCAGAAAGACTCCAGTTCGAGCGACAAACACTTTGCCCTCAGAAGGATTGTAGAAGTAATATCCTCTTGTTTCTTTAGGATACCCCACAAATAAGCATTTGTCAGATTTGGGCTCAAGCTTGGTTGAAATTTGTCGTTTGACGTAAACTTCGCAACCCCAAATCTTCATGTAAGACATATGTGGTTTCTTACCACTCCATATCTCATATGGTGTCTTATCAACCTTTTTGGATGGAACACGGTTAAGTGTGTAAGCTGCTGTTAATAATGCATGTCCCCAAAAGGAGTTTGGAAGATCGGCGTGACTCATCATGGATCGGACCATGTCTAACAAGGTTCGATTTCTTCTCTCAGATACACCATTCCATTGTGGTGTTCCAGGAGGAGTAAGTTGGGATAGAATCCCATACTCTTTTAGATGGTCATCAAATTCTAGGCTTAAATATTCACCGCCTCGATCTGATCGAAGAACTTTAATATTCTTCCCTAGTTGGTTTTGTACTTCATTCTTGAATTCCTTGAACTTTTCAAAGGACTCAGATTTGTGTTTCATTAAATACACATATCCGTATCTACTGAAGTCATCAGTGAAAGTGATGAAGTACTGAAAACCTCCTCTGGCTGGTATGTTCAGTGGTCCACATACATCAGTATGTATGAGTGCCAAAAGATCATTAGCCCTTTCACCTTTTCCTGTGAATGGGGACTTTGTCATCTTTCCAATTAAACAAGATCTGCATGTGTCATATGATTCATAATCAAAAGAGTCCAAGAGTCCATCTTTATGGAGTTTGGAAATGCGTTTCTCATTTATGTGGCCTAATCGACAGTGCCAAAGGTAAGTTGGATTCAACTCATTAGGTTTCAACCTTTTAGTATTAATGTTATAAATTGGCATTTCAAGATCAAGGACATATAGTCCATTATTCATTTTTGCAGTAGCATAGAATATATCATTCAAATAAATGGAGCAACAATTGTTCTTTATTATGAATGAAAAACCAAACTTGTCCAAACAAGAAACGGAAATAATATTCCTGCTAATTGTAGGTACATAATAACAGTTCTCTAACTGAATTATTAAACCACTAGGTAAAGTTAAAACATAAGTTCCTACAGCTAAAGCAACAACCTTTGCTCCATTGCCAACTCGTAGGTCAACTTCACCTTTTGCCAAATCTCTACTCCTTTTTAGCCCCTGCACATTAGTACAAATGTGAGAACCGCATCCAGTATCTAATACCCATGATGCAGAAGTAGATAAATTAATTTCAATAACAAAAATACCTGAATTTGAAGTCTCTACTCCATTTTTCTTATCTTCCAGGTACTTTGGGCAATTTCTCTTCCAATGTCCGGTCTTACCGCAATGGAAGCAAGTGCCCTCCTTTGCTATTCCTCCACTAGGCTTCAAAACAGGAGGAGTGGGTTTGGGTTTGGCAACTTCCTTGCCTTTCCCTCTACCACCCTGTTTGATGGGCCTCTTGTTCTGTTTCTTTCCATTACTGACCATCAGAATAGATTTCCCTTTTGTCTTCATATTCTGCTCAGCAGTTCTCAACATGCCTAGCAGTTCTGGAAGACTTTTGTCCAAGTCATTCATATTGAAATTCAGGACAAACTGACTGAAGCTCTCTGGCAACGATTGCAAGATCAGATCAATCGCAAGTTCTTTTCCAAGGGGAAACCCTAATCTGTCAAGGTTCTCCACATACCCAATCATCTTGAGTACATGGGGACTTACAGGGGCTCCCTCAGCTAACTTGTTGTTAAAAAGGGACTTTGAAACCTGAAACCTCTCATTTCTTGCTTGCTCTTGATAAAGCATTTTCAGATGTCCGATCATATCGAACGCAGACATGTTCTCGTGTTGCTTTTGCAACTCAGAGTTCATGGTAGCAAGCATGAGGCAAGCGATTTCATTGGCATCATCGAAATGCTTCTTATAAGCATCTCTTTCTGCCTTTGATGCAGAACTAGGAGGTTCCTCCTCAGGAACTGGTGTCTCCAAGACATACAGCTTCTTATCGTGCTTGAGGACAATCCTCAGATTACGGTGCCAATCCAGGAAATTTGTCCCAGACAATTTTTCTTTATCTAGGATGGATCGCAAAATATTGTTCGATGTGTTTGTTGTCATGGTAATCTACAAGAGAAATATGAAAATATAAGTATCATTAAAACAACATATTTAATTAGGCCTTTAATCAAATATGCTCCCACTATTTTATTCAAAACAAATGACCCTCATCATTTGATTCGGAAAATCCCGTTGGAAGACTTTCTAGTGGGTCGAGATCCATGTTTCACTTTGTTTTAAGTCAGCGTTAGGCTGATTACACAAAACTAAGTTATTTAGGTAGGAACTCCTTCCAATTGTATCTCATACAACTCTCGAATATTTTCAATTGGGTGAATAACTCCTTATTCTGATCCATCACATGAATCATTCCCAATTCTTGCTTCTAAACATGTATAATCTTATTATAATTTGTTTAGTTAAGTTTGACCCATTGTTTTAGCAATTGGATATTACAATTATCCCATCACACCTTACTAATATAGAACATGCACCTCGCGTAGGCGAAACCTACAATGCTCGATACTAGTCTTGATGAGTGCTAAAAATTGGAAAGCATAAACTTAATATTTAATTTTGAGGGAATTTGTTATTAGTTTGATCTCACCGGCTTAACATGCAAAACGTCTCTCACATGCATCAACATACAATTACATGCATCAACATACATATAAAAAGATACAATTATGGCCCCTAACGCAATTGTTCTCTCAAGCCAATGAGAGAACCTAAGCTAACCTAATAACGATCTAAGCTTCTCCAAGCATGATCTCCAAGGTTATCCTCCTTTAATATTGAATACTTCTTTTTTCTTCATAACATAATATTACATTACATATAAGAAAACTCGTTTTACATACGAGGGAGTGAGATGAGAAAAGAAGTTACATAAAGAGATTGAGAGAGAGGCACGACACGCAGGCCGTATTTAAAAATCCCAAAACAATAATAAAGGATAAACTAAGGCCATAACTGATCACCACAAATAAATAATAATAAACACACTTTTATTATTAGTTTAAAATTCCGATAATTAAATAAACTAAATTAAATTTCGGCTGATTGATCACACTTTGTCAGGGGCAGCGCCCCGGCGAAAAATTTTATGAACACTTCATTGTATTTCACGTCGTTTCCTGCACAACTTTTGTGCATTTACAACCCCAACCGGAAAAGTCTGCGGCAATACAACACTTGTACTGCCATTAATCTTAATGCAACAATTTCATGCCGTCAAACACAACTCGATTGATAACTCAATATGATAGATCAACATGTCATTGCTTCACCATACTAACGTCGGATTCCGAAGCGAATGAAAATGATGATCTTTCAAAAGAATTACAATCCTTATGTGATTGAATGGATGAAATCAAAACAGTATATCCCATATACCATCTTTGCATCAGAATTTCTTATATCTTATATAAAAGTGATCGATCTAATTGTGTAACCTATGGATGATCAATGTATCGCACAACTTCACCATACTAATGTCGGTTTCTGAAGCATAATCAACATCAATCATCCAAATCGTACACAACAGATGCCAAATTTAATTAATCGTTTATTGTTAAATTCGTTCTGTGTTTTAATCGAATCAAATACAGAAAAAAAACGGAAATTTAACAGCTATCAGATCCATGGTTTCGTAAGTGGCTCTGATACCACTGAAGGAAAATTGCGATCTAAACGCAGCGGAAAACAAAAATTTTCCTTTAGTGATCCTTACGAATGAGCATGGTCAGTGATAGAATCGTTACCTCTTTGTGGCGATTCAGATCTTTGATGCAGCGATCACAAGCGTTGATGAAGTGCAACGCCTCTACTCAGTCCACACGAACAGCTTCCGGTCACAGTGCTAGCTGCTTACGAACGGAATTATTTGAGTGAGAATCAAAAACGAAATTGCATCAAGTAAAAGCTTCATCACAAGGGTTCCTTTTATAGACTCTCTTGTGGGCTGCGGGCTAAAAGCCCAATTCACATGATCCATATAATATTATATATTATTATAATAACTATTATTATAATAAATATATTTATTTTATTATTATTTTATAACCATTATAAAATAACAATAATTATTATTATATTATCCGAATTTCTATTTTTCACTTAAGTGCACCGTACCTTACGGTGTTCCTTTGATTTCTCTATCTCTCATCAAACTGTCCTTATGTGTGTGACCCTGTAGGATTTCGTAACGTTGGTAATTATATTAAATTATATATTTAACATAATAAACAGTGAGCGGTATCTAGCAACACATCACTGCTACCCAAGTCACGAAAATGTCATGTGATCTGACAAAACCTTTTTCGTGATAATATATGTTTGTACAATTACCCTTTTGCCCCTATGTCTATATTGAACACAAGGCATACACTGTGTCATCCTTGTCCAGTTCAATATTGGGCCCTTAGACATTTCTCCTGTTATGCAGGATTGGCAAATTCCATCTAGGATACTCATGTCCCTCAGCATGCTTCGTGGAGTGCCCATCAACTGTCTTTATGATCATCCAGTTACGGATAATGTTTGATCAGCAATAAAGCACCCGACTCTACATCTAGGGTCCATAGTGGTTTCAGGTCGAAGGGTGGTAATACACCATTATCACCATGAGAATAACTTATGACACTTTGCATAACATACTATGTAGTATTCTCATAGCGGGTCAATCCGGTATAAATATTACTCCTAATATTTATACCTATGTCAAGACTTGATAACTCTTTATCCATGATCCATGAGATGTGATCATCAGTCTATCTTCATAATAGTCTCAATGCTTTAATGTTATCCCACTTTGCAATAAAGCTTGACTACGGATATTTTAAGAATAATGTCTTTATGTTTAATGGGATCTCATGATTAAGTCACACTTAACATTTCATTAAACAGACTAACTATTCTAGGGACTTTATTATTCTGAAAGACAAACATAATAAAGAAATGCCTTTTATTATTAAACGAATAATCCGATACAAGTACCAAAAAGTATTGGCCTCTAGGGCTTACACCAACAGTAAGGAGAGTTTTAAATTATGTAGACATTTCATTGGGCTAGATGGTTGTTTTTTGAAAGGGTTGTGTGGAGGGCAAATCTTGGCAGCAATTGGTAGAGATCCAAATGATCAAATGCTACCAATAGCATTTGCTGTGGTTGAAAGTGAAAATAAAGATAGCTGAACTTGGTTCTTGGAGCTTCTTATTGATGATCTAGGTGGGAGAGAAAGGTGTCTCACATACACCTATATATCTGATCAACAAAAGGTAAATATGGTACTTATGTAATTATGTTATAAGTTATGTTCACTTATATGGTACTTATGTAATTATGTTATAAGTTATGTTCACTTATAGGTCCTTATGTTATTTGTACTAACTTATGGAATTTTTGTTGCACTAAGGGTTTATTACCTGCCATGGATGAGTTTCTACCTGGAGTTGAGCAAAGATTTTGTGTCAGACATCTTTATAATAATTTCAGGAAAAAAATTCCAGGCAAGAAACTCAAGGAAATTATCTGGAAAGCTGCAAAGTCCATATATTACCAAGCTTGGGAAAGAGAGATGAAAGGGATGAAGGATATCAATGTGGAAGCATACAAGCACATGATCAGCACTCCACCAAGATATTGGAGCAGATCATATTTCAAGACTCATAACAAATGTGATGCAGTCCTCAACAATATGTCTGAGGCATTCAATAGTGTTATTCTGGATTCAAGAGCTAAACCACTAATTACTATGGTGGAAGAAATAAGGATATATATGATGGAGAGATGGGCAAACAATAGGATGAGGTATCAGAATCTGGATGATGGGGAAGTCCTACCAAACATAAGAAAGAAAGTTGAAAAAACAAGCTCTTACACCAACCTTTGGATTGTCAGGTATATGAATTGTTTTGTGCTTATAGTAGA
Source organism: Lathyrus aphaca (assembly GCA_963966055.1). NCBI lineage: Eukaryota > Viridiplantae > Streptophyta > Magnoliopsida > Fabales > Fabaceae > Lathyrus > Lathyrus aphaca. Next base: position 1,467,113 of record OZ014520.1, read on the forward strand.
TTGTCAGGTATATCAATTTTGTTTTGTTGCTTATAGTAGATTATTAGTAATTGGTATATGAATTGATTTCTGTTTTGTGCTTATAGTTGCTTATTAGTGAATTGATTTCTGTTTTGTGCTTATAGTTGCTTATTAGTGAATTGATTTCTGTTTTGTGCTTATAGTTGCTTATTAGTGAATTGATTTCTGTTTTGTGCTTATAGTTGCTTATTAGTGAATTGATTTCTGTTTTGTGCTTATAGTTGCTTATTAGTGAATTGATTTCTGTTTTGTGCTTATAGTTGCTTATTAGGGAATTGATTTCTGTTTCGTGCTTATAGTTGCTTATTAGTGAATTGATTTCTGTTTTGTGCTTATAGTTGCTTACTAGTGAATTCAATTTTGTTTTGTGCTTATAGTTGCTTATTAGTGAATTGATTTCTGTTTTGTGCTTATAGTTGCTTACTAGTGAATTGATTTTTGTTTTGTGCTTATAAGATGGCTTCTGAACATATTTTTGAGGTGAGGCATCTAGAAAACCAAGCAGATAAATTCAGTATAGACCTTAAGGAGCAAAGTTGTTCATGTAGAAGATGGGAGCTGACAGGGCTACCTTGTGTGCATGCCTTATCAGCTATGAAGAGTAGAAACTACAACATTGCTGACTACATTCCAGAATATTATAGAAAGGAGAGATACATGGAGGTCTATGACTTTGTGATTTTTCCAGTTAACGGTTCTAATTTGTGGGCCAGAACTGAATATCCAGATGTGCAGCCTCCTAAGTATAGGAAGATGCCTGGAAGGCCAAAGAAAAGAAGAAATTTAGAGCAAGGTGAGATTGATGGTTCAGACAAGAAGATGAGAAGGACTGGGTTTAATGTTAGGTGTAGCAGGTGCAAAAAAGCAGGTCATAATAAACTGACCTGCAAGGACCACACCAGTCAGCAGGTATCACAAGGCCAGCCATCTGAAGCATCTGTTCAGCAACCTCAGCAACCATCACAATCTCAGCAGCCATCATAGCAACCATCACAATCTCAGCAACCATCACAGTCTCAGCAGCCATCACAGTCTCAGGACCAATCACAGTCTCAGCAACCATCTCAAGTTCAACCTCAGCATAATTCAAGGAAAACCAAGCAAGATCAAGGAAGGCCAAACAAGCTATCTTATAGAAGGCCAACTAAGCATTTCATGCCCCTAGGCCCAACCACCAGGACGAGTGCAACCAAGACTGCTGTAGGCCCAACAACAAGGAGAAATACACCAACAAAGAGATCAACCAAGACTTGGAAACCTTAGGACATATGTCAATGTTAAGAATTCTGTCAATGTTAAGATATATGTGTTTTGTCAATGTTAAGACAATCATGTCAATGTTAAGTAAGACAATTCTGTCAATGTTAAGTGTTTTGTCAATTATGATAAGCAATTATGTAAGAATTCTGTTTTGTCAATGTTATGTAAGAATTATGTAAGACATATGGTTTTGTCAATGTTAGAATTCTGTTTTGTCAATTATGATAACATAATTATGTTTAGTTCTATCAATGTTACATTTCTGTAGCAATTATTTCAATTATGTTTAGCAATTATGTCAATTATGTTTAGCTGATAACAAATGCTAACATTATGGTACTGTCAACATAACAATAGTAACTACCATTGATCACAAATAATCCATTACATTTGACAACAACAACAACAATTTGACAACAAATTAATTCAACAACAACAATTTCCTAAAGCATTCTAAAAACAGTGAGAACAAATTGATTCAACAACATCCTAAAGGATTCTAAAAACAACTACAACAAGGCCTATGAACAAAATCAATTTCCAGAATTTTATCAACTTCATGAGCTTCTTCATGTCATTTCCCATTTTGCTTATTTGTTTCCCATATTCTTCAATAGTCACTTGAGCCTTTGCCACTGACTTTGAGAGCTTCTCAATTCTATCCATCAAATATTGCTCCTTCTCATCTCCAACCTCTTCAAAATACCATCCAAAGTACCCACAACCAGCATTGCTTGATCCCTGCAAAATACCATCTTCAACATCAACCATTTTAAAACACAAATACAGCTACAGATTTTAAACAAACATACATATGACATACCTTAAAATTAGGACATCCCCAAAAATGTTTCCCATAGTTCTTCAATGTTGTGGCCATACGAAGAACAGCTAAATCCCCACAGTGACATATAGGTTTCCAAGTTGTGCTTGTGTTAACATTCGATTCTTCCTTCGAAGAACACCCACCATAACCGTGTTTTGCTTTCATCACTGGCGTTGGCGTCGACCCACTGGATTTCATCTTCGTGACTCTATGATTTTACTATTTCTTGAATCAATTTAGGGATGGATGAAGAGAAATTTTCGCATAAACCCTAGAAAAGGAGGAAAATGAAGATTCTCAGTTTAAAGGAGGAAGATGAAGCCATGTCAGTTGCCACCTATACAAAAGTTAACGTCTGTTTGGGGGTGGTGGACGGAAAGGATCTATTTGGTACAATTTAACAAATTAAAGGATCTTTTTGTCACTTTTTAGAGATAAGGGACCATATTGGACCCAGTGATGGAGTTAAAGGACTATTTTGGGTATTTTGCCTTTAAATAATTATTCGGATAATTCTTTTCATTAATATTTTTTAATTAATAAATTTATTTTATCAATTAACTTTTTTATAAATATATTTTAAATATTATAAATTTTAAAATGCTAATTTTGTACCTTTAGCCCATTAAAGACAACGTATTTGCATCTTAACTCAATTATTTCAATAGTTAAGTTTGTTTAGTCTATATAAACACCAAATTTTTCTTCAAACAATGTGAGACTTTTCAAAATAAAGATCCAAACTAAAGCAGAATTTCTTCATTTTGACTTGGATAACAGATTTTTACGCCGATCATTACCTATCAGACCTAGATTTTTAGGTTTTATAAAGGCACTAACCTCTTCATTTATTCATTTTGAAAATATTTTCCTTTGAAATTCTTGTTTGCACCATTTGCAAGCTCACGTCGAACTCACTTTCAAGTCTCGTCAAGTTCAACCCTATTTTTACCTTTTAGGTACGAGTTTTACTCTTTTATTTCTGTACCTTCTTTGATGGTGATTATTAGAGATTTAGATAAGGATGGAAACCTAATAGAGCCCTTAAATTGTGATCAGCGCATGGAGATGTTGGAATCACTATTTTAGGCATGTGTTATGTCTTAATGGAACACTGGATTGCAAATTAATGGAGTTAGATTTGTTTGGAAGTTATGAGAGCACGACCAGTTCGATAGTGATAGTTTAAGTAGTGGTGATAGAAATTCATTTTTTTCCCTTTTGTTTTCTCAAGAAAACAACTAATGGGGGTCAACACTTACAAGCAACCTAATTTGGAATATTTGGAGACCTACTGCCTCTCAAAGAATATGGTAGCCTCCTTCCAGATATGCTTAGACTTTTCTATGACAAAATATGAGGGCGATGTCATTTTGAAGGCATGCTATGGAGAATAAAGGACCAACATAGTTTCTCATACTAACTTGCATCGTCCTTTTTGTTGGACTTGAGACTTCACACACAGTAGAGGGTGAATTGTGTGGTTTGGAAAAACGGGGTTTTGAAAAACTTTCAAGAATAAAATCAGAGTTTAAAGACATTTTAAAAACTTTGCAACGGAAAATAATATGTAGTAAATTTAAAAAATGAGGGAAGAAGGAGAACCGCGAGAATTATATAGGTTCACTAAAAAAACGACTTAGTCATATCCCCAAGAATTAATCTTGGGAGCTTTTACATTGAGAATTTTTAGTTGGAAAAGCTCACAAACTTCCATATATAAGGATTGGTGGTTGATCTTCAACCAATAAATATAAGACGATAGATATGGGCGTTTGTGTCTTTTCTTTAAAGTAAACTTAGGAGTGAAGTGGTCAATCTTCCTTCCTAATGTTGGATTGAAAAGGTTAATCTTCTTTCCTCAAACACGATCCTTGGAACAGTTAGTCTTCAAGTTCAAAATTCTTTCAGCTCAATACCTTGGCTTTACACAGGATAACCAAAAATCAGTGAGATTTTAACATCGGCCTGATCTTAAACATATGAAGGTTTTAATATATGGTTAAGCTTCAACATATCTTGGTATTAACACTAGGTTGATCAAAAACCTATGAGATTTTATCACGGGTTGATCTCCAACCTAAGCTAAGACTGAATCAAACAATCCCAAAAGGCTTTTTATGTGTTTACACTACTACGGAAGACTTATACAACAACAATTGGAAAAAGGATACCATCATGTGTGATTGATCGTTGTTACGTAGTGTGTGGTTGTATATGTGTTACTTAGGATCACAGTCGTATGAACATTGTAGATAATTTGAAAGCGCGCGACATATAATCATGGTTACTTTAACCAACTGCTGTAATATATTAAGGCTCTCGGGTTTGATTAACATTGCATGTCTGGTATATATATTATTTTGGACATTGTTCACTCTAGAACCACGATAATATTTAACAATTGTTGTTAAATTATCTGTTTTTCAAATAAATAAATAAATTGCTTTTAGAAATTTTTCCATTTTTTAACTTGTATTTTTGTGAACAATATCAGAACAGAAACATCAATTTTATCACTACTACGAAACGCGCAAACAACAACGCCCAGATCACCACGGTTCTTCCAAACAATGTGGTGACATCTCTAAACTCAGACGCTAACTTTTTATTTTATTTTTTAATTATAAATTTTTAGGGTATAATAACAGTTGACATTATAACCGATATGATACAATCAATCTTTCATGAATTCGAATCTTAGCTCTCTCAAAAAAATTGTTCATTTTACGTTAAGGCGTTACTTTCTATTTTATTTATTTTTAAATAAATAATAAAAGGAATATCACTACGGTTATTATGAGTAATTGTTGTGATACAATTTAAAGTATTATCACGATTTTACTTTCTAATCGTGATTATAAGTGATATTGTTTTACTATATAAGGCAAAGTATTTATCGTTCATCAGTAACTCTAGCATTCATCTCACATTTTTTCTTTCTAACAGTTGTTTCTCTCAAATGAAAACCCTAATTTCAACCTTCAGATTATTCTCCACCAATCTCTATGATACTCTTTAATCATATTCCGGTTCCTTTATTAAAATTATTCTTCGATTTCGTTTACATTTATTGTTAAAAATGGGTTCTAATTTTTTTATTTGCTTGATGTTTTCTCTGTTTCAGATTCGTCTTCGATTTTGTTTACATTTATTGTTTAAAATGGGTTTTAAAAATTAAGTTATATTTGAAAACCAACTTATATCAATCAATGTTTTCCGAATTGCAAATGTTTTATCATTCATCTCACGTTCCTTTTACATATTTAGGATGTGGTTCAATGACCTAAATCCTTCATTATATTTGTATCTTCTCTTGTAGTTTAATTCGAATAACAACAATTTATTGATATTATTCAAATTAAAATAAAATAGAAGGAATTGATGTCTTGAAGGACTCAAACCATTGAACCACATTCTATATGTAAAGGAATGTGAAATGAATGATAAGACACGAGCAATTTGGAAAACAGTGATTTGAGTAAGTTGGTTTTCAAGAATATATCACAACAGTAATCAATCACAACCGTTGTTAAGAACCAAGTAATGTATATATCATAATGGTTGTTAAGCATAAATGTTGTGATATATCACACGCTTTCCAAAATACAACAACGGTCCCATGACCGTGATTATAAGTAGTGGATTTACAACAACACTATACATAACAATGCCTTGACCTGAGTGATTATATGTACTTTCCAACCGTTGTTGAATGAGTTTTCTATAGTAGTGTATCATGTATTGGAAAAAAAACAAGTCCCACATTGGCTAAAGATAGAACTCATAAATGTTTATATAAAGTGGCACCCCTCACCTTACATACCAGTTTTATAGGATTGAGTTAGGACAGATTCTAATTCTATCATAGTATCAGAACCCATCAATTCGGGTCATCCACCATTTATATATATGCATCAAGCTCAAGTTGTATTGGGCGTAAGGGGTGTATTGGAAAAATCAAGTCCCATATATCGATAATTCGGGTCACCCACCATTTATATCCACGCATTAGGCCCAATAGTGTTGGGTGTGAGTGGTGTATTAGAAAAAAACTCGTCTCATATTGGCTAAAGATAAAACTCATAAAGGGTTTACATAAACTGATACATCTCACCTTACCAACCAGTTTTGTAGGGTTGGGTTAGGTCAAACTCTAATTATATTATCATGTAACAAAAAAATTATTTACTTTTTCAATTCCAAAAACTATTATATACATCATCAAACTCAAATGTCTACAAATTCTTTGCAGGTTGCAGAAAGATAGGGGGTTTAAATGTTGGGAGTGAGAGTTGTTTTGAAAATAATTTGTTTCACTTGTTCTCTTTTATTTTTAACGTCAAATTACATCTAAGAGAGTCGTTGGTTGTGTGTACCAGTGACACATGTCACCGGTTGTTGTGTTTTGTTCCATGCGTGTATCCTTGTTTCCCATATTGTGCACCCTTTCCCTGAATTGCTTGATATGTGTCAATGGTAGAATTTTTTAACGTTTTGATGAACATAATTGCTAGAGGTCAATCGTCATTGAACAGGGTCCATATCATGAACTTCTTGACCCTTCCCTCCTGCGTGGGCTCCAATTGCTTGGGTCAAGGTCCGTTTTTTTAAACACACCCCTCATTTTCTTACTGATTTCCAGCCCATTTTTGGGTTTATTTTTATTTCATTATTTATTTTGTTTATTTATTTATTTATTTTCTTATTATCATTTTTATTGATTTATTATTATTTTGTTAAATATTCCAAAAATATAAAAAAAACATTTTATATTAATTAATTAATTTAAATAGTAATATTTAATTTTATTAATTGATTTGTTAATTAATTTTATTAAATAATTTTATTTAGTTTAGTTAATTAATTATCTTTTGTTCGATTTTATTTGTATGGTGTATGCGTATGCCCTTGCTCAGTATTTAGTTGTATGATAATGATGTATGACTTGTATGAACTTGAATGTTATTTTCGCATTTCGACCATAAATTGTTAAGTAAAAAATGAATGCGATCACCTTAAGACTAATTTCAAAAGATAATTTAATTTCTTGGTCCAACACCAAGTAAATATTTTTACACACGTATCCATGCACACACGTAAGTCGATTGTTCTACGATCGCCATCCAACACTGTCTTTACTCTTCACACTTTCTCGACTTTTCAATTTTATCAAATGAATGCATCACGCTTGTCTTCCATAGCTAGTCTTTCATCCAAGCACACTTGATCCATATATCAAGTTCTAAACCCTAAATTGATCGCACCGTGCATCGTAATTTACCTTAACTTAGTCGAAGTAGGTCCTCATAAACCCTAAAACTCATAAGCGAATACGTTGTATTGATGTGCGGTCGACCTAACATCTAACGGTATCTTAACTGCAAGTGCACAACCTATCACGCAGTAATAAAAAGATGTCGAACCCAGAGAGATTAAGTCATCACTCTAGTGTTATAAATGTCGCTATGTTAGCTAAGGCGAAGATTTTCACGAATTCGGTTTCTAAAGGTGAACTAAAGGAAAAAATTACTTGAATTAAGATTATATAATTAGGGCGGTCGGTATGTAACTTAGTAGACCTATGCGGATTAAACCAAGACTAAACATAGAGGAATACTTCACTTTATTGCTTCTATAGAAATCATCAGTTTAAAAACCCTCAACTCACACTCTTGTGGTCTTGTATTAGATTATATTCATAAAGCCTTATGCCTGCTCTCGCTATCCCATAAGTGTTTATAAAATACTCTTTGGAAACTTAATAAAATCTAATTTGGTTTAAAGCGCTCTCGCTGTATTTAAATCAAATGCCTAACTTTAGCTATCCGGTTAAAACCTCACACTCTCGTGGTCTCGATCCTAACATTTTCTACTCTTTTTACTCTCGTAACAAAAAGCTTGATTTTAATCATAAAAAGTCTCAGCCATAAATTAAGTTAATTAGAACTTTTAGCTTAGCATTAATTTAATCCGTTCGGTTACCATTATTACATACCGACACTATTAGATTAGCTAGACATATTAATTAAAACAGAAAAGCAATATTAATTAATTAAATTGAATGCAAACATAATTACTAAATAATAATTAAACAATAAAATTATAATGCAATATATTAGAACCTGATACAAAAGAACTTTTCTTCGTAGATCCCTCTTCCACAAATGGCGGCAAGCTTGGATCTTCTCGGAAATTGAATACGAGTTCTGAGGCTAGAAAATAATAATCCTAATATAATGTAATAGCTTCCTAATGTTGGAAACTATTACTTACAGGTAGTTGAATTGAAAAGAAATTAAAGTAACTGAAAATAAAAGAATGGAAATAACGAAAAGCAAGAATAAATTTGGAAGAGCTTCGGTAACGATTGGTGCAACAAAATTCTCCCTTTTTCCTTCTGTTGATGCTTCTATTTATAGGCAATGAAGAATATGGCAGTTGGAGAATTAACAGGTCCAATTAAAGCCCACTAACTGGGGGAAAATAGGAGCAGTAATTTGCTTTGTGTAATTGGTGTTGAGAAGAATCAGGATGGTGGAAAAAAATCTCTCTGTTTGTTTTCATAGCAGTTCTGGGTTTTAACAATTAAGTAAACTAAGCGTAACCCTTCTGTGACGAGCGTTATATTCCATTTTCCCCGTGTGACGTTCGTAAGGTTGGTGTGACGATCGTCACACGCCCAAAGATGCATGACGATCGTAAGGGTTGCGTGACGACCATTACTGCAACAAAATATGTAGAAATATCTTCTCTGTTTTGCTCTTTGATTTGTCTCATGTGTATTTGTTCCATATCTTCATTTTGCATATATTTTACTTGACAAACATTATACTTGTAACAAATGCGAAAACTCGGGAAAAGTCTGGAGTTAATTATATAAAAATGTATTGAAAACGGACTAGAAATGTGCTAATAATTGATACGATTTCTCGTTATCAAACTCCCTCATACTTAAGCCTTTGCTTGTCCTCAAGCAAAAACTCAGTAAGTAGATCAGACAAGTTATATCAGACGCATGTTCATTACATATCTTTGAAACAACTGTGGAAAATCAATAATTATTTCAACCGACATTAAAATGACATACTAACGATACATTAATGCCACATGCAACAAGATATGTCGTGAACTTCCTATTTAAACAAGCTATCCAATATTTCCGCTACAACTTTACCTAAAGTCTTTCGTACCTATTTCACCTGATTTCGTTCTAGCGCAATCACATTAAGCCATTTGCCTTTTCACGCACGTGGTGGAGTAGCCGGTTAGTGATTTTGATCCTTTTTAGCACGGGGTTTGGTACACGAACGTGTCAACCCTCTATAACTAATCCAGTTTGGAGGTTGTGCGAGATCGAGCAACAACACGCCCTACCGAGTTCAGAACCAGATACCTCTGAACCAGCCAATAATGGATTCCTTCATTATTTGTCTATCTCTTATATGCGACCGTATAATTTGGTGCAAATTTTTCATATATTTTGTTTTTGGCATTGAGATAAGAAGGATATTATGATAAGGAATCAAACACTTATATTCATCGGCTCCCCACTTGGTTTGTGTCAAGACGGTGATGACTGCTAGTATAAACTATTGAGGGTTACTCTAGAACTAAAACTTAAAATAAAGGTATAATAGTAATTGAAACGGGTTTCGCTTAAATTAGGAAGTCCAAAGTGTCAGAATTGTATCGATCTTATTAGATTTATGCGGCGTCCTAACTAAAATTTCATTAAAGTAGATATGTTCGGCCATGCGTAGATAAAATTTTTTTGGTATGGCTAAATAAACGAGGGAGATTGAAATCGAAATAAATCATATAATAATTGTTTTATGGAAACAATACGGAAGGGAAAATAAAGGAAATACAAGAAACAGAAAGGTACCTCTCCCATACTATATCAGATATTGTCCTAATGTTGTGATATAATAGCGGGGAAATATAATACAACGATGCTGGAAAGGGAAGTGAAAACAAGAAATGCAAGAACAAAAACTATTGGGGATCACGTCTTCTACTTCTAGTGCGTGCCCTTCTGGTTGGTGTTGCTTCTTCATCTGTGTCATGAGGGTACAGATTGTTGACATCGATACTCAGTGTGCCCATCTCATTAAAAACTTCCTTGAGCTTATCATCCATTGTCTGTTGATTGTTGATGATTTGAGCATTTCGTGCATACAAGCTATCATACTGCTCTTTTTGTTTCCTTTCGAGTGTGGCAGCCATTTGGTTTTGACGGTGTATGGCGCGAAGGATTTCTTCAAGGGCGATGTCGCTCTGAGGTTGTTGTCTTTATGAAGGTCCGGGAATGTCAGGAGTATGGGCAACGGTGTTCATTTCTTCTTCAATCTCATCAACAGGAGCATTCAGGACTTCTTCATGGATAAGAATTCTGCCCTTAGGAGCTTCAGGGTCGAAAAGCCAGTTGGCCCGGTCGTCAGGATCAATGCGGTCCATGTAAGGCAAGATAATGTTATGGAAAACAACATTACGGATTATCGGGTTGAATGTTCCATCTTCTCTATCAAAGATAAGGTGTGTTGTCTTGCAGTGATCCAAAGTGAGGTAAGTTGGTGCCATGGAAAGTAGGTTGGCAAGATTGGGGCCTAAGTTCAGACTTAGCGCAATAGAGGTGACAATGCCTCCGAAGTAGAAAGGTTTACCGCATCTTGTGCAAATGGATTGAATGTGGTACAACGGGAAATGAGAAACATTAATCTTTTGTTCTTCTAAGGCACGGTGAATAAAGAATAACACTTTTGAATTAAGCTTGTGGTTACTATCTCGAGCAGAAATTGTGTTGCCGAGAATACGGTGAAAGTAATGGATGGCAGGGTTGTGGATAAGATTAGAATTGAGGTGATCAAATGCTACGGCTTATGTGTTGGTTAGCTTCTGCCAAAAGTTGAAATCCTCTTCAGTGAAGTTGTCTAGTACGCGACGATGAACTTCCTCACCGGAGTCAAATCCAAGTAGTTATGCAATTTCATTTTGAGAGAATCTGTACTCAACATCGAACATGCGGAATGAAGTCACGCCAGTAAGTTGGCCAGTAGCGCCTGCCAGAGTCATGTAGGAAAAAGAACTCAAAAACTCAAGAGTTAGAGCTTCGTAGATTCGTTGCGGTTGACTGCAAAGTTGCCATAAACCCACATTCTGCAATAATTTGCGGATGCTGTGAAACAATCCCAAGGTTCTCAAGCATTCGGTGTCGATGTACCGAGTCGGTTGAAGACCACGACGTTGGAACTTTTGAAACTTCGAACGTTGAGCTTCACCTTGCTCAGCATATTTTAAAATGATATTTGGGTTTGGCCTTTGATTGTTCGCCATAACTTGCAAAAGGTGTAGAGTTGTTAGAATTTGAGGTTGAAGGAATGAGAGAAATTGTGAGAGGTGTTCGGGTAAATAATGAGAATGGGTATCTGGAAAGGTTGAATTTATGAGAGAAATGATGAGAATTTAGTGGAGGTGATGGTTGGTTACGGAATTGAAATTGGGAGGTAGTGGAGAGTCGCGGGAGAAGAAGAGATAAGTTTGAATGAAATGAAGAGCTTTTGCAGTTACAGAGAACGTGTTCTCTGGAATGGTGACGATTGTCACAGGAGCGTTACGACCGTAACACGGGAAAAGGCACATGACGCTCGTCAGCTAGCCCTGACGATCGTCAGCGTTACAAAAAAAAACAGGTATTTTCAACAGATTTCCAGAATTAGCAGTCTAGACAAAAGTCATGCAGCATGATATAATTCGTATAATAATAGTCATGATAATGCATATAAGGCACATAATAACTACTAACTCAATTTGCAATCATCCAATCAGCATAATTAGGAATTATTATCATTAGCTACCAAAAGTAAAATGTAAAATGCAGTAACTTGCTTGCAAAATTGAAATTGATAAAAATTGCACTAAATTGAAATTGTTGTTCTTGAACATAAAGCAGAAGTCGCATAAAATGAAATCATGCAGAAATAAATAAACTGATATAAGTATAATGAAACTTCAAAACAAAAGGAAACTAAAGTGGTCCTAGAAACATAAAATAAATATAACTTTTGTTGAATGTTATTTCATCATGGTTGTCTTTTCTTTAACTATTCCAAAACTGAATTTATGTAGTAAAATTGATTCATGGTTATATCCGTTAAGCTTATGAGATCTTGTCGCATGCTTCTCAGTTCATATTTGATCCCATTGATTTCAACTTGCTAAACATCCATGGTGTTAAGGATATTATTCAGGTTTTCATTATACACCCATTCATCCATTTTAGGGACATCAGTATCCTCATCAATATGGTTTGGTTCATAATAATTAGGAGGGGTCGTAGGATCAAACTCATAATCAGACATATTTTCATCAAGAACTTGATAAGCTAGTGGTGTATCAGGTGATGATGGTGGATTATGTGGGTTTAGTTCATAAAGCTAGTTGTCACGGTTGTGGACACTCACTTTTGCATGGTTCGGAAGGGTAAATATGGTGACGACTTCATTCCTAATCAAGTAGTCGTAAGGTGCATTTCCTAAGTTTCCTATGATACGTCTGTCAAAGCAAAAATCCAAATTCATTTGGTCGAATTGTACCAAACGGTATGCACCTATTGAGTTGGTATCTAAGTCAAAGATCTTTAGCAATCATAGTTACTAGGTCGCCTACGATGATTGGGGCATCGGGGTCCTGAATAATGCGGTTAAAGATTTGCATCATGAAGGGTACGACATTAATATGGCGTCCTTGTGTCATACAATAAAGCATAAATATTTCATCCTTAGATACTAAGGTTCAATTTTCTTCCTTTCCAAATAGTGTATGGGCTAGGATCTTACGGAAATAGTGGATAACAGTGTTATGTATTTCATTGTTATCCAAGGTACCCGGCTCAGGGTGGTAATTTCCGGTTAAAGTGCCCCATAAGTAATCTAGCTCAAAATCCATTAGTTCCATTTGGGTGGTGGTAAATGAAAAATGTCCGCTAGGGAATCCTAATAAGTCAGTTAGTTCCTTATGGTTATAAGAGAACTCAATGCCAAAAAGTCTGAAACTAATATATCCTTTTCTGGCTTCGAATCCGCGATCAGGTATGTGGACTAAAGAGCTTAAAAACTCAAAGGTAAGCTCGCGGAAGGTGACAAATCTAGACTTAATGTGGGCTCTTTCCCATCCTAACTGGTTAAATAGATATAAGACACTGTCTAACAACCAAAGGTGTCCAAGGTTGACTCATCATAATAAAGGGTCATAGCAATATTTCTTTGTGACAACTCCTCAAGTTTCCGTCTCTGGTTTCTACCTCTAAAAGTAGTTTCCATAAAATTACGTGGTTGTGGTTCCATAGTGAATGTTAAAATGGGAGAAACAAATCAAAGGGAAGGAAGGTAAGGTAGAAAAGACTTTTAGAAATCCTGTATCAAGTAAAGTTTTTAAATTCAGCATAACAGTTTTATAAAGATTTTAGAAAAATGAGCTAATGAAAATACATAAAATCAATAGAACAAAAGGAAATAAATAAAAGAAACATTAAAGTAAAATACTCAAAAAAGCAATGTGATGGGTTGCCTCCCACTAAGCACTATTTTTAACGTCATAAGCCTGACATAGTGCTTAGTAGTAGATTAAATAGGGGAATTAGTGGGCAGTTCTAATGGTTTTAGATTGTTCACATATTCTCTATTTTCTATATGATGGTATTGTTTTAATCGTTGTCCATTTACTGTGAATGGTTCACTATTTCTACCCTTGATTTCTATTGCTCCACTAGGGAACACTTTTGTAATTTCAAAAGGGCCTGACCATCTAGATTTTAATTTCCCAGGAAAGAGCCTAAGTCTAGAGTTGAATATGAGAACAACGTCTCCCACACTGAATTATTTCCTAGATAAACGCTTGTCATGCCATCTTTTGGTTCTTTCTTTATATAACTTAGTGTTCTCATAAGCGTCTAATCGCAATTCCTCTAGTTCGTTTACATCATGGACTCGCTTTTCTCCTGCGGCAGTGTAGTTTATATTTAGCGTTTTAATCGCCCAATATGCTTTGTGTTCTAATTCTACTGGGAGATGACAGGACTTTCCATACACAAGTTTAAAGGGTGTAGTTCCTATAGGCGTCTTGTAAGTTGTCATGTAAGCCCATAAAGCTTTGTTAAGCTTGGATGACCAATCTTTTCTAGATATGGTGACAATATTTTCTAAGATTTTTTTTATTTCTCTGTTTGAGACTTCGACCTGTCCACTTGTTTGTGGATGATATGGTGTTGCTACATGGTGTCTGACTCCATACTTGGATAGTAATTCGTCGAATATTTTAAAAATGAAATGGGAGCCACCGTAACTAATGACAAGTCTAGGTACACCAAATCTTGGAAAGATTACATTCTTGAAAAGCTTAATCACTACTCGTGAGTCATTGGTAGGAAAAGCTATAGCCTCAATCCATTTCAAAACATAGTCGACATCAACGAGTATGTACTTATTTCCAAAAGAAGATGGGAATGGTCCCATGAAATCGATTCCCCATACATCAAAGAGTTTTACTTCAAGTATTCCTCTTTGAGGCATTTCATTGCGTCTCAAGATATTACCGGTGCGTTGACACCGATCACCGTTTATAACAATGATGTGGACGTCTTTCCATAAGGTAGGCCAGAATAAGCCTGCTTGTAAGATCTTGGCACAAGTTTTCGAAGTACTTGCATGTCCTCCATACGGAGATGAATGACATTGGGAAATAACATCCTCAATTTCTTCTTCGGGTATGCATCGACGAAATATTTTGTCGGGTCCTCTCTTGAAAAGTAAAAGTTCATCACAATAATAGTATTTGAGATCATAAAAGAATTTCTTTTTCTGTTGATATGTTAAATCCGCTGGAAGTGCGCTTGCGGCTAGGTAGTTAACTATGTCAGCATACCAAGGTAGTCTTTCGTTTGTATGGACCGCTTCCACGGTTTCTTTGGTTTCTAGTTTGATTGGGTCTAGTAGGGCTAGGTCGCTTTTTATTTGCGCTATCAAGTGTTCATAAGGAAAATCGTCGTTAATAGGCACTAGTTCATGTTTGATATTATCTAATCTTGACAGATGATCTGCTACTACGTTTTCAGTGCGTTTCTTATCTTTGATCTCTAGATCGAATTCTTGTAACAGTAAAATCCATCTTAGGAGTCTTGGTTTGGCATCCTTCTTGGTTAAAAGGTATCTGATAGCGGCATGATCTGTGTAAATGATTATTTTTGCTCCTACTAGATAGGATCGGAATCTGTCGAGTCCAAAGACAACTGCTAACAGTTCTTTCTCAGTTGTGGCGTAGTTCATTTGAGCGAAATCTAAAGTTCTACTGGCATAGTAGATTGCATGAAATTTCTTGTCTTTTATTTGTCCTAGAACTGAGCCTACAACATAATCACTCGCATCACACATGATTTCGAAAGGCAATCTCCCATCGGGTGGTTGCATGATTGGTGCGATGATAAGAGTTGATTTCAGAGTTTCAAATGCTTTTAGGCACCTTTCATCGAATATGAACTTTGCGTCTTTCATTAATAAACCAGTTAAAGGTTTGGTGATTGTTGTACCCCAAAATTTTCCCTCCCATGATCAAGGCAATATGTCTCAAGAGTTCTCTCAAGGTTCACAAGATTTACAAAGTTCACAATTGGTCAAATGGATTGAAGGTTTCATCAGACAAAGCCTCCTCCTGAACAATGGATCCAAAACTAGGGTTTTGAGTTTATCTAAGTTGAATGGACTTCCAAGACTCCAAGTGAGCTTCATAACATCCCACATGCCTTCAAGAATCCCCATATCAAGTTTCAGGGCTTTCCCAATAAGTTTGACTAGTCAGATGATCAAATGTTCAAAAATCAGTCAAGTTGATTAAAAAGTCAAACTGAGGTCAACTATGGTCAAATTAAAGTCAAACTTCAAGATTTTTTTGCCAAAATCAAGATTATGGAGTAAAATTCATAATTTAATCAAGGGTTAATCATGATTCATCAAGTAAATTTCAGATCATCAAGAATCAGGAGTTCTAAATTAGGGTTTTCATAGAAAAAGTCAACTGAACTTTGACCAGCCATAACTTTCACATGCTTCATAAAAAATTTCCCATACAAATCTCATTTTGAAGGAAATTGAATTCTCTACAACTTTGTGTCTATTAAGCCAAGCCTAAAAATGCTTCATTTGGAAGGTACGAGCTAAGACATTATAGGTCCTTTCAAAAGTCAATAAAAAGTTAACTTTTTCCAAAGAGCATAGCTTGAAAATGGTAAAAGATATGGACATGAGACCAAAGAGGTTTGTTATAGGACTCTCTAAGCTTTCTAAAAAGTCCAAGATCACTCTCATATCCTTAAAATTGAGGGAGTTATGCCTTGGAAAAGTTGGGAATTCTCAAGGGGTGCATGAAGCAAATGAGGTCTAAAATCCAAAATTTTCCAAATGGGCTCACCAAATTCCAACCCAATCTCAAAGATAACATCAAGCACGACCCAATGATCATTTTTTTTTCCAGATTTTTATATTTTATATTTTATTATTCTGGATTTTATTTAATAAAATTCAATTTTAATGAAAATAAAATATAAAAAGTCAAATAAAAAATCGGATTTTTGTTCTAGAAACTCATAAACAACCTTAAAAGTGATTTGATACTCTCCAATTTCATGCTAGATCAAAATAGCAAGAGTTTATTTGATTTTTTTCACATTTATGGTTGATTTTCCTTCACAATGAAGCAATCCAAACTCATGAACCAAAAGCCCATCTTTTGACCTAAAAACCTTCCACTATATATGTGTAACAAATCACAAACACAAGACACGAATTTTGCAGGCACAAGCATAGATTCAAAACCTCAAAAATCTTTAAAAAAAATCACATTCGGATTTTGGATTGGAGGTAATTTCAAAGCATTCCAAGGACATCAATCCATTCTATGATGATGACTGAACGTGCCTCAACCTTTTGCATCATCAAAATCACCCCCATACTGTTGCACCCCAAAATTTGCCCTCCCCTAGTCAAGGCATTGTGTACCAAGGTGTCCCAAGAGGTTCACAAGGTTCCCAAGGTGTCCCAAGAGGTTCACAAGGTTCACAAGGTATCCCAAGAGGTTCACAAGGTTCACAATTAGTCAGAAAGCTTGGAAGTTCCCTCATACAAAGTCTCCTCCTAAGCAATGCATCCTAAACTAGGGTTTTGGATTTCATCAGGCTAAATGAATTTCCAAGGCCTAAAGTGAGCTTCATAACATCCTACATATCTTCAAGAATCCCTATGTCATGTTTCAAGACTTTCCCAAAAGGTTTGCTCAGTCAGATGATCAGATATGCAAATATCAGTCAAAGTGGTTAAAAAGTCAAACTGAGGTCAACTGTGGTCAAACCAAAGTCAAACTTCAAGATTTTTTTGCCAACATCAAGTTTATGAAGTAAAATTCATCATTTGATCAAGGTTTAATCATGGTTCATCAAGGAGATTTCAGATCATCAAGAATCAGGAGTTTCTAAATTAGGGTTTTCACAGGAAAAGTCAATTGAACTTTGACCAGCTATAACTTTCACATGCATCATAAAAATTTTCCCATCCAAAGCTCATTTTGAAGGAAATTTAATTCTCTACAACTTTTTGTCTCACAAGCCAATCCTAAAAATGCTTCATTTGGAAGGTATGAGCTAAAACATTATAGATCATTTTAAAAATCAACAAAAAGTCAACATCTTCCAAGGGGCATAATTTGAAAATGGTGAAAGATATGGACATGAGACCAAAGAGGTTGTTTAGAGGACTCTTTAAACTTTCCAAAATGTCCAAGAACACCTTAATAGCCTTATAATTGAGGGATTTGCGCCTTTGAAAAGTTGGGAAATTTTTTAGAGGTATATTGAGCAAATGGGGTCTTAAAACCAATTCTTTCCACATGGGTTTGCAATTTTGTGATCCAATCTTTACCATGACATCATGCACGACCCAATTCTCATTTATTCATATTTTTATAATTTATTTTATATTTATTTTGATTTTATTCATTAAAAATCAATTTAAATCCAAATAAAATATGAAAACTCAATATTTAGATTTGATTCTTGTTCTAGAAGCTCATAAACAACATTAAGATGGTTTGATACACTTCCAAATTCGTGCACAACCTTTGGAGTATGAAAAGATATGATTTTTTTTCAAAATTATGATTGATCTTTCTTCACCATCAAGTCATCCAAAAGCCCACAAAAGTCATATGTTTTCTGACCTAATTTCACTCTACTATAAGTAAACAACTCAAGACAAACACCAAGGGGGGAAAAATAGGATTCTGAAGCCATCATCAAACTTCAAATTTTCAAGGAAAAATTGAAATTCGAATTCAAACATTCAAGCAATTCCAAAGACTTTTGAAGGTTCCAATGTGTTCCTAGATGATTGTTGAATGTTTCTGAATCATAATAACCTCCATCCATGCATCAAAACACCATAACCGAATCCTTCATATTCATGTCTTTTTTTGTTTTTTCGATTTCATATGTATGATTGGTTTAAAGCATATCTAACATTTGTTTTGTGTTTATGAGGTTACAAGGAATGTTTCTGGGCGAAAAATTTGAAGAATCGTGGCCATATGGGGACTGAACCATAAACTAGGGTTCTTGAGGGTTTTGTTTGGGGCCATGTGATTGAAGTGTTTTCTGATGAAATTGATGACATAATCATGTTTAGGGACCTCATATTGACTGACTTGGACCATTAAAACCAATTTATCCATTGTATTTCTAATGTTTGATTGCGCAGGGTTTATAGTGACGGAAATAATTCGTCACTACAAGTTTTAGTGACGGATGAGTGTCACTAAAGGTTTATCAGACGGCCAGAGGAAGAAGACGACCATTTGGCGCGTGTTTTCAAATTTTCAAAAAAATTGTTTTAATATTTATTGAATTATTTGTATTCTATTTCACAAATCTGCTGATGGCTCAGCTGGCAATGCAAGCGCACTTGGAAACCTTTGAACCTGGGTTCGATTCTCAGGTTCCTCTATTTTTTTTATATAATCATACTATTTTTTCAGGTTTATTATTTATTTGTTTGAAGTCATAGGGATAACAACTAGCATGCGTAGCCCAGCTGGTTTTGGTGTCACATCCTGGAGGTAAGGTGTAACGCCTTAATTTTTATATTTATTTTTGTGAAATAAATATTAATATTTTAATAGCATAATTGAATTAATTGGTGAAGAAAATGTTTTATGAGAATAAAAATAATAATATAAGGTGTACTATTATAATGTTGCTATTATTTAAATAAAATAAAACAAAAGAGTTAGTTAGAGGTTTAAGGGGCAAAGGTGGAATTGTTGTTTTATGAAAAGAGGAATTAGGGAAACAAACCTCATTCATCGTATTTTGACGAAGAACAGAGAGGTCTGGAGAAAGAGGAGAAGAAAGGCAAGGTCAAGGATCGTAGATCACCAAGACCAAAAGTTGTGAAGGAAAGCTTCGATTTTAAGGTAAGGGGGGAGAAAAAGGTTTATGATTGGTGATAGGACATAGAAGGGTAATTGGGAGTTCCTTCCTCCCTTAGGTATTTTAAGAGATTATGATAATAATGATTGAATTGATGCAATATTGTGAAATTGTTGATGAATATGATTATACGATGTGTTTTGAAAATATATTTGGTGTTGTGTGTTTGGTATCGGGAGGAATGACATATGAAGGTTA
Source organism: Lathyrus aphaca (assembly GCA_963966055.1). NCBI lineage: Eukaryota > Viridiplantae > Streptophyta > Magnoliopsida > Fabales > Fabaceae > Lathyrus > Lathyrus aphaca. The sequence goes on from OZ014520.1 coordinate 1,486,945, forward strand.
TGGGGGATATGATGAACAGAGAAGAGGATTAAACCTCATAGATTCCCTAATTTGATCTAGGAAAGTTTATTAACAAAACTAGTTGAGGTTATATGCATAAATGGATAATAAACATGTGAATTGGTTGGTTTTGAGTGCTAAATTCGACCTAGAATGATTGGGGTTCGTACAGGTGAGAAAGGAGGAAGAAAATGGGAAAAACTAAAAATCAGAATTTTGGGGGTCAGGTGCCATGACACGGGCCGTGTCCCATGACACGGGTGGCCGTGTCAGGCTTAGGGAAATGAGTTTTTGTGATTTGGAGGGGCGTGTCCCCAGGCCACCTGACACGGGCCGTGTCAGGGGACACGGGAGGCCGTGTCAGGCCACTATAAATGTGATTTTTCGTCCGTTTTAAGGTGGATTTGACTCATTCTTCTAATGTAGGATTATATTAATGAAATAAGACTTTGAGTACGTTCTAATAGTGGATATAGGACTCGACGATTAATTACATAAGAAAGCCTAAGTGTTTAATTGAATTATATGAATATGTAGATTGTTATAATTTTGAATAACATGAGATATGTGTATGCTCTGTGTGTGAATAAGATGCACTGATGGTTTGTTGATGAGATCATGATGATAGTAAAGCATGATGTGTTCATGTGTATTGTGATATGGTATGCGTTATTGTGTCTGCATGTGCATACATTTGATGGAATAATCATGTAGTGGATGTGATTATTCGGGATTCGTTGAGAATCGTGGTTGCAGGGATGATCGTGTCTTGTTGGAGACGTTAACGATGCATTCAGGGTTCTATTTAATGAACCGTTATTGTGAGTCGGTACCGCATTTGCATTGTGCATTTGAGTCGCATTGCATTATGATTGATTGAATAATATGATGGATAATTTGGTGTGATTAGGTGTGAATTACTTCTTCATATATGTCGTATGCACCGTTATATTATGAATCTATTTTTCACCCCTCTGTTTGTTTTGTTGCGTCTGTGCTTCTTTAGAAGTGCAGACAATTTAGGTACTTGAGAAGTACGTTGGTGTGATGTCCGTGTCCTAGGAGCTCTGATATGTAACGGGAACGGAGATCTTTCTCCACAATTACTTTTAATGTTTAGAAAAACTTATTTTTATAATTAAACTTGAATTGAAGAACCTTATTATGTGTGATTTGTTAAGCCTTTGAGCTATTGACGTTAAAGATTTGGATTCCGCTATTTTCTTTTATTAATGATTTTGATGAACGATGATGATGTAACATTTCACTTTGGACAAGTAACTCTGATTTTATTAAAGATTTATATAAATAATTTTGTGGGAAAAGTGGGTGTTACATGAGGGACCTGAGTTCAAATCTCAGGTCCTATCTTTTTAGTGATTTTCCTTATTTTATTTAATTTTCTCATTTTCTTTATTTATTTTGTTTTAATAATATAATTAAAATATTTTCTAAATAAATAACCAATAATATCTTTTTATATAAATTTTATATTTTCTAAAATTCATAATTATTTTCTTAATGCTTATTAATTATATTAATTATTTATTTTTATAATATATTTGTATATAATTAATATATATATATATATATATATATATATATATATATATATATATATATATATATATATATATATATATATATATATATATATATATATATATATATATATATATATATTGTAAATAAAAATCATGTATTTCAATTATGATTAATTAACCCTAATTTTTTCTATCAACCCTAAAAATTAAACCCTAATTGGAATATGTTCATTATTTTTTTATTTTTTTTTTTGTAAATACTTTATTCTTATTATTATTTAAACATATTATTTCTTTTAATTAATTTCTAACTTATTTATAAAATCTAACTTGCTAACCCTAATTTTTATTTTAATATTTTTATTTTATTATTCTTTTTGCTTTATTATTTATTTAATGTTGCTTTATTATTCTATATTTAATTTTTATTTTATTTATCTTATTAGAAAAATGTATAGGTTATTATATTGTAATTTATTTTTCTTGTTCGATTATTTTGTAACTGCCCCTAAGCCATGTAATAGCGTAGATTTTATATTTTCGTATTTTATTTACTTTATTATAATTGATATGGTTAATAATTTTAGGGTGTGTATAACCTAAATGTAATTAAAATTAACTTAGAAAATTAATTTAAATAAGATAAATAATGAAAATCACTCACACATGTAAGTCGATCTAAGATCGCCGTCTTCACTTCCTAGGGTATTCCTCTTGGTTGCCTTAAAATAATATGGTCAAGTCCCTCGAATATAGGGGTGTCTTAAGCAAAGTCCCTTCACGTATAAATCATCAAGTCCCTACAGATTTAAAAGATCAAGTCCCTTCGAGGTTGCCTACGGAATAATGATCTTGTCCCTTTGAATAAATGATGATAAGTCCCTACGAATTGCTAAAGACATCCCTTAAGTTGCTTTCTATGACCATACGATGACCCTACGTTTGTCCCTTCACATCCAAGGTAATGACTACCTATTCCTTAATAATAGGGATAGTCTTACCATTGAAAGAACATATGAGAAAATGAAAAACTTAATCTAGGGTAGGTACATCTTAATTACTTGCTAACTTCTTAAAATTACTCTTTACACCTCACTTCCTTAAACATTTTCAAAACAAGGCTTTGTATACATCCATACGAGGATCATTACAAAGTACTTAGAAAAATTTCTAATCACACACTACACATTCTTCAAAAACAATTTAAGTGAGCTAAGTAACTAAGAGCCCATGGATAACCATGGATATAAAGGGTGCTAACACCTTCCCTTTGTATAACCTACCCCCCGAACCCAAGTCTTTTAAAGATAGGTCTTTCCTGTTCTTTTATGTCATTTCCATTTGGATAAAATAAAAGTTGGTGGCGACTATTGCTATCCGCAACATTCATAGAAAGTCAATTCTCCCACCGTGTTACACATACACATGAACTGAATTCCAATACCTTTGCATTTTTTATTTTTCGATTCTGTTTATTTGCGTCTTGTTAATGATTTCTAACCTCATATTATTGATTATGATGATACATAGAGTGTTTCTGGGCAAAAATCTTGAAGCTCCATGACCTAATCCGCTCGCTGCCATGGCTAGGGTTTATCCCTCCAAATTAGGGCTTTCTAATTTAGCAAATATAAATGAATTTTAAGAACATTAATGAAATGTATGAGTTATGAAGATCATATTGGCATGGTCAATTGGATAAAATCGTACACGTTTTGGGTAGTATGCTTTTTGCAGGTTTTTGACGCAGGAAGATTCATAGGAATGGGCGTGGAAAAATTCGCAGTAAAACCCGCGAATTCAGAGGTAGGAGACGACCTCGCGCGGGGTTTTAAAAATTTGAAAATTTGGAAAGGCTTTTATGATTTTTGCTTCCCATAGATGCTACAATGCGCGCGTTAGCTCAGCTAGTTTGATGCTTGGTCTTGTGAGGTAATGGACCTGAGTTCGATTCTCAGGTCCTCCAACATTTGTTTTATTTTACAGGTTTTATATATAATACATGTGATTCATTCCAAAGCCAGGACGTGCACGCAACCCTGCTAGTCAGCGCAGGAGCATGGTAATGGGGAGGTCCTGGGTTCAAAACCAGGCCTCCCCCATTTATTTTTTATGCTTTTTCTTTCTTTTCTTTTCTTTTTTATTTATAATATTATATGTTAATTACTTTTGTTTATTTTCTTAATCATAAAATAATTTCTAAATAACACATACTTATCTTTTATTAAATTATATTATTATTTTTTACTATTAAAACTATAAATCAATAATAATAATTGTGCATATAATTAAAATCTTCTTTTTTATAAAATAATAATAATTTTGTATATATATTTAGTTTTGTATATTTTTCTAAATTAATTAATTGGCTTAATTTTCTTAAAAATCTAATTGTGTTTTTTTCTAAAAAAATATAATTTTCTTAAAAATCTCTTTTAAATAATTCTTTTTAATTAATGTGTTTTTATATCTCATGTAAATAATTGCAATTAATTTGTAAAAATAAATTTAATTAATTAGATTTAGATTTAATTAAATCCTAATTTTCTTAAAATCCTGAATTTTCCTGATTAACCCTAATTTTAATTTCTAACCTAGACATAATTCTTCTTAATTAAAACTTTAATCTAATTTTTAACCTTAAATCTTAATTTTTATTTTCTTTAATTTATTTTGCTTTTATTTCCTTTATTTAATCTTGATTTATTTATCATATTAGAAAAATGTATAAGTTGTAATTATTGTAATTTATTTTCCGTCCGATTATATTGTATCTGCCCCAAAGCGATGTAATAGGGTAGCTTTATTTTTCTGTCTTTATTAATTATATTATTTATTTGCGTGGTTAGTAAATATGGAGTAGAAATATAATTGTAATTAATTGAATTTAGATAACTAATTAAAAAGATAAAAATATATGAACATAAACACTCACACACGTAAGTCGATCTAAGATCACCGTCTGCACCTCCTAGGGTTATCCCTCTTGGTTGCCTTAATAAACGGTCAAGTCCCTCGAAAGTAGGGTTGTCTTAAGCAAAATACATATTCAAATAAAATCATCTAGTCCCTCCCCGGTTTAAAAGATCAAGTCCCTACGATGTTGCCTACGACGTTGCCTACGATAATGATCTTGTCCCTTCGGTTAAAAAGATGATAATCCCTCCCAATTGCTAAAGACACCCTACAGTTGCATTTGTTGACCATACGATGACCCTACGCCCGCCCTTAATGAAATCCAAGGTAATGACTACCTATTCCTTAATAATAGGGATAATCTTACCCTTTAAAGAACATACAAGAACATGAATGACTTAGTCTAGGGTAGGTACCTCTTAGTTACTTGCTCATATTTCAAAAATACTTTTCATACTTCACTATTTTCAAATATTTTCAAATATTTTCAAAACAAAGACTTTGTATACATCCATACGAGGATCATTACAAAGTACTTAGAAAACCTTCTAAACACACACTACACTTTCCTTTTTCAAAACAATTGAGTGAGCTAAGTAACTAAGAGCCCATGGATAACCATGGATATAAAGGGTGCTAATACTTTCCCTTTATACAACCTACCCCCCAAACTCAAGTATTTTAAAAATAGGTCTTTCCTGTTCTTTTATGTCCTTTCCTTATGGATAAAATAAAAGTCGGTGGCGACTCTTGATATCCATAACATTTATAGAAAGTCAGTTCTCCCACCGTGTTATAGTGATTTTCGAGAAGTCTTTGATAAATCGTCGGTAAAAACCGGCATGGCCTAAAAAGCTTTGTACTTCTCGTATGGTGTTAGGTGGTTGAAGGTCTTTTGTGACTTCTATTTTGGCTTTATCGACTTCAATTCCTTTGTCAGATATAACATGTCCTAATACGATTCCTTGTCTGACCATAAAATGACATCTTTCCAAGTTAAGCACGATATTTACCTTTACACATCTCTCTAGTACCCTTTCTAAGTTCGATAAACATCATTCAAAGCTTTCCCTGCACACATAGAAATCCTCCATGAATACTTTCATGATGTTATCTACGAAATCTGCAAAGATCGACATCATACATCGTTAAAAGGTTGAAGGGGCATTACACAATCTGAAGGACATTCGTCTGTAAGCGAATGTTCCATAGGGGCGTGTGAATGTAGTTTTCTCTTGGTCATCAGGGTGAATAGGAATCCGGAAAAATCCGGAGTAACCATCTAGATAGCAGAAGTACGAATGTTTGGATAATCGCTCTAGCATCTGATCTATGAAAGGTAAAGGAAAATGATCCTTTCGAGTAGCTTTGTTCAATTTACGATAGTCAATGCACACTCTACTTCCGGTCACCACTCTTTGTGTTATCGATTCCCCGTTTGCGTTTTTCACAACAGTGATGCCTCCTTTCTTTGGTACGACATGTACTGGGCTAACCCATTGACTCTCGGAGATCGGATATATGATTCTTGCTTCTAATAGCTTCTTAACTTCATCTCTGACTACAATGCTAAGGATAAGGTTAATTATTCTTTGAGGTTATCTAGAGGTTTTGTAATCGTCTTCTAGCATAATACGATGCATGCAGATTGATGGACATATTCCTTTTAGATCGAAAATGTTATAACCTAATGCAGTCAGATACTTCCTTAGGATTTCTAATAATTTCTTAGTTTCGAGCTGCCCTAGGTCGACATTAACTATTATTGGTTTTTTAAGTTCAGTGTCTAGGAATTCGTATCTTAGGTTTTTAGGTAAGGTTTTAAGTTCTAAAGTTGGTTCTTTTGGTCCTGGCATATGACCAGGTGTAAGTACTAAACTTTCACTTAGATTGTTGTTCCAGACTGACTCAATTTTCAGAAATAGGCCCTATCTATCTCGTGGCCCAACGGCCCAATAGCCCATGATGCTTGGAATCCTGAGGATCGATTGCTCGATGGACCCCTTGCTCGGTGCTAAGGCCATCCAACCCAGGACAAGTCGAGCATATACATTCTTGCCCTAAAGGCCAGTTCCTAACCGTCAACGGTTATTACAGAATCCGCGATCCGCGCCCAACAATTTGGGCCAATAACCATCCACTTGGACCAGTATATAAACCTTATCATTGAAGAGGATCGGGTATTAAAATCTTGACTCAAAATCTTGTACTTGCTCACTCGTTGCTCACTTTCTGAATTTAGCATCGGAGTGCCTTTGCAGGTACACCCCTTTTCTTATCCATCATCAACCGTGCTCATCCACATTCGACGCGGCCACATCGGATCTTGATCTCCAGGTACGATCAGGTGGCGCCGTCTGTGGGAAACCAACTTCCCCGTTCTTCTTCATTAAAGAATCTCAAGAACCAAAGTTTACTATTCAAAAAAGATCCATGGCCGCTAACGACATCCCGTGCGAAGCCTGTACTGCTGATGATATCCTCATTACTCAACGGGGGAGCAACCTTTTTACCCACTCACATGAAGAAACCGTCCAAGATCACCAGGACGGAAAGAAAGCCTCACCCTCTCCCGAGCATGACCAGTCGCTCGAGAGCTAACCAAAAGTCATACCTTCCGTGGCCGCGCCCGCCGGATCAGACTTCGCCGCACTAGTTGAAACACTCAATCAAACCCACCTCCTGCTCCTAGCGCATGGTGCAAAGATAGCTTGTCTCGAATAAACCGATTGTCGATCATCTCAATCTCCTAAAAGGCATCGAGGGAAACACAACCCTTCTCCCTGAAGAAAGAAAGATAAAGGCTATCACGATGAATCTTCTATCCAGAATCGTGGTCGGTCACCTCCACGAAGATGTCGCTCACTTGTACCGACCAAGATTCATCAAGGGTCCCAAGAAGACGATCGTCATTCCCCTCCTTGAAAAGGACAACGATCCCGATCTCCATCTCCAAAACGATAAAAAAAGAACAGGTCAAACTCTCCGTCCTCACAACGAAACAGAAAACGCCGTTCAAGATCCCATTCGCTCACCTCCAGTGATGACGACGATATTAGAGGACCTCTCTCATCTGAGATTATGGCTATCAGATTACCAAGAGGGCTCGAGAAGCCCCCACCACTAGGTTCGTATGACGGAACAACTGATCCCGACGAACATATTGAGAACATCGACGCCATGCTCGACTACAGGGACGTCCGAGGAGCAATCAAATGTCGTCTCTTTCCGACCACCTTAAGGAAATGAGGATGACTTGGTATAAAAGTATCGAGCCCAAATCCATCACTTCCTGGAGACAGCTAGGTCGAACTTTCTTCAGGCATTTCACCGCTTCCAGACGCCATCCAAAGATGGAAGCATCATTTGAAGCAATAATCCAGGGCAAAGATGAGCCTATCAGAACCTATATCGAATGATTCAATAAAGAAGCTGTCCAGGTCTCAACCACGGACGACATGAAAAAATATTTACTGGAGCGCGGATTACGCCCATCCACCGATTTCCACCGAGCAGTGGGCATTGAGACACCTGCCACTCTGGATGCTTTCCTCTTGAAAGCTCAAGCATACATCCAGTACGAAGAAAAGCAGGCGGCCAACTCCGTCCGTGATGCTCGACTTAGAGAAGACGCCAACATTTCCAAATCTGACGAATCCTTGACATCTCGTCGGGGAAATGACAAAAGAAAGGAAGACCCTTCCCGTGAACTGCGGGAACAGAGAGGGCCAGTGGGCCGATTTTGTGAGTATACATTTATGCTGGTATCAAGGGAGAAAATATTGTTCGAATGTGCTAATTCGGAGTTTCGACAAGCGGGGGTTCGCTTTCCCAAACAGCTACCCGCCAAATCGGGCACCGATAAAACCAAGTACTGCAGGTTCCACAAGAGCCATGGACATAATACCGAGGATAACATCCACCTGAAGGAAACAATAGAGATACTCATCAAAGATGGCCACCTCAAACAGTTCATGAAATCCAAAGAAGCCTCCAGGCCAGAGGCACAAGAAACCATCAAGGCTGAGGAAGCAGTGGTGGTCCCCTCAGACACCAATATGCAAGTCGCCCTCAGCATCTACTTCCCGGAAGATTTCTTTCTGCCCGACCGTCAAGCGAGTTCGGGTTATCTATCTTCCCATAGCCCATGGGAAGCCTACCCATCCGCAATGGTGATCTCGGGCGGGGGATTCAACAAGATCACGGTCGGCTCCGTAAAGAGGAAATTCGACCAACTGATTGCAAAAGGACCGACCCTAAATGCCACGTTGAATCCACCCAGAGATAATTCGGTGCCCATTTCCTTCTACAGGGAGGAACTATTGGGTGGAACACCTAATGTCAGCATTTCACTGCTCATTCGAGCCCAGATGACCAACTTCGACGTCCGCAGAATACTGGTCGACCATGGTAGTTCATGCGATATCATGTATTCGCAGCTGTTCGCTACACTCCAGCTGAACGAGACCCACCTGACGCCATACGTGGGATTCGACCTCCAAGGTTTCAATGGTGCGGTGTCACGACCATGGGGATATGTCGATCTCATAGTCACATTTGGATCCGCAAAAATTTCCTGATCCACCCGCATCTAATTTTTGGTCATCGATTGCCCTTCTCTATATCAATGCATTCTTGGTCGACCAACATTGGCCGATCTCCTGGTCGTCCCATCAACCGTCCACCTGAAGATGAAGTAATACACAACGTCAGAGAGGTTGGCCACCTTAAATGGTGACGTGGAAGCCGCCTGTCTTTGTTTCGAAGAAGCCTCCAAAGGCCTTAGCTCGATATCATATCAGCCCAAAGCTTCCACCTCAGCTTCCTCCATGAACTCAGAAGTACCCGCACCTCTCCCTCGGTTCGATTCCATCGACCTAAATTGCAGGTTTCTGGACGAAGCCGAAAGCTCCCAGCAGCCCTCATCTTTGTTAGCCCGACCAATCCCCGACGACGAAATTGAGCTAATCCCGCTAGGATAAGATCCGAGCAGATGCGTAAAAATTGGGGCATATCTCCCAGATCTGGCAAAGAAACAACTAGAGGCATGCCTGAAAGGGAACATCGACCTGTTCGCATGAAGTGCAACAGAAATGCCCGGACTCGATCCAGATGTAGCATGCCACCATATCTCCATTGATCCTAATCGCAGGGTCGTTGCCCAACGGAGGAGGAAACAGTCGAGCGAAAAAACTAAAGCGGCCGAAAAAGCTGTAGAATACCTCCTAGAGGCAAACTTTGTAACGGAGGCCAGATACACTACCTGGCTTTCCAATGTTTTACTTGTGAAAAAATCTAAGAGAAAGTGGAGAATGTGCGTTGATTATACCGATCTTAACCGGGCTTACCCGAAAGATGCTTACCCATTGCCAAATATTGATAAATTGGTCGACAACTCGGTCGGTTTCAAACTAATATCATTCATGGATGCTTCGGTCTAAAAAACGCAGATGCCACTTATCAGTGCATGATGAACAAAGTTTTCCGAGCAGAAATTGGAGACATGCTCGGAGTGTACATGGACGACATGATAGTCAAATCTCAGAAAGAAACGGATCACGCTTCCCACATACGAAAGGTGTTCGACCAAGCTCGAAAATGCAAGATGTGTTTCAACCCTAAAAAATGTATGTTCATAGTTCGAACATGTAAATTCCTCAGGTTTTATATGACCGAGCGAGGGATCGAAGCCAACCTAGACAAATGCAGAGCGTTCGCAGAGATACCTACCCCAAACTCTAAAAAATCCATACAATCGTTAAATGGAGTGCTATCTTCTCTCGCCCGATTTGTGGCTAAGTCTGCCCAACACGCGTTGTCGTTCTACAAACTCCTCCACAAAGAATCAACTTTCGAATGGAATGACGAATGCGAGCAAGCCTTGACCCACTTGAAAAAAGCATTATTCGAGCCCCCGGTACTCTTCAGACCTAGCGAAGGCGAAACGTTGTACCTTTACATCGCTGTGGCAAACGAGGCGGTAAGCGCAACCCTTATCCGCGAGCTTCCCGAGGGGCAGAAACCCATTTACTTTACTAGCAAGGCATTGAGCGGCCCTGGATTTAGGTACTTACAAATCGAAAAAGTAACACTGGCCATCCTCTTCGCAGTAAGAAGGTTACGACACTACTTCTTAGCCCATACTATTGTTGTCAGGACAGACCAACCCATCAGGCAGATGCTCGGAAGGTCAGATATGGCTGGACGGATGCTGAAATGGTCACTGGAATTATCCGAGTTCGACATCAAATTCGAAGGGTGGTAGGCCCTCAAAGCTCAAGCCTTGGCCGACTTTGTAGCAGAACTTACCTTCACCGAGCAAATTGCAACATATCTGTCTAGATGGACCATCTTTGTCGACGGAGCATCTGGCTCGACAGGAAGCGAGGTCGGGGTGATGTTGGAGAACAAGGAAGGAACCCTCATCGAAGTATCCTTAACTGTTTCTTTCCCCACATCCAATAATCAAGCAGAGTACGAAGCCTTACAGGCCGATTTACGCCTTGCGGACGACCTCGGAGCAGAGGAAATTGTAATATGCACAGACTCTCAGTTGGTCGCCAACCAGGTACAAGGTGATTGTCAAGCCAAGAACGACAACATGACACAATACTTAGCCTTGGTCAAGGAGAAGCTAAAACGATTCACATCCGTGGAAGTCAGGCACGTCCCGCGCGAAAACAACACCCGAGCGGATATATTGTCCATACTGGTGAGCACCAAGAAGAATGGGGACAACAAATCCGTCATACAAGAGATACTCCCTCAACCCAGCATTGGAAAAACGTCAACACCAATAGACGTCAACGTCGTAGGCCATGCTAACTGTTGGATGACCCTAATATTCAACTATTTGACCAAAGACGAGTTACCAACCGACCCGAAAACGGCCAGCACCATACGGCGTAGGTCATGCTCGTATAGGATGGTCGGGGGGAAGATGTATCTCTGAGGTTTCTCCATACCACTCCTCAGATGCGTCGAGGAAAAAAACGTTCCACACGTGCTGAAGGAAGTCCACGAGGGGATCAACGCACAACATCCAGGCGGGAAATCGCTCGCTTGCAAGATCCTACGAGCAGGATATTACAGGCCGAAAATGCAGGACGATACGAAGGAGAATGTTAAAAAATATGACAAGTGCCAACGACACAGAGACATGCACGTAGCTCCTCCTACTGTGTTGAAATCATTGTCTTCCCCGTGGTCGTTTGCCGGGTGGGGACTAGACATATTAGGACCTTTCGTCGTCGGCACCAACCAAAACAAGTACCTCATCGTGGGTGTCGATTATTTCACTAAATGGATCGAAGCTGATGCCTTAGCCAAAATCACCGCATCAAACATCTTACGCTTCTTCTAACAGAACATCCTCGCCTGATTCGGGGTACCGCTCGCCATCGTAACATACAACGGAACCCAGTTCACCGACAAACATTTCCAAGAATTCGTGGCCTTGGTGGGAACCAAACAACACTTCGTTTCTATCAAGCACCCCCAGACTAACGAGCAAGCAGAAGCTGCTAACAGGGTAATCTTAAGAGGCCTTAAACGAAGGTTGGACGAACACAAAAAACGCTGGGTCGAAGAGCTACACAGTGTTCTTTGGCCGTACAGAACCACGCCTCACTCAACAACCGGGGAATCCCCATTCCGGCTAGCATACGGAAACGAAGCTGTCATTCCCATAGAGATGCACATATCGTCCATGCGAACAAAATCACCCATGGACTAAAATACCAACTCTAAAACACTGAGAGAAGAAATCGACTTGGTCGAAGAAATCCGATCAGGAGCAGCTCTTCGAGAATCTACACTCAAACAAAAATTTGCAGCTCGACATAACACCAAAGTTATTAAACGAGCATTCGAAGTCGGGAGTCTCGTCTTGAGGAGAAACCACAAAGACTCCCAAGAAGGGAAATTGGCACCAAATTGGGAAGGTCCATACCGCGTCCGAGCAAAGACCGAGAACGGGGCCTACTACTTAGAAAATCTTCAAGGGGAAGAGCTCGCACAGCCATGGAACACCGAGAAACTCAAGCAATACTACATCTAGTATGAAGGTCGCCTAACTCCCGTACGAGGAGCAAATTGTCCGACCAAACCTGCATGCCCAGGTACAAGCATTGCAGTCCAAAATGTTTGATCAACAGAACCTCCCCATCACGACGAGGAAGGTAACAGTCGCACGAACGGATACTCGAACAAGTCCAACGTCGTCTAAGTACCACGACCAGGAAGAACCCCAGCCCACGATGGGACGTCCAAGCCACGGAATCTGAGCCATAATCTTGACCTAGATACCGATCCAGAGCCAGTTTCTATAGATCTGATCAGTCCCACAAACCGATAGATCACATTTTCTTACGAGAATTTATCCCCTAATCGACCATCATGTCGTATTCCTTTCACCAGACGAACGCAAAACACTTAGCGAAAAAAGACATTTAAAATAAAGGTCCTCTGACGGACGGGAAGTCATACATATAACAAAAATACTGCAAAAATCATTAAACGACCACCAAGGTCGGAAACATTAATCAAAAGGTTGCGACCCCTAAAGACCGACTTGTTCAGAATTACATAAAAAGGGGACTGCATCCCCGAACAAAAAAATAAAAATTACACTTGTTTTTTTAGGCACACATGCCGACTTAATTACCCTCCCCTTCCTGCGCGCCTGGCTGATTTTTGCTCAGAAGTTGTTGGACTTCAGGCTGGACCGGTTGGTCAAGCTCCCCCGACTGTGAACCATCCACGATCATGTAATCCGAGACTATAACCCAACCATCCACAACCTTATACAAATAGCTGATCTGATCAGCATCGAGATTCAACTCGGGGTGAAGGGCCTTAGTCTGATCCATAGCATTCTGGAAGCTCAACTTGGTCGAATCCCTCAAATCATTCAGATCTTGATCCAACCGGGAAAGGAAATGCACCCTGCTCATCAGACCCTTGGTATCCTCGTCCTCATCATCCTTGGGAAAGAAAGTCTCTTTCAACTTCCTGTTATGATCAATAACTCTCTTCTTATCCACCTCCAGCTTGGCAATCACATTCGCCCGCACCGTCAGCTCTTTAGTCGCGGCCTCAGCATCCTCAGTGGCCTTCCTTGCTCTCTCTTCTGAATCAACTAGGAGGGACTTCAGGCGGCTGATTTTGCGCTCATGCCCAGGGCTTCCCTCGGCAAACACTGAGGCCATCGACAACACCTGCATCACTGCACTAGCATCCTGTGCCAAGGATAATCTCCGAGCAGGACGATCCATCTGCTCGAGGGACAACGAATCCGCCCTTTCAACCTCCAAAGAAGTGCTCTCAAAAAAGTTGCGCTGCACAAAACACGACGGAAGTAAATGTTTAGGTTTGGACGGAGCATTGATCATCAGATCCGTGACGACCGATCCGACTTTATGCTTCTTAAGGCTCGAACCGGAAGTCACGCCCAGAGAGCCTCGAGCAATATGACCCGAGCCAGGGCCGCTCATATCGTTACCCACCAGCCTAGTTTGAATGGTCATGGCATTCCTCTTGTTACCTTGCATCAACTTCTCCTGGATCTTATCCAGGGAATTTGCCATAGAGACTGCAAAACAAAGGAAAAAGAAAAGGGTCAGATCAACCGTGAGCGTGAAATCATATGACAAATAATGTAAAACAAAAAACAAAGTGTACCAAATAACTCAAACACTTTTCGCCCGTCTTTACAATCCAGGAGAGTTGTGACGTCAATCAGCGGACGTTCCACAACTTCCCCCCGTCAGAAGCTAGCATCATTTTCCCCTATCCGTCGAGCATCGGGATCGGAGTGAAAGACTACACCAGCTTACGAAACTCCTCGAAGCTAGTGGCATCCTCCTCACCCAGAGCATCTCTTATTTGAACGAAGTCGCTCACCGAATGCCCGTAATGACCATAGTCCTACGAAAAGGGCAACCTCCAAATCCTCCTTCGAATCTGGCGCCCTTCAGCATCCACCCGATGCACGTCATTCTCGTCAGTGTCGACGCCCATAAAGCTGATTGACCTTGTCGCTTCTCGACTCACAGGCTCGATCAAGAGAGAGTCGCTTTTAAACGATCGGATAAACTCCAAATGTGCCTTGAAAATCTTGGCTCGTTGCTTGAAGGAAATAAAACCCTTCCGGGCATTCCCTCGCCCCACCTGGCGCTGCAGGGAGAACAACCGAAAAAAGAGAGGAAGAGTGGCCCCGACCCCCAGATGCGCACGTGTCAACTCGAATGCCCTCATAAAGGCATAGGAGTTTGGATGCAACTGCGAGGGTGCTACCCCCAGAAAAACCAAGCACTGAGCATACCAGGTCACTGAAAGGCAACCTGATCCCCAAGGTCGAAATGACGTACTCGTACATTGAAAATTTCCTCCCACCAAATTCCGAGAAAATCTGTCGTCGTTGCCCGGGCACGTCATCCTCCAGTGTGCAGGGTCCCCCACCACAGGCAAAGGATCCCCACGCGGTCGAGCATAAGACGAGACTTTATCCAACAAGTCTTCGACAACCCACTCCTCAGGCGCAAGTGCCCTCTCCTCCTCTTATGGAACCACATGAGCGCCAGCCTCCTCCCATGATACGGTCCCAACTTTGTTTGCTTCAGTTACCTCTGAATCCCCCGAGGAACGTTCAGAGCCCGACGGAACAGTTGTCGAGGATCCCGAACCTTCCGATGAACTTTCCTCCGAAGATATGTCGTAAGGATCGACGAGCGCTTTTTCACCTGAAAAGCGGAGGAAAGGTGTTAATGAATTCGATCAGAATATCAAATCCACCCTTCCTCTACCTATCAATTGAAAGGGCGCGCAACGACCGAGAACATGGTCCCGACCAAAGCCCTCGAGTAATCGACGCCCTAAACGTGCGATCAACGCTCGACATAGAATTACTAAAACACAGGGCACACGACGAACAGACACTCGTCTCAAAACCCTAAATCTTGATCGAAAATCGACTAGGGTCGCTGCCGACCGCAAACCAGGGTTCATGGAAAGCAGCGCAACAATGACTACTTAAACCTAAAATCCATATACATTACTCTAATCAACCGATAAAATCAAAACATAAGTCGCATGCATCACTATTTCATAATAACTAAGTCTAAAAGTCGAAATGAAGTTCTTACCTTGACCTTGAGACGCCATTTCTAGAAGTTAAGTTGAGAAGCACGGTGGTCGGCAAAAGAAAACAGTGGTCGACGGCAAAATACGGTTGTCGGAGGTACGAGCAGAGAGTTAAGAAGAAGGTGAAGCGAAAAAGTACAAAAATGAGATGATTCATATATTTATAGGGGAATGAGGCACGTGCAGCTGAAGTGTGACCACCATCCCTGGGCAGTGATAGCCTACACAATAGCCCCAGGCTAGCCGTCACAACATTAAATTGGCACAAATATCAAGACACGTCACCTTTTTGTTTCTTCTTCCACCGCACCGACCAACGGATGGGTTGCTCACCCGCCGAGCTCCTTTGCCTCTCCATGGAAAACGCTCGAATAACCAACCCACCAGCTGGTCACAGATATTCCCGAGCAAGAGACCACCATCAAGTCATCACTTCTTCGACCAGAAGCAACGACTTAGGGGGCTCCTGTTCTGGACTGGCCCAATTTTCAGAAATAGGTCATATCTATCTCGCGGCCCAACGGCCCAATAACCCCACGATGCTCGGAATCCTGAGGATCGATTGCTTGGCGGACCCCTTGCTTGGTGCTAAGGCCATCCGACCCAGGACAAGTCGAGTAGATACACTCTTGCCCTAACAGCTAGTTCCTAACTGTCAACGGTTACTATGGAATCCGCGATCCGCGCCCAATAATTTGGGCCAATAACCATCAACTTGGACCAGTATATAAACCCTCTCATTGGAGAGGGTCAGGTATTAAAATCTTGACCCAAAATCTCGTACTTGCTCACTCGTTGCTCACTTTCTGACTTTAGCATCGGAGTGCCTTTGCAGGCACACCCCTTTTCTTCTCCATCATCAATCGTGCTCATCCACGTTCGACGCGGCCACATCGGATCCTGATCTCCAGGTACGATCAATTGTCATCTTTATATGGTTCACGCCAGTTATCGTCTTCGAAGATCGGTGGGATTTGTATCTTTATAATTTCAGAGAATGTGGTTTGTTCTGCCTCTATCTCTCTTACGCACTCGTCTAAGACGTCAATTAGATAACAAGTGTCATCCATGGCTGGTGCTTGTAAGAACTGAGTAAGGATAAATTCCACTTTTTCCTCTCCCACTTTGAAGGTTAGTTTTTCGTTCTTTACGTGAATTATGGCTCCAACTGTGTCTAGGAAAGGTCTTCCTAATATGATAGGAGTAACCGAATCCTTATAAATGTCCATGATTATGAAGTCGGTCGGGATATATAATTGACCTATTCTTAATGGAACGTTTTCCAGTATACCTACGGGGTATCTAACTGATCGATAATCTAATTGAACTGACATTTTAGTGGGTCTAAGCTCTCCCATTTCTAGCTTCTTGCAAATAGATAGCGGTATGAAACTGATGGTTGCCCCTAATTCGCATAGAGCTTTGTCTATGACGAACTTTCCAATATTACAAGGTATAGAGAAACTACATGGGTCTTTCAGCTTAGGGGGCATATTGTTTTGGATAATAGCGCTACACTCAGCAATAAGTGTAACTGTTCTGTTATCCTCACTCTTTTTCTTATTAGATAAAATCTCCTTAAGAAATTTAGCATACGATGGTATTTGAGTGATGGCTTATGTAAATGGAATTGTGATATTTTAACTGTTTCAGAAGTTCAACAAAATTCTTGAATTGGTTCATCGTTTTGGAATTTGTTAGCCTTTGAGGATACAGAATGGGTGGTTTATAAGGTGGTGGAGGCACATAAGGCTTCTCTTTCTCCACAGCCTCTTGGTTATCTTCTTCCTTTTCTTCTGGTTCATTCTCCTTTTCAGTTGGTTTATCATGTTTTTGGTACATGGCTGGATTTTCAAGCCTTGGATCAGTCGGTTCGTTAAGTTCTCTTCCGCTTCTCAATATTACAACATTCGCTTGTCCTTTTGGATTAGGTTGTAGTTGTCTAGGAAATACACCAGCAGGGGCAACAGTAGGTGCTTGTTGTTGAGCTACTTGTGAAATTTGAGTTTCAAGCATTTTGTTGTGTGTAGCTAACACATCTACTTTGCTCACCAGTTGTTTAATCTGTTCATTAGTGTGTATGTTTTGGTTCAGGAAGTCTTTATTTATTTGAGTTTGTGCAACTATAAAGTTTTCCATCATTAATTCAAGATTTGATTTCCTAGGAACAACATGAGCGGTCTTTTGATATCCTGGGGGTGTAGCTGGTGCTTGACCAGGTGCATACAAAGCATTGTTGTTTTTATAAGAAAAGTTCGGATGATTCTTCGAACCTGGGTTGTATGTATTGGAGTAGGGATTTCCTTGGGCATAATTCACTTGGTCTGTGACGATTCCGGCTAATAGCTGACAATCGGGGGCAGTATGTCCTTGAACTCCACATAAATCGCAGTTAGGTGTTACCGCAACCACGGTGGTTGTTGTTGTTACGACCAGGTTATCTATCTTTTGAGCAAGAGCATCAAATTCAACATTAACTTGATCCATACTACTTACTTCATACATACCTCCTTTGGTTTGTTTCTTCGTTGGGGTTCTTTCAATTCCCCACTGAAAATGGTTCTGAGCCATATTCTCGATAAGTTCACGAGCTTCATTATACTCTTTGTTCATCAAAGCTTCATCTCCGCAGCGTCTATCGTCATTCTTATGTTATACAAGTGCCCAATATAAAAGGTATGAATTACCATCCATTCTACTAAACCGTGATGAGGACATAGTCTCAGCATGTCTTTGTATCGTTCCCAAGCTTCGAAAAGAGATTCGTTTTCCTTTTGCTTAAATCCGTTTATTTGAGCTCTTAGCATAGTTGTTTTGCTAGGTGGAAAATATCTTGCCAAGAAGACTTTCTTCAGCTCATCCCAGGTGGTGACTGAATTCGATGGCAGAGATTGGAGCCAAGCTCTTGCTCTGTCTCGTAATGAAAAAGGAAATAGACGTAGTTTGATTACTTCTTGGGTAATTCCATTCGCTTTAACTATATCATCATATTGCACGAATATCGACAGGTGCAAGTTCGAATCTTCAGTAAGATTTCAGGAAAATTGGTTTTGTTGCACGACTAAAATTAGCGATGGTTTCAACTCGAAATCGTTTCGATTGATAGAAGGTGCGGAAATGTTGTTATGAGGTTCATCTTGTGAGGGAACAACGTAATACAAGAGTGAATTAGTTCCTTCTTCTTCGGCCATCTCAGCTTCTCTAGATGTTCCTCCTCGGTTTTCAACTGATTCGGGTGGAAAGGCTAAAAGATCAGGAATATTGTACCTTCGTTGGTACTCTACTATATGACGTCTTAAATGTAAAAAGCGCTCTAATTCAGCGATCGGAGATTACAAGTCTTCTCCTTGTGAGCGAGTACTTGGCATACAATTGGTGAATAATAATTAGGAAAAATAAATTGGTTGCCTTAGACTATACTGCACACTTTTAAAGTGCACTAGTGACTAAATACAAAATCCCCGACAACGACGCCAAAAACTTGATGTGCGATCAACCTAACGTCTAACGGTATCTTAACTGCAAATGTACATCCTATCACGTAGTAATAAAAAGATGTCGAACCCACAGGGATTAAGTTATCACTTTAGTGCTATAACTGTCGCTATGTTAGCTAAGGCGAAGATTGTCACAAATTTGGTTTCTAAAGGTGAACTAAAGGGAAAAATTACTTGAATTAAGATTACACGATTAGGGCGGTCGGTGTGTAACTTAGTAGACCTATGCAGATTAAACCAAGACTAAACATAGAGAAATACTTCATTTTATTGCTTCTATAGAAATCATCAGTTTAAAAACCCTCAACTCACACTCTCGTGGTCTTGTATTAGATTATATTCCTAAAGCCCTATGCCTGCTCTCGCTAGCCCATAAGTGTTTAGAAAATACTCTTTGGACACTTAATAAAATCTAATTTGGTTTAAAGCGCTCTCGCTATATTTAAATCAAATGCCTAACTTTAGCTATCCGGTTAAAACCTCACACTCTCGTGGTCTCAATCCTAACTTTTTCTACTTTTTTACTCTCGTAACAAAAAGCTTGATTTTAATCATAAAAGTCTCAGCCAAAAATTAAGTTAATTAGAACTTTTAGCTTAACATTAATTTAATCCGTTCGGTTACCATTATTACATACCGACACTATTAGATTAGCTAAACATATTAATTAAAACGGAAAAGCAATAGTAATTAATTAAATAGAATGCAAACATAATTAATAAATAATAATTAAACAATAAAATTATAATGCAATATATTAAAACCTGATACAAAAGAACTTTTCCTCGTAGATCCCTCTTCCACAAATGACGGTAAGCTTGGATCTTCTCGGAAATTGAATACGAGTTCTGAGACTAGAAAATAATAATCCTAATCTAATGTAATAGCTTCCTAATGTTGGAAACTATTACTTACATGTAGTTGAATTGGAAAGAAATTAAAGTAACTGAAAACAAAAGAATGGAAATAACGAAAAGCAAGAATAAATTTGGCAGAGCTTCGGTAACAATTGGTGCAACAAAACTCTCCCCCTTTTCCTTCTGTTGATGCCTCTATTTATAGGCAATGAAGAATATGGCAGTTGGAGAATTAACAGGTCCAATAAAAACCCACTAACTGAGGGAAAATAGGAGCAGTAATTTGCTTCGTGTAATTGGTGTTGAGAAGAATCAGGATGGTGGACGAAAATCTCTCTGTTTGTTTTCATAGCAGTTATGGGTTTTAACAATTAAGTAAACTAAGCGAAACCCTTATGTGACGAGCGTTATATGCCATTTTCCCCGCGTGACGGTCGTAATGTTGGTGTGACGATCGTCACGCGCCCAAAGATGCATGACGATCGTAAGGGTTACGTGACGACCGTCACTGCAACAAAATATGCATAAATCTCTTCTGTGTTTTGTTCTTTGATTTGTCTCATGTGTATTTTTTCCATATCTTCATTTTGCATATATTTGACTTGACAAACATTATACCTGTAACAAATACGAAAAGTCGGGAAAAGTCGGGAGTTAATTATATAAAAATGTATTGAAAATGGACTAGAAATGTGCTAAATAATTGATACGATTTCTCGTTATCATTATCAAATCTTTTATAATCAAATAATGAGAGAACTGAGTTCTTGGAGTTTCTCATTTCATGAATTCTTGAATGAACGCTCTTAAGGCTCGCTCTTTGAGTTGTGGTTCATTCACTCTTTCGTTCTTAAAATACCTAATCGTTTCATAATTAAACTACGAAAAAACTGAGTTCTTGGAGTCTCGCATTCCTTGAATTCTTGAATAAAATGCTCTTGAGGCTAGCTCCATGAGTTGTATTTCATTCTCTCTTTCGTCTCTAAAATTATCTCAACCATCAACCCTAAGCCAATGCGAATAACCCATTATAATTCAACATGAATACTCAAATTATTTTTATAATCAAATTACGAAAGAACTGAATTCTTAGAGTCTAGCATTACTTGAATCCTTGAATGAATGCTTATGAGGATCGCTCTTTGGGTTGTGATTCATTCGCCCTTTCGTCCCATAAAACATCTTAATTTACATATCAAATAACGAAAGAACTGGGTTCTTAGAGTCTAGCATTCCTTGAATTCTTGAGTGAATGCTCATGAGGCTCGCTCTTTGGGTTGTAATTCACTTGCCCTTTCGCTCTTACAATATTAATCAAGAGAAAACATCTTTCTCTAAACGAACATTTTTTAAATCCCATCTATCGTGCATACAAGCTAGTATTTCAGCCTCCCATCGCGAGTAGACAAGCCAACGCTTAGAAGTTAGAGAGCGGTTTAAACACTCGTTCATTAAAAGACACCAACAAACCGTAGTACCACGAACTACGAGGCTCTGACTTTCCCATTGCACGGAGGAATACGTAGGCACACGAATCTTATTCCTTGTCGATCACCTTAGTAACAAAATCACCCATTCTCTGTATTGTTTACCCTTAAGAAGAAAGCAATAGTATAAGTCAACATCCCATCGCAAGTTAAACTAAGAGGTTCACGTTGAGTACAACGGACGTAAGGGATGTTAATACCTTCCCTTTACCTAATCGACTCCCAAAGTTAGAATTTGGTTCCATAGACCATGTTCTTTCCTTATCAAGTTTTATCTATATCTTTCGTTTCTTTCGTTAGAATAAATAGAATTAGGTGGCGACTTTGTTGTTTCGTTTGTTCCGCGGTCAGCGCGATGATCGTATTTTTCAATGTATGACAATGACGTTTCTATTAGCATTCTTATTTGTAGAACTCATTGTTACAACTAATATATTATGAAGAAATGTAAAACTGTCTATTTATATATGAGGTTGAAAATGAAAATCCTGATAGTTTGGTGATTCCAATGATAATAACTTGTAATGGTTGAGATTCTCAAACGATATTTTTGAAAAACAGAGAAAATTTTAAATCATTATTATACTTGGGATAAGCGTTTCCCTCTTCCGAGAAGAGCAAGGGTTATAATGTTACAACGACTGCTTATTATAACCATAAAAAAATAATTATGTATAATGGAAAAATATTGTTGCCTGGAGTCGAACCTTGTACCAAATAAAAGGGGTATCGTTACTGTTCTTATGATTAACCGTTGTGATATATTTAAAATAAATATATACTTATAATTATGGTTCTTTTACATAACCGTTGTGAAATATTTACCTATATAAGTGAATTAACTTTCCCTTATTGACAATAGCATTGTTTCCTTCACAACGAAACCCTAGCACCCATTTTTTCTCCTGTGCTTCTTACATTAAGGTATTCTCCTTCTTCCATCTATTGTTAGATATTTCTCATTATCTCTTTTATTGCATGTTATTTATTATTCTTCTTCATCCATCTTTGGCATCAAACTTCGTCGAGTTTTAGAAACAATGAAAAGAAATATAAGAAGTATGAAGGTTTTGTGTAAGTTTCTTCCTCCTTATATTTATTTTTCATTGCTTCACAAACTAGATGAACCTGGTGATGATGCTGGCGGTAACAAGCATAATGTACATATTGTTTGTGTAGCTATGGAAAATAAGGTATTCTTCTACTTCAATCTTCTTGTTAGATAGGTCTCATGTCTCGTTTGCTTCATGTTGTTTTTGTTGATCGTTCTCATTTTTTGCAGATTCAACTTCAATGCATTAACAAAGAATATACTTTAGCTATGAGACATATTGTTTGTGTAGAAATGAAAAAAAAGTATAAGAAGTATGAAACTATGATGGAAACTTCATCCACCTTATATTTTTTCTTCAATGCTTCACGAACAAGATGTTTTTCATACTTAAGATGCTGCACAAGCTTGGTGAACTTCATTGTAATGGTAATATGGCAACAATGTATCTTGTTTTGTTACAACTCAGGTTACAGTCCCACTTAGGTTACAATCCCACTTCTTAGAGTTTTGTTTCAACTTTTGTTGGTTTTGTTTTGAATACTAACTAATTTTTTTTTATTTGAAATAGTTTAAGTTGTACAGTAAAAATGATAAATGGTGATGATGATGGTGGTAGCAAGCGTATAATATGAGTTGATAAGGTACATATATATGAATTTCTTTTGATATTATATATGACATTTAGTTTATTATATACTATGTATATTATTTGTTTTACTATCCTTTTATTGAAAATGCAATCATTTAAATTGACATAGAAATCTATAATATGAAAATTAAGATGCATTTGAAAACCAACCTATATCAATCAATATTTTTCGAATAACTTGCATCTCATTCTACACATTTTATATCCCTTAACACAAATATATGGTTCAATGGTCTGTTTGCTTCAATTCATTAATATCTACAATTCTATTATACCTCATCGTCATCACTAATCACTGTGATTGTTATGATGATAAAATCGCGATGATAAGCGGCGATGATGAGGTAAACTATAATAAAAGATACCGATGGATTGAAAAAAACTGACCATTGAACCATATTTGTGTTAAAGAACATAAAATATGCACAATGAGACACATGCAATTTATAAAACAATGGTGTGTTTAAGTTGGTTTTCAAGAACAATTTAATTTTAAAATTACATAGTTCTTTACCAATTTTAATGGTTGTATTTCTTTAATTAAGTGTATGGTAAAATAAAAAATATACATTTGTATATAATAAACTAAGGGTACGTTGCACAACGGTTAAAACTCATAACCGTTGTGATATTCAATATATATTACAACTGTTGTTATACCTAACCGTTATAATATACAGTGCACTTACCAGAATACAACAATAGTCTCAGGTATGTGATTATAAGTAGAATACTTACAACAACACTCTATATAATAACGCCTCGATATGTGTCATTATATGTAGTTTTTAACCATTGTTAAATGGGTTTTCCGTAGCAGTGTCATCAACATTATCATCATTTTCATTTGTACGTTGTTGGAAGGATCCACTTATTCTCTGTAACATAATATTCGTTTTGAACACAATACATAATAAACACATTTCTATATTTTCTAATTTTTCAGATAAAACACAATATATCATATATTTCAGATAAAACACTAACATTTTAGATAAAAACACATACCACATATAACTCTTATAAGTTTTCAATATCTTTCCTCTAATTTTCTTGCTTCGTTTCTAACATTTTCCTCTACTCTTCTAACTCCTTCTCAACAACCACAATATTTTCTTTTTGCGCTTGTAATTTGGTGTTTTCAGTGTTTTTTTTTGTTGGACTAGAGAATAATCTCAGACCGACGCCTTCTCTAACACCACAAATACTCCCACCATACTCATTTGTTCTGATAGCTTCTATTAGTATATCATGTCGTGGTTCTGGAACAAATGAGCCTCCACGGGCCTCCTCAACCAACATATCCTACATAGCATGCATGATAAAATTAATATTGTAATTACCATAGCATTTAATTAACACATAACATACACACAAGAAATCATACTTACAATTTTCTCAATAACTGCTCTTGGCGCATCTGAGGTGTACTATCTATTTGGTCTTAGTCGCGCCCTCTTCTGCTTCTCATGCCTTGACGGTGGAGATTGATTGCGATCACGACTAATGGAGTCCTCATCTCCCATTTGTTTTTTTTTTTTCATCCATCATTGTTTTCTCCAGTTTCATGTAACCACCACAATATAATCTATGGTAGTAAATACATTTTGCTTTATTTTGTATTTTTGGTTGACATTTAGCTTGTTATAAACATAATGAAAATATAATTAGTATTTATAAATCATTAGCATAAAATTATCAAGATAAATACGACTAGTATTAAATGTTAAATGTCAAACATGTTTTAATTTGAACCATTATTCTTGGTATTTTTCAACTCTTTAATTGTGCTTTAAATTAATTATTCCATGAAAATGTGTGATTCTTCAATATCATTACATATACCTTTGGATTCCTTGTTTTGTGTGTTATTGTGTAGGAATTAGGTTGAAACATCATAGAATAAGACACAAAAGAATGGAAAAGAAAGCCAAAAAAAAAGATGCACAAATAGAACCAAAGGATGCAAAACATTGACGCTTAAATATCCTAGTTTTGACATTATTCAAAATATATCTAACGAAAAGTTGCACTCACAATCCTAACTCCTTTAAGTTGTTCAACATGTTTCCTACTATGATCATCATTGATTCAATAAATAAGACCAACAAATGCAGGCTTTCACTATTGGAAATTTTTGGTGTTACATCTACTGAGAAGGCTTATTCTGTCAAATTTGCATTTCTAGAGAGTGAAAAAGAGGAGAATATTAATTGGTCTTTAAAGGTGTGTCAGGAAATGTTGAAGGACCAATAAGACATGTCGAATGTAATTGTTATCGAACATGATACCGCTTTGATGAATTTGATTGTAAAGGTATTTTCTACTTCTTATGCATTAATTTGTAGGTATCACATAATAAAGAATGTGAGAAGTCGGGTTAAACCCATGGTAGGGACGAAACTGAAAAGGATGAAGATGGAAAAATTGTCAAGACAAACGTGATAGTGGAAAATATGACTGGTGCATGGAATGTTATAATAAATTCTCTTACAAAATATTTATATGCCTATGTTGTTATACATTTCAAGAAGGTGTGTGAGAAATATCCATATTTGTTGAAATATGTTAAAGTAAAATTTCGGGCCAGGTGAAGGAGAAGATTGTTTGTGCTTGGACCGATCAGGTTAGACACCTTAGAAATACAACAACAACTGAGTTACATATGCCCATACTACAATGATACTATGTCATACAAGGGCCAAGACAACATTTTTTTTTTACCTTTAACAGCGCTTAAAAGCGTTGTCTAAGGTGGCGCTGTCGTAAGAAAAAACGCTTTTTTTTAAGGAAAAAGCGCTGCTAAATAGTTTCTTTAAAATATTTGATTAATTTCCTTAAAATATTTGATTAATTTCTTTAAAATATAATAATTTTTTTTGAAGAATATTATTATTTTTAATATTTATTATTATTTAATATTTAATTAAAGAATTATTTAAAATATTTTAAAGAAATTAATCAAATATTATTATTATTTAATTTTTTTTAAAATATTTAAAATTAATCAAATAATAATATTTTAAAGAAATTAATCAAATATTATTATTATTTAAAATTCTTTAAAATATTTAAAATTAATCAAATAATAATATTTTAAAAAAATTAATCAATTATTATTATTATTTAAAATTAATCAAATAATAATAGTTTTTTGTTATTTTGTGAAAATAATATTTTGAATGTATGAATGAATTATGTGTAAAAAATTATTCAAAAATGATTTATTTTGAGTGTTTAAA
The DNA here is from genome assembly GCA_963966055.1 of Lathyrus aphaca. NCBI lineage: Eukaryota > Viridiplantae > Streptophyta > Magnoliopsida > Fabales > Fabaceae > Lathyrus > Lathyrus aphaca. Next base: position 1,513,333 of record OZ014520.1, read on the forward strand.
TAATTAATTGAAAATAATATAAAAATAATAATATTCCTTTCAGGAACCTAAAGGGCGTGGATTCGACCCCCTCCCCCCCTTGCCATTTTTTTTATTCTGAAAGTTTTATATAATTTAATTAATAATTGACCTTAGAGAGCGCTTTTTAAAAAACGTTTTCTAAGGTTACCCTTTAAAAGCGTTTTTTTAACTTATAAGAGCACTTTTGCATAAAAGCGATGTCTATGTTGCACTGTCAAAACTCAATTTTGGCGTTGTGTGGAGAATTAAATGGGGAGTATTAAGAGTGATTTGTGTAGAGATTTAGACTTTATGAACCAAATGATCCAAAATTAGCATAATGAGATATAAACATCATTTGGTCGTAGCATTAAGTGTTAAAACACAGATTCAAAGACAACAACATTTATTCTCAGTTGGTCAACAACATATCTCAAGCAGGTATGAATTATATTTTTCATGAATGCTAACGAGCTGATAATGTAGGATCTGATAGCTCAAAGTGTAATTACACACTTGTGAAAATCTATGGTCTCCCATGTGTCTATCTTATATCTAAGAAGGTGAAACTTGATAGCTCGATACGAATGGATGAAGTTTTCACTCATTGGAGAATGCTCAAGTTTAATGACGGTGACATGAAAGACGGTAAATCGAATAAATCTATCTTAACCGAATGGAAAGTGATACAAGAAAGATTTTTGAAAGCTGATGACAATATGAAACTCCACATCAAATAGAAATTGTGTAAGATTGCTTATTCGAAAACCACAAACTTGAAATCACTCTCTCAACCGGTAAAACAAAATGTGCTCCTAAGAAGGTCAAACCGACACCGAGTGGCAATTCAACGATGCAGTCTCCTTCATATTTTGAACATGTTGACAAAAAAAAATCAGATTCACCAACTCCAAAATCTCAAAAAGAAAAAAGTTTTCAAAATATAGAATTTCAGAGGTCCATACTTTCCCACAACTATTATAAGTATGGGCTATTGTCTCATGTTTCATACCTAAGCACATTACACCAGAATGAACATCAATTGACATGTTGCATATATCTACTTCAATGATGTGAAACCCTTAATTGAATTTAAGTTAAATGAGTACACCCCTCTAGCATATCTAAAATACATACGACATGATGTCCTACCTTACGAAGACAATTAAAAAATTGCGAAACTCGAGTACCGTTCATCGTCGATTGACAACAAAAAGAAAATTGAGTTCATTCATATTGAGCTAAAGACAAGTGCAGATATAAGGGCTATATGAATTTATTTTTTTCCTTTAGAAACAAAAATTCCGATCAAGGTGGATGTGACGATTTCAAGATTGGTCGAAGATATTATGAAGATGTTGAAATGTCCACCTATATATTGAAATGTAATGTTTGATTTATGTTAACATCACTTATATAATGTTGATTTTATGTAATCAATGGTGATTTTATTTTGCCATCCTACAACTGTCTGATTTTCTACTTTTCTGCTTTTGTTTCATTATGCTACACAAATGCAACTTCGTAAGGTTTACAGATATGCATCACCAGATGCAAAATAGACACAGAACCAATGTGTGACTCAAAATCAACTTTGGTTGTATATGTTTGAGATATCTCCGAAGATGTATGTTCGAAATTTAAAGATATTATTATATTTTCACGAGATCTGTTAGTAATCCATATAATATATTAAGAAATTTTCCAAATAAATCATTCTCATAAGTTATTTTCGTGTTCAAAGTAGTAGAGATGGACTCTCCTAGAATGCTTTAACAATGTGGCTGACGATAAAAAAGTAAACTTCAATATAAATTTACTTTCAAAATTAAATACGCATTATGAAAGTAACTCCTGTTCCATATACATACTTGACACAACCATAATGACTATTTTAAAAATAAGTATGAACAGAGGATAAATAGTTGTTTTGATAATGACTATTTTTTAATTAACATTATGTCAAGATCACCCCTTGTAGTGGCAGTTGTTCCAAAATAATTAGTTTTGAAAGTGCTTTTGTACACCAACAGGCTAGCGTATGCACATCCATGCATAATTTTAACCTACATATGTATGCTAACCTCTATAAAGCCAGCAGAAGGATCGAAAAAGAAGGGATCATAAACAGATATGCAACCCCACTTCTATAAGCATTGCAAAACATTTGGTATACAATCATCTCGACTAAGTGTTTGTTCTCCATTGCCATTTTGCTTCGAACAATACATAAATATTTGGTTGAGACCCAACTTGTATTGTATGTACTCATCATGTCTAACATTTCCTTCACGCCTGCAAATGAGACTGCACAAAAAAAGCAAATGAAATTAAGATTACAAAAAATGGAGATAGACGTCACTTTACCAGCAAATATATCTTCACTCCAACTGATAGCCTCTAGTGAGTTGAAAAATCCTATCAAAGACATCAAGATGGCTATAGTAGAAGCAAACTCTACAGTCATATACATAAAAAATGAAAGCAAAATATATATTTTCAAATGCATAATGAAAATTGAAATGGAGATCTAAAATAACATCAATCAAGGAAAATATACTTAATTTTTCTCATATAAACTTATTTTGTCATCAAAGATTAATTACTCTATGTTCAAACCTTTCCTCCAATATCTTATATTGAAAACTGTATTGTTTTTCGCTCATCACTTGATTTGTGGAACACTCATGTGACTCTTATATTTCCTCTTGATTCTTATATTCATAATCAATACTCTATATTCGATAGTCAAGCTCTCTCCCAAAATAACTTTAAAGTCCAAGTAAATCGTCATATTAAACTTCTGAATAAAAAATAAATCTATTTGAAAACATGTCACTTCACTCTTATATGTGATAAGATGATCCTCTCTTTCTCTAAACCATGTATTATCTATAGTAAGATCAAAGGACGACAAAAACTTCAAGATGGATTTACCCTCCGCATTTTTCTCTCTAAAGTAATATCACATGCATGTCCTTCATTTCCATTTAGATATCCTTCTAAAAGTAACTTATCTTCTCGGGGTATCTTGAAGTAATCCTTTTAACTCATTCCAAAATTTTACCTTAAGGTGTTTTACAACCCAACCTGAGGAGCATAAGCAATAATAATATTCATTAAATGTGTCTTGTTCTACTATAAATTTCAAGGTCATGATTTGATCTCCAACTTTTTCATTCATCACTTGATTTTTGGCGTTTCCATGTGACTCTCTCTCTTATCTCTCCTCTTGATTATTACATTCATAATCAAAACTCTATATTGGATAGTCAAGCTCTCTCTCAAAATAATTTTAAAGTCCAAACAAATCTTCATATCAAAATTCTAGAAATAAGTCTATTTGAAAACATGTCACTCCACTCTTATATGTGATAAGATGATTCTCTCTTTCTCTAAACTTTGTATTATCTATAATAAAATCAAAGGACGACAAAAACTTTAAGATGAATTTACCCTCCGCATTTCCTCTCCAATGCCATATCACATGCACGCCCTAAAAACCTCTTGTTATGCTCCCAACATTTCCATTTAGACATCCTCCTAAAAATAACTTTTCTTCTCAGAGTATTCTCAAATAATCCTTTTAAATCCTCCCAAAATTTTACCTTGTGTTTTACAACCCAACCTGATTGTGTAAGCAATAATAATAACATTAAATGTGTTTTGTTGTGTCTTGTCGATCTCCTACTCTTTTCACCTCTATAATATCCTTCTTCCATTCATTGTCCACCATAATCCCGACCTCATCATAAAAAGTTTCCCAATCCACCCTTTCATATAGTTAATTTCTTGTAAGTTCAATAAAAAAACTGTAAGTTATAATCATTGGATGAATCTTCCCCCACCCACAAAATGAATCTGGCACCCTCACAATTTTATATAATGACAAAAGTATTCTTATTAAAATTGAATTAAAAAGAGCCAACAAAAAATCCAACAGTACTATGCAAAAAAATTGATACGTATTTTGCTTTTTTTTTTTATTTTTAAATTTGATAATTCATTTTGATAGAAAAAAAGAAAATCAAAAATTTCAAAAAAAAAAAATAACACATCGATATTTTCAAAAAATTCAGCAAAACTCCCATTTTTGAAAAATCCAATGAAAACTCAGAATTTTTGAAATATCCGATAAAAATTCTGATTTTTTGAAAAATCAGATAAAAACTAGGACTTTTTTGAAAAATCTGATGGTATATTTGAAAATTCCAATAAAAACTCATAGGAGTATAAAGAATTCGATAGTGAATTCGAAAAGTCCGATAATTAAAAATTCGATAAAAACTCATAGAACCCCCCAAATCTAGTAAAAACTAGTGAAATTCTTCAAAAATATGATACAAATTAAAAAAAAAAAAAAATAAAGATCTGAAAAACACAATTTTTACAAACATAAAAATTACAAAGGATATTTTGATAAAAACATAGGAGATGTGGGATGCCAGATAGAATTTAGGAGGTGGCAACAAGACTCCCCTAATCATTAGCACCAGTTGATACATCCCAATTAGAGGATAATTTGAGACACTAGTAAGTAAGGTGTATCCAGCATTAACTAAACAAAACTTTGAAAAAAATGAAGACAAACACAAACTTATCAAAACATATTTAATCCTTAATGATGTATAGTTGTTATACAAATATATGCAGTAAGCAAGCACATTTGAAAAGCAAATGCATAGTCCCAAAACTGACGCCTTAATCAATAAGCGTTGGATTTAGACTCTCAACTTCAAATTATTATAGCAAAAAAAAAATCCAAAACTATCTCAACAAAAAATTGACAATGCGCCAAACAGCATGCCTCAGTTTATCCGTCTATGTGACAGGAGAAAGACATCACAAAACTTGACATGAAGCCACTACTACACTAATCGAACAAGGATTTCCATATGCTGGAAACAGTGAAACTTAACACGGTGACTTGAAATGAAGGATCCACAAAAAGTGAAAAGGAATAGACCAACAACGGCAAGAATTAATACTTTCATCCAAAGGATAGCCAGAAGCACTAAACTCCAGTTTCCTGAATCCGACAACATCCTCTGAAATCAATGGGAACTTCGGCTTACTAAACTCTCTGGGCAATTCAAAACTGCAAACTCTTGACTCATGGATCGACTTGGACCACTGAGCTAATAAATGCTTCAAATATATAACCCTATATGCATCTCTTACAAAGTATCGGTGCAAGAGAAAAACCCGATAGCATAACAAAAACAAGAACCAAGAATGTACACCCAAAAGCTTAAGAATCTGTGATAGCTGACGACTTCTCTGATTTTTCCTTCTCAATCTCACCTCTTCTCATCTCAGCATGCTGGGCAACACCACTTGCAAGAGCTTGATAAGAGAACTCAAGTGTCTGGGTCAAGTTCTGAAACTTTATTGGATCTGATGATTGCATCACTAGAGACAAATTTATTTCGAAAGACAAAATTAGAACAATAATGATAGGCATTGGTAAAATGAGACATTTAACACGCTTTAAGGGTCATATCAACATACCTTTCATCGTATCCACAAAGAAAATAAAAGGATCCACCTCATCGATTGGAGATTGTAAATCTTCATCATCACTTAAGTCATCTTCCGAGTCATCATCATCGGGTCTAAATGACTTTGCCTATTGGGTGACAATGCAAAATGACAACAGGAGTTTAAGATTAAAAACATCATTAAACAAAAACAAATAATAAATTACAAGAGTATATTTTTTAAATAAAAATGCACAGTTCATATTTTATTTTCCGGAGAGAAAAAAACAAGTTTCATTCCTAAAAAATTTAAATATGATTCAAGCAGACAAATGTTCTTTCGGTCTTCAGAATTACATCCACGGACCTGATCAGCCAACTTCCTAAGATTACTACTGGCAGCTTCATCCCCATCTTCAGCATCGGCTCCCATTTCCCTGTCAGAACCACTGTCGTCCTCAACTTCATCATCAGTTTGAAAGCCGTCCATATCATCATCATCTTCTTCTTCTTCTTCCTCCTCTTTTGCAGCTTCTGCAAAGTACAATAGTTGAGAATCAAAAATGGAAGTCAGTATATTCCTGATGATGCACTTCAACATGTCAAGAGTTACAGAGAGAGAGAGAGAGTGGCATAAAGACCTGCAACTTGATCTTTGTATGCAACCAGAAGATCAAGAGTGGCACGGAATACCCGGCCTAAAACCTCTCCTGGCACTTGATCAGCTGGAAGTACCAGCAAGGATGTTAAACCAAGGCAGCAAACTTTCTTACCATGTTCCCTGCATAAAAATAGTCACAAGTCTGCAATAAATAGACCTTCAAATTGCTACGCACAAAAACTTCTATTGAGGTAAGGAGGAGGGATGGTGAAGAGGCAGGATAACACAGACCTTTTAAAATTAGCACGCACACCACTCTTCTTGACTTCTTGTAGCATATGAAACCAAAGATTGAAGATTTCTGATGCAACACCTAACTTTTGCAATATGCTTAGAGTCAATGCAGCATTGTAGTATAGACCATCTGCAACCTGCAAAAAATATATCCTCTTATGAAGTTACATTTGGTGTCTTTCCCTATCATCTTCAAGAAATTTGGCTAGCTTACGTGATAGATAAACTGAACTCATTGGAGAATGAATGAATCAATTTCATCAGACAAGTAATATGTTGCAGTTGATATCTTTCTCTATATAAATTTTAATTCAAGTGGAAATGCAAACCATACAAACAAGGAGAACATAACAATTGCTTAAAAAACTGCCATATAAAATTAAATGCATCCAACGTTTTATGACTCACACTGAATGTAAACCAAAATTCAAAATAGAAACACGGGTTGAAAAGAAAACAAAGTATAATGGATCATAAAAAATCCAGCTTTTTTGAACATGTCATGTCAATAAAGAAAGCAACAGAAGCAACGATAGTTGACTTCTGTTGCTTTCTTACTTATAATAAAAAACATTATACGAAAGAAAGCAACAGAAGCCAACTATCGCATTTTGCATGACTATAAAGATTCTAGTGAACCATTACCACTTGCATGAGAAGACATTTTAAATTTGATTTTCCAGTTCGATGCAAGCGTTCAACTGTAATTCTGAGATACGGCTCAACCCAGTGGTCCACCAGTCCTCTGCAGTTTAGGAAGACAACTTCAATAAGCTTTGGGGCTGGCTCAATATCTCTATCCTCCATATTTTTATCTGCCATAAGCTTTAATGTGAAACATAAATCAGAGATGACAAACAAGAAGCTAGAAAAAATAATAACAATTTAACACCCATTTACAATCACCAGATCCCACTCCTAACAGGTGGTGGCTAAATTAATTATAGTAACGCAAATATCACTTACAGAGGAAATCATATTCCACAAACTCTGTTGATAGTCAGGTTCTTTGCAAGTAACGAAATGAACAGTTCCCCTTGAAATGTAATTGTCCAGAGGAACCATTATATCTGCCGAATCAAACCAACCAAGTAAACACGTAGAAAAGGTAAAAATTTAATACAGATTGTAAAGAGTCCCACATTGCATGCAATATGGCTTGAAAATATGTTTAAAAGTGAGGACAATTCTCACCTCACAAGCCGGTTTTGTAGGGTTGAGTTAGGCCCAACCCAAATCAGACACAATCAATGTTTATAAGTGAGGGCATCCTCACCTTGCAAGCAGATTTTCAAGGTTTGGTTAGGCCTAACTCAAATTCTAAGAAAGACATAAATTAAATTAAATATTAGGGTGCTGTATTGGGTAGAGGAGACAGGAAAATATTTGAAAGATATTCCCTGTTTTTGAATAATATGGTGACAGTAACTTATCTCTAGCTTTCAATGCTATTAACAACAACAATCAAGCCTTATTCCACTAAGTATGGTCGGCTATATGTTATTAAAATATAAAAGAATATTTTTATAAGGCAATGATAAGTTGAGATGAATTGCAGTCAAATGCAATTGAACTTACTTGGAAAGAAATCAATTGCCCAGTCTGCTAGTGCTTCCATTATTATTGGCCAAAGACTCCATAAGTCCAATGATATTGTTGGAGAAAAAAAAGTCATATATGATGCAATTTCCAAAATTTCTTCAAAAACCTCTGTAATCATGAATGGAAGATAATGGAAAAAATATAAGCAAGTAAAATCTGAGTGGAACTAAAATTTCAGAAACATAGTCTAAATGCCACAATCTAACAACATCCAAAATTACACGCTCCATAGAAAATCCAATTTGCAGAAGGTTCATAATAAACCAGCTTCAGTTATCTGCAGCGTATTATTTTGATTTGACACAAACTGAAACATGCTACTACGTTATAAAGCTACAAAGATAAGACTGTCCAACAAAACACTCATAATAAATTAGTAAAAACATGGATGCTTAATTTTTGTAACCCGATACATTCAAATCTAGAGCTCTCCATCTAAAATACTATCATCAGTCTATTTTTAAATGAAACCCGTGTGTGCACACATATGCTAATGCTAAATCAGTGATACCTTAATCCATACTAACAAATATGAGATGTGATTTCATCTCACTGAACTCAAAATAGAAATGTATTTTTCTGTTATGTGAGCAACTGATTTACAAGGATATTTATATCCAATGTTATCCTACACCAACCAAGGGAGTTAATCTACACCCCTGTAACTAACTGAGTTAGCTGTTATAACAGCTACTATCACAATCTGCCACGTGGCAGAACATTCTAGAAAAGAAGTTACAAAGAATAACAAAAAGATAACATAGTAGTAATGAATACTATTATAATACATACAATCAAATAGATCCACCTTTGCTTCATTAAATGTGTGAATACAGCAAACACCAAATGACATTGAAAAGACAAGGGGGTAGAAGCAAAAGAAAACCTTGGAGTCATTTAGATAATCATGTTTCGTAGTAAATACCTTGACCATCGGTCGTTAACATGCTACGCATTATGGGAAGCAAAGTAGGCTCGATTTGAACAAAAATTTGGGGAAGACTGCTCACTGATTCAAGTATTGTGCTAATGGCACGCAAGCAACCAACTGCAGCCAGAGAACTTGGATCATCATCTTCATCATCAGCATCGGCAGAGTTCATACACCTCCAAAATGCGGCTGCCTTTGTTGAGAAAAGAAAAAAGTATTTAGAATACAGAAAAAGTACTAGCTTTCCAAAACAATGACAGCATTCTTGGCAGACAGAAGATTTAAAAAATATATATAAACATATAAATTACCAAATTTTGGCATAATCCAAGTGCATAAGGAGCCATTTCTTCCCCAAACTTGTCCACAATAGTCTCCAAAGTAAACACAAGGTCTTCATTCTCAACTTCATTCATAAGTTTGAAGAACTCTGAAAATATATTTGTTAGTTAAACTCATTCACCAAAGCCAAATAAGTACAGTGTAGACACCGATTTTTTTACACACGTACCATCAAGGAGTGGAGGGAGAAGAGGACGAATTTCATCTAAATCTGCATCAACAAAATGAAAAAATAAGCTTAATCAACAACATTTGCCAGAACCAGAATTCATCCAAATCACAAAATAAACAGAATTCATGACCACCTTTGCAAGCTTCAATGAAAGAACGCAAAGCAAAAACAGAATCAATGCGGACAGGCAGTTCAGGATCTCGCATTCCACATACAACACACTGCAATGCCTTTCGGAAATTGTTCTGATCCGAGAAGCTAATGTGGGCATATTGTCCTGCAACCCATGCTGCCTGTTTTTCACAGGAAATATCAATAGATAGCTAAAACTCTTCCGATAATGAGGGTTCCATAATGTAATATTCAAATTCCATTATTTTCATCAAATCATATATATCATAATACTATATACTACAACACTATCACAATACGATATGGAAGCAATGAACGGAGCACTAGCTCTACTTCAATGAGCTCCCCCTGGCTATATACCCCAATCTGCGAAAGAATGCAAGGTTGGTCTCAATAGGAAAAAACATTTTGGTAATATGTTCACACTGCAGCCAGAAAACGCATGTTGCACTATTTTTGTGCCGCATACTACTGTTTTAATTTTATAAGATTAAATAACTCGTACTCCTTTCTCTTTTCCATACAAAATAAAACAACAAAATACAATCACCACACCTGTGCCATGAAAGAAAAAAAAAACATTATGCTCAGGAAAGAACTTATTAGAGTTCTAAATAAAAATATCATAGACACGTGCATAGACATAGGAGAATGAAAACCGGAGCCCCAGGCAAGAGTTAATTCCAGTCTATTACAATCTTAGAGCCTCCTATTTTTGCTTATTGCATGCAAAACATTTATCAGAAATGGAAAGCCAAATTAGCAGCCTTTAGTATGGATATTGTGAAATATGCCAGCTTAGCTTTTTAAGATACATTCTTCAGACAAAGGACAAAACAAAAGAGTGAATTTGGCAAGCATCAGAAAAGACACAAACATAAATTGTATAGGAGACCATACCTTGGCCCTAAGATGACCAGCGGGGCTGACGAACTCAGGAAATACATGTTGCACTAACATACGCTCAAGTTCAGATTTATAGGGCTCGGTTTGTTTCAATTTGTCACAAAGCGTCCCAATAGCAAGAAGAGCGCCATCTTTCTGTCTATAAGACTTGTATTCTACTGGTGCTTCATCATACCTAGAATGGAAAAAAAAAAAAATATATATATATATATATATATAAATACAGTATCAATCCGTAAATCTTATTTCTAACAGAAAGTAACATATTTACCTTTTCAGAATTTCAACTATGAATTGCACAAATTTATGAAAATTATCTTCCCTGCGTTTCCGAAGCAGCTCACTCACAAAATCCACAGAGGCAGTCTTAGGACTATACAAGTCTTCAATAATGTCTGTAACAAAGAATTAGAAAACTATAAGCTCATGCCAATGCAAATTATTTGAAATCCGGGTTCCATGTTTAACCGCCAGTAAAACTTACCATAGCCTTTCCTAACATATTCATGAGGATCTTCGTCCCAAAGCTTTTGATCATTATCATTAAAGCACATAAGAGGAAAAACGATTTCAAATAGAAGAACATCAAGCCGAGGCTGCATCACAGTATACATGCTTTTCTTTGAAATACTGCATGTTAAAAAAATTTCAAAGAAAAAATGTTAACTCGAGAATCAACATATCCTGAAACACGGTGGTCGAGAATATAAACATTTAACACAGCTGCTAATATTCACAAATTAAACATGTTTCTACTCATCAAACAACATAAAGTTATTCACAGATTCTCATGAGAAATTTGCAGCAACAACCATGAGCCCAAGATAACAGTTAGAATGATATTTTCCCAAATATATATATCGGCCGCTCCACTATCCGGAATTAACAACAAAGACTTCTTTTAAAAGGATAGCCGCTCCACTATCCGATATGCTTATCTCTTTCCAATCTCTTTTCATCCTCATTTGCCGATAACTTCATTAATCCGATAATCCAAACCAAACCGAAAAAATCTATTAATCCGATAATCCAAACCAAACCGAAAAAAATCGATTGTTTTTCCAAAACCGAACCAAACCAATGAAAATCGATGTAATTTGGTTCGGTTCTCGGTTTTAGTTGTTAGGAACCGCCAAACCGATGAACCGAACCAATGACTATAATTACGCTCTAAATATTATGTATCACCCATCATTAAGCCCAATATTTTTTTGATCGAACCATTCTGAAGTTTGTTTACATTTTTTCCTTTCAGCAAAACATGCATCTAGAACCAAACTCCAAAACATAGAAAGCATAATCCATAAGTCACAAAAAATTGTTTTCACCGAACTGTCGCTCTTGACGTCCGCCACAGTTGTTGATATCTCTACCATTGTTATGGTCTCTTTCTTCATGTTCAAGTTCTTTTTGATAGTTTTCATATTTTTTAAAACTTTTTTGTTTTTTCTTCTTCAACAAAATTACTTATAGTCTTGTTAGAAAATAGTTTTTATGTGTGTTTGAAGAGTGAAACATGTTAATTTATGTGTATTGAAATTTATTATTGTTATTATTGTGTTTTATTTGTTAAACTTTCAAATCTCTTCCCAACCTTCTAATGTCAAACGTCAACTTTTATATTATGATTTTCACATTGATTGTAACTGAAAATGAAAGTTGCTTACATCAGATCTAGGCTTTAACTATATATAGAACTATAACACAACTGTGCTGACTCAGCACAGTTGATATTACAAATATGCCTTTACTTACTATATACTCTAATACTTCCCTCTCAATCCGTGCCACCTCCTTGAACCTTGAAGAGTAGACCTGTCAGTGACCTTCAACTAGTCTCTAAGTTGTAGGAATTTTAGGGGAGAAAGGGGTTTAGTAAGAAGATCAGCATATTGATCAAAGGCAGGAATATGCTTCACTATAAGACTTTTGTTTAAGACTTTTTTCCTAAGAAAAAATATGTCCAGCTCTATATGTTTGGTCTTAGCATGCAAGATAAGATTGTGAGACAATGCTTCACTGTAAGAAAAAATATGTCCAACTCTATATGTTTGGTCTTAGCATGCAAGATAAGATTGTGAGACAAAGCTACTGTGCTGAGATTGTCACACAGCATGACTGGTGTAGTGAAAGGGACCAGTAGCTCAGCCAATAAGGACTGAATCCATAGCACCTCTGCTGCAGAATTTACCAGGCTTCTGTACTCGGCTTTTGTGTTGGATCTGGCTACAAGGGTTTGCTTTTTAGACCACCAAGTTAGGCCCCAGAAAAATACATGAACCAGATGTAGACTTTCTGTCATCTGGGTCAGCACCCCAATCAACGTCTATAAATGCAGTTAGTGAAATAAGGAGTTGGGTGGATGCTTTTTGCAGATGCAAACCATGGTAGAGAGTACCCCTGAGATATCTTAAAATGCGTTTACTTACTACAATACTTTTTTTTCTAAGAGCCTAAGGTACTTAAAGGCCCGACTCCTTTTATGATACCATGTAAGTTATGTTTTTTTGTAAATTGAGTCTTTGATTTTGTCTTCTCTCTTAAACTAGTACACTCTCTGATCACTATTATAAGCAAATTTGACTTTTTTGGTACATTTGACCGTTAATGTATCTAGTCCATTCATATATTGATTAAACACATTAATGATCAAATGTACCAAAAAAATCAAATTAGTTTATAATAGTGGCCGAAGGATATAATTGACAAAGTCTTCTCCCCTAACCAAACAAAAGTGGTGACATTTGAGCAACCCCTACATTGCAAAAAACGCAGGGATGGGGAGCCACGGTGGGGTTGGGCTTCCATTTTGTGCTCCAGATCAAGGTTGTCAAGATGGGATCTTGCAATCGGGAGGGGACAGTAAAATCGTAAAACATAAGATCGTAATTAAGATCAGAAGATCCTACCCAATTATTTTTGTAAAATCGTGAAGGAATAGCAAGATCGTAACAAAAATTGTAAGATATTTACTAGAATGAAAGAATTATATTGTACATTTGAAGTTTTTTTACATGATATTTTGGTAGGCAAAATGTATTCGTGGGAAAATGACATCCGCCAAACCGTAATTGTTGCGCCTAGGAATCTTGTCAACCTTCTCGCTTGTAATGGTGGTGGCCAGAAAACAGCGAATGTGGCCGAAAAAAGATTAATCGTGGCTGGAACTGGCTAAGATTACACAAAATCAATGGTTTTACAATTTTTTTTCACAATTTGGCTACAACATGCGGTTCTACTTAAGATTGGGATCATTGGGGTGAGTGAGATGGCAAAATTGCAAGATTTTAAGAGCTAGGTCGAGATCTTGACAACCATGCTCTAGGAAGAAGCTTCGTGCCTGAAAAATCTATGGTGTGTCCTCTTGTGGCCAGAAAACTCAGATTTGGTCCGTATAGTGTCTGGTTTTTCTTTCCGATTTTTTGATTTGGTTCTGAAGTGTCGCACCATATGCGATTTGGTTTGTATTTTTGCATGGCGACACTATACTGCAATGCACTGGGGAACTCTGTTGAGGCCACGTCCCACTTTCACCTCTCCAGCGCGCAATGGTCCAACATCTGCCACTATTGACAATCTAAAGAAAAATACTTCGGTACCTAAGTGTATGGGATTGGGTCTGTGATGTGATAAGTAATAGGAGATTCCTTTCAAATTATATAACAGCTAAGAATCAATGATTATTGGATGGAGCAGAAATTCCCAACAGAGAATGGGACTTTGATCAAACTATAATTTCTTTGGCAATCATGGTGAAAGCTGCTACTGGGAATTAAGAGAACAGGTTATGCCTTGATATTTAACAATTCATAAACTGGACCCAGAATTGCCTTTACTAAAATATCTCCATTTGTATATTAATAAGATTTGATTTTAAAAAAATAGGTTTGTAGTTAATGAAAGCTTGGGTATGGCATGATTTAATGATATGGAATGTGATGCTACCAATGAGCTTTAAATGATATTGGAGTACCTGTTACTCAGATATTGAAGAACCAGGTTGATGACTCGGTCAGGTAAATAACCACCTACTCGAATGACATTCAACAGATTTAAGTGGCAGTCCAAAATCTTCCCTGCATAATGCTTGTGAAACATTTGAGCAAAGGCCTTGTTTTCAGGGTTTCGCGGCTTCAAGTTGTCAAAACTGTAACATGATAGTTTAAGTACCCGAAGTAGTCGTGATTCAATCAGTCACTCAACAGCAAAGGTCATATGTATTGACTAAATAATCAAAAATCCAAACTCACCGAGTGTATAGCCTGTTTAGAATGTGAATTGTCCATTTTTTTACTTTCCACCAGCCCCATGATTTTCGAAGATCAGGATCAACAGGCTGACCTTCCGAGGGAACAGGCCTCTCCAATACATTTAAAAACAGCACCATCCAAGCATTGAATACATTTTGATCAAACAAAAGTTTTGGAAGCTCCAACTACATAAATTTTAAAAATGAGCATGCTATTGCATGTCAATTCTGAGTACTAAAGTGGAGAATAGCATATTAGCATGTAAATAAGATAAGCAATATAAAATTGTATCAGCCTAAGATAAAGATATAACTGCCAATTTCAAATTGGGGTCAATTAGTTCCATTACAAATAGAAAAACAGGTTATAAAAAACAGATGCAAATCATTGGATTGTGTGAGGGAAATAAAACGTACATATATGGAGGACCAGAATATTTTACAGATAAGCTTGATGAGATCTGCTACTTCAATGGATGGATTAGCAATCTGGACAAGGGTGTTGAATATATTGAGAAGGTGAGGAAATGTCTCCTCGACAATGTGATAAGCGGGAGTCCTCTCATCATCTGATTTGAATCTGCGAAAACAAAGAACACACAAACATGGTGAAAAATTGAATCAGAAGTGCAATGCATAATAAGATAAAAAGGAACATACTCATATTTAATAGAAAGAATGCGGAGAACAAATAAGGCAGAGTAAACTTGTTGTTGATCCTGTAAATTATGCTTGATCCAATCAAGAAGATTGGGACATTGTTGGGGATAGTCAGAATGAAGAATTGTTTTGAGGCACTCGCCAAGTTGAACCCTGTAATAAACACGAACACGTAGAGTGCAATTAGAAAGAGAAGTAATAAACACGAACACGTAGAGTGCAATTAGAAAGAGAAGTAATAAACACGAACACGTAGAGTGCAATTAGAAAGAGAAAGAATGAATAGCAGAATGTAAATAGAGTTGGAGTACACCTCAAAAGAGAAGGAAGTTGAGGTAGAAAAAGGAGAATGTGATTCCTGACGAGGTCTTTATCGGGGATTGAGATAGTGTGTTGAGAATCGGAAGGAGAAGGAGGAGACCAATTCTTAGCAATGAAGTTTTTGAAGTGAATAGCGGCAACTTGTCTGACGGCAATGTCAGAGTTGGCGTGAACGATGATCTGCAAGAGAGTGGGGAGATGGTGAGGGGCGTACTGGATCTGATCCAACCTTAGTTCAGCAGCTTTGCGTTCATCGGGATTGGGACTGAGAGTGGCTTGCAGTATAACACCGACTTCGTCCATTTCTCGTAAAACCCTAGAGTGTTTCTGTTATAATAATAATAATAGGGTTTATACAGGTTTAACTGTGTCTCTCGGCTAAGTGTTCTTCACACGCTCACCGGACATCATCCTATCAAACGGATTTATTTACACCAAAATACTAATTCATGTCTTTTAACTTTTAATAATCAATTCATTTATTACAGTTAATATTGGTGAAATTTGAAAAAAATCCGAAATCAAAGTACCTGGATTTTATGCTATAAATTTTTTGATGAATTACGTCTCATGTGGCAACACCATAATTTTTGTTGGTTTATTATAATTTTATTTTATTGATAATTAATATCCTATTTATATTGGAACCTTAAATCTCACATTGGAACCTTAAAATCTCACATTAAAAAGTCCATATAACTCTCACAACATCTCACAACTTCCCATATAATTAGTAATTTTAATCGAATTCCAACCCAAATCCACAAAAGTTCATTTTTAATTCACTTCTACTCGCCTTTCTCTCGGGTCTTTCTCTCCCGTGTTCTCTATTTCTCCAAAATCCTAGACCATCGTCGCTCCTTTCTACAACCATCACCATCTCCGATGGAGAAATCAAAGTCATTTTTTCTCATCTCCTCATGCTCTATTTAGAGAACTAAATATCATTTAGATCGGAAAATTAAAGATGTTGTAATCGGATTTGATGTTGTTTATAATATTTTTCTTCTTTTCTTTTTGGAGATACTAAGTTGATATCGAAAAATTACACTTAATCGTTCCCCCATTTTTGCAGGTATATAGTGTTTGTAAGATGGTGAGAGTTATTTGGATCTATTTTTGTTATGAATGACTAAAAATGGTAATTGTTTACATTTTGTGGTGTTATGATTTCATTTTTGTTTGTTTCTTCTCATTTAGGTGTTTTTTCCGTATGAATTTTGATTTTAGGGTATTAACAATGTTCAAAAGATTTTAGTTGTTAACGAAAGTGCTCATAATTTTGTTGCTCTACTAGGTAACAGGATGTTGAAGTTTGAAAAACAACAATGCATATCTTTGGGATCATTTTCTCATAGCAATGCATATCCATTAACTTTAATGATTTGTTGCAGAAAGAACTTAATGAAAATGTTGTTTCTTTGTATATGTATAATTCGGTTAGTGAAATACTTATCATAAAATCATTTACTTGGTAAACAAAGAGCCATAAAGTTTGTCGTGGATGCTGGTACTGGCACAACAACGATTGGTATAGGACTTGCAGCTATTTTCTTAGGGTGCGAATCAGTTTATATAATGTTAATTTAGTTGAAAGTATTTTTGAAGTTTTACTAAAATTGTCCGTATTGCACTATGAACCATAACAAAAAAGGCTACATTAAATCTCAGTAATCATATTTGTTGCTTCCTTGCAGACTTCCGTGGGAGGTACACGCGGTTATGATGGCAGATAAAATTGACGGGTACCGAAAACAGGAAAACACTTGATTTATGAATTCAGCAAATATTTCAATGTTGGGTTTCTTGAACACGACGTAAACAAAGAAGAGATTGTGATTGTGCATTGGGTGGAACGTGATCGTCCAAGAAAGTAAGATGTTATAGACATTTTATTTATTTTTTAAGGTATAAAGATGTCATAGACTTTGCAGCAACTAGATTCTTAGGGGTATATATAAAAAATACACCTCCAGCGAATAGTTCAAATAATGGTCATTCACGTTTGTGCTGGTAACAATAACTAGGTAACTTAATTCTTCTGCAACTTCTTTATATTAACATGTCAAAGTAGTTGTAAGAAACTGTAAGAAGGAACATTTGTAGTTGGTTTCTAACTCTTGGTTTGTTCGCTCTCAATCAACTATTTGGCATTTCTAGATTTGGTAATATTTTGGACGACGAAATGATAGTTGTTGTATTTGAGAAAATTGAAAGAGTAATCAAGACACTTCCTCGATACAATATGAAATTTGTTATTATCATGATAGATGATATCTCTTTTCTTGAAGTTGTTGATAATCGCTCTTCAAATGATGTTCTACATTCTCATTGTCTTCCTTCTTACTTGAACTTTCGGCAAGTCTAACAGGGTATATATATTTTTTTGATTGTATATGTGATTGTTGAATTGTTTGGCTAAATTGAAATCCCCTAACCACATTCCATTTCTATAGTTACAATGTATTTTAATTGCATCTTCAGTGGTTTTATGGGTTGTCCTAAGAGTTTGTTTATAGACTGATATATAGCAGTGGAATTTTGTTTCATTGTATATATTTTTCATGCAACTTTTGTTTTTGCAGATGTTGATTAGATGTGCTTTTGGTGGCTGAGTTGCTTCCTGCGACATTAAGTATGGATCAAACTCTTATTTTGTTTTTATTCCTATTAATTAAGTATGGATCAACTGTGGTCAACATAGTGTCAAACTTCAAGAGTTTTGGTCAACATCAAGATTATGAAGTAAGATTCATCATTTGATCAAGGGTTGATCATAATTCATCAAGGAAACTTCAAAATCATCAAGAATCAGAAGTTACTAAATTAGGGTTTCTCTAAGAAAAGTCAATTGTACTTTGACCAGTCATAACTTTCACATGCTTCATCATAAATTTCCCATCCAAAGCTCATTTTGAAGGAAATTCAATTCCCTACAACTTTGTATCTCACAAGCCAATTCCAGAAATGCTTTATTTGAGAGATATGAGCCAAGACACTGTAGGTCCTTTAAAAAGTAACAAAAGTCAACTTTTTTAAAAGCTCATAACTTGAACATGGAAGACCAAATGGATATGGGACCAAAGAGAGTAGTTAGAGAACACTCTAAGCTTTCTAAAAAGTCCAAGAATACATCCATGAGATAAAAATTGAGAGAGTTATACATTGTTGAAGTTGGGCAAATTAGAGGAGGTGTATAAGGCAAATAATGACCAAAACTTAAGTTTTTTTCCAAATGGGCCCATATTTTTCTAACCCAAACTTAATCATGAGATAATTCACGACCCATAAGTCATATATTCTGATTTTTTATGTTTATTTTATATTTTATTGGATGTAATTTAATTAAATTCAATTTTAATTAGAATAAATATTGAAAAATCAAATATTTGATCTTAGGATTATTTTGGGATTAGATTTTGAGGTTTATGATCATAATATAGATCCCAAATCCGTGCACACCAAAGGAGAATGTCATAATATCAAGTATTTCACTAAAATAGAAAGTTTCTAACTTCATTCCAAAGCAACCAAACTTTCTTCACCCAAGCCCAAATTTTTTGACCTAAATTACACTTCTATTTATACTTATCAGCCACACAAGTGAGAAACACGAAATTCTTACACAAAAAGAACCCTAAAATTTATTCAAAAAAAAGGCAAACCAGGACAAATCACAAAAACACTTCATAACAAGCTTTTAACCTCCATTTCACATCCAATCATCACCAAAGAGCTTCCAAGAGACGATCCATACTCTTTTTGAAGGTTAAAGTCATGGGAAACACATCCTATGAACATGCCGCCCCTAACCTTTCTTTTTGATGTTCAGTCTTTTGTTTCACGGCATTTCAATTTATTTTCTTTTCATAATAGTGTTCACAATCACGTTTAGATACGTTTTAACCTTTTATTTGTGAGTTATAGTGCAGGATACAAGAAACACCATGGCTAGGGCATAAAACGTCATTTAGTTGAAACTCATGATCCAAGCATTTTCATGCTAAACAAACCGCACCATTGAATTACTAGGGATTGATTTAATAGGAATTGATGGTTTTAATCTGATAAAACTTGTGTTTTCTTGATGTTTGAATTTCAGGTTAATTTGCTACGAAAATCGCAGCAAAAATCGTAGTAGAATTTGCAGCAAAACTCATAGGTGGGGAGGTTGAAAATGATGATGTGGCGCGGTCTGGTTGGCCGGTTTTGGGTTTTAGTGTTTGTTTAATATTTAATTATTTGTTCTTGCTTCTTATCACATGCAGGCGTGTAACTCAGTTGGCAAGGATGATACGTTGGTAACCTTGGAGGCGGGTTCGAAACCCAACGACCCTCCCCTTATTTTTTGGCTTTTTTTCCTTTCTTTTATTTTTCTAATTCTTCATCTTTTTCATTTATTTTTCTTTCTTTTATTTTAATTAATTAACTAATTAATAATTAAACTATTTTCTAACCAATATTTTTTTTAAATAAATAACTTTTTCTTTTATTTTGTAAATAAAAAATTAAAAAAAAAACTTCTTAATTAATTAGATTAATAACTAATCACTTTTTTTACTAATTAATAATTAAACATCTTTTTTAACTAATCATAAAAAAAGATTAATATTTCTTGTAAATACCTAAAAAATGTTTTTTTATAATATTTTAAAATTTAAAAATCATAAAAATCTTTTTTTTTACAGAAACTCAATTAATCGATTTTAATCAAATTCTCCCGTAATTTTTCTTACTTCGTTATTATTCGTCCTGATTTTATTTATCTTTATTAGAAAAGTGTATAGGTTTATTAATTATCATGTAATATTTAATTTTTTTCGCACTTTATTTTCCGCACTCCCCGATTTAAAATATGTATCCTCCTCCCCATGATGTGATAGTTTAGGGTTTTTATTTCCGCTTTTAATTTCCGCAAAAATATTAAACTACGTGGTTAGTAATAATAGGGTGTGAAAAGACTGTATGCAAAAATCAAATTGGACTTAGCCCACTAATCTAAAAGATAAAATAATCGAATACAACACACTTTTCACACATGCACCTTTTGGGTATCCCTTATTGTTGTCTTACAAAAATGGCCAAGTCCCTTGAACGAAAGGGTGTCTTAGCAAAGTTGCCTACGAATAAAAATCATCAAGTCCATTCGATATAAAGATCATAGTCCCTCGACGACCCTTCGAGTTGCCTACGAATAAATGATTTTGTCCCTAGATGACCCTACGGAAAAATGATGATAGTCCCTTCAAATTGCTAAGATACTCTTACATGTTGCCTTCTATGACCATATGATGACCATACGCATGTCCCTTAAATCCAAGGATAAGATTACTTACTAACTAATAGTAAGGACAATCTTATCTCTAAGGAACGAAAAATAACATGAATGACCTTGAGTAGGTAGGAAGCCCTTAACTGCTTGCTCACCATTTCAAAAGCAAAAATTACTCTCTACACCTCACATTTTCAAAAACTTTCCAAGAAAACCCCTTTGTATACATTCATACGAGAATCATTACAAATGTGGACTTTTTCTAAATACACCACCACTATTTTTTCAAACAAAAGTAAAGTGAGCTAAGCAGTTAATAGCCCATGGATAACCATGGATACAAAGGGTGCTAACACCTTCCCTTTGTATAACCTACCCCCAAACTCAAAATCTAAAATCAAGGTTTTCTTGTTCTTTTCCACATTTCCTACTTGGATAAAAGAAAAGTCGGTGGCGACTCTTGCTATCTGCAACATAGTTTTTGTGAAAACAAAAACGACAAAGTCAGTTCTCCTACCGTGTTACACAAGGCAAATTTAATTACTTTCATTAATCAAAATAGACTGAATACAAAAAGGAATTTCATCAGTAGCATTATGCCTAGACCAAGAATTAACCACCTCAGCTAACAAATGGGCAGCCATATTCGCTTGGCATTTAGTAAACTTCACCTCAAAATTGTCAATAAAAGAAAGAAGTTGCTTAATAGACTAAATAATGAAACTAAATTCCGAACAACCTACATTATTAGAGAGAATAGCATTCACGGCCAGTTGGGAATCACTTCCAAAAATTATGAAATCCATGTTCCTGTCAAAAGAAAACTGCACAACCTCTTTAAAGGCCAAAGCTTCTACTTCATTAGTAGACATTATATCGCTATCCCAAGTTGTACCTACTGAAATAAATCTACCCAAGTTGTCACGGACACACCAGCCCCTATTAATTGTCTTCGGGTGGTTATTAAAACCTGCATCCGTATTACACTTGAGCCAACCTTCTTGAGGTGGAAACCACACAATGTTATTCGGCATTACACCATTAACTTCTTTTACCTCACGCGATAAAAACCAATCCTTCCAATTGAAGAAAGCTTGAGACACGATATTCGAATAAGCATCCCTTTCATTATTCCAAATTACATTGTTCCTATTTTTCAAAAGGGAATCAAGAACCATCGCAAACCTACCGACCTCCCAGTTGTCCTCCTTACATCAAATATAAAAAATAATATTTGTAGCATCCGAAAAAGAGTGTAACATGGGTTCTATAAGGTGAAACAAACCTGTTGCATGTAACATCCTGATTCGATATTTCCAAATTTTATTGAGTCTTTTATTTTATTTGAGTGATAATTATCTTATTTGTGAAATTGACATGATAATTTGATATGTTAATGTGTTAATGTGGTATGTTGGTATGACATGTGATTTTACCGTTTTGTGAATCTTCGGGTAAAATTAGATTGAAGGGTATTTTAGATATTTACTAATTAAGGATAAGTTAGAATTTGTGTAGAATTATATTTTTGTGAGAAAATGATATTTAGTGGAAAAGAGAAGAAGATGAGTTAAGTGTAGAAATAGTTAGTACGAGAGAAAAATAGAAAGATAGAAAGAAAAGTTATAAGTGTGAGAAATAGAAAGAAAAGAGGGATAGAAAGAAAAAGAGGAGAAAGAAAAGGAAGAGAAGAGAAAAAAGGAGAAAAAAAGGAAAAGTTGGAAATTTATCAAGATTGCTCCTATGAATCGGAATAATCGGTTAAGGGTGATAAACATTGTTATCTTAATCTTGTATATGATTATGTATGTATGTGAATGATTGGGTTTTGATTTTGATGAAGTTTAGAGAATATAAAAAGTTAGGGTTTTTGATGAAAATGTGAGAATTGGTAGATTAATCGGTTAGAAGTTGTTATAATCGAAGTATGATGTTAGATACATGTTGTTGATCATGACTATTGGGGTTTTGGTTGAGTTTTGGGTAGTTAGAGCTGACTGTTGCATAGATGAGAAATTCTGGAAACGCTGTTGTCGCTCAGCGAGCTGTCCTCGCTCAGCGAGCTTTCCAGGGATTTTCTTGCTCAGCGAGCGAGAAGGGCGTTCAACGAGCCTATATGTTTGTGAGGAGTTTGTGTTTTAATTAGTAACTTTAGTTTCAGTTATCCGTTTTAGGCGTTCTTTATATTGATTCGAAGCTAGAAACGTGTAGAAATTAATGATGCTAAGAAATGTAATTTTTAGCCGACTTTCACCCGACTTTTCTGATAAAACGTAAATAAGTTAATTATGGAAATGTGGGTTCGACGTGATGTTGTGGCAGTTTGGAAAATGAATACTGATCTTACCTGATCAGGAGGACCTTCCAGCAATTGGGGGGATAACAAGTGGATGGAGAAGAAAGGGGGTGTACCTGCAAGGCACTTCGATGCCAAAATCAATAGAGGTACAGTAAAATAGGTGAGTTAAATAGAGTGAATCAGAATACTTGACCCTTTAGTGAAAAATGGTATTTATAGAGAGCCCCCAGCGCTGGGCCAAGGTCCTTCCTTGGGCTGGATCAGCTAGGCCCAAGGAAGGACTGCCAAGGAATGCGTGAGGAGCGTGAAGACCTAGTTGAATGGTCTGGTCCTTGGTTCAACTGCCCCTATCTTTCAGGAGATAATGGGAGGACAGTTGGGTGACGTGGCAAGTGAACTGACATACATGTTCCTTGCCTGCTCTGAGTGCATGCCCGACGTATGGGATGCTTGCTCGACCGTTAAGCGCCCCTATCCGTCTACCAGACTTGCCTGCCTGAGCATATGGGCCTCTGCTCTACCTATTGGGTCGTAGCCCAATACAACCTTGAGGCCCAGTCCGGAACAGGAGCCCCCCAAGTCGAGTCTCCGAGTCGGAGCGACGAATTATGATATATCCGGGCGTAGGCACGTTGGAGAAGGCGTCGGGCGTATAACTGTGTCGAGCATGGTGATAACAGAGTCAAACCGATGCGCGTGCCATATTTATTGTCGGGCATGTGGCGTTAACAAAGTCGAGGATGTTTCCTATAGTCGGAAAGACTTACAGTCGCCCGACGCCGTTCAGGATTCTTGTGGATTGACGTGTCTCAGCATTAATGGTGCGTCGCTTCGTTTTCTGTGCAAACGACGGCATAGGCACTAGGAAATAATTATCCGGCGCGTCCGTCCACGCGCTTATGGCTATATAAAGGGAATGATCCACTTCATTTGGACTTTTTCGCTCTGACGTTTGACCAGAAGCTCTGAAAAAAAAGTCTTTCTCCGACCGTCTCCTCCGTCTGCACCGCCGTCTCTGCCCGCACGCCACCGTTTACTTTTCGCTTCAAATATGTCAGGTACCACTTCAAATTACCTGTTTTGCATGCTTTTTATTTAGTAGTTAGAAATTTGCATGATATATTTGCGTAGAGTAGATAGAACTGGTCTGGGGATAGTTTTTTAGGTTTTAGGTATGAAAATTTCCGGTAGGATTAGAATGTCCCGGGCAAAAACTTCATACGCGCTTGAATAAGCTGGGCATGTTTAGCATGTCACGGGCGAAAATTTCATACGCGCATGAATCTCCTGGGCAATTTTAGCATGCTTCGGGCGTAAAATTCATATGCGCATGAATATCCCGGGCAAGTTTAGCATGTCTCGGGCGAAAAATTCATACGTGTGTGAATATTTCTAGGCAAGGCTAGCATGCCCCGGGCGTAGAGTTTACGTCAGTATGAATTTGTTGGTCAGAACTTTTACGTGCCTGTATGCTTGCGAGGGTTGCCCCTTCGTCGGCCTAAGCTAGTAGTCAGACTTTGGGGCGTTGCGTTTTAGCTTTTCGCCCTTTCACTTGACTTACGGTGGAAGGGTGAATTTGATGCGATGTCGAATTCACTTTTTCTGTCTGTGTTTTAGGTACGACCGAGCATCTGCAGGTCGGAGAAGGGGATTCCGAACCGTGACCAATTGATAAAGAGGAGGTCGCTCATCGAAACATCGAGGAGGGGAATGCCGGGGAGGATAATGAGCATGTTTCCTCGTCCGGGCGTAATGACCTATTCTGGGTTGCGGACGAGCCTTTGGAAGAAGAATCATATTTTTGTGACGAGACGAACCATGCATACACCGTGGTGGAAGATCTCAGTCCTGAGGAGTTTTGGAATTGCAATGCCTTGCTCCTCAAGAGGCGGACCGGATATGTCACCGCTTCCCGAGGAAGCAGTTCACCATGTACGAATTCTCCTTCCGAGAAGCGAGGGTCAGGTTGCCCTTCAAATCTTTTCAGATGGGGGGTTTCAAGTGGCTCCGACTGGCACCGTCATAACTGCACCCAAATGCCATTGCTTTTATGCGGGCGTTCGAGCTAATATGCCGTTTCCTCGGCGTTGGGTGCACTCTGCCCCTCTTTTTCCACATCTTCCATCTGCAAAGGTCTGGTGTCCGAGAACGTCATAGCTGGGTGTCCCTAAAGCAGTCGGTGAGGCTATTCAAGACTTACGTGGATTCTGCTCAACATTTTAAAGGGCGGTGGTATACGGTGAAGTCGATCACCCGTTCCGCCTTACACTCCCTTTATTATTACAAGCGGAATGTTGTTGGGGAGGAGAAACTTATGTCGAGGATACCCTTGAGGTGGCAACCCGACCACTTCAATCTCTCGACTAGTCACTACCGGGTGAAGTTCACGAGCCCGGGGGTCGAGGATAGGCTGGCTTATAAGAGGCTGGTAGAGTATGTGCAGAGTTTCAACCTGGCGGTTTGGGTTGATCGAAAAGGTGCTCCCTATGTCGATGAGGCTGGGATGCCGATCTGTGAACCCCGTCTTATAAACACGAGGGCTCTGCTCGAGTGTGATACAAATGAGGAGGCCATGGAGCTACTGCATAGGTTTTCTTTTACTTGCTTATTTTCCTCGGTCGCGTCTTTCCAACTAACTTGTGTTTTTGTTGTTTTTGGTTTGCAGGAGCTCTGCCTTCCCTTTGCGAACGTGTTCTGAAGCTGGCAAACCAGGTCGGGGCCCCGGACAGGGTCTCTAAGAAGAAGAAGAAAGTGGCACCCCGAGTTCAGGAGATGGTCGTTGACCTCGGGGAAGGTATCTCTAATACTGCTAGCCCGGTGTCTACTTCTCCTCTGCCTGCTCAACGAACCTCCCCGATCCAGATACAGGACAACCCCCCTCCTTCCACCTCTCCTCTGCTCAAACGGAAGCGTCTGGACGAGACGCTTTCCCGGTCTGCTGCAGTGGGGGCAGTAATTCGGGTGCCCCTGGGAGTTATATGTTGCCTCCCTGCTATCTGAAGCAGGAATTTTTTAAGGCCGAAGGTGCTGTCGTGGTGGCGGCGCCTGAGGCAAAGGCCATCTTAAGTCAGGATGCGGATGTCCGGCGAAGGGAGTTGGCTGGGGATCTGGCCGCTGTTATCCGGGTGATGGAGAATGCAATGGTCATGTCCGATACTGCTGTTTCCACGGCTTCTTTGGAGGATGCTCTTATGAATGCCCACACTGAGAAGGATAGGTTGTCTAAGGATCTATTTGACTACAAGGAGGAGCATCAGTTATAGGAGGGGCTGAAGAAGGAGCTGGAGGAAGTGAAGCTTGAACGGGATACGTTGAAGGCGAAGAAAGAGAGCTTGGAAGATCAAGTTGATGGGCACAAAAAGGTGACCGAGGAAAATGTGCAGCTCCGTGTCCGGATGGCTATGCTCGAGGGTACAATCCGCCCCCGGGAGGATGAAACTGAGGAAGAGCTTGCCCTTCGTACCCGGGGCGAGTTGGTCGGACACATATGTGCTCTCAACAAAGACCTGGTGGGGATGTTCAAAGAAGGATTCAACAACGCCACCGAGCAGTTGGAGGTGTTGAACCCCGGGTTGGTGACAGAGGGGTCGGCTCACAATTATTGTGTAGCTGACGGGGAGATTGTGTGTCCCTTCGAAGCTGATGAGAAGCTAGAAGATAAAGAGTAACTCCGGGCGAAGTCTTTGAATTTGTTTTGTTATTTTGTATGGCATGCGTGCCTGTGTATGATGACCTTTTATGCCTGTATGAATATTGGCCTTCAGGCTCATTTTGTATTTTCTTTGGCTGCGGCCGCGTTTAATGAATGTTTTTAGTTTGCCCTATTTGTTTATTTTTTAGTTTGTGCCCAACGTCGGTCTCGTTGGTTTTGTTATATTTTTGAACTATTTGTGCTCGACAATGCTGGTCTCATCGGTTTAGGGAACCAACGAGGTGGCGAGCGTTGTGCTCGCCTGAAATCGAGGTAGAGTTTGCGATTAGAGAACTCTGACCTCAGGGCTTGGGCTTTCCCATCGCGAGCTGGGTGCCCTGCCAATCGTGGTACTGTGACAATGGGGCTCGTTTGAGGTGCCCAGCGTCGGGGAGGGTTGTGTTCGCCACTGGGTAGCGTAGATCCTCCCTGTTGTTTTGGTGGTGAAGAGCGTCGTCGTACCTCCCATGTCTCCCCGGGTTATATTTAGCTATAATATTGTCTACGTTTTTCTGCGTTCCATGGTCGAGCGAGTTCTTCACCTTGTAGGTTTTCCAGATATTAGGCCCCGTTGCTCGTCTTGTCGCGGACGCGGTAGGGGCCTTCCCAGTTGGCGGCCAGTTTACCCTCTCTTGGGTTTTTTTGCTTTCTTCTGAGGAACAGGCTGCCCACATGGAACTCTCTTTTTATGACCTTTGCGTCGTGGCGTAAGGCTATTTTTTGTTTGAGGGATATTTCCCTAAGGGCTTCTTCGGAGCGGATTTCGTCGACGAGATCCAGCTCGGCTCGAAGTGCCTCGTCGTTCATCTCCTCGTCGAGGGGCTCCTCTATGCCTCTCGTCGGCTCTCGTATTTCCATCGGGATGACTGCTTCGGTGCCGTATGTTAGTCTGAACGGGGTCTCCCCGGTCGTGGAGTGTGGCGTCATGCGGTATGCCCACAAAACGCTGTGTAGTTCCTCGACCCATGCCCTATTCGCCTCGCCGAGTCTGCGCTTCAGTCCGCGTAGGATTACCTTGTTGGCTGCCTCCGCTTGTCCGTTGGTTTGAGGATGCTCGACGGACGTGAAGTGTTGTTTAGTGCCTAGGTTGGCCACGAAGTCCTGAAATCCTCCGTCCGTGAATTGCGTTCCATTGTCCGTGATGAGGACCTAGGGTATGATGAATCGAGCGAGGATATTTCGTTTGAAAAATCGAAGAATGTTCTGCACCGTTATTTTGGCCAGTGCTTCTGCTTTGATCCACTTGGTGAAATAGTCTACCCCTACAATGAGGTATTTATTTTGGTACGATCCATTTACGAATGGGACGAGGATGTCCATGCCCCACCATGCGAAGGGCCAAGGGGAGGAGAGCGTTTTTAGTTCGTTTGGGGGTGCGAGGTGCATGTCGGCGTGTCGTTGGCATTTGTCGCATTTTTTGACGTGCTCCTTGGAGTCGTGTTGCATAGTCGGCCAATAGTAGCCCGCTCGAAGAGCATTGCACGCCAGCAACCGTCCGCTGGGATGTTGAGCGTTGATTCCTTGGTGCATTTCCCCTAGAATGTCGGGGACTTTCTCCTCCTCGACGCATTTGAGTAACGGGATGGAAAGTCCTATACGGTAAAGTTTCCCTTCGAGGAGGACGTATGAGCATGCCCTCTGCTTGGTAATGGCCGCCTCTTTGGGGTCTGCGGGGAGTTCGCCCTTTGTGAGGTAGTTATAGATGGGTGTCATCTAGCAATGAGTGTCCCCAATCACTTTAACCTTGAGCGGAGGTGGTTTCCTTTCGGTGCTAGGTCGAGGAAGGATTTCCTGGATTACTGATTTGTTTCCGCCTTTCTTCCTCGTGCTAGCGAGTTTTGGTAGGATGTCCGCTCGCGTGTTATGTTCGCGGGGCACATGTGGGACCTCCCACTTCTCGAATTTTTCGAGTCTTTCTTTGACCAATGCTAAATATTCGATGAGGTTGTCGTTCTTGGTTTGATACTTTCCCCGTACTTGTGATGCCACGAGTTGGGAGTCTGTCGATATTTTTACTTCCTCTGCTCCTAGGTCTTCGGCCAATCTTAGACCGGCGATGAAAGCTTCGTATTCGGCTTGGTTGTTGGAGGTTGGGAAGGCTAATACCAGTGAGACCTTGATCAGGATTCCGTCCTCGTTTTCGAGGATGATTCCGGCCCCGCTTCCTGTCAAGCTAGAGGCATCGTCAACTAAGATCGTCCATTTGTGGGCGCTGTCCGCTGGCTTTGGGTTATGCGTCATTTCTGCGACGAAGTCGGCCAGGGCCTGAGCCTTCAAAGCTTTCCTGTTCTCGTATTGTATGTCGAATTCGGAAAGTTCCAGCGACCATTTCAACATTCTGCCGGCCATGTCTGGTCGACCAAGGAGTTGTTTTATTGGTTGATCGGTTCTTACCTTGATCGTGTGAGCGAGGAAGTAGTGACGTAATCTTCTTGCGGCGTTTATGAGGGCTAATGCGACCTTTTCAATTTGTTGGTATCTGAGCTCGGGGCCTTGGAGTGCTTTGCTCGTGAAGTAGATGGGCTTTTGTCCCTCGTCGGTTTCTCTAATAAGAGCGGCGCTGACGGCCTCGGTTGCCACAGACAGATATAAGTACAGGGTCTCCCTCTCCAATGGTCGTGACAGGACCAGGGGTTCGGAGAGTGCCTTCTTCAGATGGAGCAGTGCCTGTTCGCATTCGTCGGTCCATTCGAAGGTGGCCTCTTTTCGGAGAAGTTTAAAGAAAGGTAACGCGTGTTGAGCGAATTTGGCGATGAAACGGGAGAGCGAGGCGAGCACCCCGTTGAGGGATTGAATGGATTTTTTAGACTTCGGGGTTGGGAACTCTGAGAGTGCTCTACATTGTCGCTCCCGCTAAATGACAACATGGCCAGATAGGGTACAAACGCGAACGGTCGGCGAAAGGAGAAAATGAAGATGAAGTGAAAAGAGTCGCCAGCTAGGCATTTTTATCCCGAAGGAAAGGTAATGTTGCATAAACCTAGAAAGAGATGGATAAGACGGTTGTGAACCAGAGAAACTGAGAAAGGGGGTTGGTTACAACCTGGGAAGGTATTAACACCCAGATTGTCCGTCGTACTCGACGGGATCCACGCTTAAAAGTTTGTGTTTAAAGGGGTAGTATCAGTGCTATCTGTGTGCAAAAGCTGGAAAAGAAATATACAAGTGTCAGTGTAAAAGAGAAATGCTCAAGACTGAGGTTTAAAAAGAATGCTGAAAGAGGGGGAAGACATAATGACTTTTGTTTGATAACAGTTAAGTTATGCCTACATATCCTCTCGTGCAATGAGGAAGTCAGAACACCGTAGTTCGACTCAAAGATACTGAAAGATGAAATTGATTGATGAACTGCTTACTTGCCTATGCTCAAGTGTATGACCTGTCTGGCTCAGGTGCTAACTGTCTTGCATTAGACGGAAGAAGCGAGTTCTCGTTTATGAGTGAATGAGGTGAGAAAAGAATCCCGAAGGAGACGATTATTGTTTGTTTTTGTGTTTTCAATCTTTTATTGCTTTTTGTGTTTGTCATAAGTTAATGAGCTTAAGCCTAAACCAAAGGTTAGTAAACTCATCATATCCTCCCTTTGATTAGGGATAATGAGAATACCTTAAGTATGAAATAAACACCTCACACTTAATTACCATGATGTAGGATTAAGATCATTAACCTACTTATGATTATTTAGATGTTTTTTGGAGATTTTGTTTAGTGTTAAGTAATGAGTTTAAGCCATACTCAAATATTTAATGGACTCATTACACCATCCTAATAGAAGGCTAATAGATGAGAACATTTAAGCTGAGGAAGATACCCCAACTTAATCCATGATTAGGGATTAACCTCATGACAAAACAAGCCTTAATTGAAGTGGATTTTAATTAATGGTAAGGATTAAGAAGTGGATTTTATGGTTTGTAAGACAAATTGAGGGGGACTTGTCCATTAACACTAGGGTTAGTCTTTCTTAACCAATTAAGGAAGAATTAGAACCCTAATGCAAGGCCCAAGTTACAAGCTTATTGTCTTAGTGATTATTAGATGGATTGATTAAGAGATTTAAACACATTAAGGGTTTAACACTTAGGATTAAAGTTATACACTCCATCCTAAGAGAAGGATGCAGGCATAATCTTAATCACAAAGCCTTAAGACCTTAAAGGTTTAGTCTTTGATTATGAGATGAGAGGAGAGACACAAAAGATGGCACAAAGGCAAAACTAAATGGGGGACTAATCAAACCCTAATATTATCATGCTTGGGTGTTCCTATGGTTTATGAGGCTTGCAAGAGAAAAACCTTCAGAGAAGCCACCAATGGAAGAAGCAGATGAAAGGAGGAGAAGCAGAAGAAACAAGTTAACTTACTTCACTTAAGAAGATAAGTTACTTGAAGAAAGAAAGTGAATAGAGAACATGAATGAGCAAGCTCACTTTAAGACAAATAAAAAATGCATCAAGAATTCATAAAAGAAGAGATGAGAAGAGAAGTGAGAAGTGGAGGCAAATTCACTTCTCAAAGTACTTACCACCTGAAAAGTTAGCATATGAGAAAGAAATGAAATGGAAATGAAATGTATGCAAGGATGGAAACCAAAACTAGAAGCATGTTCATGATGTAAATGATGCTAAGAGATGACACAAATGCATGTCAAATGCTATGGATGATCATACAAGTAATGAGGATGCAAATGAAGCATGAGAGAAGCATGAAAGTTCATGAATGTTCATGGAATGTAATGGATGCATAACATGGCAAATGGATGAATAAATGATCAATTATGATTCTAATGTGTCCTATGATGTCTTATATGTCATGTGAATGCATAATGGCAAGTTCATGAATGCAAGCATATGCAAGATGTATGCAAAGGAAGATGAGAAATTAGGGTTTTCATGCAATATGAGATGCAAAACTCAAAAACAGAAGCAAATGACAAGATAAAAAATTGAAAATGCAATCAAAAGAACTCTAACCCCATATGATACCACACCCCAAAGGAGAAGACCTAACTCTTAACCTAATGAAAGTTATGATTTTTCTAAGTTATCTAGGGTTTTAAGGTACCTAAATGGAAAAAATGCAAATCAATTCAAAAAGGCAGAAGAAATTTGTGACAAAATTATGCTAGAAATTACATGTCAAATGAAGATCAATGCAAAAAGAACCATTGTCATACCATTCTTGGTTAGGCAGAAAAGAATTCTTGAAGTTAGGGTTCTAAAATGTGAATTTTATGAACCCTAAATTCAAGAAAATTATCAAAGATGGTTCAAAACCAAAAAGAAATTTGTGTGGATGGTATGACAATGTTTCTAAATGTTTAAGGGTGCAATGTGAATTTTTTTGGGATTTTTAGAAACCTAAATGATATTTTAATTAATTAATTCTCATTAATTAATTAAAATAAACATTTAAATGTTTTTAAAAATGATTTTTTAATATGAAAAATAAAAATAAAAATATTTTTGGGTTAAGAAAATTATTTGAAGTAAAAATGCAGAATAAAAATATTTTTTGGAATTTTCTTGCTATTTTATATAAAATGTGCAAAATAAATAAGAAAATATGAATTAAAATCTGAATTAAATAAAAGTAATCACATCCAAGGGACCACATTCAAAACTGGGAAAGGAGGGAAAGACTACGCGCACATCTGGACGGCTAGAATTCAAACTTGCATTAATTACGGGATTAAGCCCTAATCTCAACCCTAATCACTCTCAGGTGACCGAAACAGTGTTCCAGTCATCTTCTCCGGCCAACTCAAAATAAAACTTCTTCCCTAGGTTATTTCTGGAGCTCTAAAGCTCCAGATCAACTCTCCTTACTTCCCTAAACATGAATCCATACTCAAAACGCATTTATTCTTCATCAATCATATGAATCGAAACAAAACATATTTCACGGGCAAAGTTTCAGAGGTTCATAAAATCCTTAATACGCAACCATTTTCAAAAAGAAAAGCATCAACATTATCAACACAACATAAGGAACATTTCTATAATTTAAAATCACGTTTCTGGAAAATTTGTTCTTAAGGTTACCTGAAGTGAAGCTTTCTCAGTTTGAAGCTTCTGAACCTCTTCTCTTGCGCAAACTCACTCCAATGGTCCTCCTGGTGATGCTTTTATGCTTGGAGGAAGTTTTTAATGGCTGGTTTGAGAGCTTGAACTCTTGCTGGTCAGAAATCGTGTTTTGTGTATGGGGTGTTCTTGGCTTGTTTGAAGGGTGGGAAATGGTCCTTTTGTGATGCTGAGTTGATTGGTGAAGATAGTTTTGAGTTTGAGTAAGTGAGCTGGGAGATTCGAAGGAAAATGCAAGAGGGAGAGATTTTGGGAACTTGATCAATCTGAGGTTTCAGCTTGCAATCTTGTGTGTTATGATCTGCCTTTGGTCCACATATCAAGTTGTGACAGGTCAGAGAAGTGGTTGTGGCCTATGGTGATTGGTATGGGCTTCTTGCAAAAAGTCACCAACTTGTGTACTTGAGGTATGGGCAATGGTGTAGCTGGCTCATTGGCTTGTCCATGCGCAACTGACTTTAAGGATGTCCACAAAATCAATCTTGAGGCAATTCAGCAAGTGGGAGCAAAGTTATGGGACCTTTTGCAAATATGTGAAGTTTTATACACGGACTTAACCGAATATGAACCATCTTTTTTAAACGCCATACCAACTTGTCAGCAGGAAAACTTCTGGACAGAGGAATGCTTTTGATTTGCAGAGCATCATGAGGAAGGAAGTCTGCATTTACCATCTCAGCTTTCCAAATACCCAAGTCATCATCAATCATCTCACTAACATATTCGAGACTTGGATTGTTATTGTTACATTTCCAAACTCTAGCACCCTCTTTGTCTGGAAGCCAATTGTCATCCCAAATTTGAATGCTTCTGCCGTCCCCCACCCTCCACAATAAACCTTTGTTAATAGTGTCCCTAGCACTAAGGATACTCCTCCACCCATAACTAGGTGCAAAACCAACGGTCGCTTCCGAGATCGAAGAATTGGGGAAATATCTTCCTTTGAGGACCCTACAAACCAAAGAGGATTCATCTTGGAGGAGACGCCAATAATTTTTCCCTAATAAACAGTCATTAAAGTCTTCCAGCCCCCTGAACCCCATACCACCCACACCTTTGGCTCTCGACAACCTCTCCAAGTTGAGCCAATGTATCTTACGCTTTCCATCTTTCATTCCCCACCAAAAACGAGCCAACATCGCCTCAATCTCTTGACACAAACTGAAGGGAAGTTTGTAGCAGCTCATCACGTAGCTTGGAATAACCTACACAATAGCTTTGATAAGAAACTCTTTCCCGACACAAGATAAAAAGCCTTCTTTCTACCCTTTCACTTTTTCCAGACCCGATCTTTCACCAGCTTGAAAATTTCTTTCTTAGATCTGCCCACCACCAATGGAAGCCCCAGATAACGGTTGTGATGAAGCACCTGTGAAACACCAAACACATTCTTGACATCCTCCCTCATATTCCTGCTAAATGTCACCTCAGACTTGTTCCAATTCACTTCTTGGCCAGACGCGATTTGGTAAACATTGAGGACCGATTTCACCACCAAAGCTTCATTAACATTGACCCTCACAAAGAGAAACTATCATCTGCAAAGAGGAGGTGAGATATGGAAGGCGCATTTCTAGCAATTTTAAGACCATGGAAGTCCCCACACTCCACTTTTTTTTGAATGCGACTTGAAAAAACGTTAGCACATAAAATAAATAAGTATGGGGAGAGGATGTCTCCTTGACGGATTCCCCTCTCAGCAATGAAACTCTTCGAGGGCTGGCCATTAACAAGAATCTGGTAGGTAGCAGTTGAGATACATCGAAATATCAGGTCCACAAACTTATTGGAGAAACCCATGGACTTCATCGTCTCCACCATAAATGACCATTCCAGCTTATCATAGGCTTTCGAAATGTCCAATTTCACTGTCATGACACCTTTCTTGTCGGACCTCTTCTTCTTAAGCCAATGGAAAGCTTCCATAGTAATAATTGTGTTGTCCATTATGAGCCTTCCATGAACAAATGCGCTCTTAGGTTTTGGATCTTTAAGAGTGTGTTTGGATGAGTAAATTGAATTTTTTTAAAGAATTCAAAATTTTAAGCAATTTAAATGATTCAATTGAATTTTATTCATTTTAAAATTCTTTTGTTTGGATGAAGTATTAAAATGATTCATTGTTAATTTTTTTGGGTCATTTTCATAAATTTTTAAACTTTTGAGCCAAAATTAGAATATAAAAAAGGATCAATTTGTAATTTTGTAAAAATTGAAGTGACTAATTTGTAAAATTGGAAAATTAGAAGGTTTTGGATCTCTAAAAGTAGGGGTGTTCGCGGTGCGGTTTGGGCGGTTTTGACGCAAAAAATCATCCGAACCGCGAGAGAAAAAAACATGCGGTTTGGTTTGGTTCGCTTGACTTTAAGAAATAAAACCGAACCAAACCAAACCAATGCGGTTTGGATTGGTTCGGTTGGTTCGGTTTTTTATAATATTTTCATTGAGTCATACATACACCTATAGAGAACAACATAATTTTGTATTTAGTCATGCATACATAATCAAATAGCAACAAAACTCATCATATTTAGACAATAAATTTTCATTCAATATACAAAAATAAGATTAGATCAAAGTGGAATAAAAACATAAATAGTAGTATAAAACAATATCAAAAATATTACAATAAAAAGATAAAATGGAGGATAGGAAAGATTAGAGAAGATGAAAAAGAAAGATCATAAGATATGTGATATTATAGAAGAAACGTGCGATAAAAACGTAATTGGATGAGAAAACAATAATATAAAAAACGAGAAGATGAATATGAAAAAGAAAGAATATAAGATAAGAGAGATTAAAGTAGAAGAGATGAGATGTACATAGCAAATATGATGAGAAGAATGTGCGATACTACTCGAAGAGATTTGAGAATGTTGAAACTAAAACCCTAAGTGTGACTAAGAGAATATTTGTATGGTTAAGGCATAATAGATTTAAGTTTTGGGTTGGATGTGAGATAAGAGAAGTTTGGGTTGTAACATAATGCGGTTTGGTTTGGTTTAGTTCGGTTTGTAAAATACAAACCGCAAACCGAACCGAACCGCGCGGTTTTGTTAAATAATGGCCCAAATACATCCGAACCAAGTGCGATTTTTTTGCGGTTTCGGTTTGGTTTGGTTTGGTTTGCGGTTTTCTATTGGGTTGGTTTGGTTTTGAACACCCCTATCTAAGAGTATGTTTGATGAGTTAATTGAGAATTTTTAAAGAATTCAAAATTCTAAACAATTTAAATTATTCAATTGAAACTCATTCATCTTAAAATTCTTTTGTTTGAATGGAGTATTAAAATGATTCACTGTTAAACTTTTGGGGTCATTTTCATAAATTTTTAAACTTTTGAGCCAAAATTAGAATATAAAAAATATGAATCAATTTGTAATTTTGGAAATTTTGAAGGGACTAATTTGTAAAATTGGAAAATTTTTAGGGCCTTATTTGTAATTTTTTTTTTAAAATAGTGGTGAATTTGAAATTTTCATAAAATATGAGGACTATCTTGCAAATTTTGAAAAATTAATAATAAATAATTTAACAATCGCATGATATAGAATGAAGTTGTAGTTTCAAATTCCTTACTTTTTGATATTATTTGAAATTTCTTAAATTTAACTTGAATAAAATACTTTATAAATTTATATCATTTTAACAAGGGTTAAATATGTTTTTAGTCCCTATAAATATCTCAATTTTCATTTTTAGTCCCTATTAAAAAAATATGATATTTTAATCCTTACAAAATTATTATGCACGTAGTTTTAGTCTCTCCTGTTAAACCAATGTGTATTTTTAAATGATTATTTTGCAGACATCTTTAAAATGTTATAAAAAGTTTCTCGGAAAAAAAAAACTCAAAATTTGATTTCTAAGTAGAAGGTTTTCATTACTTTATCATTATATTTTGAAATTTAAAAAATTCATATTTAATTCTTCTCATTTTAAAAAATTCTAAAATTTAATAGAGAAATATTTTATAGTATTCTAAACATGGATGAAAAAAATATTCAAAAATTTAAAAATTTAAGGGTTATTAAACCGTTTTCAAAATTTTAGAAAATAATAGGGACCAAAATTGCATGCATACAAAATTTTTAGGGACTAAAATTTATTATTTTCTTAATAAGGACTAAAAATGAAAATTGAGATATTTATAGGGATCAAAAACATATTTAACCCTTTTAACAATTCTCTATATTTTTTATCCATACAACATATTTTGGTCAAGTCATTTTAAATTTCCTCAAAAATTACTTTCCCCCAAACAAAAATCTCAAAACAATCTTCGTTCCTCATCCCAAAACTCATCGGAGATTAAGAATTAAAACTCAAATTCTTTTCAAACGGGTTTAGGTTCGGTAGTGTTCGGGTATCCCGCCCCGCCACCATCTATTTAATAAAATTATTTTTTTAATAAAAATATTTATTTTTCCAAAATAAAATTATATTACAAATAATAAAATAAAATAAAAATATCTCAAAAAATTTCATGCATACATTTCAAATTTCAAATAATAAACAAATGAAATTATCAAAACATTAATCATATATCAAAGAGATTAATTGCTATGCCCTGATAGTGAAAAAAGTTTTACACTGTCAATTCATTGTCATCATCCGTTTGCATTACTTTATTTGTTTTTAAAATAAAAGTCAAAGTTGTTCTAACATCCAACCGCTATGACTTACTGACAACGTAAAATTGTTTTACACTGTCAGTACATTCCAATTAAATTATATATTAAATATTCTAAATTATCAAAACTAAAATAATAAAACACATAATAAAATAAACGATGCGGGTTCGGGGTGGGTACTAATATCCCTATTATCCGATTCGTCCCCATATTTTATAACCGGGAAAAATCCAAACCCAATCAAAACGGTTCGGGAAAGATTTCGACGGGTACTCGTGAACAGAGTTATGTTTCAATGCCTAATTCTGCCACTGTCTCCTGCACCAAAAACTTTATTCAACTATCATTCTACACCACCATCTACCACCCTAATCCAATGTGTTTGGAAAACAATCCCTCTATGTAAAAAATGAATATATTTCTGGCAAATGAAAAAACCATCGTTGTCGATAAGGGAAACAAGTCCTCTTAATCAAAGGTTAGAAAAAACTTTCATTTCCTGACCACATACACCAACCATTTCATATCTTGTCACGACTCTGATTTTGATCATTATTATATATATTTATCCTCACAAATCATCTTGATAATTACTGACCACATACACCAACCATTTCATATCTTGTCACGACTCTGATTTTGATCATTATTATATACATTTATTCTCACAAATCATCTTGATAATTACTCTGGTGATTGCTACTCTGCATTCTGTTTGCTCGATAACAACAACGTCAAATGAAGTAGTTTGTAGTATTCTGGGCTCCACAGTACCATCTGTCTATGGAGTAGTTTGTAGTATTCTGATAATATCCAATATGTATTGTGGAATCCCGCTACCAAAGAATTCATGGTCATTCCTTTTAGCGACTCTACCTCTACCAAGGTCATTCCTTCTAGCGACGATATCGATATCGATGAATTATTATTCATTCCTTCTAGTGACGCTCCCGATGATATAATAGAATAGGTATGTCATCCAAATGAACTTACATAAAACATATGATATGACACAGTAGAATGGACAAGACTGGAAACTATTATGAGACAAATTCATCAAATGGATTATGTTATGTGTAACCATAGTTTCTTACAAATATGTTATTAATGGTCATCATAGTGAATATTTAAAGGCAAAAGGGGATTGAGACAAAGAGACCCCATATTCCCTTTGCTATTTGTTTTAATCATGGAATATATGCATAGATGCTTGAGGAACCTACAGATCAAACAAAATTTCAACTTCCACCCCAAATGTGAGAGGTTTCAAATAACTAATATTTGTTTTGCATATGACCTAATCCTATTCACAAGAGGAGATGGCATATCAGTTCAACTCATGATGATGGAGTTCCAAAATTTCTCAGAAGCTAATGGACTAAAAGCCAATAAGTATACTTTGGAGAAGTACCAGATGTAGACCAGAAGAAAATTCTACAAGTGGCCAAGTTCTCTGCTAGAAGTGCCTCTATCTAGTAGAAAATTAATTGTGCAACAATGCAAGCCTCTAATTGATAAGACTGTGGTAATATCAAACATTGGACTACTAAATTGTTAAGCTATGCAGGTAGGTATCAACTGATTTGAAGTGTTCTATTTGCTGTCACGGCTTACCAGGTTTTCCATTTCTCAAAAAATATAAGCCATTTGTATAGGCTTTCTTTGGAGTGGTAAAGATGAGATAACCAGAAAAGCTCCCGTGGCATGGAACAAGGTCTGTAGTCCCAAGTTTGCAGGGGGACTACATTACATCACTCATGGAATGAAATCAAGCAACAATAGGCAAATTACTATGGACCCGCAAAGCAAAGCTGATAAATTTTAGGTGAAATGGATCAATGGATAATATATCGAGAATCATGATGTAATCAACAATGCTCATGGATACTGAACAATATATTGAAAAGCGGATGGAAAGTAGAGCAGACACGATATTGGGAAGAAGTCCTTCAAACAAGAAAATACCAAACGACTGTTATGTATAAAGAATTGAGAGGAGATAAAGAACAAGTAGAATGGAAGAAGATGCTCTTCAAAAATTATGCTCGACCACGTGCAACATTCACTTTATGGCTAACACTCACGGGAAGACTCACCACAAAAGACAGATTAGAGAAATTTGGGATAACAACTAATGGGGCTTGTGCTTTGTGACCATTCAGAATCTTTGGAGCACCTGTTTTTTTTAGTGTAGTGGCACTGGCACATATAAAATATGAAAAGAATATTGAACTGGATAGGATATAGAAGAAATCCTACAGGATGGAGCAATGAAAAGCAATGGCTCATACAAGAAACAAAGAGAAAAGGTTGGAAAAGGAAAATAGTAATCTCAAAATTGCTATTGCAAAAACCCTTTATATAGTATGGAGAGCAAGCAATGCAATGGCACTCTCTCAGCTATATGTTAATCCTGGTTTAAAAGATAGAATCATATATAGCATGGTTATGAGATGTACTACGCATAGGGCAATTTGCTAGTAAACAAATGTGAAATCAACAAAAAGAAAAATTGTTTTCCTAACAAATCTAAACCCAATATTGCGTAATGACCATAGCACTAGCAAAGAAACGACGGTAAATTTCACAACACTTTATTTTCTTTCTTTCTCGCAAGAATTATGAAGCAGATTTATAAATAAATAAAAAAGCACAGACAGAAAATTATTTTTCATTAATTAATTATTAATTACAAAAGATATTTACTGAAGCATGTGAAAGAAGAGCATATACACCTGATATTTTTACTATAACCACTAAATAAATCGCATGCTATTAAGTTAACATTGATGTATGTGAGATAATTTTCCTAGTTGCATCAAACAGTGCAATGATTCAAACTTCAGAAGGTTCTTTAGATGAACACGAGTCTTCGTCATAATTCCAAATATCCTTGAGCTCACCTCTTATACATCCCAATATCACAGCCACTCCTGTCCAAATAGTTTGACAACAATTGAACATTAGAGAACCTAAATTATGAGAACCACTGCATATCTAATCTAAAGCACAAAACGAATTACCTAGTGTGCATGGAACGAGGTAGAGGAGTGCAGGTTGTCCATGACCGTTCATCAAATATAACCCCAAATATGTGAAGATGAGGCCTGAAATAGGAAACATAACCTTAAAGCATAGCAGCTTTAACAAATAGAGTACAAGTTTAAATAAATGACCAACCAACATGGAAGATTCTGAAATACCATAAACTAGCAATAAATCAATGCTTAACTGCAAAAGAACTTACCACAGCCATAGCCAACTACCAACCAAAGAAAATATCCATCAAAGACCCCCTTGTTATTATTTCTGTCGAATCTGAGACCATCAAAAGCCGTAACAAATACATAAGTACAAAAACATATTGTCCAATGCACATTGGAGAATTTAAAACAAAAATTAATATTTAAAAAGTTTTAATGAAACCACAATGCTTATGCTGTTATGCAAAAATCATCAATCCAAAAGATAAAAAGGCTAGGAAGTTCATAAATAATTGATTGTCTTTCTAACTTGATGTTAAATATATGTGATCCATATTGATCCCAAAAAATTGAAGCGTGAGAAACAAATTTTCTCATTGAACAACATTATCCAAAATTTACATTGTTTAGAAGTTGGGAAATACAAAAAAAAAATGATTGTAGGATTTGTTCAAACCTGAGAAAGAGGGGACAATGGCTTATCAATTTGGCATTTTATAACATTGTCATAAAAACTTTTCTCTCAGATCAAATTCTATGTAGCAACGGGTAATTCAGAGCAAGTATGGGATTCAAGAAAACCAAAATGAGGGTATAAATCACCAATGTTGTTAGATCCGTGATTTAAGTTGCAAGATCATAATTCTACACAAGTCCAGCGATCCAAATCGCATGCTTTGACTTCTTCCATATATTAAGGCATGGCTCTCTTGAAGATTTTGGGAGGATTTGTGGATTTGGATCATCCTTCCTTTATAACATATCCACGCGATTATTCTAATAAGGATAATGTAAAGGTGTCACTCATAGGGACACTAATTCAGGTGGGCAATTCAATTCAACATGTAATGGGAATAAAATTTTACTAGAGATCCGAGAATCCAGGGCTAACTAACTCTAAATGGAAAGACCGTGTGAGGTATATATGTTATAAGGGAGAATTAGAATGGGTGTGAAAAATTATTGTTTACTCCCTTCTTTCTGCTCATTCAAAACCCTGCTTAGCCTATAATTCTCCATTGTACCGGTTACTATTCCTCCTACTACATACACTGACTAGAGACAAGGCAGAGATAAATCACAAATTCATAAACTTTAAAATCAAAAGGAAACATATTTAGCAAACATGAAAAGATTTAATGCATATCATTGCAAATATGCGTGTTGAATTTTACTTCATTCAAATATATTAGTGTACATTTTTAAGTTAATACCTACGAGTAAAGGAAACAAGCAAACCAGGAAATAGAATATCTCCAAATCCAATCATATCATAGCCACCCCAAGGATCAGAAGGACGGGGAAATCTCAAAAGCATAGGAATTGCTTCACCGCCTGCCTTGTCACCACGAGCAACCTAGAAAAGAAAACGTATAACTATAAGACACCGGTTTTCTTTGGTGTAACAATTAGAGAGAGGAAACACCTTAAACATTTAGAAAGAAATATAAAAAAGTTCAGTTCTGCCTTGAGAATTAAAAATAAAAACAATAAAAAGACAAATATCAAATAAAATAGCTAAGAAATGAAAGGAAAAAAAAAGAAAGAAAAAAAAGATGAGTTGGGGTATATAATTTGAGAATTTATAACAGAGATTCAAAGTGGAAAGAAACAAATCAAGTAAAAGAACTATAGACATGAAAAATAAGACTTACGGTAATCATAACACTCTTCTGGAATATCACTGGGGATATGAATACCCAAAAAATGTCATATACAAATGCACAACAAAGTAGTACAGTAGCGACCTAGGATATCAGATGCATAAGAAAATGATCAGAAATGTTATAACTAATGTCAAAAATGATGAGTTAGGAATCAAAATTATAAACACAAGGATCCCAATCAATTACCTTGATATTAGGCAAGCGAGCCAATTGCAATACTGTTATCATTAAACAGATACCCTGTAAAGAATAAAGGTGTATTTCAAGTGAATTGTATCAAACAAAATAAAAAAGATTGAATAAAAAGCCCATTGCATGTGAATGTTAACAATCATTATTGAGACAACAAGGCATTTTTCAGTGCACTGTTGGAGAAAGCTTGTTATAGAATCAAACAACATAATATTGTTATTGACATTACACAATCGTAAGAATTAAGTTGGAAAAAATTACATGCATATGTATGTGCTAATGCATTTGTATGTTTATAGATAGATAAGAGGGTGCAATGTATGGAAAGATATTTCTAAGGAAATCATGAACTCTTCAACAAATGTAGACCTAAGACTAGAAACCGTGCAACTTCTGCCTTTGTTTCTGAAACCATTTTCCTGGGTTTGTCTCAGTTCTTCAATTAGAGTCATTCAGTGACATATGTTAAAATAAAAAGGATTCAATCTCATATAATAACCATTATGAACAATATGTTCCAAAGTTTGTCTATCTGCCTTAAAGTTTTAATACAGAAACTACAATGCTAATAGAAATTGCGGTGGTACAAGAAGCAGACAATTACCAGAACATCTTGGCCAAACCATGAAAATGATTGTCGTCGAGTAATAGCCCATACTACCGCAAATACCGTACAAAATAGTAGCACTGCTAGTGAGAAAATAGATACCACCCCAAACAAAGGTAAATTCACAGTCTTCTGTCTAAAACTGGGATGTTTTCTGCTCATATATTTGAAAAATAAATGAATATTAACAAACACATAATATGCATAAATAATAGTAATTTTAATTTTTATGAGAAGAAATAAGACATCTATTATACTTTAAAGTGAGGCTTACAATACAATTATGCATCCCCTGAAAATTAAAAAAAAATAAATAATAATAATTAATCAGTGTAAAGAGGAGTTAAGCAATTAAGAAAAATTAAAACCCAAATGAATTGAAAAGACTAATACCCTCTGATATATTTTTTATAGTAAAATTAAACTATTAAAAAAAGAGGTAGAATAAAGACATGGACAAACAAAATATGCTCGATAGAAAAAACTCAAAATACAAGGATAAACCGACTCGAGAACATAGTGAAGTTTCACATTCTCTTATATGTGAAACAATAGTTCCCTTGAATCTAGCAAGAATAAAAAACAAGCATGGTTGATCGCCAATGGTCGTGTGCAAACTTGTGGAAGAGAAGAATCCAATACCTTTTCACTTCTTATTAATCTTGAATGCCACTCACCACTGTCCTTCTCATCAATCAGAGATGAAAAATATTTGTGTACAGTGATTTACAATTGTATATGGAATCATTGCCTAGCTGTGTT
Source organism: Lathyrus aphaca (assembly GCA_963966055.1). NCBI lineage: Eukaryota > Viridiplantae > Streptophyta > Magnoliopsida > Fabales > Fabaceae > Lathyrus > Lathyrus aphaca. Next base: position 1,557,436 of record OZ014520.1, read on the forward strand.
GTTGAAGGAGAGTTTAGGTGTTTAACTTGTTGGAGTGTACATTTATATGAACTACTTTCCACCTAATTGGATTAAACATTTATATTCTTTGTTCAAAAGTTTAGTTGGTGGGGGAGTAGTTGTCTCCTATGCCATCCCATCTCCATCTGCAATCTAGTCTAGATGGTTATTTTGGTTGTGTATATAAGAGTGATGACAGGGGTAACTATTTGTGCTCCTAAAGCCTTTAAAGCTCCAAACACAGCCGCTCAAACATACACTAATGGTTATGAAATCCAAAAAAATCAATATAGTATAATCAGAATGGTGTAACACTGTATGTTTAGAACACTTATAGTTTTTATTGTTACAGTGTTTTGATCATAGATGGGAATAGGGAACCAATACCTTGAGCAAACCATGAAATACATACAGATGCATATATATCAGGTAGGATAGGACAGTAGGGAATAAAATCAATGAAAATGAGCTACCTTACCTCAATACCACCAATACAAAAAAGTACAATCAGAATCCAGATAAACCAAGATGACATGAAGAAGAACAGTAGCACGAGAAACGTAGAAGCCGTAATGACAAAGACGACAGCCCCCCTTGCATCTATGTTAACAATTTCATTTTCAGAATTATCGGCCACTTTTTCAGCAGTGGAAGATCCCTAGCAAAAGAAAAGAAATATACATGTGTAAGAACTAAGAACTAAAGTAAACTTGTAATCATTAAACAAGATGAATGTAGATGAGAAGAAGACTTGCTTAGTGAACCGTAGCTCCAGTCTAAGTTATAAATTGTAATAGTTAACAGATTGCAATGATCCGTGTCTATTCATACAGAAGGCAGTTAAAGATAAAAGGAAATGCATAGTAGCATTCACGCTAAGGTCCGTTGGCGATTACAAATTCTCCATTTAACTATTGTTATTCGTTGAATTAATGAAAGTGTGCCTTTATATCGGGATATATTAATAATTATATAGTCATTCCTTAATATAATTAAGAAAACATCACAAACTAATACAAAAAGATATAAGGTTGCATGGAAAAACCTTAGGAGAAAAATCATTATAGTGTTCATCAGCCTGGTCAGGAGCAGTGAAGTCTGCCCATAATGAGGCGCATATAACTGTTCCGACAGACATCAACCACAAACATCCAACGGAGAAATCTATAACTGGACGAACTGGAGCATATAGTAGAACTTCCACTGCAATGAACAACTCAAAATTAACCATCTATAAATCTTGTGGGAATAGACATCTAATAGAATAGAAATATACATTATTTTTCTTCATAAAACATGTGATGTTTTCCTTTTAACTTTCAAAGAACTTAAGAGAATGCATGGATGCATGCAGGGACGGATGTAGGGGAGGGGGCAACCATGGGCTCTAGCCCATCCCTCCCCTTCATACAATTATATATATATTAAAATTTTTTAGCCCTCCGTTCTATATACTTTTGGATCCGTCCATGGGTGCATGCATGTATTTATTTGGAAGAGAGAGCCCAGTCAAAAACATATTCCCATCAAAATAAAACATCATAGTGCAACCAGTTTAATCTTTAATTCATTGTACATTACTACGTAAAAAACCTTGTAGTGCTACAAGTTTAGTAATTTTAGTATTTAATTCATTGTAGAGTACAATGAAATCAAGAAACATCAGAAGTCTAGGATATAGTATAAAGTAAGAGTTAAGTACAATGTATTCGACAGGGAAGCTTTTCATATTAAGTTTTAACCTATCAAGCCCTCTAGTTATATCCATTTCTCCATTACCTATCTAAAGGATGCATACAATATAAAAATAAAAATAAAAATAAAAATAAAACTTGATGATTCCCATTTCCTATATACAAGAACATTCTCCTCATTCTTCATCACAAATAAATTTTAGTCATCCAATATAAGACATGCGCGTCCACATAGCTTTTTCAATTAACCATGGGATCCCTCCTATATAGTTCTTATCATGGTAAATGGTTGAAAGAGTTATATGTTGAGACGACCAATTAATATATACATTGAGACAACATAATAGATAAATAAGTGCAAATCTCTCTCTGAAACAATATAGGAATCCGAATAGAAGTTTTAGATATTTAAATCCTGACCTTTCTTTCCGGACTTCAAAGAATTCATGAGATTCTCCGCCAATGACTCTGTTACTTCCACTACTGGGATTGAAACGTCTATCTTTTCCTTGGTATCACTGGGGCAGTTCATCTCAACGAGTTCTGAGTGAAAATAAACAGATAGATTTCACACAAATACAATCATGTAAAACCTACTAGGTGAAAAACGAAGTAAACATTTAAAAGAACATAACAAGTCAAATAGAAGTAGTGCTCATGCATTTAGTTCCTCGTTGATTGATATCTGTTAAAATTAACTCGAACTGGTTACCATGAGAATTAATTAAGATGAAAATGTGAATCTATAGTGTTTTTTATTGTTACCGAGACAGACGATTTAACAAACATGCAGGAAGGAATACATTTGAGTGAAAAGAATTGCATGAGTGTAGCATATAGATGGAGTAGTTACGATCAATTATCACCAAAACGGCCTTAGCACCCCCTGATTGTGCATTCATAGCTTTAGTTGTGTAATCACAAGTACCGCGGACACAAACAGCAACTGATCCAGATACCTGAAATACAAAAAGCACGCTGATTAGAAAACCTTAGATACATATAATGAAAATGATGATAGAAAACGAAAGGTACCTTTGAAGTTGAAAGGGAACAACAATCAGCGGGAACAGAAGAAACAACAGGAGTTCTGATAGATTGAGCAGCATCTTCAGGCAATAAAGAGCCAAATTTCGCGGTCATACCATTAACCATTTCAGCTTCTTTGCCATCAATCCAATTCTTCACTTTAATCTACAAGAATAGAATTGAAAATTGAAAATTGAAATGCATGATTGGTGAAAGAAGAAGGAAAAGTAAAGAACCAATTGCGTTTCGTGATTGCATGAGGCATTGTTGTCAACGGCATTTGCTGCTGCAACGAAAGAGAGAATGAGAATGGCGGCCGGCGGGAAGGGGGAAGAACGCGGCATAATTGAATCCAATTCCGGCGAGTAGATAGAGAGAGAGAATGATTTGGATTGGTGTTAAAGAAATTGAGTCGTTTCCCTCTCTTTCTCTCTTTTCCGAAATGGAATGATTTGGGGATAGATAGATAGAGATAGATAGAGATAGAGAGAGATTGATGCCATTTGTTTGCTTTGCTTCCTCTCGTACCATGAACGGCAACTTCTATTCTATAAACCTCACCTTCATTATTGGATTCTATTTTTCTATTTTAAATTCATTACTGTTCTTTCACATATGCTATTTAACCTCTCTTTTAATAATATTTTTATTAATAAGCTAACTACTTTTTTTTAGAGATCAATATTGGGTTTGTTTAAATGTAAATATTTTGTGACACTTTTACAAAAATATCAAACTTGTTTATACTTCATCCGTCTCATAAAAAATGACTTATTTGTACTTTTTCTTTATTTCAAAATAATAGTCTATTTACATTACTAATGCAACAATAATTATTATTTTTCCACTAGTATACATATATTTATTAACTTTTACTTTATTCAACTACACTTAATAGGGGTATTTTAGTAAATGATATTAGTTGTTTCATTAAAACTAACACATCTAATCATTTTCTTAAGAACCGTGATTTCTCATATAGGACACTTTTTATGAGACGGAGGGAGTAATATATTTTGTATATTTCTTCTACTTTATTTTTATAATTTATTTTAGATAGTTTGGGAAAAATAGTTTATGGTCCTCTTTGGAAAACTAAAGAATAGATAAGTCGATGAAAGGTAACTGATAGGTGATGTCTGTTACTTATAGTTTTTTTTTTAATTACAGATGAGCCAACCCGGCCCACCCACCCCACCAAACACTCAAACCCAAAAAACCCTAAGTCTGAAACTTTTGGTTCTTCCCACCTCTGTTCATCATCCCCTCCACAGCCTCCCTTGCCACCCTATGTGCCTCCTCATTGTCCTCCATGCGCCGATGACTGAAACCCACCACTCTAAACGCCTTCATTTTCCTTTTCATCGCTCTGCAAAGCATGCCTATCTCAGTTATTGGCATATCCTTCACATTTTGCTTCATAGGTGCTATCAAAACACTATTTTCCGATTCAAACACAACATTCTCCAATTTATCCATCGTTGATTGGTCCATAGCCATATTCATCGTTGTTGCCTCAGCTTCTTCCACATTCTCATTACCTCCATTCTTTTCCGACTTCGTATAAATTGCATCTCCAATATCATTAATTGCTACCATTCCCAACCCTCACCAACCACTCACAGACATAGCCGCATCAAATACAAAACGCCATTGACCTGAACTATCTGGTCCCTTCTTCTTTTCGTTAGTATGTTCGCCTTCATTACGCTTTAGGTTCGTTTCTCTTTTCCATATTTGACTCCTTCCTTGAATTATGGTTTGTTCATTTGTTTTATTTTCCACAGGTACCTTCCAGCTCTCCACCATAGTGTCTTTATTTATGGATTTTTGTCTGCGAATCGTCTCTATTCCGCCTACCCATCCTTCAGATGCTGACCATCACGATTTCCTCGTCGATCTTCACATTTCTCCTGATTATGGTTAGTTGCTTTATAGTACATTCCCTGATTTTCCAGAATTCTTCTCGCTGCTATTTTTGGGTGATCCTCCTTCTGTTCATTCATTTTTCTGTTTCTGTTATACCATATATTGTCGACGATTTGAATTAATGTCTCAATTTGCTTAGGATTCGTGTTGCTGATGAAATGCTTACACCACTCTTCAAACTGAAAACACGAGTCTTTAACCTTTTCAAAGTTTATTGTGAGGGAGGAGCTTAGCCAAATGCATCTGACCCAGTCACAGTTCATAAAATAATGGTTCATTGTTTCAGTCTCCTTCTCACACTTAGGGCACAAAAAATCTGTGTTTCTATGTAGTTTGGACATATTAGCTTTTATGGGAAGGACATTATTCAAAAGTCTCCATATTAAGGTTTGTTTTCTAGGGGGTACTTGACTCCCTCATACTCTCTTCCATAGCATGTGATCCTTATCATTAGTATATATTCCTTCTAATTCAGGTTTTCTGTTTTCCTGCAACATCTTGTACCCTGTCCTGACGGAGTAATTGCCATCCTTGGTGTGCGCCCATCGACGAATATCATCATCATTAGAGTTGAGAATAAGTATGTTTCTAATGTTATATGCATCCACCACCCAAATTTGCTCTTTAATCCAGTCCCATTTCCAGTCCATGTCCTCCTTTCTTATCAGCCCATCCACTGTAGAGATTAGCCCATTTCCCAGTTTTGGCGTAAAAACTTTGTAATTCTCACAATTAGGAATCCATCTATGTTCCCAAATATTGATATTCTTCCCATTTCTAACACTCAGTACGTCCCTCTTTCAATAATATTCGTACTATGTTTAAGGCTTCTCCATAGGTAACTAGGTTGATAACCCATCTTAGCCTGCAGGATATCATTGTTTGGGTAATATTTAGCTTTCATGATTCTTGAGACAAGGGCATTAGATTCATTTTGTAGTCTCCACACCTGTTTAGCTAACAAGGTTTCGTTGAACTCACAGAGTTTTCTGAATCCCAGCCCCTCATCCAGTTTATGCTTGCACAACCTCTCCCAGTTTATCCAATGGATATGCTTGTCCCCCACCAGAATTTTTCCATTAGCCTTTCCATCCTCAACAAAATTTGTGTAGGAATAAGAAACAAGCTCATGATATAGGTTGGAATTGCTTGTGCAACGACCTTTATGAGAGTGATCATTCCAGCATAAGATATGTGGCGACTACTCCACATATTAATTCTATTCCTAAGCCTTTCCACTACATAATTGAAACAAGCCTCTTTAGATCGTCCAATTTTTGTCGGTGTTGCACCCCAAAATTTGCCCTCACAATACAAGACTTTGTGTTCTAAGAAGGTTCACAAGGTTCACAAGTTCTCCAACACTTGCAAGACCTTTCATGAGGTTCATGAAGTCTACAAGTTACTTCTTGAAGGTTCACAAGGTTCACAAGTTCCGTAAAGCTTTCAATGCCTTTCTTGAAGTTCATGAAGTCTACAAGTTACTTTATGAAGGTTCACAAGCTTCAAAATACCTCCCATGAGGTTCACAAGACATTTTATGAAGATTCACAAGGTTCATAAAGTTCACAATTGGTCAAAGAAGTTGACAATTCCCTCAGACAATGCACCTCCTAAGCAGTGCACCCAAAACTAGGGTTTTGACTTTAATCAGGATAAATTGACTTCCAAGACTTCAAGTAAGCTTCATAACATCTTATATGTGTGTAAGAACCCCCATGACAAGTTTCAAGACTTTTCCCAAAGATTTGCTCAGTCAGATGATCAGATAAGTCAAAATCAGTCAATGCAGTTAAAAAGTCAAACTGAGGTCAACTGTGGTCAAACCAAAGTCAAACTTCATGATTTTTTGCCAACATCAAGTATATGAAGTAAAATTCATCATTTGATCAAGGGTTGATCATGATTCATCAAGGAGATTCCAGATCATCAATAATCAGGAGTTTCTAAATTAGGGTTTCCTCAGTAAAAGTCAACTGAACTTTGACCAGACATAACTTTCACATACTTCATCACCAAGTCTCCATCCAAAGCTCATTTTGAAGGAAATTGAATTCTCTACAACTTTGATGTTTAAAGTTAAGCCCAAAAATGCTTCATTTGAAAGATATGATCTAAGACATTATAGGTCATTTCAAAAGTCAACAAAAAGTCAACAACTTCAAAAGGGCATAACTTGAGATTGGTAAATGATATGGACCTGAAACCAATGGGGTTGTTTAGAGGACTCTTCAAGCTTTCCAAAAAGTCCAAGAACACCCTCATACCTTTAAAATTGAGGGATATGTGCCCTTGCAAAGTTGGGAAAATTTGTGATGGTTTATGATGAAAATGAGGGCCTAAAAGCAATTTTCTCCAAATGGGCTGGCCAAATTATGACCCAACCCATACAATAACATCATGCACGAAATTTCCATAATATTTTCATAATTTTTATTTTATTTAATTAATTTATTATGATTTTTTATACTTAAAATCATTTTAAATTTAAATAAAATATTAAAAATGAAGATTTATTTTTGTGATTGATTCTAGAAAGTCTTAATTGGTGATTGAAGTTGAAAGAGAAAGAAATCATGTGATCTCTCCAAAAATAGCAAGTATTCATGAGCCAATATTTGAATTTCATGACACCATCTTTTTCAATATTTTTTGGATCAAATCTTCACACAACCAATCCATATTTCTGACCTAATTCACTCTCATATAAGTATCAAACATAACCCTAGCCTCAAGAGACGAATTCCAGCAGCCAAAAGTGTAAGTTCATTGTTCAAAAACTCTTCCAAAAGTCACATTCGGATTTTAAAATTCAGAGCACTACAAGGTATTTTAAGGACATGGCTAGCTTCCCTGGACATCCCTGATTGTAAAGCATCAATCATATGCATCAATACCATCTCATATTGGCCAACCCGAATCAAACTTTGTGTTGAATATATTTTTTTCGATTCTAATGATTCACTGCATATCACTGATTTTTGCTTATGTAATCTTGTTTGTTGATGATCATAGATGGAATCTGGACAATTTGGTGAAGTTCCATAGCCTGAAACACGATCCACCATTTTTAGGGTTTATGACTCCAATTAGGGTTCTTCAATCCAGCCCATATAAATGAATTCTAAGGACGTGGGATGATTGGAAAACTCATTAGAAACTTAATGGACTGATTAATTTCATGAAACTATGCTGTTTTGTCAGTGTTTGATTTTTGTAGGTTTTGCTGGAAATTTAAATTCGCAGGTAAACTCCCAGCTATTTTCGTAGCTAAATTCGCAGCCCTGGAGGTAGAAGATGACCTCTTCCCGCGCGTTGAAAATTCAAATATTGTTGAAAATATTTTATGAATTATGTTTGATTTGCTTATCACAAACGTGCTTGTGGTCCAGTGGTAAGACTGATGCGTGTATGATGTGAGGTCCCTGGTTCGATACTTGGCTGGTGCATTGTTCTTTTGTTATTTTTCAGGTTAAAAGCAAACATAATATATTATGTATTGTTGTCAATCCATGACCAGAAGGGCTCTCCCAGCCAGGCGGTTAAGCATGCGCGTATACATCCCAAAGGTCCTGGGTACGATTCCTACCCCAGGCCTTTTTGTTTCTTCATTTTCCTGGATTTTCAAAGTAAAGCACAAAACCAATTTCTCCTTCTCATTCCTTGCCTGCGTGCACATTGGCCTGATGGTGGTTCTTCTTGTTGGCAAGCACACTGACCTGGGTTCAAATCCCAGTCAGGTAAGTTTTCATATTTTATTTTCTTCTCTTTATTTTGATCATTCTATTAAATAAATTAAGTATATTTTATGTATATATGTTTTCTAATTCAAAAATTATGTATATGTATATTAAAATAATTTTGTATTATAAATCAAACCATAAAAATATTTTCTAAAATAAAACATAATTCTATTATTTTCTAAATAATTTTATTTTCTAATTCTTACGTATATTTATTTATTTATTTAATATGATTTATGTAAACCTTGTAAATATGATTATTTTTTATAAACATGATATTTAAAATTTATTTTTCTCATAATGTGTAAATATTTTTTTAATAATTGTTAATATGTATATTTAGAAATAACTAAAATTTGTAATGATTAAAATTTATAACTACACTATGTTTAAGATTTTTTTTTTATCTCCTAATTATATATTAAAATTAAACCTTATGCTTATTATTCTAATCATATCATTTATAATATTTTTCTATTTTATTTCTATTTACTATTATTTATTATTTTTTTTGTTTACTATTATCTTATATTATTATTTTTCTAATTATTATTACTATTATTATTCTATTTTCACTAACCTTATTTAATTTTATTTTTTATTGCTAACCCATTGCTTATTTAATATTTTGCTTATATTTTGCTTTATATTTATGTTTTTGCTATTTATTTATATTAATTATTATGTAATTGCTTCTTGGTTGTAATTTTGTAAATATTTAATTATTTAATTGTTGCTATGGTTAGTAATTAGGGAGTGTAAGTATGTATTCTATTGTAAAATAAATTTAGATCATTTTTAATCATAAGATAATTAAATTAAACACTCACACACGTAAGTCGATTTTTAATCGCCGTCTCACTTTCTAAGGTTATCCCTCAAGTTGCCTAAATCATAAGGTCAAGTGGGGTGTATAAAGCAAGTCCTTTTAAAAAGAAAAATCATCAAGTCCCTCATGGTTGCCTTTACGAATCGAGTCCCTTCGAATAATGATGATAGTCCCACATATATGCTTAATACACCCCACAGTTGCCTCCATACAAACAGATGTCCCTCTCATGTCCCTTACATCCAAGGTAATGACTACCTATTCCTTAATAATAGGGATAGTCTTACCAATGAAAGGATAAAGAACAAGAAAGAATTTAAAACTTTAGGGTAGGTTCCTCTTATGTACTTGCTCACTTCAAAAACTTTTCAAACTCTTCACAATTTCAAACAAATTTTCAAAAACAAGTTTTTACACATCCGTACATGGATTATTATCAACTATTCTGAAAATTTTTCTATTCACACACTACACTTTCAAAAACAATTCAAAAGTGAGCTAAAGTAACTAAGAGCCCATGGATAACCATGGATGTAAAGGGTGCTAACACCTTCCCTTTACATAACCTACCCCCCGGACCCAAAATATTCTCTTAAGGTCTTTCCTGTTCTTTTATACCCTTTCCTTTTGGATAAAATAAAAGTCGGTGGCGACTCTTGCTATCCGCAACATAACTAAAGTCAGTTCTCCCACCGTGTTACAGAATTGGCGACTCTGCTGGGGATTTAAATTAAAGAGGGGTACCCTTAGGAATTAAGATCACTTTAATATTGTTTGATTTGTTTGCTTTATCATTATGTTGTTGGGGTGCTCTTATGTGTGAAAGGTCCTAACCCGGATCTAGTGTACCTTAGGTAAATGGCAATAGACCAAGGAAACTGTACGACGTATATCGATACGGTTGATCTGGTGGCCATAGTTAGTGCGACTTCTTGGTTGGTGCTTATGTTCCTTAAGTCAAGTTGAGGATAATATGAGGCTGCCATATGTTGTCAATGCACTAACTAACTTTTAGAACCCTAGTTAACTCATCTTGGCCTTTTAGAAGGTAGTGAGGTAACCGGCTTCGGTGCAGACTGAAGTTGGTTGACACTCGATACTACGCTCATTGAGATTCTAAACTTGGAGGGTTTTGGTTGGCAAGTAAGTTGCCTTCTGAACAACCACCCTTGTGAAGGATCAATGATATTGAGATCCCTTAGAACCCGGTTACTTTTGTAGGACAGGATGAACCATCTAACTTCAGGGGAGGGTACTTACCTTTGAACCTCATGCAAGCCTTTAAACCTAGGGCAATTGTGTGACTTGTTTGTGTGTGCCACATGTTTGTGATTGAGCATAACATCATGACATCATCATGCATCATGAGCATAGCATTTTCACTAACCATTTCAAGGACCAAGGGATTTATCTTTGTTCTTTGTTGCAGGTCATGGCTTCTGCTCGTAGAAACACCATCAGGATCAACTTTGTAGGGATACCTCCCAAGCTTAAAGAGTTGGTTTCTCAAGTGTCTGATCATTCCCAGTTCAACAAGAGACATGGTCACCTACTAGATCTAGTCACTTCAGGGTTCAATGAAGACATGATGAGTGTTCTGTTCCAGTTCTTTGACCCTAAGCACCATTGCTTTACATTCCCTGACTACCAGCTGGTTCCTACAATGGAAGAGTTCTCTAAACTTCTGGGTATACCTGTTCTTGATCAAAGACCCTTCACAGGCCTGGAGAAGGAGCTTAAACCAGAGATTATTGCTGCAGCTCTACATCTGAAAAAATCAGACATTGTTCTAGAAACGAGAAGTGGAGTCAAGGGTATTCTTGCCAAGGTGCTAATGGATAAGGCTCAAATGTTCTTGAAGGCCATGAGCTATGATGCTTTTGAGGAGGTCTTAGCCTTGTTGATATATGGCTTAGTATTGTTCCCCAATCCAGATCAGTTCATAGATGTTCATGCCATCAACATTTTCCTGAGTCACAATCCAGTGCCTACATTGCTTGGAGACATCCTGCATTCTCTTCACACCCGTACTACAAGGGCAAGAGGGACTTTGATGTGCTGCATACCTTTACTTTCTAGGTGGTTTATTTCTCACCTTCCTCGCTCAGTAATGAAGAATGAGCAAGGGTTCAGATGGTCCAAGAGGATCATGTCACTTTCTCACTCAGACATCCATTGGTGCTCCAGATCTATGGAGAATGCCACCATCATTGACCGTTGTGGGGAGTTTCCTAATGTGCCACTTCTAGGCATAAGAGGAGGCATCACCTACAACCCCTCTCTAGCTTTACGACAGTTTGGTTACGCCCGGAGTGATGGTCCACATGATATGTTGATTCAGGGCATTGTATTTGACTACGACAACGATCTTCAGGGTTACCGTCAGAGATTCATACGAGCATGGGGAAAAGTAAACAGGGTGGACAGCAAGACACTGGAACCTAAGTACACTATTCCTATGGAAGCTTATCTCAGATGGGTGCGATCTCGTGCTCAGACTCTCATGATGCCATATCCTGCCGTCCTACCAGTTACCATGGAACCTGTTGCTGAAGGAGACACAGCTTATACCATCCTTCACCCAGACATGCCTACTGATATGGAAGACTTGCAGAGATCATGGATCCAACTGAAGGAGCAAAGGGATACTTTCGAGGCTCATTACAAAGCAAGTCAAGAAAAGATTCTGGAACTAACAAAGCTACTTCATGAGGAACGGAACCTCAACTCTTACCTCAACACAAAGAGGAAACGTCCATGGGAGACTTAAAATCCCATCTTTTGTACTTATTTTACTTTCATTTTTTGTAAGCCTAAAAGGCAAAACAAAGTTATTACTAATAAAAGTTTACTTTCGTGTCTGTCTAAGCAAATTTAAATCCTGCGGTCCTTGAAAACATTGCATATGCATTCCCATATCATTTCATTGCATCACAGGTTTATTGTACACAGGTTTCTCATCTTCTCGCTGTTTATTTCAGCAATGGCTCTTGAACAATCAGTTAAGGATCTCCAGGCACAAAATGCACAGTTCCAAGAGCTGATCTTGAACCTGTCCAAGGGACAGGATGAATTGAAGGCACTGCTGGCCAAGAAGACTAAGAAGACTAGAAGGTCTGCTGGGTTAATCAACATGGGAAGAAGGTTCAAAGGTCTTGCCAAGACCAAAGAACCAGCTGAAGACTATGAATCTGAAGAATCTGAGCAAGAGGTAGGCAGTCTCCACCATTCAATGGGGGACTCTGATTCTGAGGCTAACTACTACCATGAGCCTAATGAAGACAAATTCAAGATGCTGGTGGATAGGATGGATGCCATGGAGTTGCAGAAGTCAGCTGGGCTGGATTTTGAGGATTTGAGTCTGATATCTGGGGTAGTCATACCCATTGGGTTCAAGGTTCCTACATTTGTTGTCTATGATGGGGTCTCTTGTCCCAAACTACATCTAAGGTCTTATGTTAGAAGAATTCAACCCCACACTGCTGATAAGAAGTTGTGGATCCATTTCTTTCAAGAGAGTTTATCTGGAGCTCAGTTGGAGTGGTATTATCAGTTGGAGAGTGTCAACATCAGAGATTGGAATGATCTTGCTGAAGCTTTCTATAAGCAGTATCAATACAATGCTGACTTAGCCCCCACTCGCATGCAGCTTCAGAGCATGTCTATGGGTGCCAAAGAAAGTTTTAAAGAGTATGCTCAGAAGTGGAGAGATTTAGCTGGAAGAGTTCAACCCCCTTTAACTGACAGGGAATTAGTTGATATGTTCATGTGTACGCTGAATGGTCCGTTTTACAGTCATCTCATTGGAAGCTCATCATCTGGCTTCACTGAGTTGATCATGACAGGAGAGCGGGTAGAAAATGGTATCAAGAATGGAAAGATCCAAGTGGGCACTTCTTCATCAGGTGCTGCAAAGAAGCCTCCCACTGGGAAGAAGGAATCCAATGCTGTTTATGGTCAACCTGATCGTAACAGAAGGCATCAGTCTGTTAGTGCAGTTCATATTTCAAATCCAACTCCTGCAACAACAGAGCAGCCTCAGGGCAACCAACAGAGGGCTAGAAGACAGTTCACGAAGATCAACATGTCAATGGCTCAGGCATTGCAACACTTGTTGAAGGCTGAACTTATTACCCTGAGGGAGGCTCCTCAGAATCCCAATATTACCTCTCCCAAGTACAATCCCAATGCACGATGTGCATATCATTCAAAATGTCCAGGACATGATACTAATAACTGCTGGGTCTTGAAGAATAAAATTCAGGATATGATTGATGCTGGAGAGATTGAGTTTGATCCACCAGGTACTCCAAATGTGATTACAGCTCCAATGCCAAATCACGAGAAGACTGTCAATGCCATTGATGAAGACCTACATGTCTATTCAGTTGCGGAGTTGGCCACACCATTGTCTGTCATCAGAAAGAAGTTAGTGCAAGCTGGGTTCTTTCCGGGTTGTCGTGAAGATTGTGTTTATTGTGAGTATAATCCAGAGAAGTGCTTCAGGTTGAAGGATGGAATTCAGCGTCTCATGGATAATTACACCATTATATTTGAAAGGAGGCCATCTTCTGTAGAAAGCATGATGGATCATCTGACTCAAGGTAGGAAAATTGAAGAGGTTGATATGGTTGACAAAGTACCGGTAAGAATCACTTCAAAGGGTCCTATTAAAATCACTCATCAGGGCCCAATCAAGATTATTGCTAAAGGTCCCGCGAAAGTTATTGCTGAAGCCAGAGTGGCTCCTCTGATCATTACTACTCCTGGTCCTATTCCTTATACATCTGACAAAGCTGTGCCTTGGCACTATGGGTCTGATGTTTACATCCATGGTGTTAAGCAGGAGCCTGTAGCTGATGTGCCTGTTGACGTTGATAATATTGCCGGATCTAGCAAGATTACTCGTAGTGGAAGAGTCTTCTCTCCTCCAGATACTTCCAAGAATGCAGTTACTCCTACTGCTACTTCCACCACTGATGCTCGGGGCAAGAGTCCTGTTATTGAGCCTATATCTACTGATGTACCAGCTGCTGATGACCTCTCTAAGCAGATGGAAGAAGTATTGAAAATCATTCGCAAGAGTGATTATGACATTGTTGATCAATTGGGGCATACTCCCTCAAAGATTTCTATGCTCTCCCTATTATTATGTTCTGAGGCTCATGCCAAGTCATTGATCAAGTTTCTGAAGATGGCTCATGTACCCAGTGCAATTTCTGTTGACCAATTTGAAAACTGTGTTGCCCACCTGACCTATGACAATGGGTTAGGATTTTCTGATGCTGACTTGACCCCTGCCAAGAGGGATCATAACAGGGCCTTGCATATTTCAATTGAATGCAGGGGCACTACCCTGTCTCATGTGCTGATAGACAATGGTTCCTCTTTGAATGTGTTGCCTAAGGAAGTCCTGAATAAGCTGAGTCCTGAAGATGCTGTGCTGAAGCCCAGTAATATTGTGGTAAAGGCTTTTGATGGTTCTAGAAGAGTAGTGCATGGGGAAATTGATCTTCCAATCAAAGTTGGTTCTCAGGTGTTTACTGCTACATTTTATGTGATGGATATTCGTCCTTCGTACTCTTGTCTGCTTGGTCGTCCCTGGATCCATGGGGCAGGTGCTGTGACCTCTACATTGCACCAAAAGTTGAGATATCCGGTGAATGGAAAAGTTGTTACTGTCTATGGAGAGGAAGAATACTTTGTCAGCCATGTCAATACCTTCAAGTATCTGGAAGTGGAAGGTGAATACATCGAGACTCCGTGTCAGTCATTTGAAGTGGTTCCCTGGGTTGTTAATGATTATGTAATTCCTCCTGTTGTGAAGAAAGTTCCTGTGGTCACCAGAAAGCCTCCAACAATGGCAATGGCTTCCCTCAATGATGCTAGAGCTGTGGTGGATGAAGGTGGTTGTACTATTTGGGGTCAGCTTCCTGATATTCCATACAAGTCTGACAAGTTTGGTTTGGGTTTCACTGCAGAGTCCCAGAAGGCTGTTCGTCGTGCTCGTGCTGCCCGTGTTACTAATCAAGGGGTTGTGAAGGACCAGATTAATGTTGTGGGAGATCAAGATGAAGACTACAACTTGGATGCATGGATTTTTCCTACTATGGGTGCTGGACTCAATAATTGGAAAGCTGAAGATGTTATCCCTATCTCCTTTAGTCAGGAGTAAATACTATTACTGTGTTATGTTTTAAAATTTGAACAATAAAACTTTCAAGCCATGTGCCTTACCCGGGGCACAATGGTGTGCTTGTTACGGGCTGTCATTTCATTTGCATACTTCATTCAATACAATCAGTGGACGTTTCGTTTTCGTAAATATTGTGTTCCTTGTCTTTCTTTTTCTTTTATTTTTGTTTTATCAGCTATGTGTTCTTACACACACCCACATCACTCAAATGCAGATCCTCATCCACTCTGGATCCTGTTGATAACAGTTCTACTATTGCCAATTATAATTTCGAGAATCCGATCTATCAAACTGAAGACGGAAATAAGGACGATTGTGAAATACCTGTAGAGCTTGCTAGGTTGCTACAACAGGAAGAGAAAGCTATACAGCCACATGAAGAGCCAGTCGAAGTTGTGAATCTGGGAACTGAAGAAAACAGAAAAGAGGTCAAGATAGGGGCTGATTTAGAGGACAGTGTCAAGAGCAGGTTGATTCAGATGTTACGTGACTATGTGGAGATATTTGCCTGGTCTTATAAAGATATGCCAGGGTTGGATACAGACATTGTGGTTCACCGTTTGCCAGTGAAAGAAGATTGTCGTCCAAAGAAGCAGAAGGTTCGTCGTATGCGTCCTGAAATGTCAGAAAAGATCAAGGCAGAGGTAATGAAACAGTTCAATGCAGGGTTCTTGGCAGTGACTTCTTATCCTCAGTGGGTTGCAAATGTGGTACCGGTTCCTAAGAAAGATGGTAAGGTACGTATGTGTGTGGACTACAGAGATTTGAACAAGGCTAGCCCTAAAGATGAATTTCCACTTCCTCATATTGATATTCTGGTAGACAACACTGCTCAGCATAAGGTATTCTCTTTTATGGATGGTTTCTCTGGTTACAATCAAATCAAGATGGCACCTGAAGATATGGAGAAGACAACATTTGTGACACAATGGGGCACCTTTTGCTATAAGGTAATGCCATTTGGTTTGAAGAATGCAGGGGCAACATATCAGCGTGCTATGGTGGCTTTGTTTCATGATATGATTCATCATGAGATAGAGGTATATGTAGATGATATGATAGCCAGGTCTCAGAATGAAGAACAACATCTTGATCATCTGCACAAGTTGTTTGAGAGGTTGAAGAAATACAAGTTGAGATTGAATCCAAACAAGTGTACCTTTGGAGTTAGATCTGGAAAGCTCCTGGGTTTCATTGTCAGTGGAAAAGGTATTGAAGTGGATCCTGCAAAAGTGAAAGCTATACGAGAGATGCCAGCTCCCCGTACTGAGAAGGAGGTTAGAGGTTTCTTGGGACGATTGAATTACATTGCAAGATTTATTTCCCAGTTAACTACCATCTGTGAGCCAATCTTCAAGTTGTTGAAGAAAGATCAGGTGATGGAATGGAATGATGAGTGTCAGACTGCCTTTGATGAAATCAAGAGATATCTGCTAGAACCTCCAATTTTGATGCCACCAGTTGATGGAAGACCATTGATTATGTACTTAACAGTGTTAGACAACTCAATGGGGTGTGTGTTGGGACAACATGACGAGTCTGGTCGAAAAGAGCAGGCAATATACTACCTTAGCAAAAAGTTTACCGACTGTGAAACAAGATACTCACTGCTCGAGAAAACTTGCTGCGCTTTGGCATGGGCTGCTCGCCGACTAAGACAGTATATGTTGACCCATACTACCTTATTGATTTCGAAGATAGATCCAATCAAGTACATATTTGAGAAACCTGCTCTCTCCGGAAGAATTGCAAGATGGCAAATGATCTTGACAGAATATGATATACAGTATACTACTCAGAAGGCCATTAAAGGAAGTGTTGTTGCTGATCATTTGGCTCATCAAGCAGTGGATGATTATCAGTCAATGAATTTTGAGTTTCCTGATGAAGACATTATGATTATTACCAAAGAACCTGGACAATATGACGGACCTGAACAAGGATCCCGATGGACTATGGTTTTTGATGGTGCCTCCAATGCACTTGGTAATGGTGTTGGTGTTGTGATTAGTTCCCCTGAAGGATGTCATACCCCGATTACTGCCAGACTTTGTTTCTATTGTACCAATAACATGGCTGAGTATGAGGCATGTATCCTGGGTATTAAAGTTGCTATTGACATGAAGATTCAGTTCCTTGATGTGTATGGAGATTCAGCCCTGGTAGTAAGTCAGATTAAAGGAGATTGGGATACCAAGCATGATAACCTCATTTCTTACAGAGAGCATGTGTTGTCTTTGATCCCACATTTCAAAGAGATTACCTTTGGACATATTCCACGAAGAGAGAATCAGTTGGCAGATGCATTGGCCACCATGGCATCCATGTTTGATATCAGTTGGGATGATGAAGCTCCCAAGATTACTATTGATAGATTTGAAAAGCCTGCATACTGCAATGAGATTGACACAGAAGGGGCAGAGGAGAAGCCTTGGTTCTATGAAGTGAAAAGATATCTTGAAGCTCAGGAGTTTCCTGAAGGGGCATCTGTCAAAGATAGGAAGTTTCTGAGAAGGTTTTCTGCCAAGTTCTTTTTGAGTAATGGCATTCTGTATAAGCGCAATCATGATTCAACTATGCTTCGTTGTATGGATAAGAAGGAAGCAACTGGGATTATGGAAGACATGCATGATGGGATTTTTGGCACTCATCCTAGTGGTCATACTATGGCAAAGAAGATATTGAGAGCAGGTTACTATTGGTCTACCATGGAAGCTGATTGTTATCAACACTCCAGAATATGTCACAAATGTCAAATCTATGCTGATAAAGTCCATGTACCTCCATCACCATTGAATGTGTTGACTGCTCCTTGGCCCTTTGCCATGTGGGGTATTGATATGATTGGTGAGATCAAACCTACTGCTTCTAATGGGCATCGTTTCATCCTGGTTGCTATTGATTACTTCACGAAGTGGGTGGAGGCAGCTTCATTTGCATCTGTTACCAAGAATGTTGTGGCTCGGTTCATTAAGAACAATCTCATATGCAGATATGGCATCCCTGAAAGGATTATCACTGACAATGGCTCTAATCTGAACAACACTATGATTACTGATCTCTGCACGCAGTTCAAGATTAAGCATCACAACTCTTCTCCGTATCGTCCAAAGATGAATGGGGCAGTTGAAGCTGCCAATAAGAACATTAAGAAGATTGTACAGAAGATGACTGTTACTTATAGGGATTGGCATGAGATGTTACCATTTGCTCTTCATGGTTATCGTACCACAATACGTACTTCAAGAGGGGCAACCCCATTCTCCTTAGTCTATGGTATGGAAGCAGTTCTGCCCATTGAAGTTCAGATCCCCTCCTTGAGAATTATGAAGGATGCAGGCTTGGACGAAGATGAGTGGATTCAGACCCGATTGGACCAGATAAATTTGATTGATGAGAAGAGGTTAGCAGCAGTTTGTCATGGCCAGATGTACCAAAAACGAATGATTAAAGCTTTTAACAAGAAGATTAAGCCAAAGGTATATCAGGCTGGTGACTTGGTAATCAAGCGTATCATATTACCACAGGGTGATCCTAGGGGCAAGTGGACTCCAACATATGAAGGACCATTTGTAGTCAAGACAATGTTCTCAGGAGGTGCCATGATACTGACTACAATGGATGGTGAGGACTTCCCACAGCCTGTAAACGCAAACATAGTTAAAAAATACTACGCATAAAAAGAGACCCGCTAGGTTGACAGGCCTAGGCAAAAATAAGGGCATCCCGGCAAACCAAAAGGGTTTGGGCAAAAATTAGGGATATATATAAAAAGATGTACACCCGGCAAGTCGAAAACCTGAAAAGGCGACTTGGGCAAAAAAGGGTATCCCGATGGATTGAAAACCTGAAAGGGCAATCCAGGCAAAAGTTAGGGATTAAAGCGTATGACTATGTCTCATTTGGATCACCAATGAAACTGCAACCAGTTGTACTACTTGTTCAAGCTCGAACAGATAAAGCTCAATTCAATCGTTTCCGTCTCAACAACAAGAAGATGAGATACTTGAGTGGCAATAGTAGAATTGAAACTCAATAGGATTATTTCCCACATAGCTGATTCTCTTTTGTAAAACTGTATGACAAAATCCTCTTGCTAGGGTTTATGTCTCCTTGTACAAACTTACCCATGTATGGGTCACTTTTGATATAAATAAATTCCATCTTTTGAATTCAGATTTACTTTTACCCTATTTACATAAGCGAAACGTCCATTGGTTGTGTTTGAATGTATGTATGCTTTTGAATATGATTAATGTTTACCAGAAATGCATGTATGCTTAATATGATTAATGTTTACCAGAAATGCATGAAAATGCAGTAATAGTATTTACTAAGGACGAACGAGGGAAGGATTTCAACGAAGCTTCGCCGGTTCATCTTTACGAGACAGTTACAAACCCTCAGTAGGACGAATCCATCTTCATAAAGTCTTATCCCCCTGGAATTTATATCCATCTCTTTTATCCTCATACGGGTATTCGGGAATTTACTTTCCAATAAGGGTACGACGAACGAAGATGGGAAGTTATATCTGCCCTGCTATCAAACGAAGACGAAGGTTATCCATACCCTATTATCCCCAGCATCCGGGAGGTTATCCATACCCTATTATCCCCAGCATCCGGGAGGTTATCCATACCTTATTATCCCCAGCAGACGGACGGTTATGTATAATATATTCTTCAACAATGAATCGGGATTTATTTTCCCAAGCCAGCAGTTGTTATACGAATATATCCAGACTCTTCCGGCAGTATCATATCATACATACATCACTTACATCATACCATAACATGCATATCCATGAGTGCATAGTACATTACCTAAGTGCATCCTATCATACATGCATACATAAGGCATAAACTAATGTTATCGTACATAATGCTACCTTGTTTTCAGGTTAATTACCCAACAAACAAATTTATGATCATCAGGACTGCTTTATCGTAACCTCAGGGTTACTTTATCCTCCTGATAAGCTCCTTATTACTTTGGGACTGCTTTATTGTTACCTCAGGGTTACTTTATCCTCCTGATAACTTCTCATGACTTCAAGACTGCTTTAGAGTTATCATTATTGATGGCTCTATCCTCTTGAAATCATTACTTCAAGACTGCTTTAGAGTTATCATCATTGATTGCTCTATCCTCCTGAAATTATTACTTCAAGACTGCTTTAGAGTTATCATCATTGATTGCTCTATCCTCCTGAAATTATTACTTCAAGACTGCTTTAGAGTTATCATCATTGATTGCTCTATCCTCCTGAAATTATTACTTCAAGACTGCTTTAGAGTTATCATTATTGATTGCTCTATCCTCCTGAAGCCATCTTATTATTTCAAGACTGCTTTAGAGCTATTGATTGCTCTATCCTCCTGAAATCATATTACTATTTCAAGACTGCTTTAGAGCTATTGATTGCTCTATCCTCCTGAAGCCATCTTATTATTTCAAGACTGCTTTAGAGCTATTGATTGCTCTATCCTCCTGAAATCATATTACTATTTCAAGACTGCTTTAGAGCTATTGATTGCTCTATCCTCCTGAAATCATATTACTATTTCAAGACTGCTTTAGAGCTATTGATTGCTCTATCCTCCTGAAGCCATATTATTACTTCAAGACTGCTCTAGGGTTATCATTATTGATTGCTCTATCCTCATGAAGACATGCTGTTACATCAGTATTACTCCAGTATCTTGAAAGCATATCATCAAAACCTCAGGACTGCTCCAGACTCCTGACAGCTTTCATTATACCCCCATATTTTGGACTGCCTTATCTTCCAAGAAATATATCTGAAGAACTTTCCCCTAGTGGCATCTTTAAGCCCACTCAAGCATATTCAACTAGCCATCTGTGCCACTCTAATGCACTGGTGAGTGCAAATTTTTGGGCTTTTGTGTTCAATCCCCTTCAACCTTCCAGGTCACGACTGGCAAATATACCAATCTAACCCCTCAGGTTTCAGAAAATTGAACAGGGGCAGCTGTTGCACCCCAAAATTTGCCCTCACAATACAAGACTTTGTGTTCTAAGAAGGTTCACAAGGTTCACAAGTTCTCCAACACTTGCAAGACCTTTCATGAGGTTCATGAAGTCTACAAGTTACTTCTTGAAGGTTCACAAGGTTCACAAGTTCCGTAATGCTTTCAATGCCTTTCTTGAAGTTCATGAAGTCTACAAGTTACTTTATGAAGGTTCACAAGCTTCAAAATACCTCCCATGAGGTTCACAAGACATTTTATGAAGATTCACAAGGTTCATAAAGTTCACAATTGGTCAAAGAAGTTGACAATTCCCTCAGACAATGCACCTCCTAAGCAGTGCACCCAAAACTAGGGTTTTGACTTTAATCAGGATAAATTGACTTCCAAGACTTCAAGTAAGCTTCATAACATCTTATATGTGTGTAAGAACCCCCATGACAAGTTTCAAGACTTTTCCCAAAGATTTGCTCAGTCAGATGATCAGATAAGTCAAAATCAGTCAATGCAGTTAAAAAGTCAAACTGAGGTCAACTGTGGTCAAACCAAAGTCAAACTTCATGATTTTTTGCCAACATCAAGTATATGAAGTAAAATTCATCATTTGATCAAGGGTTGATCATGATTCATCAAGGAGATTCCAGATCATCAATAATCAGGAGTTTCTAAATTAGGGTTTCCTCAGTAAAAGTCAACTGAACTTTGACCAGACATAACTTTCACATACTTCATCACCAAGTCTCCATCCAAAGCTCATTTTGAAGGAAATTGAATTCTCTACAACTTAGATGTTTAAAGTTAAGCCCAAAAATGCTTCATTTGAAAGATATGATCTAAGACATTATAGGTCATTTCAAAAGTCAACAAAAAGTCAACAACTTCAAAAGGGCATAACTTGAGATTGGTAAATGATATGGACCTGAAACCAATGGGGTTGTTTAGAGGACTCTTCAAGCTTTCCAAAAAGTCCAAGAACACCCTCATACCTTTAAAATTGAGGGAGATGTGCCCTTGCAAAGTTGGGAAAATTTGTGATGGTTTATGATGAAAATGAGGGCCTAAAAGCAATTTTCTCCAAATGGGCTGGCCAAATTATGACCCAACCCATACAATAACATCATGCACGAAATTTCCATAATATTTTCATAATTTTTATTTTATTTAATTAATTTATTATGATTTTTTATACTTAAAATCATTTTAAATTTAAATAAAATATTAAAAATGAAGATTTATTTTTGTGATTGATTCTAGAAAGTCTTAATTGGTGATTGAAGTTGAAAGAGAAAGAAATCATGTGATCTCTCCAAAAATAGCAAGTATTCATGAGCCAATATTTGAATTTCATGACACCATCTTTTTCAATATTTTTTGGATCAAATCTTCACACAACCAATCCATATTTCTGACCTAATTCACTCTCATATAAGTATCAAACATAACCCTAGCCTCAAGAGACGAATTCCAGCAGCCAAAAGTGTAAGTTCATTGTTCAAAAACTCTTCCAAAAGTCACATTCGGATTTTAAAATTCAGAGCACTACAAGGTATTTTAAGGACATGGCTAGCTTCCCTGGACATCCCTGATTGTAAAGCATCAATCATATGCATCAATACCATCTCATATTGGCCAACCCGAATGAAACTTTGTGTTGAATATATTTTTTTCGATTCTAATGATTCACTGCATATCACTGATTTTTGCTTATGTAATCTTGTTTGTTGATGATCATAGATGGAATCTGGACAATTTGGTGAAGTTCCATAGCCTGAAACACGATCCACCATTTTTAGGGTTTATGACTCCAATTAGGGTTCTTCAATCCAGCCCATATAAATGAATTCTAAGGACGTGGGATGATTGGAAAACTCATTAGAAACTTAATGGACTGATTAATTTCATGAAACTATGCTGTTTTGTCAGTGTTTGATTTTTGTAGGTTTTGCTGGAAATTTAAATTCGCAGGTAAACTCCCAGCTATTTTCGTAGCTAAATTCGCAGCCCTGGAGGTAGAAGATGACCTCTTCCCGCGCGTTGAAAATTCAAATATTGTTGAAAATATTTTATGAATTATGTTTGATTTGCTTATCACAAGCGTGCTTGTGGTCCAGTGGTAAGACTGATGCGTGTATGATGTGAGGTCCCTGGTTCGATACTTGGCTGGTGCATTGTTCTTTTGTTATTTTTCAGGTTAAAAGCAAACATAATATATTATGTATTGTTGTCAATCCATGACCAGAAGGGCTCTCCCAGCCAGGCGGTTAAGCATGCGCGTATACATCCCAAAGGTCCTGGGTACGATTCCTACCCCAGGCCTTTTTGTTTCTTCATTTTCCTGGATTTTCAAAGTAAAGCACAAAACCAATTTCTCCTTCTCATTCCTTGCCTGCGTGCACATTGGCCTGATGGTGGTTCTTCTTGTTGGCAAGCACACTGACCTGGGTTCAAATCCCAGTCAGGTAAGTTTTCATATTTTATTTTCTTCTCTTTATTTTGATCATTCTATTAAATAAATTAAGTATATTTTATGTATATATGTTTTCTAATTCAAAAATTATGTATATGTATATTAAAATAATTTTGTATTATAAATCAAACCATAAAAATATTTTCTAAAATAAAACATAATTCTATTATTTTCTAAATAATTTTATTTTCTAATTCTTACGTATATTTATTTATTTATTTAATATGATTTATGTAAACCTTGTAAATATGATTATTTTTTATAAACATGATATTTAAAATTTATTTTTCTCATAATGTGTAAATATTTTTTTAATAATTGTTAATATGTATATTTAGAAATAACTAAAATTTGTAATAATTAAAATTTATAACTACACTATGTTTAAGATTTTTTTTTTATCTCCTAATTATATATTAAAATTAAACCTTATGCTTATTATTCTAATCATATCATTTATAATATTTTTCTATTTTATTTCTATTTACTATTATTTATTATTTTTTTTGTTTACTATTATCTTATATTATTATTTTTCTAATTATTATTACTATTATTATTCTATTTTCACTAACCTTATTTAATTTTATTTTTTATTGCTAACCCATTGCTTATTTAATATTTTGCTTATATTTTGCTTTATATTTATGTTTTTGCTATTTATTTATATTAATTATTATGTAATTGCTTCTTGGTTGTAATTTTGTAAATATTTAATTATTTAATTGTTGCTATGGTTAGTAATTAGGGAGTGTAAGTATGTATTCTATTGTAAAATAAATTTAGATCATTTTTAATCATAAGATAATTAAATTAAACACTCACACACGTAAGTCGATTTTTAATCGCCGTCTCACTTTCTAAGGTTATCCCTCAAGTTGCCTAAATCATAAGGTCAAGTGGGGTGTATAAAGCAAGTCCTTTTAAAAAGAAAAATCATCAAGTCCCTCATGGTTGCCTTTACGAATCGAGTCCCTTCGAATAATGATGATAGTCCCACATATATGCTTAATACACCCCACAGTTGCCTCCATACAAACAGATGTCCCTCTCATGTCCCTTACATCCAAGGTAATGACTACCTATTCCTTAATAATAGGGATAGTCTTACCAATGAAAGGATAAAGAACAAGAAAGACTTTAAAACTTTAGGGTAGGTTCCTCTTATGTACTTGCTCACTTCAAAAACTTTTCAAACTCTTCACAATTTCAAACAAATTTTCAAAAACAAGTTTTTACACATCCGTACATGGATTATTATCAACTATTCTGAAAATTTTTCTATTCACACACTACACTTTCAAAAACAATTCAAAAGTGAGCTAAAGTAACTAAGAGCCCATGGATAACCATGGATGTAAAGGGTGCTAACACCTTCCCTTTACATAACCTACCCCCCGGACCCAAAATATTCTCTTAAGGTCTTTCCTGTTCTTTTATACCCTTTCCTTTTGGATAAAATAAAAGTCGGTGGCGACTCTTGCTATCCGCAACATAACTAAAGTCAGTTCTCCCACCGTGTTACAGTCGGGAGACCCAAATAGTTTATTATTGTTGAGGCTTCTTTGTGAGACATGGCATGGAGTTTTGAATGTGTCAAAAACTTGACATGATTGAAAGTGTGCTTGGTTCACAAAGAAAAAGGAAGAAAAATCATTTTGGTAAAAATGAACTGAATGAGTCAACTCAAATTCCTCCATGAGCCGACTCATTCAGTGTGTTTGTGCTCAATCACTTGCGGGTCCCAATAGGCTGCCTGATTTCAAATTTTGGCCGGCTCATTGGGTATGTATGAGCCGGCTCAAAACCCCTCATGAGCCGAATCATTTAAGTTGTTTCTTTCTAAATGTGTCCGGGTCTCAACAGGTTGCCTTCCCTCAAATTTTGGTCGACTCACCCAGTATTTTGAGCCGACTCATCTGCTGATTTGAGAAGGCTCATTCTTGTAACTGTCAATTTTTTATTAATTCTTGCTTTATATTTTTATGTCATTAACTAACCAATATAAATAGCTGCTTGTATTTCTTTTGAGAGGTCAACAAGAAAAGTGAAAGATATACACACTTCTCTCTTCATCTTCTTCTTCCTCACATCCATCAACAATCACACACAATAATTTTTGTTGATCAAGGTGTTAGTTTCAAAGATAACGTTAATCTGAAGGGTTTTCTCCTCCAAGATCATATAAGGTTTGGGGGTTTTTGCACACAACCATCATTTGTACATTCAGCCGAGTGAGGTAGATTGAAGATCAAGTGGATTGTTCTTTCATATCACGGTAGACGGAGGATTACAAAGATCTTTGTGGGTTCACAAGTGTTGAAGAAACTCAGTTGTGCTCAAAGTTTGGAGGATCGTATATCCTTGCAAGAAAAGAGCAATTAATCGGAGACTTTCTCGACACGCGTGGAGGACTTGAGTTGACTTTGAATCAAGGGACAAGAAGAAGATTTGACAGCACACTCAACACGGATTGGTTTGTTGGTTCATTTATTTTCTTCTTGTAAAACAATTGCAATTTTAATAAAATTGTCCAATTCGATTGTGAATTGGGGGCAGAGTACTTCGAGCGAGGACGACGAAGGAACTGCCTAAACAAATTCCTCGTGTTCTTTACTCTTCTCGCTTTTTACTTTTGCATACTTTGATTTTGTGTGACTTGAAAATTCTGGTGTGTCAGAGTAGTGCACACAAGCTGTTTGACAAATTGTTGCACTCAAAAGTGACAACTATTTTATGAAAAATTCTGCATTACTTGATACAACAAAATCACACTTTATGTATTGCACACCAAGTGTTTGTCAAAAAGTCAAACCATACAAAATCAATTATTGTGTGCTTATTTTCTTTCTCTAAATCATTGTTAAGAGTAGTTTATCAATTGTGAAGTAATCAAGTGAATAAACTGTGTTGTTATTAATTCATCTTGTCAACATTCAATTCCCATTTGGTTTAACGCGTATATCCGATCTCCGGTGACTTCATTTTACATTAGACGATTTTCTGGGGAACTTCTGTAATAATTTTTCAATTAATTTTTGAAAAGTAATATTTTGAAAAAGGGATATATTCAACCCCTCTTCTAGATTTGTGCTATCATCTAACAAGTGGTATCAAGAGCACTAGTTCATCTAGTGCTTCACATACAACTTATTGGAAAATGGACAACGATCCAACGGGGGCGTACAATAGAGCTCCAATTTTTACCAGAGAAAACTATAGTCACTAGAAGGATTGTATGCGCATTCATATCAACTCTGTTGATAGAAAAATTTGGAAAGTTATTCAAGACGGCCCCTTTCAAATAACTATGGCCGGTCCAGATTGAAATTCTGTGATCAGGTATGAGATGTCCTATGAGATGTTCCAACACTTGACAGATTTAACCAAAACTTAAAGTGCAAGAAAATTAAACAACACAGTAGTTTGTTAACCCAGTTCAGTGTATAACCACACTTACATCTGGAGGCTACCAAGCCAGGAGGAAATCCACTATAAGTAATATTAATTCTAGACTTAAACCACCCAGTTTAATCTTTCACTTAATATCTACCCAATGCAATTTCTACCTAAGACACAACTTAGATATGAGTACCAACTCACTCCCCCTCAATCACACATTGATCTTGTTTACAAGTTTAATAAAATTGAAGTCATACTTCAAACAAAACAGCTTGATCTTACTTCACAGTTTCAATCAAGATACAAATACACTTTTGCTTAAAAGCTCATAAAGTGGTACAATTAAAACAACCTGCTATTAAAACTCAAAACACCCTATTTTTCTTCTGAAATTCGTACTCAATTCTGAGATATTCTGTTGCTTAAATAGGTGTATGGATTTTGGGCTTTCTGTAGGTTAATCCAGTCCTAAAACGCATGCAGGTTCCACCTTGAATTAGGGTTTGTTACTTCCTAGATTCTAGGTGATTTAGTTCTTCTGATTATGCTGAAGTTTCATAACAACACTCCCTACAGATGCGCCTTATTCTATTTTTGTCCATCCATAATTAATTCCAGATAACTTTCCTTAAATTACTCAGATCAGTTAGTCATTAATTAAATCTGGTAGCAGGTTTGAGATGTCACAACATCTGTTGGGACATCCTGAACTTAAAACATTTACACAATGTCCCAACATCTGGTGTAACATCCTGAATTAAGTTTTTATACTCTGTTTGATAATGTCCCAACATCTGATAGGACATTCTGAACTGAATTCAACAATTCTTGTTGGTCAAAAATTCGGCCAATTCTAAACATCTACAAACTCCCCCTTTGGCTAATTTTTGGCTAACATTTTTCTGGTTATCAGAGTGCAGCAGAAGTTCTTTTATATGAGTATAACAGTTCTTTTCTGTTGAGTCATGTGTGAGTTTACTCCCCCTCAAACATACATGAATTCAGATTTGTTGCAACAGAATTTTTCATTAAAACATACTGATTCAGTTCAGAAGCAAACAAAAGTTTTTCATTAATAGCTAAACAGCATCATACATTGTTGTTGTTGTTGTTCTCCCCCTTGTTAGACATAAATTTGGGGCCAAAGTTACTAATTCAAAATTACAATGCAGCTGTCATTACATTTTTCCTCACATACAATTTTTCACTCAGACTCCTCATAGTCAGTTTCTTCATCTTCCTCAGTCTCCTCATCAGAAGTAGCAGCTTTCTGAGCACTTTCTTCAATCTCCAGCCTTTGGATAATCTCCTCAAGCTTCTGCTTCCTTGCATCCAGTTCTTTGCAAGTGCTCTTCAGTTCAGCAATCAATGCAGCTTTGGAGATTGTAGACTTTGCATTTGAAGGACCAGCAGATGTCCCAGAGGGTGCTTCAACATTAGCTGCATGATGACTCAGGAACAACTTGTAGTGGAAGGCCAGAGGGCTTTCTCTTTTGCAAATTGTGTCCTTCTCAGTGAGGATCCCAGGGTATTGACTCAGCACTATTCCACACAACAATGAAGGGAAGGCAATTGGCAGCTTTGTTGCAGATGATCCAGCATGCTTCAATGTCTGATCAAAGATGTAAGCTCCATAATCCAGCTTAGTTTGAGTGCCCACAGCATAAATGAACCTACCTAATCCAGTTGATATTGAGGATGTATGACTGGTAGGGACCCAGTTTGCTGTACCAATCCTGTTTAGCATGGCATATTTCCTTGTCAGCATGCTAACTGAGAGCTTCCCTTTAACTGGCCAAGCCTTGACCTGGTTAGCAGTGATAACCTTGCAGACCTGGTTATCAGTCTTCCCTAACTCATTTGGACCATCAGATTCTCTTCCAAGGTATTGGTTGATAACCTTAGGAGAGAATTCTACACACCTGCCTCTTACAAATACTTTTCTAAAGTCAGCAGACTTACCATTGGCACAATCTTCTTGGAGGTTGACTATGAATTCCTTGACAAGCAGCTCATAGCAGGGAGAGAAGTTGGAGACAGTTTTGAAGAGGCCATCAGAAGAGATGAGATCAATTTACTCTGTGCACTCAAGTGCATTACTGCTCAGCTCTCTTTCAAGTGCTACCCTTCTTTGATAAACAAACTTCCATCTATTCACACTTGAAACATGATGAAAGGAGATGTTGTCCAAGGGAGCTTCTGGAACAACAGTTGATGACCTTGAGGGTGCTGATTTCTTCTTTGGAGGAGATGTTGGGACATCTTCTTCAACATCTGAATCTGGAGGAGTGACAGCTTTCCTCTTTTGTGTTTGCACCTTGCTCCATTGTTTTGTAGGACCAAAGACAACTCTAGCTTTGTCCTTCTTTGGTGTAGCTTGCTTCTTCTCAGGAATTGCATGTCCTGCATTCAGCTTTTCTTTCCTAGTCCTAAGCCTTTTGGCTATGCTAGGTTTTACAGAAGCAATGATTTCTGTATCAGAATCATGCTCTAGGTTCACAACAGGAGGAGGTTGAGCAGTCTCCTCTTCAGCTGGTTGATCAACAAAGATGTGTTCTTCAGTGGAGGCCTTGTGCTGGTCCTCAGAAGCTTCTTCATCACTATCTGTGGAGGCGTTTTTCTGGTCCTCAGATATATCATCAGCAGTATCAGATGAGATCTTTTGCTGGTCTTCAGATGCTTCAACATCTATTGGGACATCCTATTGAGCAGGAGTGTCCTTTGCAGCCTGAGTTTGTTGATCTTCTTGTGGTGTTGGCATGGTGTTCAGAGGGATAGATATGCCACTTACCACTCTTTGCTCAGATAGGATCTTGGTTACCAACTCCTTTATGGAATCATCCACGTATTCAGAAGCTTTTGGAGTGTTGTATAATGGTGAAGGTATGCCTTTGGTCTTGCTAAAAACTTGATCTTTTGTTCTTTTTGGAGTTCTTGGCTTTTTAGCAAGAGGAACACTTCCTCTGATTTCGTCCATTGGAGTTGAATCCATGGGTACCACAGAAATGGGGGTTGCATGCACCACATCTTCCTTGTTGAGGATTTCTTCAGAAATGTTAGGGTTTTGAGACATTTTCGAAAGAGGAGGATGAAGAGTTTTAGGTTTGATGATTTCTGAAAAACAGTTAGAGAATGCAATTCGTTTTTGAGAGTATGATGAGAATATGGATAGCTGAAAGCAAGCTGATATTTTATAAGTAGCCGTTACTTTGAGACTTTTTAGGAATGGAATACCCAAGGTGCTTGACCAGACTGGTGTTGCCATCTGGTGCTTATGCCACACAATGTCATATGACATGTTGGCACATCTCCATAACTGCTAAATTTCACATAGGCAGATTCCCAATTTACCCCTTAGGTTTTCAAATTGAGTAGCATCCAAGGCTTTGGTAAATATATCAGCCAACTGCAGATTTGTAGCTACATGTTCCAGTGAAATTACTTTTTCTTCTACAAGATCTCTGATGAAATGATGTCTGATATCAATATGCTTGGTCCTGCTATGTTGGATAGGATTCTTTGATATGTTAATTGCACTTAAGTTGTCACAGTACAATGTCATGACATCTTGTGGGACATTGTACTCAGTGAGCATTTGCTTCATCCAAACCAACTGTGAACAACTGCTTCCAGCTGCTATATATTCAGCTTCAGCTGTAGATAAGGATACACAATTTTGTTTCTTACTGAACCAAGAAATCAAATTGTTTCCTAGAAAGAAGCATCCTCCTGAAGTGTTTTTTCTGTCATCAGCACTTCCAGCCCAATCAGCATCACAGAAGCCAGTAAGAATTGGTTTACATCCATGAAAGTACATTATGCCATAGTCACAAGTACCATTAACATATTTCAGAATTCTCTTGACTTGATTAAGATGACTCACTTTTGGATCAGCTTGATATCTTGCACATACACCTACTGCAAATGCTATGTCTGGTCTGCTAGCAGTCAGATATAACAAGCTTCCAATCATACTTCTGTACATGCTTTGATCTACATTCTCACCCTTGTCATCTTTAGTCAGCTTTAAATGTGTGGGGGCAGGAGTTCTCTTATGTGAAGCACTGTCCATCCCAAATTTCTTGACTATGTTCTTAGCATACTTGCTTTAGGAAATGAACATGGAGTCCTCCATTTACTTTATTTGCAGTCCAAGAAAGTAGGTTAATTCTCCTACTAGGCTCATTTCAAATTCAGATTCCATCTGATTGACAAAATGTTTAACCATCCTGTCTGACATCCCACCAAAGACAATGTCATCTACATATATTTGAGCAATCATGACATTTCCTTCTTCATCTTTAACAAACAGGGTTTTGTCAATTCCACCTTTCCTGTATCCTTGCTTGATAAGAAAAGTAGTCAGCCTTTCATACCATGCTCTTGGAGCTTGCTTCAGACCATAAAGAGCCTTCTTTAGTTTGTATACATGATTTGGACAGCTTGGATCAACAAATCCTTTAGGCTGTTCTACATATACCTCTTCATTAAGATAACCATTTAAAAAGGCACTTTTCACATCCATTTGAAATAGCTTGAACTTTAAGATACAAGCAATTCCCAAAAGTAGTCTGATTGATTCAAGCCTTGCTACTGGTGCAAAGGTTTCATCAAAGTCTACTCCTTCAATTTGTGTGTATCCTTGAGCTACAAGTCTAGCTTTGTTCTTTGTAACAACTCCTTGCTCATTTGACTTGTTCTTATACACCCATTTAGTTCCAATCACATTTATGTCATCAGGTATAGGAACAAGGTTCCACACTTCATTCCTTGTGAATTGACCTAATTCCTCTTGCATAGCACAAATCCAGTATTCATCAGTAAGAGCTTCCTTGATGTTTTTAGGTTCTATTTTAGAAACAAAACATGAACCTGAAATCACTTCTCTTGATCTAGTGCTTACACCTCTGTTGGGATCACCAATTATCAAATCTTTGGGATGATCCTTCTGGATTCTGATGGAGGGAGGTTTGCTGGATTGATCTGTCCTTGCATCAGTTTGAGTGAAGTCAGAATGATCACTCTTTTCTTCAGCTTCAGTCTTGATATCAGTAGATGTTCCAACATCTTCTGGAACATCTGTAGGAGCATCATCAATTATCACATTTATGGACTCCATGATAACCTTGGTTCTAGAATTAAATACTCTATATGCTCTACTGTTTATAGAGTATCCAAGAAAAATCCCTTCATCACTTTTAGGATCCATTTTTCTTCTTTGCTCCCTATCTGCCAGAATATAACAGTTACTTCCAAACACATGGAAGTACTTAACTGTGGGTTTTCTGCCCTTCCAGACTTCATAGATTGTGGACAAAGTTCCTTTCCTTAGAGTAACTCTGTTATGTATGTAACAGGTTGTGTTCATAGCTTCAGCCCAGAAGTACAAAGGTAACTTTTTAGCATGGATCATAGCTCTTGCTGATTCTTGAATAGTTCTATTCTTCCTCTCAACAATCCCATTCTGTTGAGGAGTGATTGGTGAAGAGTATTCATGATTGATTCCTTCTGAAGAACAGAAATCTAAAAAAAATTTGGTTCTCAAATTCTTTTCCATGATCACTTCTTATTCTGATCACACAGCTGGCTTTTTCCCTTTGAATTCTTTGGCATAAGTCTTTGAATACATCAAATACATCAGACTTTTCTTTGATGAAATTTATCCATGTATATCTTGAAAAGTCATCAACCACTACATAGGCATACCTCTTACCACCAAGGCTCTCAACCTGCATAAGTCCCATAAGATCCATATGCAATAATTCCAAAACTTTGGAAGTTGTCAGATGTTGGAGCTTTGGATGGGACATCTTGGTTTGCTTGCCTATTTGACATTCACCACATATTTTGCCATCATCAATCTTCAGTTTAGGAATACCTCTCACAGCATCCATAAATATGATTTTCTTTATGCCTCTGAAATGAAGATGACCTAGTCTTTGGTGCCATAGTTTCACTTCTTCTTCTTTAGCTAAAGAGCAAGTTGAAGTGAGACTGAAGTCTTGAGGTTCCCACATGTAACAGTTGTCTTTAGATCTGGCTCCTTTCATGACAACCTTTTGTTCTTTGTTAGACACTATGCATTCAGTTTTGGTAAAGTTTACACTGTACCCTTGATCACATAATTGACTTATGCTGATCAAGTTAGCAGTTAAACCTTTAACCAGCAACACATCATCCAGTCTTGGTACATCTGGACAGTCCAAGGTCCCAACTCCCTTGATTTCTCCTTTAGCTCCATCTCCAAAGGTTACATATCTGGATGAATATGACTTTAAGTCTACTAGCAGATTCTTCAATCCAGTCATGTGTCTTGAACATCCACTGTCAAAGTACCAGTCTTGTTTAGCTGATACTCTTAGTGATGTATGAGCTATATATGCAACACCTTTCTTTGACCATTTGAGTTGATATTTCTTTTGATATCTCTGCCCTGTGTATTGTTTATCAATAGAGCTCCAAGGTTGTTTGTTGATCTTGTTCTTGGGTATGTAGCTTTGATCAACATGAAGACTAGCTTTTGGTCTCCATACCTTCTTGATGACCTCTGTCTTCTGCTTAGGAGGTTGCTGATATCTTTGATGTCTATGCAGCACTTTCTTGGTAACTTCTGTCTTCTGCTTAGGAGGTTGCTGATACATCTGATTTGGATATCGATGCAACTTGTAGCAATGAGGTTTGATATGTCCAAATCTTCCACAATGATGACATCTCCATCTTTGATACTTCTTCTTCATTATGTTCTTTTCATAATGTTGAGACATCTGTTGGAACATTATGTTTGACTTTGTGTTCTTTTCATGATGTTGAGGCATCTGTTGGGACATTTTGTTTGACTGTATGGACTTTGAAGTAGTTTTGCTAGAGCTAGCTTCATCCTTATGAACTCTGTTAAATCCCAGTCCACTTTTATCCCCTGAATGCTTATTGTTGTTGAGAATAACATCCAGTGTACTTGAGCTACTATTCAGCATTCTAACAGATTTGGACATGTGTTCCAACTTGGAGTTGAGAAGACTTACTTCACTTTTCAAGGTGTCAATGATCTCTAGATCACTTGCTTTTTCATCCTTTAGTGCCTTAATCTGCTTCTTCAGCTTTATACTCTCACTGCATATTTCAGTGCTTCTTTTGAATAGTTCTCTGTATGATTGCTCAAGTTCTTCAAAAGTAAGCTCCCCATCACTGGATTCACTTTCAGATTCACATAATCCAGCTAGAGCAGTGATATGCTTAGCTGATTCTTCTTCTGAATCACCTCCTGAGTCTTCATCAGACCAAGTTACAGAGAGTCCTTTCTTTTGCCTTTTTAAGTAGGTAGGACATTCATTCCTGATGTGTCCATATCCTTCACATCCATGGCATTTAATTCCTTTTTCTTGACTGGTCTTTTCATCATAATTTGACCTTCTATTAGCATCATAAGGTCTTTTGTTCTCAGAAGAGTTTGTGTATCTTCCACTTGGTTTGGATTTGTCTTCCATCCTTCTGAGAATCTTTTTGAATTGTCTTCCAAGCATAGCAATGTTGTCTGATAAGCTTTCACCAGTTTCTGATTCATCATCTTCTTCTTCATCAGTATTTGTTACCAAAGCTATGCTTTTGTTCTTCTTTGCATTTGTGTTATTCATTCCCATCTCAAATGTTTGAAGGGAACCAATGAGCTCTTCAACTTTCATTGTGCATATGTCTTGAGCTTCTTCTATTGCTGTGACTTTCATGTCAAATCTTTTTGGCAAAGATATGAGAATCTTTCTTACAAGCTTTTCATCAGTCATCTTTTCTCCCAAGGCTCCAGAAGTATTGGCTATTTCTAAGATATTCATGTAGAATTCATGAATTGTCTCATCTTCCTTCATTCTCAAGTTTTCAAATTTGGTGGTGAGAAGTTGAAGTCTTGACATCTTTACCTTTGATGTTCCTTCATGAGTTGTTTTTTAGAGTGTCCCAAACATCTTTGGCCAGCTCACAGTGATGCACAAGTCTAAAGGTATTCCTATCAATGCCATTGAATAAAGCATTTAAGGCCTTGGAGTTGCCTAGTGCCGAATCTTCTTCCTCCTTACTCCATTCTTCTTCAGGTTTCAACACTTTTGATCCATCTTTGGTGTCTTGGACAGGATGTTCCCATCCAATGTTGACTGCTCTCCAGGCCCTGTTGTCAAGTGATCTTAAGAATGCAATCATTCTTGGTTTCCAGTAGTCATAATTAGATCCATCCAGTATAGGTGGTCTATTTACTGATCCTATATCTCTGTCCATGTTTCCAGAATTTGTATTCCCTAGATCTCACCCAGTATAAACAGGCAGGGTGCCTGCTCTGATGCCAATTGAAATTCTGTGATCAGGTATGAGATGTCCTATGAGATGTTCCAACACTTGACAGATTTAACCAAAACTTAAAGTGCAAGAAAATTAAACAACACAGTAGTTTGTTAACCCAGTTCAGTGTATAACCACACTTACATCTGGAGGCTACCAAGCCAGGAGGAAATCCACTATAAGTAATATTAATTCTAGACTTAAACCACCCAGTTTAATCTTTCACTTAATATCTACCCAATGCAATTTCTACCTAAGACACAACTTAGATATGAGTACCAACTCACTCCCCCTCAATCACACAGTGATCTTGTTTACAAGTTTAATAAAATTGAAGTCATACTTCAAACAAAACAGCTTGATCTTACTTCACAGTTTCAATCAAGATACAGATACACTTTTGCTTAAAAGCTCATAAAGTGGTACAATTAAAACAACCTGCTATTAAAACTCAAAACACCCTATTTTTATTCTGAAATTCGTACTCAATTCTGAGATATTCTGTTGCTTAAATAGGTGTATGGATTTTGGGCTTTCTGTAGGTTAATCCAGTCCTAAAACGCATGCAGCTTCCACCTTGAATTAGGGTTTGTTACTTCCTAGATTCTAGGTGATTTAGTTCTTCTGATTATGCTGAAGTTTCATAACAACACTCCCTACAGATGCGCCTTATTCTATTTTTGTCCATCCATAATTAATTCCAGATAACTTTCCTTAAATTACTCAGATCAGTTAGTCATTAATTAAATCTGGTAGCAGGTTTGAGATGTCACAACATCTGTTGGGACATCCTGAACTTAAAACATTTACACAATGTCCCAACATCTGGTGTAACATCCTGAATTAAGTTCTTATACTCTATTTGATAATGTCCCAACATCTGATAGGACATTCTGAACTGAATTCAACAATTCTTGTTGGTCAAAAATTCTGCCAATTCTAAACATCTACATAGATAATGTCCAAATTGAAAAACCGAAAGCACAATGGGACGAGAATGATGAAAAGAAATATAGCTATGATTGGAAAGCTCGAAATATGCTTATAGCTTCTTTGGGAGCAAATGAATATTTTCGAGTCTCTCACCATACTACAGCTAAGGTCATGTGGGAAGCATTACAAGTTGCCCATGAGGGAACTAATGATGTAAAGCTTGCACGAATTAATATTATACAACAAGAGTTTGATCGATTTCACATGAGCCAAGGGGAAACCATTTGTGAAATGGGAAAAAGATTTTCTCACTTGACAAATCGCTTAAACGCTCTTGGTAAAACTACTCCTAACGATGTAGCTACTGACAAAATCTTAAGATGTCTTACTAGGGAATGGTTGCCAAAAGTTACGACAATCAAAGAAGCCAATGACGTAAGGACCTTGGATTTGACTACACTTATTGGAAAGCTACGAGAGCATGAACAAGAGATCTTAAATTTACATGAGCATGAAGATAACGAAAAGAAAGAAAAGAATGAAAAGTCTAAGGACAACGAGAAGAGGAAGAATTTCATTGCTTTGAAGGCTTCTTCCTCAAAATTTTCCACCAATAAAGATAGTGAGAGTGATACAAATGATGAAGATGATGAATCAAATGAAGATATGGGTTTGTTTGTTCGAAGATACAATCGATATCTTAGAAAGAATGAAATATCTCATTTGGATAAGCGTATCATTAACTATAGAAGAAATCTAACCCCTCCAAGCAAGAATCTAGCAAAAGTATGAAAGGTAAAGGATCATGCTACAATTGTGGAAAACTGGGTCATTACAAACCGGATTGCCCAATGCTAAATAAAAACAAAGTTATAGATAAGTATCAAAGGAAAGGTAACAAAACTAGAAGGGCATATATTACATAGGAAAGTGATAGTGAATCTTTTAGCAAAGGAAGCTCAAGTGATGAGGAAGAGAAAGTAAATCTTTGCCTCATGGCTCATAAGAAAGGCAAGAAAGAGGTAAAACATGCTAAATATGATAATTTTGAAAAATTGTCTTATGATGATCTACTTAGTACTTTTAGAGTTCTCCAACAAGAGGCTAAAGAAGCCTTTAAGCGCATTGCATTTGATAAACAAATTTTTAAATATTTAGAGAAAAAGGTATCGAATAATCAAAATGCGATGAAAGCTCTTAAGAAATCGATGGTAGAACCTATGAAAGAAGACAAGCGAGAATGACATAACTTTCATAGTTGCGAAACTTGTTGCATTTGGAAAAAAGAAGTTAAAACTCTTTAAGCCAAATTAGACAAGTTATTGCAACCTAAGATAACATTTGCTATTGATCGTTCAAACTTTAGAGAACCAATGAACAACCCATATCAAAGGTATACTTATGTTGTGAAGGATCAAGATAGTAAATGTGATTCTAAACCATTTTTGAGATGTCATTATTGTTGCAAGGAGGGTCATACGATTGCTAAATGCCGATTTAGGAGATACTTGGTTCCTAAAGGAATTTTTCAATGGTTGCCCGAATGAAACCAAATTTTCACTCACACTCTAGGACCCAATGAAAATTAGGTACCTCCCTCTCTTGTCTAATCATGTAGGTGGAGTGTATTGAGGCTACGGAGAAACCTTGGTTTCTAGATAATGGGTGCTCAAGACACATGACAGGTGACATTTACTTATTCTATGACTTTGTGGCTAAGAATAAGGGAGTTTTTACCTATGGTGATAACAACAAGGGAGCTATACTCGGCAAAGGTAGTGTAGGTAATCCCTGATAACACTAAATTTCACTGTATTTCTGACTCCGATTTCGCATGCATTCTTAGCTTTTATTGTTATTTTGTTATGTTATTACTTTGTTTTTCTTTATTTTTCAGGTTTTCTATGTAATCGGGGCCTAAATCGAGAAAAGGAGCGAAAAAAGAGTGGAAACGGACGAAAACCAAGAAATTCAGCTTTTTACACTTACGGCATCCACCATGGCGGGCGCCATGGGGTATGCCATGACGTGGCCACGTCTTAAGACCACTCCACAACTGCCAAGACCCACGATCCCCACTCTCTCATTCCCTATTAGTCTCATGGCGTGCGCCATGTGCCTGTGGCGGGCGCCACAAGGCCAAAACTTTTCCCTCCACTTTTTAGTGGAGGGGGCATCCTGGTCTTTTCTTGCTATTTGTTTTCCTATAAATAGGGCCTTAGATTTTCGTTTTCAATCATCCAAACTTAGAATCTCTTAGGCATATATAAGTTTTAAAGTAGTTATCATTCCACATCAGGGTGTTACTGCAATCGAGTGATCGAGTCTGTATACGTCTATGTGATCGAGTTTTGGAGCACTCTGTGAGGAAGTTAATCCTGCCGCCATTTTAATTCCAG
Organism: Lathyrus aphaca; assembly: GCA_963966055.1. NCBI lineage: Eukaryota > Viridiplantae > Streptophyta > Magnoliopsida > Fabales > Fabaceae > Lathyrus > Lathyrus aphaca. The sequence continues at coordinate 1,596,372 of OZ014520.1, forward strand.
TTCGTATTTTATTTTTCCGCATTGCTTTACTTTTATTTATTTTCCTCACTCGCTTTACTTTTATTTACTTCCCGCACTCGCTTTACTTTATTTATTTCTCGCACTCGCTTTAAATACCTTTATTTCCCGCACTCACACTACTTTTATTTACTTTCCGCACTCATACTACTTTTATTTACTTTCCGCACTCACACTAAATACTTTTATGAAAAATTATAAAAATAACTTTTACTTTACTATGTCTAACTAAATCCATAAAGGTTAGAATGTAAGGATCGTAATTGAACCAGTAATCCGTACAACTGTTCGTAGAAACACTTAAGGGCTATTTTATCTTTCAATTTAAGTAATTGTTTTTAACTATTTCAAAAACAGCCAAAAGCGCTTTGTCTAGTTCATTAGGAGTTTTTAGATTAAAAATAAAAGAGATTTTAAAACGATTTTCGGACGCGTTAAGAAGTTTAGAGTCTGGTTCGTGAGAACCTCTTTTTGCTAAGAAATTCAGGTTAAAGTACTTTTCAACTTAGTTAAGATACTATATTTCTTAAAAATAGGTTTACTACTCTAATGCAGTACGCACCTTTTTATCCGTGACAATATGAGGGGTTGATTAGAGAGTACAACTCGGTTCTGAATACGCGAAAGCGACAGTTCCTGTTAAATTAGTTCTTTTCAAAGTAGAAAACATTGCCCATAAGTAGTTCTATTAACAAGTATCGAATTATCAATTGATTATGTGAATTACATTCGAGCCTGTCTTTGTTTATTGTTTAAAATTATTATTTTATTTACCATTGCGCACTCCTTAAAACCCTTATATTCAGTTGCCTTAGATACACACCATAACAACAAGTACGATAGATTGACACTTGGTCTCTGTGGATTCGACAATCTTTTATATTACTCTGACGTGCTCGTACACTTGCGAAAAACAGGCATCAATCCCTCTTCTACATTTATCTCTAATGTCCTCTTAGTAGAAGGTCTTAAGCATAATCTCATTAGCATTAGTAAATTGTGTGATAAGGGATATAAAGTCTCATTTTCTAAAGAAGGTTGCATAATTGAACATAATGATAATAAAGAGGATATGTTTAATGGCTTGAGAGTTAACAATGTATACATGCTTGACTTAAATTTGATGTCCATGAGTGATCTTAAATGTCTAGTTTCCAAAAGTGAAGACTCTTGGCTTTGGCATAGACGTTTAGCACATATCAACTTTGACTTGTTAAATAAGATTGTTTCTAAAAACTTAGTAGTTGGTTTGCCAAACATAAAGTTAACCAAGGATCATCTTTGCGATGCTTATCAAATGGGAAAGCAAACCAAAATATCTTTTAAATCAAAAAATTTAGTTTCTACATCTAGACCTCTTGAACTCCTACACATGGATCTTTTTAGTCCTTCGAGAATCAAGAGTATAGGAGGAAACTATTATGGTTTTGTTATTCTAGACGACTACTCGAGATTTTGTTGGACAATCTTCTTAGCTAGTCAAAGTGATACTTTTTCGGCATTTGAAACTTTCGCCAAATTATCTCAAAACAAACTTGGCACAAACATTGTAACCATTAGAAGTGATCATGGAGGTGAGTTAGAAAATCATCTTTTTGAAATTTTTTGTGAGAAACATGGCATTAAACATAATTTTTCTGCTCCTAGAACTCCACAACAAAATGGCGTTGTGGGACGTAAAAATCGTGTGTTATAAGAGTTGGGAAAAACTATGATCAATGATAATGGTCTTCCTAAATACTTTTGGGTCGATGTTATTAGCACCGCGTGCTATATGTTGAATAGGATAACTATTCGACCTATATTAAATAAAACGCCCTATGAACTATTAAAAGGAAGAAAACCAAATGTGTCACACCTTCATGTTTTTGGTTGCAAATGTTTTGTGCTAAATAATGGAAAAGAAAACCTTGGTAAATTTGATTCAAAGGAGGATGAGGGTATCTTTCTTGGATACTCAAATTCAAGCAAAGCATATAGAGTATACAATAAAAGGTTGCTTATTGTTGAAGAATTCGTGCATATATCTTTTGATGAATCTTATCCGAAAGTTGTCGGAAAAGGTATTGTTGTTATTGGTGCAGGTGCAACTTCAGAAGAGATTGATAAAGACCTAGATATTTCTCGTGTGGAACCTTTTCCGGATATTGATTGTAAAGAGCCGTTAAAGAGTCTAGTCTCAAAGATGAAGGTCAAGCATCAACCCAAAATGATCTACCATTGGAATGGAAAACATCAAAAGACCATCCCATCGACAACATTATAGGAGATATCTCAAAGGGTGTTATCACTCGATCAAGGATAAGTAACTTTTGTTTTTATCATGTTTCATCTCTTAAATTAGCCTAAGAACACCAAAGAGGCCTTACTCGATGAAAATTGGTTTCTAGCCATGCAAGAGGAACTAAATCAGTTAAAAGAAATGAGGTTTGGGACCTTGTTCCCCCTCCGTGAGATCATCGAGTGATTGGCACTAAATGGGTATTTAGGAACAAGTTGGATGAAAATGGTATCATCATTAGCAACAAGGTTTGTCTTGTTGTTCAAGGGTATAACCAAGAGGAAGGCATAAACTATGAGGAAACTTATGCTCCTGTTGCCCGCCTTTAGGCTATATGTCTTCTACTTGCATTTGCATGTTCACAAAATTTCAATTTATATCAAATGGATGTTAAGAGTGCCTTCCTTAATGGATATATAAATGAAGAGGTGTATGTGTCTCAACCTCCTGGATTTGAAAACGATGAAAAACCAAATCATGTGTACAAGCTTAAACGTGTTTTATATGGTCTCAAACAAGCTCCTAGAGCTTGGTATGAGCGCCTAAGTAAATTTTTGATCCATCAAGGTTTTTCAAGAGGAAAAGTTGACACTACACTCTTTATTAAACGATAAGAAAATCACTCTATATTAGTTCAAGTATATGTAGATGATATTATTTTTGGATCTACTAATATAAAGTTAGTCAAAGAATTTTCAAGTTCCATGCAAGGTGAATTTGAGATGAGTATGATGGGGGAGCTTAATTTCTTCCTCGGACTCCAAATTAGACAACTTGAAGATGGGACATTCATAAGTAAAAAAAAGTATTGCAATGAGCTACTCAAAAGGTTTGATATGACAAATTCCAAGTCCATTGATACACCAATTCATACTGCTGTTAGTCTTGATCGTGATGATAATGGTAAGGATGTGGATATAAAAAGGTATTGAGGTATGATCGGATCCCTTCTTTATCTTACCGCATCACGTCCTGACATTATGTTGTGTGTATGTATGCTAGGTTTCAATTGTTCCCTAAGGAATCACACATAAAATCAGTTAAACGCATACTTAGGTACCTTTGTGGTACTTCTAAGTTTGGTCTATGGTATCCTAAGGGTAGTGATTGCTCTTTGGTAGGTTTTTTTTATTCTGACTTTGCCGGTTGCAAAGTGGATAGGAAAAGCACTAGTGGAACTTGCCATTTTTTTCAAACTCTCTTGTTAGTTGGCATAGCAAAAAGCAATTTTCGGTTTCTTTGTCAATTGCGGAGGCAGAATATATTGCGGCCGTAAATTGTTGTGCCCTAATTCTATGGCTAAAACAACAATTACTTGACTTCAATATTACTCTTAAACAAATTCCAATTTTGTGTGACAACACGAGTGCAGTCAACCTTACCAAAAATCTGATCCTTCACTCACGCACTAAGCATATTGAAATAAGACATCATTTCCTTTGGGATCATGTTGAGAAAGGTGATGTGGTATTTGAGCATGTTGAAAGTTCGAATCAACTTGCTGATATTTTTACAAAACCACTTGCTACCGAACCTTTCTTTCATATTCAAATGGAACTTGGTGTTCTTGATATTTCGAATCGCTCTTGATTATCATTATACTATCATATCTTATTGTTTGGCTTAACATATATTTCACTAACATCTTGTTTCTTGAAGTGTTATTTTTTATTTTCCAATTTATACTTTCATATGCTCGAGGTAATATCACTTTAATCTTGGTTTAATCTTGATTTAATTTGTTCATCCATGATATATATAATACATGTTAATATGTGTATGCTTGTGTTTGTGCCTCTATTTATCTCCTTTTCTTTTATCTCTATCTAAATAGGAGTTCTTATGTCATCTGATTAACATGAAATATGGTATTATGATGTTTTGAGGTGTTTTAGTTGAAAATTGGTAAAAAAATTGATTCCAAAATCTCGGGTCCCAACAGGTCGACTCATGAGTCGGCTCATGGACCCTTATGAGTCGACCTCTTTGCTGCTTGAGCCGGCTCAATTCAAATTTGATTTGAGTCGACTCACTGTCAGTTTTGAGTCGGCTCGTTGTCGCTTCATCTGACATTTGGCTGCCTTGAAAAGATGCGTTGTCTGAATTCCAAGGCCCTAGGCCGGCACATCAATTGCTTCATAACACTTTTTGACTATCATTTAATTTCTTTATGAATTCTAATCATCAAAACTCGTTATAATCACATTTTCATATCATTATCATTTCATATTCTCTCAATTGTCTCAACAAACCTTAGACCTCCATTTCTCACTCAAAGTTTAAAATCTCTTCATCATCTTCAACTATGGCTTCAAGAGCTATAGGAAAAAGGTCATGGGGTTCTTCATCACAATCCTCTCTACCGGTAAACGCTCTTTCTCTTCTTCCATCTGATTTGGTTGAAGTTTACAATAAAAAGTTCAAGAATAGGAAAATTGTTCCCCAATATGTGTACCCGAGAACGGTAGCCAATCAGATGCATATTTCTCATATTGTTGAACTGGTAGATTTTCATGGTATCAACCCCTTCCTCTCTTGTCATGAAAATTATAATGAGGATTTAGTGAGAATGTTTTATGCTTAATTGGTAGGGACATTTAAAGGATTTGAGTTTAATTTTCGTATGGACACTAGAATATTTGTTGTAAATGCTCAAGTTTGGAAAGACTTATTTCGCATTGATCATGAGGAAGCTAGCATTTTGATGACTGATTCATATCAAGTGGAAAACTATACATTTTTTTCGGAATTAAATGGTATGCTTAAAGACCCATTCTCTGACTCAGTTGTTAATTCTGACGTGTTTCCAAATTCAACCACCACCGGAAAGGTTAAGTCGTTGGATCACATTCTTCATTGGATAGTATCACACAATTTACGTCCAAAGAAAGGAGGTTTTTCCCGCATCGACATGGTTGCAGTTCATTTGATCTACATTCTCCGGAATAAGGTAAAAGTTAACTGGCCACATTATTTTGCTAGTCGTATATTTGCTCTAAAGGAAAAGAAGGAGTTGCTCTTGCCTATCCGTCAATTATTCAAGCAATTATCAACAAAGCAGAAATTGTTGGTAATGACTTACCTATGGTTTCCGTATCTGAAACAAACTGGTTTCAACAAAAGACATTGAGTCTTATGGGTCACATATGGGATCCTAATGAGAAATAGTATATATATCTTTTAAGGGGTGATTTTAATCATGAGTTGGAAGAAAATTCTGAAGGCGGAGATCTTGAGGATCAAAATGAAGGGATTGTTCCTAATGTTGACTTGCCCACTAACAATGAAGGGTGGAATGGTATTCCAACAAATGATTTTTCATCCTATGCAAATCAAGGATGGGGTGAGTGGCAATACACTGGCTGGACCAACACGGCTAATCGATTTGCCACTCCATCTCATCCTCCTTCTCCACCACAATAAGATGATCCTTCTAGCATCATGGTTTTTCTTCAAAATATGCAAATTCAGCAGGAAGCCTATTACACAACTCAAACTGAAAGGTACACGGAATTAGAAAGGCGATTAAATGAACAAGATAAGGAGTTTGCTGCTTATGTTTCTGTTCATGACACTCGGTATACATAATTGCAAGCTTATCTGGCTGCCCAAGATACTACTTTTAACTCCCTCAACATCAATTTCCTTCAATTTACCGAAGCTGATATGGATGACTCTCAGCCTATCACTTACCATCGACGTTACCCATCTAATCGGGGTCGTGATCCACAACATTGAGATAATCATTGCATCCCATTTCATTTCTTTTGTTTTTTTGTTGTTGTGTAATTTCCTTATGGTTTGTTATGAATAGTGGATTATGGTTTGATTATGCATGATTTTATATCTCTATCGTTTGACTGTTTCCTATTTAGCCTTTGTTTATTCATGTTTTTTTACGTTCTTCCAAATTGTATGTTTGTGAATGCATGCGATTATTGCAATTGGCATCTCATCTTGAACATATGCTTAGCATGTTATTTGTTTTTGGTTACTTATGATAATTTTTTCTTTTTTTGATGTTGTCAAAGGGGGAGATATTGAAAGCATAGAATATATCTTGTTTGTGGCATACATTCAGGGGGAGCTCAACAACATATGGCGATAAATTCATCAAGTTTTTGCCATCATCAAAAAGGGGGAGTTTGTGAGACATGGCATGGAGTTTTGAATGTGTCAAAAACTTGGTATGATTGAAAGTGTGCTTGGTTCACAAAGAAAAAGGAAGAAAATTCATTTTGGTAAAAATGAACTGAATGAGTCGACTCAAATTCCTCCATGAGCCGACTCATTCAGTGTGTTTGTGCTCAATCACTCGTGGGTCCCAACAAGCTGCTTGAGGTCAAATTTTGACCGGCTGATTGGGTATGTATGAGCCGGCTCAAAACCCCTCATGAGCCGACTCATTTGAGTTGTTTCTTTCCAAATGTGTATGAGTCTCAACAGGCTGTCTTCCCTCAAAGTTTGGTCGGCTCACCCAGTATTTTGAGCCGGCTCATCTGCTGATTTGAGCAGGCTCATTCCTGTAACTGTCATTATTTTTATTAATTCTTACTTTATATTTTTCTGTCATTAACTAACCAATATAAATAGCTTCTTGTATTTCTTTTGAGAGGGTCAACAAGAAAAGTGAAAGATATACACATTTCTCTCTTCATCTTCTTCTTCCTCACATCCATCAACAATCACACACAATAATTTTTGTTGATCAAGGTGTTAGTTTCAAAGATAACTTTCAATCTTGAATTAGAGATTTCAGATTGGGTTTTAAGAGTGTGGGTTTTTCTTGGAAAAATCTGAAGGGTTTTCTCCTCCAAGATCATAGAAGGTTTGGGGGTTTTTGCACACAACCATCGTTCGTACATTCAGCCGAGTGAGGTAGATTGAAGATCAAGTGGATCGTTCTTTCATATCACGATAGACGGGGGATTACGAAGATCTTTGTGGGTTCACAAGTGTTGAAGAAACCCAACCGTGCTCAAAGTTTGGAGGATCGTATATCCTTGCAAGAAGGGAGCAATTAACCAGAGGCTTTCTCGACACGCGTGGAGGACTTGATTCGACTTTGAATCAAGGGACAAGAAGAAGATTTGACTACACACTCAACACTGATTGGTTTGTTGGTTCATTTATTTTCTTCTTGTAAAACAATTTCAATTTTAATAAAATTGCCCAATTCGATTATGAATTGGGGGCATAGTACTTCAAGCAAGGATGAAGGAACTACCTAAACAAATTCCTCGTGTTCCTTACTCTTCTCGCTTTTTACTTTTGCATACTTTGATTTTGTATGACTTGAAAATTCTGGTGTGTCAAAGTAGTGCACACAAGCTGTTTGACAAATTGTTGCACTCAAAAGTGACAGTTACTTTGTGAAAAATTCTGCATTACTTGATACAACAAAATCAAACTTTGTGTATTACACACCAAGTGTTTGTCAAAAAGTCAAACCATACAAAATCAATTATTGTGTGCTTATTTTCTTTCTCTAAATCATTGTTAAGAGTAGTTTATCAATTGTGAAGTAATCAAGTGAATAAATTGTGTTGTTATTAATTCATCTTGTCAACATTCAATTCCCATTTGGTTTAACGCGTATATCTGATCTCCGGTGACTTCATTTTACATTAGACGATTTTCCGGGGAACTTCTGTAATAATTTTTCAATTAATTTTTGAAAAGTAATATTTTGAAAAAGGGATTTATTCAACCCCCTTCTAGATCCGCGCTATCGTCTAACATTCTTGAATGTTGAGCGTGTTGATGAAACGATCTCTGTTTGCCTTCGGAGTTCCTTTTGAGAAAACAATTTGTGATTTCCCGTTGTTAACTTTTTGACCTGATCTATCTTGGAACAAATCAAGTATATCCTTCAACTTTTTCGCTTCCTGTTCTCCTGCATGACAAAAAAATAGGCTATCACCAGCAAATAATAAATGGGTTATAGGAGGAGCATTTTTTGTTATTCTAATTCCTTTAAATTTTCCATTTTAATTAGCATAATTAATTTGAGTAGATAATACATCCGCACATATGATGAAAAGATAGGGAGACATGGGATCCCCCTGCTGAATCCCCCTAGAAGGTTAAAAAAAATCCGTAGGATTGCCATTTATCAGCACGACCATCTTCACCGTCTTTATGCAAGTCATGATAAGGTTTATGAATTTTCCCGGAAAACCAAGATTCTCCAAAGCCCTTCTAATAAACTCCTAATCAATCCTGTCACTGGCTTTCTCCATGTCCAGTTTGATGCCCACCAATTCTTTTTTCCTCATCTTACTTTTGTCAATATGGTGAAACACTTCATAAGCTATAATGATGTTGTCTGTTATTAGTCGTTTGTTGAAGAAAGCACTCTGATTCTCACTAATAACACATATATGATGAAAAGATAGGGAGACAGGGGATCCCCTTGCCGAATCCCCCTAGAAGGTTCAAAAAAATCCATAGGATTTCCATTTATCAGCACAACCATCTTCACCATCTTTATGCAAGTCATGATAAGGTTTATGAATTTTCTCGGAAAACCAAGATTCTCCAAAGACATTCTAATAAACTCCCAATCAATCTTGTCATAGGCTTTCTCCATGTTCAGTTTGATGCCTACCAATCCTTTTTTCCTCATCTTACTTTTGTCAATATGGTGAAACACTTCATAAGCTATCATGGTGTTGTCCGTTATTAGTCGTTTGTTGACGAAAGCACTCTGATTCTCACTAATAACACACTTATGATGAAAAGATAGGGAGATAGGGGATCCCCCTGCCGAATCCACATAGAAGGTTCAAAAAAATCCATAGGATTGCCATTTATCAGCACGACCATCTTCATCATCTTTATGCAAGTCATGATAAGGTTTATGAATTTTCTCGGAAAACCAATATTCTCCAAAGCCCTTCTAATAAAATCCCAATCAATCTTGTCACAGGCTTTCTCCATGTCCTGTTTGATGCCCACCAATCCTTTTTTCCTCATCTTACTTTTGTCAATATGGTGAAACACTTCATAAGCTATCACGGTGTTGTCCATTATTAGTCATTTGTTGACAAAGCACTTTGATTCTCACTAATAACATGAGGGAGGATAGGTTTAAGACGATTCACAATAACTTTAGTGATGATTTTCATGATGACATTACAAAGAGCTATGGGCCTGTATTCAGTAGGATTGGTAGGGCACTTAGTTTTAGGTATAAGAACCAGGAACGTAGTATTAAGGGTGTTGGGGTCAGCCCCCTGATTTAAGATGTTAAGGATGGCTGAAGAAACATCATCCCCTATAATGTCCCAATAAGTTTGGTAAAACAAAGCCGACAAACCATCAGGCCCCGGGGTTTCACTCCCTTTCATTTGAAACAGGGCCTTGCTCACTTCCTCTTTACCGAAAGGGACAATCATCCCTTCTTGCATCTCTTTAGTACAAACTTTTTTCGGTTTAGGTAAATCCTCATACTGAGAATTAATGGCAGGATCTTTCTTGTATTGGTCCTTGTAAAATCCCTCAATAATTTCCATAATCTCTTCTTCCCTAACATTTTATTTTCTCTCTCCATTTTCCATGGCTGTTATACGGTTATGGTGTTTCCGTTGCGTAGCTTTTTGGTGAAAATACTTAGTATTTTTTTCTCCTTCCGCTAGCCAATGAAGCTTCTCTCTTTGTGCCCACCAAGTTTCCTCAAGTTGTAGGAGTCTTTCCAACTCCTGTTGAACCTCTTTCATTTGTTGCTTTTTATCATTTTTGTTGCTTTCATCCTGTAGAGATTTTAACTTATTACTAAGCATCTTGATGTTTTTTGCAGGACAACCTAATGACTGATCACCCCACCTCTTAAGATCCATAAGGGTGTTATTTAATATTCTGACAATGTCTGAGTCATCTAAATTTTCCCAGGATTGATTGATGATGATGAGAATCTTCGAATTCTCCATCCATATGTTTTCTAATCTAACAGGTTTTCTCTTATATTTTCCCTTTCCTTGCCAGGTTTTGTCCATAATTCTTAGTAGAATAAGATTATGGTCAGAAGAAAAATGAGGGAGATGCATAACCGGCTGGTACTGAAAATTTGAAATCCACCCCTGAGTTGCCATAAATCTATCAAGGCGGGCTTCAATACAATGATTACCATCTTGCTTGTTGCACCAAGTAATAAAAGAACATGTAAATTCAAGGTCAGTTAACTTGCAAATCCGCATATGTTCATGTATAGAGTCAATTAGATTATTAGCTATAAGTTTTCCACCCTTTTTTTCAGAGTCATGAAAAGTAAGATTTAAATCCCCAAAGATCATCCATTTATCAATATTATTACGTTGTGTTAGGTTGTTTAAATCCGCATACTGAATGTTTTAACCAATTTCTCACCTCTTTTCACTTCATGATTTTGAATCATTCTTGTTGATGATGATTGTAGTCTTTAAATTTTTGCTCAGACTTCAAAAAAAATTCTGGCTTCGCCACTACATGCATCCAACAACATCATGTATGTAAATCTATAAGTCATGTTGCATGTTGAGTTTGAATGACACTTCATATTTATGTAATGAATGCCAACACTAAATCCAACTTCAATGTTTTATTTTCTACTTTTCTAATATGCACATTTTTTCTATAAAAAATTATAATTTGATGTTGGTCCATTTAAATGTCACATTCCTTTTTTACATAAAATACTCTTATGTTCTTCAAATTTGAAATATATTGCTACTAATTACAATTTTGATTGATAGGTTTTAATTGGAAGTTGAGCAATTCAAATTAAACTAAGAACTTAGATGTGACATTTGGTGGTCACATCTATCTTGTTGCGAGATATATTTATAATCAATTTGTTTTAGCTTTAAAATAATGAATTATTTCTTTGTATTTTGAAATTTGATTTTGTAAAATTATTTTCAAAATATTACAAGTTTTTCTATATTCATTTTTTCTAAATTGAAAGACTAATTTTGATATCGTACAACATAAATACATATTATTGAAGATCAAAACATAGTCGAAATCATAATTTTTGAAAAAAGTTGTCTCTCGAAAATAATTTTTATGAAAATCTATTTGAAATAGCTTCAAAATTAAGTGGTTTTTTTTGAAATTTTGTTATCCAAATTTTTTTCCGATGAAATGATGAAATATCTAAAATAACATTTTAAGAATAATTCAAACAAAATTTTTATTTGAAGCTTTTATGAAGAAAAAAAAAACAAACGGACCCTACGAGATTTTGACATGATTTGCTTTCTTTATTCAATGACAGTGGTATTTCCCTTAAATTTCATGATCATTTGCAAGTTCTTTTTTCCAACTATTTTCAATTTCTCAAACAATAATGTCAAATTTGGCACAAAGTAATGTATAATTTGAGACAAATAAAATAGTTTTGTTTTCAATAGGAAAGAGTGATGTTATGGTTAGTTTAAAGTTAGAGACAATGGTTTTCTTTCACCTTATATGTTATGTTGTGACAACATTATAATCTCTCTGCAAAGCTTTACTCATTATATATGTAAGAATCACTTACTTTCTTCAATAATGTTGATCTTTTCTATTAAAATAAGACTAGGAATGAAAATCTCATATTGTACCACAAATTGTTTTGTTGGTTAGTGTGTTTTAACTAATGTTTGTGTAGTATTGTGTAATGAATTGGTAATGTTGTTTAAGCTGTTATTAGGTATTTGGTATATTATGTTTTTTTTATGATGATGATGTGTGTGTAATTTTAAAGGTATCATGAAAAATGTTTTATGTTTAATAGAAAATATGTTTGTGGCATTCAGACCATAGTCCAATCTTGTTGCAATGTGATCCGGGCTAGCGGAGGCGGAGAAACTACGTTCAGATTCTAAAATTGTTGGTTGAAAGAATAAGATATTAAAGATGTTCTGCAGTCCGGGTGGAAACAAGGAGAAAACTATGATGTAATTCATCGTATTGGATAATACGCGGCGGAATTAGGATCTGCAGCTCTGATACACTCTGTTGGTGGTATTCTGGAGGTGGAGTAAGAAAACAGTTTTGTATCACGTTTTGCACTGAACTTCCACTGGTGGAGGTTATACTTAAAAATACTATGATTTTATTGAAGATGCTTGATTTGTTGGTTATGGCAGTACCTTTCTGAATAAAATGAAAAGTATACTTCCATGAGTGATCTCATCATGATATTCCACCAGTGGAAGTTCAGTGTAAAAAGTGTCACAAAATTGTTTTTGTACTTCATATTTTTGTTGTTGTTGCTGCAGCTGCAAGGATCTGCAGCTCTGATACCACTCTGTTGGTGGTATTCTGGAGGTGGAGTAAAAAAACAGTTTTGTGTCACATTTTTCACTGAACTTCCACTGGTGGACGTTATACTTAAAAATACTGATTTTATTGAAGATGCTTGATTTGTTGGTTATGGCAGTACCTTTCTGAATAAAATGAAAAATATACTTCCACGAGTATCTCATCATGATATAACCCTTACTGAGATAACCCATACTGATATAAACCCTACTGAGATAACCCCTACTGATATAACCCCTACTAGGATATAACCCCTATTGATATAACCCCTACTAGGATAGATAACCCCTGATAGGATATATAACCCCTACTAGGATACTAAGATAACCCCTATTGAGATAACCCCTACTAATATAACCCCAACTGAGATAACCCCTACTAGGATATATAACCCCTACTGAGATAACCCCTTAGAGGTATTATAAGAATGCTATTGACGAGGTTACTGCAAGTGTAACTACAAAGACTTCAGGTATATGGCAACACCTATATTTAGAAGTGAAAAATAATAGTTGTGTATTATATATATGATTTTCAATTAGGCTAACTCATGTTCTCACAATTTTAGTTACCATAGAACCATGAGGGTGGATATTGCCTTTGAAATAATTCTAAGTAACTAATTAGTCCTACTCATGTTCTCACAATTTAGTCATCACAGAACCATGAGGTTGGGTATTGCCTTTGAAATAATTTTATGTGGATGGAATACTTGAACTTCTCACTTCTAGGCTAATTTTTTTAAATTAATTGCAGTGCTTCCACACTTCTCCTTGGTTCATTGGTGCACTAACTGCATTGCACTCCTCCATCTGAATTTTTTTCCATGGCATTTCTTTCTTTTGACATATGGTGGTAGAGTTGTATCAACCCCTACTGATATAACCCCTACTGATATAATTGACCTAGGAGTGGTTCCTAGTACGGGTTATATCAGTAGGGTTTATCTCAGTTGGGGTTATCTCAGTAGTAGGGGTTATGTATCCCAGTAGGGGTTATCTCAGTAAGGGTTATATATCCTAGTAGGGGTTATATAAGTGGGGGTTATCACTCGTTTGATTCTGATTTCCAGTACTAATATGAACCGTGAAAGCGTGGCCTATCGATCATTTCACCATATCAAGACTCTTTGGGGAACAATTGTAGAGTGTTTATGGGCAATGGTTTTGGAGTCTCTTTTTCTTTCCAAGGGATAGAGTTGGGATTTATAATAACCTTTGTTTTAGGATACTCGGGAAACACTCCTAGGTCAACTAATAAGTGGACAGATAAGTTGAGGGTCGGGATATATATACAACTAAATGCTGCAAATGATAGAAATCAGGACACAGAGCCACCAAAAAGAGGAAAACGTGTTGTTTGGAGTCTCTTTTTCTTTCCAAGGGATAAAGTTGGGATTTATAATAACCTTTTTTTAGGATGCTTGGGAACCGCTCCTAGGTCAATTAATAAGTCGACAGATGAGTTGAGGGTCGGGACAATAAGTTGATAATTAAGATGCAGACTCTTTGGTTCTCTCAGTCTTAATGATACAATGTAACCCGTACTACATTTAGTTGTTTATATTTCCCGACCCTCAACTCATTTTCCCACTTATTAATTGACCTAGGAGTGGTTTTCAGGTTTCTTCTATCTCTTCTCTGGTTTTCATCTTCCAAACTCTTGAGTTACCTTTATTTCTATATTTTAAGAGTAGACTTCAATGTTCTCAAGTTTTGCTGCGGAGAAGAACAAGTAAGCCACTCTATTTTTCGTTTTCATACTTGTTTCTTCTTTCTCTTCTCTGGTTTTCATCTTCCAAACACTTGAGTTACCTTTATTTCTATATTTTAATATTGTTTATTATTAGGTTTGCGGAATAAGTAAAATAACGTTAAAAGTAGTGGTATTTCACTTTTGCTGTTTCCATTCAAGTCACATTGGTCATTTTATATGTCAAACCAAATAATAAACAATATTAAAATATAGAAATAAAGGTAACTCAAAAGTTTGGAAGATGAAAACCAGATAAGAAAAAAAAGAAACAGGTATGAAAACGAAAAATGATATTGGAAAGAAAAAGAGACTCTAAACAACACGTTTTCCTCTTTTTGGTGGCTCAGTGTCCTGATTTTTATCATTTGCAGCATTTAGTTGTTTATATTTCCCGACCCTCAACTCATCTATCCACTTATTAATTGACCTAGGAGTGGTTGCCTGGCATCCTAAAAAAAAGGTTATTATAAATCCCAACTTTATCCCTTGGAAAGAAAAATAGACTCCAAAACCATTCAGAGATAACCCCTATTGATATAACCCTTACTTATATAACCCCTACTAGGATATATAAACCCTACTACTGAGATAACCCCTACTGATATAACCATACTGAGATAACCCCTACTGATATAACCCGTACTAATATAACCCCTACTAGGATATATATAACCCCTACTGAGATAAGCCCTACTGAGATAAGCCTTACTATGATATATAACCCCTACTAGGATATATAACCCCTATTGATATAACCCCTACTAGGATATATAACCCCTACTATGATATTGACCCCTACTGATATAACCCCTACTGAGATAACCCCTACTGATATAACCCCTACTGAGATAACCCATACTGATATAGAGTAGACTTCAATCTTCTCAAGTTTTGATGCGGAGAAGAACAAGTAAGCCACCCTATTTTTTGTTTTCATACTTGTTTCTTCTTTCTCTTCTCTGGTTTTCATCTTCCAAACTCTTGAGTTACCTTTATTTCTATATTTTAATATTGTTTATTATTTGGTTTGCGGGATAAGTAAAATAACATTAAAAGTAGTGGTATTTCACTTTCGTTGTTTCCAGCTCCCACTTAAATGTTGCAAATAATAGAAATCAACTTTTGGATTTCTTAACTCAATCTTCTTTCAACAGAAAGGAGAATTGTAACCCCCACATTATAATTACTGTCTTTATTTAGAATTGGTAGAGTTGTATCATTAAGATTGAGAGAACCAAAGAGTCCCCATCTTAATTTTCAACTTATTGTATTCTCTATCAGTTAAATCTCCAAGCCTATATAAAGGCATTCTAATGCTATGTTGTTTGAATCAAGAAATAAAGAGAAAATAAGTATGTGGTGAATTCAGAAAAATTGGAGTGTGCTTAAGTATAATTTCCACCAGTGGAAGTTCAGTGTAAAAAGTGTCACAAAACTGTTTTCGTACTCCATATTTTGGCTGTTGTTGCTGTAGCTGCAAGGATTTGCAGCTCTGACACCACTCTGTTGATGGTATTCTGGAGGTGGAGTAAGAAAACAGTTTTGTGTCACGTTTTGCACTGAACTTCCACTGGTGGTTGTTATACTTAAAAATACTCTGATTTTATCGAAGATGCTTGATTTGTTGGTTATGGCAGTACCTTTATGAATAAAATGAAAAATATACTTCCATGAGTGATCTCATCATGATATTCAACCAGTGGAAGTTCAGTGTAAACAGTGTCACAAAAATGTTTCCGTACTCCATATTTTTGTTGTTGTTGCTGCAACTGCAAAGATTTGCAGCTTTGATACCACTATGTTGGTGGTATTCTGAAGGTGGAGTAAGAAAACAGTTTTGTGTCACGTTTTGCACTAAACTTCCACTGGTGGACGTTATACTTAAAAATACTCCGATTTTATTGAATATTATTGATTTGTTGGTTATGACAGTACCTTTCTTAAAAAATATGAAAATTATACTTCCATGAGTGATCTCATCATGATATAAACCATATTGAGATAACCCTTACTGATATAACCCCTACTGAGATAACCCATACTGATATAACCCCTACTAGGATATAACCCCTATTGATATAACCCCTACTAGGATAGATAACCCCTACTGAGATATAACTCTACTAGGATATATAACCCCGACTAAGATAATGAGATAACCCCTACATATATAACCCATATTGAGATAACCCCTATTGATATAACCCATATTGAGATAACCCCTATTTATATAACCCCTACTGAGATAACCCCTACTGATATAAACCTTACTGAGATAACCCTTACTGAGATAACCCCTTGAGGGTATTATAAGAATGCTATTGATGAGGTTACTGCAAGTGTAACTACAAAGACTTCAGGTATATGGTAACACCTATATTTAGAAGTGAAAAATAATAGTTGTGTATTATATATATGATTTTCAATTAGCCCAACTTATGTTCTCACAATTTTAGTTACCATAGAACCATGAGGGTGGATATTGCCTTTGAAATAATTCTAAGTAACTAATTAGTCCTACTCATGTTCTCACAATTTAGTCATCACAGAACCATGAGGTTGGATATTTCCTTTGAAATAATTCTATGTGGATGGAATAATTGAACTTCTCACTTCTAGGCTAAATTTTTTAAATTAGTTGCAATGCTTCCACACTTCTCCTTGGTTCATTGGTGTACTAACTGCATTGCACTCCTCAATCTGAATTTTTTTCCATGGCATATCTTTCTTTTGACATATGAACACGTTCTAAAATAAAAATATATAAGGCTACCTGGAAAATCATTTTAGAATAAAAAGAACATAAGGCTATATTTACTTTGTTGCACAACTCTGCTGATAGGTCAACTTCCACCAATGGTGGTAGAGTTGTATCATTAAGACTGAGAGAACCAAAGAGTCTCAGAATACCACCACCAACAATGTGGTATCAGTCTATAAATTGATTATACCTCCTTTTGTTTCTCTCAGCCTCTGCAGAAGAATGAGAAACTGTTGGCTGTTTCTTAGTTTTCCAAGATACTGGAGAAAGGCCAATTAATACCACCCATCTAGTCAAAGAACGTCTCGTAAGGGGACAACTAGCCCAATCTGAGTCGCACCATCCCTCTAGGTTTAATTTGTTGGAAAATTGGTGTATTTCAAAGTCTAACCTCCACCAGTGAAAGTTAGTGCGAAAATAGACCAAAACAATATTGCAACATTTTTAAGAAAAACTTCCACCAGTGGAAGTTAGTGCGAAAACAGACCAAAACAAAATTGTTGCATTTTAAGGAACAACCTCCTCCAGTGGAAGTCTAGTACGAAATCAATGTTATTTGTTGTGCTTTCGTCCAAGTCATTAACCTTGCACCATCCACTTTGACTAAATCATGAATAAACACACCAGAAAATCATATTCTTCTTCTCCTTACTTTTATCATGGTCAATATATATTTAAGATTCTCGCTAGTTCTTGAGTTCCTGGTTACTGCAACCAGAATGTGTTGTTTAATCCTGGGGAGTGTTTAGGATAATACCTGAATAAAACTCTCAAGGACAGTGAATCTAATTCACGACTCAGCTCGGTTACTTTCCTTAATTTGTTGCTTCTCTCAAGGACAGTGAATCTAATTCACAACTCACTCGGTTACATTCCTTAATTTGTGGCTTCGTTACTATAGAACATGTTGCTGATTTTTCTCTATATCCAACACAATTCACTGTCAGACCGGAGTAAAATACCTTGGCCCGGATGTTTCTTCAAATATCTAACAACCCTCAAGGCTACCTCCCAACGCTCTGATACCATGTTAAGATTCACCACAAAAGTATTATGGGAATTATGTCTATATTCATTATTTAGGATCAGTATATATATATATACACACACACATTACAAGACTATTTGCTTACAATTTGTTACAAAATCTACTGATCTTAGGAATTCCTATTTGCTTACAATTTGTTTCGAAATCTACTAATCTTACGAATTCCAATCATATTTGCTTACAATCTGTTAAATTTAATGTGTTGTAACCACTAATAGCATTATGAGAGAATTGTAACCACCACTATGATTAGTAAGCATTATGAGAGAATTGTAACCACCACATTATAATTATTGTTTTTATTTAGAATTGGTAGAGTTGTATCATTAAGATTGAGAGAACCAAAGATTCCCCATCTTAATTATCAACTTATTGTATTCTCTATCAGTTAAATCTCCAAACCCCTACTAAGATAACCCCCACTGAGATAACCCCTACTGATATAACAAGTAAAGGTCACAAACAGATCGGGGCAACCCAACTGACTCGAATTAGCCATACCATCTTAATTATCAACTTATTCTATTCTCTATAAATTAAATCTCCAAGCCTATATAAAGGCATTGTAATGCTATGTTGTTTGAATCAAGAAATAAAGATAAAATAACTAGTTATGCCCAAGCTTACCACAACGGTAACATTTCATAACTCTGGCGGTACACGCATCGGCCTTATGACCTGCCTCTCCACACTTGTAACACTTAACAGGTACATTAGCAGCTCCCCTACTTTGCTTCTTCTCATCAGATGCCTTCTGCTTCCCTTTATCACCAGTAGTCACATAAGGTTTCCCTCTATACTGACTCTTGTCTTTCTTCTCGCTCAGCTGTTTATAGTGAGCTGGCCGAGCTTGGTTGTCCTCGTCATAAATATGGCTCTTATCGACCAACTCTGCATACTTGCGAATTTTTTTACATCCAATTCCCTACTTAATTTCAGGTCTCAGCCCATTCTCAAACTTAAGGCACTTGGAAAGTTCAGCATTTTCCCTGTTGTAGTGAGGACAAAACTTCACCAGCCTTTCAAATTTGGCAACATACTCTGCCACTGTCATGTTTCCTTGCTTCAGTTCAAGGAATTCTACCTCTAACTTACCACGAGCATCTTCCGGAAAATACTTCTTAAGGAACTCCGCCTTAAGCACTGTCCAAGTCACCACAACAGCCTCATCCTCTAGACACTGACGAGTATTATCCCACCAGTCTTCAGCTTCCTCAGACAACATATGAGTCCCGAATTGAACTTTCTGCGCGTCACACGCCATCACTCTGAAAATCTTCTCAATTGCCTTGAGCTACTTCTGTGCGCTCGCTGGGTCATGAGTTCCTTCAAACACAGGTGGATTATTCCTCTGGAATTTCTCCAAGGCACGAAACTCATCATGCACATTATTTCGAGCAGCAGTCTGAGCAAGAGCTGCAATAGCATCAGCGAGAGCACGCGTGTTGTTTCCAGCCATTCTGCACAACACTTACCACATCATAAGAGAATAATCGTTAAGTAAATAACGACTTGACAACAGACTGACAACAACAAGACTTGGCCGGACAGACCGACCTACTCTGATACCACTAATGTAACACCCTTCTACCCCAAAATAAAATATTTAAATAATATCAGAGTAATCATCTAGAAAGGGTATCACATATCATCATAATTCAACACAAACAGTGTCCTGTCCTGTAACACGGGTTAATCAACATCAAGAATATCATAAATCATTTCGCAGCGGAATTTAAACTTCATAATTCAAAACTTCATAAACATAATTTTCACCATCCTGAATTTAACATCATAAAATAGGAAAACATTTATCCAAACAATAACATAACTGAAACCAGTTTAACAATCAACCCCGTCCCAGTGTTACATGACACAGAGCAGGACACATAGACCAGGACCACTTCTAAGGAACACTAAAGCACGCTCCGAGACTCATGAAAAACTCCTCTTGCACTGCAAGCCTATTCTTTATCATCTGCAAGTTACTCATGAAAGAGGCAACATTTCCAAGCAGGCAGGGTGAGTAATCATAATATATCATAAACGTACAAGAATATAGAACATAAATAAATTAGTGCACATATCATGACATCATCGACTATAAAATTCAGCACAACAACAACACAATCATGAAATTAAACAACACCAACACAGTCATGAAAATTCATCCAGAATATGTAATTCTAACATCCTGATATGCAATATGCATGTGGTACCATTTTCATCGTGAGATTGATACATGACCATCAACCCTCCACAAAGGAGCACATCGTAAATCATCGAGACACTTCAATCCACACAATGGGATTGAAGCAAAATAAATAGGTCAAAGCCCCATCGTGAATGTTATGAAATGAAATGATGCGCTACATCGTAATTTCATCAAAATAATTTGCATCATTCATTTCAATCAGCAAAACAACCATCAAATAATCATATATATCATCATGACATTACACCCAGAACACTGGTCTTATAACCACTCTGACACATCAAGAATTAACCCGTACCCGGTAAATTATGAGTCAATTACAAGGTTATTTCATAAATTCATTTATAAAAACTATTTCATTTTTCTCATTTTTATTCATCAAAATAAAGTTCAGTTTATGCTCTTTCCGACGCTTCAAACGGAATGCGAATCGGATTTACGGTTTGAAAGTTACGAATTTTTCAAGAATTAAAATTTGTCATCCAAATAGTGTTAACCGGTTAACGCCTACGAAATTTCCAGACATTCACCAAAATTACAATGGTTAACCGGTTAATTCATAGCGTTAACCGGTTAACGCACGTTTTCTAGCAGTTCTCTGCTATACAATTGCAGATTGTTTCAACACCCAAAAACCCCCAAATCCCATTACGGGTTTCACATCAAAACACTCAAAAACCATTCAAAAACATCAATCAAACATCATCAACATCAAGATAACAATTATACCAACAAATATATGTTTATAACTCATTCTAATCACTCTAATTCATCAAGATTTCTCTCATAAACTCCACCAAAATCAAAAACCCCTAAAACTCATAAACTCATACAATCCTAATCTATTCATAATCTAATTCCTACAAGTTTACGATAGATTATAACATCTCCCCATACCTTAGAGAATTTCACCGCTTTACACTCTTCTCTGGGGTTTTCCACAGCCTCCTGACTCTGAGCTTCTTCTTCCTCTCCCTTTTTCCTTCAGAGCACTTCTTTTCCCAAAACACGATAATGTTAGAAAACTAATCGTATTCCCCTCTTTGGATACATTATCACAGTTAAGTCTTTTCCCACTTTACCATCATAATTTCACAAAAGGACCACCTTACCCTTTTTTTTAAATATATTTTTAATAATAATAATAATAAAATAGTATAATAAAACACTATTTATCTTTTAAAAATACTTTTTTTTCTCCAAAATTCTCTAATTAATCCCAAACTCTCCAATTTTTTTCTAAATTAATTAAATAAATGACTAAATAATTAAATTTAGATTTTCGGGGTGTTACAGGCTGCGCTTAGCACTTTAAGCAGAGATGATCTATGTGCTTCAGAACTGAGTAATAAAGCTAGCATAGATATCTTAGCAGGAGTCTGGTTCAGCTGATCGACTACCTTGTAGTCGCTTTTCTTGATAATCCTTAAGAACTCTTCTGTCTCCTTCTGAGTGAATGCAGCTTTTGGAGACGACGAATCTATTGGTGACCCTTGAGGAACATGAGTGACAACCGGTGCAGCAGTTGTCTTTTGTTTTTGATTGGATGACGACTCTACTGGTCTTGGTGCAAACACTCGTCCACTACGAGTCATCCCACTTGGTCCAGCAATGGATGTTACAGCGGGAAATTCAATATTGATGGGCTGCCTCCTCTGTCCTTGTCTAGCATTCACAGGCTCATAACTCCAAGGTACAACTTGGTTATTCTCCTCAGTGTAGGGAATTGAATATTCCAGAACTATAGGAGTGACATTGTTTGAAGTCTGAGGTGCATCATAACACACCTCGGTTGCAGCCACAATCCTGCTCTTCTTATTTCCTCGTCTTTCGATCTGTATCAAACCTTGATTGAGGAGTCCTTGCAGACACTCTCTAATATCTTCCTCAGAATGATCAACACCTTCATCCTTCACCAACATCAAACCTGATTTCTCCAATTGCTCCCCAATCTCAGCCATCGGAGTTTGAACGTCTTCTGCCTTCAGGATTAACTCACGCTCGTCTTCCTTTTCCACGGCATTAATAGCTGCTCCTCCATGAGGTGGCATGGGGTTGGTTTTGACATTTGGTCCTCTTGGAGTAAAAGTTAGATCCTTTGACTCCACCATATCCTGCACGTGATTCTGGAATGCATAACATTTATCTATAGTATGTCCAGACGCACCTTTGTGGAACTCGCATGTGGCGTTAGCATCGTAGTTTGGAGGATAAGGGAAAGTGGCTGGTCTTAAATCCCTCAAAGTCAGTTATCCGCGTTGGTTCAGCTGATTAAAGATTTCTCGGTAAGGCATGGGGACTGGATCAATGTGCCTTCTTGGTTTAGGCTGCCTCTGCGCTGGACCATTTCGTTTGTATTGCTGATTGGGTTGTGTGCGGGAGCCTGCTGATACCGTTGGTGTTGTTGGGCCTGTGGTTGATAGGGAGCTGGTGCAACATTAGCCACGTGCCCATAAGTCATGTTGTACGGAAAGCTGGCTATTCCTCTCATAATAGCATTGGTTTCCCCTTCCCTCTTCTTTTGGAAATTAGGGTAAGGTTTCTTGCCAACATTGGTAGAAGTGGTTGCTCCTTTGCCCTTCTTCAGCTGGCTCTCAAACCTTTCTCCTACAGACACAATTTCGGAGAAACTAGGAAAACTGGCTCCCATCATCCGGTCCATATATTTGTTCTCCAGTGTATTTAAAAACATGTCTGTTAACTCTTTAGGAAGCAATGGCGGCTAAACCCGTGCAGCAAGTTCTCTCCACCTTTGTGCGTACTCTTTGAACGACTCATTGTTACGTTGAGTCATGTCTTGCAGTTGAGTGCGATTGGGTGCAAGATCAACATTGTACTGGTAATGTTCAAGGAATGCACAAGAGAGGTCATTCCACGTTTTGACTCGGCCCTCTCCAACTGGACGTACCACTCCAATGATGCCCCAGACAGGCTATCCTGGAAGTAATGAATTAGGAGCTGGTCGTTCCTAGCATACAAAGCCATCTTTCTGCAGTAAGCCCGAAGATGAGTGTGAGGACAACTGTTCCCTTTATACTTATCAGAAAAGTCTGGAGCCTTGAATGTATGCAGGATTACTAATCCTGGCACAAGACACATCTCCTCAGCATCAAGACCCGAAATAGTCTTAATATCCTTTGCTTTAAGCTTTTCCTCCATCGAGCGCAACCTCTCCGCTACTGGCTCGAGAAGAGCTTCAGTACGGTGAACTGGTGGGTCCGCATAAAAGACATCAGACTGCTCATCCATGTCCTTAAATGACCCATGGTGAGCTGCTAAAGATGGTAAGTTGGGTGGATTTGCCCCAGTAAGATTAAAGTTCTCTTTAACAGTCCCCGAAGTGTCGTCTTGTCTAGCGAGTTTCTCAGCTTCTTCTTCTCTCTTGGCCATAGTGATGACCTCGAGGATTTGGTCCATCTTTCCTTTGGGCGAATCAATATCAGACCTCATAGCATTTTGCTCCTCTTGGATTTGCTCCAAAGTCATTTTGTAGGTCTTTCTAGTCTCGTACCTCCGTCGGAAAATCCGAAAAGTCAGATTTTCTGTGGAAGGAAGACTATGTGAGCTTTTTTTTTGTTTTTGTTTGGTTATGAAAATGAGCGTATGAATGCATATGTTTGATTACAAAGCTCTCAGTTGTCTTATCAATTTATTACTAAAGATATTTAACGTATTTATCATTACAAATAAGACAAGATTTAAAATCATAAGCACCAATTTTCATTCATTTATTTCAAATTCAAGCAAGTACACTAGAGATTCCACGAGTTTCATATTACAATGCAAAAAGATAACAACAACTTTCTTGAACATACACTACGGTGCAACCCTGAAAATGACCCCTTGAGCTTTGCGGACCGCTACTAGATTTGTGGTAAGCTCCTTGATGGTTCTTTTGCAAACCTTCACACACCTGTAGACTTCTTCAGGTGTGTTTTCTGGGCATATAACTCGATCTGCATCTTCAAGCTTCTCTGGGAGGTCTTGACTTGCCGGGTTCAGCATGCTAGCCAGGTTTACAAACTTCTGCTTCCACTCTTCGTACAAAGCTTGGAGATTTGCAATTGCAATATCTCTTTCGCTTATGGCCACTTCAGCATCCTGACACTTGTTCATCCATTGGATGCAAGTATCCTCCAGGTCTTGATAAGCCTTCAGAGACCTCAGGTAGTCAATTTGTTCCACAACTTGCTCATGTTGGATTTTCTCACGGTCGTACTTTCGCTGATAACTCTCCTTTTCCAACTTTTTTGTTGTTAGTTTGTCTTCTTCTTTTTTGAGAGAATCCTCTATACTCTTGATCTTGGCTTCCAAGGTGGTTCTATCCTCTTTCTTGTTCTTAAGACACACTTCCATGTCTTTCTGTAAACTGATAATTCGAGCTTCATCCCTCCTCAATTGCTCGTTATGATAATCTAGATCCATGCTAGCTCCATAAAGAGCACCCAAGCAATGCTCTCTCTTATCTTCTTCCATTCTGAATCTTTTGTTGCTGCTTTCCACCCTTTCTGTCATCTTTTTTACTTTTCTCCTCCCAGACCTCTTGTTTTCCTTTGGTTCGAAGGAGTTCGATCCGCAGGTGTTCGTTCTCCAATTCTAAACCTTTGATCCTTTTGTTGAGCTCATCTACATCTTCCGGTAATAATAGTGCTTTCTCAGGAAGAGGTGGGAAAGCTATTGGATCGAGGAAGAAAGGGATCTTAATGATACAAGCTCTTTCTTTTACCCACAAGACATAAGATTCTTTCACAGCGATATTCTTGCGGACACTAGGGTCACTCGTAATGATCTTCTTCCAAGCCGCCTTGAGTTTCTTTAACTCTTCTTTAGATGGGTTATCAACAACAAAAGGTATCAAATGCCTTTCCTCGGGAGGAGCCTCCATAGGGAGCCCAAGTTGTCTCTTGAGCAGCATCGGGTTGTAGTTTATGCAACCATGATTTCCTATCAGAGGGACATTAAGGAAATTTCCACATCTAAGCACGACACCCCCAATCTTCTAGTATCTTAAGTACCATGTGATGTTATTAGACCTAAGCGAAGCAAATCTGTGAGGCCACGACAAATGCCTGGACACAAAGTAACCCTCCTTAGGCATGTGCATATTCATCCACATGTGCAACAGCGGAGCGCAACAAAGAAACACACCTCCCCTTTTTGTATGTCGGGTATGGAAAGTATGATAGAAATCTGCCAATAAGAACGGAACTGGGTTTCCTGTCATGAAAATCTCTATAGCCGAACGGTCGATAAACTTATCTGACTTTGGGAACAACATGATCCCATATACAAGAAGAGCTAGGATGGCTCCGCAGGAGGACCAGTTTCCTTTTTCAGCATATTGCCAGACTTGCTTTTCTAAGAACAGTCTCGTGAATCCTTCTTTGTCTGACTTGTTATCCACCAACAAACTTGCAGGAAGTCCCAACACAACAGCCAACTTTGTCATGGTGACTTATTCTTCCAGTTTTGGGAAAGGATTGTGGTCCCTAATACGAAGGCCCACAAGCAACTCGAACTCTTCCAAAGTAGGAGCAATCTGGAAATCCGGGAAAGTGAAGCACCGAAGTTAAATATCGTAATATTGGGCAAGAGCACTAAGAGCATCAAGATTAGTTGCCTCGTCTGGTATACTCAGGATTTTTCCGAAGCGAGCCTGAAAGTTGTTGTGTTTGATAGGCGTGATCTTAGCTCTCAAGGCAAGTAGTGTGTCAATCTTTGGTTCCAAGAACTTGAAACTGTATGTGCTTTTCTTGGGAATTTGATTCATCTTGATTGCTTTGACAAATACTTCAAATCTGCAATAAATATAAGAAACTGAGAGCTTTGTATCACTTTTATGAATGAATGTATGCAATAATGAATGGGTAAATCCAAAATGAAATGTTCCGGAAGCAAATGGTACGGATGGAAGATACTTTGATTACTCTCCTCACAAGGATCTCACTGGGTGACCTCTACAGTTTTAGGGACCCCAAAGTTAACAATTCATATGGATGTTCATCACACACGCCATCAATATGACGGTTAATTTACTCCACCAAATGAATCTCTTTTGGGTGAGATCTTCGTATCGAGCCACGCGAGAGGGAAATCTCTTGGTGCCCCATACTACGCGATCATCGACACGAGGTTTAAAACAAAGTCCTGGAGTTATGGAACTTCCTCAATTGTTTGATGCATGTGTCAATTTTATATATTCTTGACAGTCAATCAACTCTATTGAGTAAGTCTATTCCAGGTGAGGTCTTCGTATCGAGCCACGCGAGGGCGAACCCTGGTGCCCCATACTACGCAACCATCAACCGATGTTTTAACCAAAATGGTTCTAGAGGTCCTCAGAGTCGATGACTCTAATGAAAACAACTGAGCACACACGCCAAGAGCTTGACGGTTGTCAGTATTCTGATTAGAATCTACTCCGAGTGAGGTTTTCGTATCGACAACCCACGAGAGAGGTTCCCTCAGGAGCCCATACTACACAACCTCGCTAACTTATGTTTACACTCATAGACCCGGGTATAGAGCCTTTCCCTCTAGTTGTTTTGATCAAAGTATCATTCCAGTACCAAAGATCCACAATAAGGATATAAAATGGAAAGCAATAAAGAAAGCGATAAACAAGTAACACATAAGCAAACATCCAAACAAGCGTGGAAACCTAGACTATGCCTGACTTGCATAGGGGTGAACCAGTCCCTAGTAGAGTCGCCACCTGTCGTACCTCGAAAAATACGATCCTCGCGAACGCGGTCGCGGCTGGGCTGACATGAGAGTCGCCACCTAATTTTGTTTATTCCCAAAAATGGAAATGGTAAATATAGATAAAACCACCACGAAGGAATAAAACAAGGTCTTCGCAAACCGTTGTCGGGGTTCGGAAGTCGGTTATGTAGGGGGGAGGTATTAACACCCCCTACATCCATCGTACTCGATGGGAACCATCTAAATTGTCACGCGCGAAGGGAACTCTATGCTTATGAATCACTTCCTAAACTAAGTGGTTTATTGATCCTAGGGGCTCGACAAGGATTGAGATCCTCGTGCCTACGTATTCCCTTGTGCAATGGGAAAGTCAGAGCTTCGTAGTTCGGCCTGCTATGGGTGATTGGTTATTCGTTTTATTACCTTTATTTCAATAAAGGATTTACGAGTTGAATTGCACTAAAGACTATGGGTAGAGGTGATTATCCCGAACCAACAAGACGAACGTCTTGCGACGAAATAATCGGAGCGAGTAACAAGAGCTCATTATCCTCCTTTCTACCACTTAAGGCTCGTGGCGTGCAATTCTCCTCGTATTATTGAAGTGTTTTATTTCCTAAGACCGTTTGATGTTGGATGAAGGGTTTGGATCTAAAAGTAACATTTTGGTCTTTTTGAGGTTTGAGGTGAATGCAAATGGAAGTTTATTTATCTGGTTGGTTAGCGAGGCACAATGCGCTCGGCTCGCAAGATTGAGGAACTAAACTAAAGACTAGCTATGGAAAACAAACGCGATGCATTGATTCGTTAAGTTGGAAAATATTGAGAAAGGTGTAAGGTGCAAAGTAGTGCAGATGGCGATCAAGGAATGATCGACTTACGTGTGTGTATGAAGTGAAGTGTGTATGGATATCTATTTGGCGTTGGACCAAAGATTTCGTTTATCTTTTAAAATGATTAATCTTAGTGTGTGTTCGTATTTTACTTAGCAATTTATCGTAAAAATGCCAAAGTAAATCACACAAGTAAGCATAGTATCATATCACAAGCAAAAAAGGATCGAGCATACACAAACATTCATCGCACACACAAAAATTGATTGAAGGGAGAAAAGTTAATTAATATAGTTAAATAGAAATATTTAATATGATTAATTATCAAAATAATCAATCGAATTAAATAAAACTATTTAATTAAATTAATCAATGAAAATGCTTTTTGGGGGGTTTTTTATATTAAAAGAAGTTAAATCGAAAGATACGAAAGAAATCAAAATTTAAACAAAAAAATTAAGAAATGTTTTTTGATTTTTTTTTAATATTAAAAGAGAAAGTCAATTAATTAATCAAATTAAATTATTTAATAAAATTAATTAACAAACTAATTAATTTAATTAAATAAAATTATTAAAAATAATTGATTAATAATTTTTGTTTTTGTTTTTTAGATCTTTTATCAAAAATAAAATTAAACAAAACAAACCAATAAAATAAGATAAAAGGGATTGGGCTGGTTGAAGAAATAAAATCAGGGATGTGCTGATAGCAATTCGGATAAAGCCTAGAAAATTAAGCCCATTCGCAGAAGAGGGTGCATAGTAAAACCCTAGTCAAACTATTGACTTCAGAATTTAATCTGGAACATCTGATTATTATGAGTCATCCCAGACCTACATCCAATGGTAGTGAATGCATGGCTCACGGTAAGACTGAAGGGAAGCATGCACATAGGATCACAGTCAAACAAAACTATGGGTGACATTTGTCAACGGAGGTGACAAGTGTCACCACTCTTCTCCCTACACAACCTTGGCAACAACAGGAACAAGAGAAATAAAACCAAATTGAAATATTTACATAACACATTCCTTTTTTGTTTCCCTCTCTCACCTTGTTCTTAGTCTCTCTCAAAAATCTATCTCTCTCTGCATTTGTATTTTGCCGGAAACCTCACATTCGCCGGAAACGAAGGTGGTTGGGGCGGCGGCACCCCTTCTCTCTGTTCAACCAACAAACAAAACCCTAATCCTACAAACCAAAGGCTAATGAGTTCGAATCTGAACTCAGATTCTACCGATCTCCACTCAAATCACAAAAAAAAAAAACCTAAAGAAAACCCCAGATTCACAACATGGAAAGTGTAGGAAGGTCTACAAATGATGAGCGTATGAGCTTTGGAATTTCTCAAGTCTTGGTATCGTCCTCTTGGTGATCACAACCTTTTTTCTTCGGTAAAGCTCACTTGTGCTTCTCTTTTCCAGGTACATGGTAATCATGAATGGAAGAGTATGAGTGGAAGAGCAAGGCGAGTGCAGTAGCAAAAGGTATTTGCACTTGCATCACTTTGAGCCTATAACTGGATTTACTCTCCTTGTTTTTCATTGAATTCCTACTGTTGTGAATCATGGACTTGCTTGATCACATTGCTATTTGGATCCAAAACTATTTATCTCCTGTTATTATTTGGTATCATTTGTATCAAAGAAGATGATCATTGTTGCCACCATGTATTTTGTATAGCTCTTAGCCTTGTAATCTTTGCATTTGTATGCTAACACTAACGCTCAACTTTTCATGTACAGGAGTAGAAATTCGAGCACTAGGGTAGCAATTTTGGCATAAAAAGAACTTCAAGGATGTTGATGAGGATACGGTGCAATGGTGAAATGAAGTTTTGGATGAAGAGAAAGCTTTTTGGCAAATTCTGGCGCATCAACAGCATCTCTGATGATAACTTGCCTTGACGGCTGCACTAATGTACATGGAGTGGAAGAAAAAGTATCCCTCGAAAATGATCTACCAATCTAATATTGGTCACATTCTTATCATTGTTTACTTCAGTAAGACTGGCCTTAGAGGAAAAGAAGGACTAGTTACTTCGGTAAGTCTTAGTTCTCTTAAAGCATGGCAAACAACTTCATTGATGTGCAGTTGAACCTCTACTTCTGATATAATGAATACTAATGTGGCAGGACCTTTATTTTTAACTTATTTCTTCCTTTGATACATGTTATTTTTTGTGATCATGGATAGGAAAAAATAGCATAAGTTCCACAAGACATTTGGTGAATATCAGAACTTCTCGGAGCATTCGGTGTTGTTGACTCCCCTGTATGCAACTGGACAGGCACGAGAATGCGACTTCAGGATGCTTCGAGAGAATTCAATCAGCTCCTCGACCCTGTATTGAATGAACATACAACCACCTTGTTTCATTCTGAGTTGTGCTTGGAAATTAGGTGTGTCTCACCCTATCAAATTAACACTAATGCCATGTATTTTGCACTGCTTGTTTTCATCTTTGCGGTTACAACAAAAACTGGTATTGACGTTATTCTCTTACTGCTCGCGTATGCTTGTATTGATGCCTTGAGATTGAAGTTTGCATAGTTTTTGATGCTTGCTTATTTTCTTTGATGCTTGTGTGGATGAACCTTTGAATGAATAGATTCTAGTTATGCAATCTTCTTTGATGAATACTAGAATAGTCTTGATTTGGTATTGTGAAACTATTTTCAAACGTAAATTATGCCCTGACTTGTGAATTGTCCTATTCATTTGCCTAATGTATTAGCCGTTTGGCTTTGTTTCTCATGTAGGCACCAATGGTATGAGGATTTTTTTGGAAATGAGTGTCTTGGAGGTTATCACAAAGGATACGTATGAAGTCTTGGCATGAATAGATTTCAAGATTCTTGGAAGAAGAGTTATTCCTTGCTGCTGCATTTTGACTTTCTGTATCATTCACCTTTGTAACCTTAACCACTAATTGTAACCTTAATCGCCAATCCTAATATGCAGTATTATTATTGGTCCTTTTAGATTGCAACTTTGTTTTTTTTGTTTTTTTTGGGAACTTGTGAATGCATTTAGCTAACCGTTAGTTCCAACACGAGATTCCATTTGCTTGTATAAAAGTTGCCGACATGCTTCTTGGACAGGTTCAATAATTTACGAAAACAGACCCAACTTTCAACATCTCACTTACTTCTCTTTCTCATCCCCTAATTGACTCGTGATCAAATAACATCCTTAACAATTAACATGAACACATCTTGGACCAATTTCATTAACCATGATAGTGATAAACTTAATGAGTTAATTAGCCAAAAAGTGTAATTGATCAAATCAAATAAATCATACTGAATTAGTAAACCAAACATTTATGGATTAAATGGGAGGAGGTTAAATGACCAATAAACATGGCCAAAGAGAGACATCCAACAAAAGATCAAACTCTAACTCTCACAACTCATACTCTCTATTTCTAAAGAGATTAAAAGTTCATAAAGATAAGCTTTACTTTCACATTAATCCTTGCCACTTGAACTCCTTGCACAAGTGGGCCAATGAGTTTAACTTTTCCATCATGTCTTTCAAACTTCATACCATCTTAAACATCCTAAGCCTTGCAAAAGGGACCACACCCATTTTCAAACAATAACTATGTATGATCAATTTTTACACAACTTGCATTTTACCATAGTACAAACAAGAACTTCGTAATTTGAAAATCATTGCCGGAAGCCAAATGATGATTCACAGCAACATCTTCAACAATTTACCAAATATCATGAGAATTCGAAAAGGTAGGACAAATTTGGGATATGACAGATGCATGGGAGGCAACCCATGGTTTTCTTATTTACGTACTTTTTATTTATTTTTTACTTTATTTTAATTTGTTTACTTTGTTATTCTGTCAGGACTAACGATTGAATGCTTTATGTGATTTCAGGACTTGTTTGCTAACCTTGTGCAGAATGCAGAACCCCGATGACATGCACGTGGCCTTTAGAGACGACACACAGAGAGAGCGTTACTATGTCCACATGAGACGCCCTATGGCACCTACAAGGTACCCAGACCAAGATTGGATGGATTCCTTGGGGATAGAGCCAAGCGTCAAATTCTTATGCCACCAACTCCAGTGGGACCAGTTCGACGATATGAACAACACTTACAGGAACTTGACTCTAGAGTTCCTCAGCTCGTTTGATTATGATCCTTGGGCTGGACCCGATGGACATGCTGTTTTCAGGTTGTTCGGGACTGACTACTCCTTCTCTCACAAAGAGTTTGGTGATTTACTAGGTTTTCATACTACTCCTGATGCTATTCCAGAGACACCGATGGGGTATTTTATGAGCAGAGAAGTGGAAAAGTTTTGGTCTAACATCTCAAGTGGAGGAAGCCAAGATCCTTCCACTCAGTTTTCTCAGGTAATCCACAACCCTGCGTTAAGGTACTTCCAGATGATTCTAGCATACTCTTTCCTCGGTTTGCCAGATACAGAGACTCTGCTGAGTGAAGAGGAGATTTTCCTACTATTTTGTGCGACTCAGTCATGCCCAGTTCCTTGTGGCAACTTTCTGTTGAAGGGCCTTGCCAATGTCTCCAGATCATCTGTAGGAATTGTACATGTTGGTGGGATTGTTACATAGATAGCTACTGCATTGGGGTTGTCTCGCAAATTATTGCACCTCAGGACCTTCTGCTGCTACACCACCCTGGATGTTGACTTTTGTCTTGACAGAGGATTGATGAGGAGGGCCTCTTTCGAGCCCAACACGTTTAGATTATTGATGGACGGTGAAGTGATACATTACTTTACACTACCAGACCCGCTGATGACCAGTGTCCACGACCCTGCTAATTGGAGTTATGCTTTAGAGGGTTATGGAGAGACTGTCGAAGAGCCAAAATCACCTCCCGCCGCTGAGTACACTCCTACACCTCTTTCTCCCCGAATCACTGCTATGTCTAACAATATGTCTTTGCAGCCGCCTGATCTATAGACCCAGATTTATGAGCTCCGCAAGGAGACTGCCCTGCTCAAGCAGGAAGTAGCGGACTTGGCATTACAGATCGAGGTATCTGATCTCACTCATGCCTCAAAGACCGATGCTCTATATCAGGAGATCGAAGAGCTTCGGAGGGAGATAGCTGAGAATCGTGGATCGAACCAGGAAGAAAGGCTTACCACATGATCGTTTTACACTGACATTATTACCCTAGTATTTAATTTCTTTTCCATGCTTTATTTTATTTCTCGCACCTCCAGACATATTTTATATTATTGCATCTATTACATTTTCTTTTTCATGTACTTTGATTTTATCTTATATATTATTTCATGCACTAATCTCATTTTTCTCTTTTCTTTTCTTTTGTTTTATTTTATTTTATTTTTGTCGAATAAAAAAAAATATAAAGACAAAAATATTTTCATTTTTGTCTTCATAAAAAAATATGCAAGCTTCATGCCTTGAAGAGAGAAGAAAACACTATCCGGACCCCCCCGAAGACCGAAGGTGCAAAAAGGGCCCAAAAGAAGAATTGAAAAATCCAAGGCCCAAAGGCAAATAGCCTTGTGGCGGGCGCCATAGGCCCATGGCGGGCGTCATGCCGTCTTCCCCTATTTCGGGGCTGAAACTTCATCCCCACCATTTTCACACCTTCAAACCTCAAAAACCCATTTTTCCAACTTCCAAAAACCCCATTGAACCCCATTAAAGCTCCCACATTTCCAAAATATTCACCATCTATAAAACCCATCCAAAATCCATTTTCATTTTCATCCACCACAAACCATAAAAATCCAACCTTTACCATTTCTCTCATAAACCATTTTCACCACTTTTCACTTCTCAAGGAGCAACAACAATGAAGTTCAATGGATATCTTCTTCGCGGTGGAAGACCGGGTGATAGGCAAAGGAAAATTATTCAAAGGCTTCAGAGTCGAGAAATTCTCTCGACTAGGTACGTCGATGATAACTGTCTTTATGCTTTGGGTCTGTATCATAATGTTTTTCATTTATTAGATTTTCTAGGCTTGCATAATATTTTTGTTAACCAGGAACCTACCTATGAGAGGCTGACAATTGAGTTTTTAAGTTCATTGATATACACTATCAGTCCTAACACTGCTAGCACAGTCGGTACTGTTAATTTTAGACTGTTTGGAATTGAATACGAATACAGTACCGACGAACTAACAGGCTTGTTAGGAATCCCTCATAGGGAAGGTGCGATATGTGAGGCACCTTTGGATGCGGAATGGTCGGCCGAGGTATTTTCCTTCTAGCAGAGGCTGTCAAGTACTTCAATAAATTCTTTTGAAGGAATACTTGTGTCGACCATCCATAACCCGACCATAAGAGTTTTCAGATATCTTTTGGCATGTACTATTTTTGGTCGGGAGAGTCCAAATAAGGTAAACGCTAAAAAGCTCCTATTTTTGCAAGGATGCCTCACTAATACCCATATCAATCTGGTCCCGTTTATGCTTGCACACATGGCTTTAACTACTAATAAAACAGGACCGATTGTTTTTGGAGGACTTGTTACGTCTATTGCTCAGGCTCTTGACCTAAATAATGAGATAGCTACACTTGAACCACTACCTCATCGCACAATTAATTTAAAATTTCTAAAAGACATGAAATTATGCCGAACGAGGAGAGCAGGTGGTTATGAGTTGATGGTTCATGGGGTAGCTATCACATCTGTTGCTTTACCTTACAGTAGACGTACTGATGTACGTAATGAAAGGAACTAGACCTATGATCTGAATGCTCCACCTGTTTTGGGTCCACTTCCTCCTAATATTCCTGATGGGGAGGCACATGACACTGATGAAGAATATGATCAGAGAGAACAATCTCCCGTACCTCACATGTCCCCCCATCGTCCTTCACAGTCACACACCGC
Organism: Lathyrus aphaca; assembly: GCA_963966055.1. Classification (NCBI taxonomy): domain Eukaryota; kingdom Viridiplantae; phylum Streptophyta; class Magnoliopsida; order Fabales; family Fabaceae; genus Lathyrus; species Lathyrus aphaca. The sequence goes on from OZ014520.1 coordinate 1,631,156, forward strand.
ACCATCTTCCTCTAACCCTGTTGCAGGTACTACTCCGGGATTCTATGTCACTGAGGAGATGTGGCGTGATATGACGGCTAGAGAGGAAAGGCGAGACAACCTACTCTCTACCATTTCACAACAACTGACGGACAACATGAGCTTCATGCAACAATCACGATTGGTTTCAGATCGTGCCCACAGTAACGTTTGTCGTGCCTTGACCGACATCACATCAGAGCAGGCCCGTCAGCGAGAAGTCAACCGCCGACACCACCAGCTTATGGAGGCCACTCAGGGTTCTATCCTAGGTAACCTTCGAGAGGTCCGGGGTGCCCAGGCTGCCTTATCGGCACGACTTGACCGGAGGGACCAACAACACAGTAGATCCCGTCGCTCCAGACCATCACAGCAGGACGACGAGGGCATCAGTGCTCCTCCGCAGTAGTTTTCCAGGTTACCCTCCTTATCTTATTTCGAAACATTGGGGACAATGTTCGATTTAAGTGTGGGAGGGGATTTCATTGCTTTCTGTCATTTCCCTTTCTAGTTATTTATTTGCTTTCTGTTATTTCCCTTTTGAGTAAGTTATCTAGTTTAACTTTTCTTAGATAATGCATGAGTCTGACGAGTCACCAGTATAGTGTATCTTTAGTACATCCTCATTTTTTCCCATTTCCTTAGCCTTACCAATTTTTTTTTAAAGAAAACAATGTTGTTTCACATGTTTTTTGGGCTTTGAGACAGGTTTGGATTAGGATGTGGTGACTTAGGTCAACTTTTTGAAACATCAGTATCATGTAGTACCATAGACCTCTTGAATATAAGAATCACTCCTAAACCCTGCACACCATGGCCTTTATTATCATTCAAAAATTGTCCTAAGTAGTTTATTTGAGCAGTCAGCTCCGGCCTAAGCATGCTCTATGTAGGGGGCCGATGAACATAAGTGAATGATCCAGTGCTAATAAAAAAGAAGAAGAAAAAGGCAAACTCTGGGATAGGTGACCCTCACAAAGTCATTTAAATCGAAAAAAGATAAGAATTTTTTTTTTGCCACAAAAAGAAAAAATTGCAGTCACCTATTGTTAGTTGGTTCAGAGGTATCTGACACTAAACTTGGTAGGGCGGATTACGATCCGATTCCCCACAGCTACATTTAGGCAAAATAAAACGGGTTTACACATGCTTATGTGCCAGAAATCCTATGTTTTGGATCAGAATCACTAACCGGTCACTCTACTATGAAGCATGTACGGATAACGGGCTTAATGTGATTGCGCCTGAATGAAAAGGACCCAAAAAGGGATGAGAAGATAGGCCTAGGTATTGTGGGATGACATGGGGTGGTTAATGTAGGATTGAAGTCTGTGTCTGTGTTATTATGGTACCCTTGGTTCACTTAGTTAGTACCTGTCACTGCATCCTGACTTGAACTTAGAAGCCCTTTAGCCCAAATCACGTGTTGACACCAGTTTTCTTCATTTTTGAGCTTTTAATGTTTGCTTGAGGACAAGCAAAGGTCTAAGTGTGGGAGGATTTGATAACACTAAATTTCACCGTATTTCTGACTCCGATTTCGCATGCATTCTTAGTTTTTATTGTTATTTTGTTATGTTATTACTTTTTTTTCTCTTTATTTTCAGGTTTTCTATGTAATCGGGGCCTAAATCGAGAAAAGGAGCGAAAAAGGAGTGAAAACAGACGAAAACCAAGAAATCCAGCTTTTTACACTTACGACATCCACCGTGGCTGGCGCCATGGGGTCTGCCATGACGTGGCCACGTCTCAAGACCACTCCACAACTGCCAAGACCCACGATCCCCACTTTCTCCAGCACTTTGCACTCATGGCGGGCGCCACAAGGCAAAAGTGCTTCCCTCCACTTTTTAGTGGAGGGGGGCATCCTGGTCCTTTCCCATTTAATATTTGCCTATAAATAGGACTTTAGAATTTCGTTTTCTTCATCCAAACTTAGAATCTCTTAGGCATATATCAGTTTTAAAGTAGTTATCATTCCACATCCGGGTGTTACTACAATCGAGTGATCGAGTCTGTATACGTCTGTGTGATCGAGTTTTGGAGCACTCTGGGAGGAAGTTAATCCTGCCGCCATTTTAATTCCAGTTCGTATTTTATTTTTCCGCATTGCTTTACTTTTATTTATTTTCCGCATCGCTTTACTTTCGTTTATTTTCCGCACTCGCTTTACTTTATTTATTTCTCGCACTTGCTTTAAATACCTTTATTTCTCGCACTCGCACTACTTTTATTTACTTTCCGCACTCGCACTACTTTTATTTACTTTCCGCACTCGCACTAATTACTTTTATGAAAAATAATAAAAACGAACTTTTACTTTACCATGTCTAACTAAATCCATAAAGGTTAGAATGTAAGGATCGTAATTGAACCAGTAATTCATACAATTATTTGTAGAAACACTTAAGGGCTATTTTAACTTTCAATATAAGTTTAATTGTTTTTAACTATTTCAAAAACAACCAAAAGCGCTTTGTCTAGTTCATTAGGAGTTTTTAGATTAAAAAGAAAAAGGGATTTTAAAACGATTTTCGGACGCGTTAAGAAGTTTAGAGTCTGGTTCGTGAGAACCTCTTTTTGCTAAGAAATCCAGGTTAAAATACTTTTCAACTTAGTTAAGATACTATATTTCTTAAAAATAGGTTTACTACTCTAACGCAGTACGCACCTTTTTATCCGTGACAATAGGAGGGGTTGATTAGAGAGTACAACTCGGTTCTGAATACGCGAAAGCGACAGTTCCTGTTAAATTAGTTTTTTTTCAAAGTAGAAAACATTGCCCATAAGTAGTTCTATTACCAAGTACTGGATTATCAATTGATTATGTGAATTACATTCGATCCTGTCTTTATTAATTGTTTAAAATTATTATTTTATTTACCATTGCGCACTCCTTAAAACCATTATATTCAGTTGCCTTAGATACACACCATAACAACAGGTACGATAGATTGACACTTGGTCTCTGTGGATTTGACAATCTTTTATATTACTCTGACGTGTTCGTACACTTGCGAAAAACACGCATCTGCCATCAGTGTTGATTCCAAATTTATGCAACCTGTCTTTGGTATTCAATCTTTCCATTAAAGCAAGCCAAAGTATGAACTTAGCTCTTGGTCTAGCAGAATTTGCAATCAACATGTTTCTCCACACCACATTTGCTTTTTCACCTCTAATTTCTTTATACATCATACTAGTTCTATACTTCTTGGTCTGCACTGCTATCCTCCAATAATCAGTACTCAAAACCTTATTTCTGCATTTCAAAATACTATTCAGCATCTAAGAGGCTTGAGTAGGGATGCGAGAAGTTATGATATCCTGGTTTTTCATGTAGTATATATTTATCCATTTAACCCACGATTATCTACTTTTTATTGAATATTCCAAAGTAAATTCCCCATTGTAGCATGGTTCCATTCAGCCAGAGAAGTTTTGCTCAATCCACCAACTTTTCTAGGATTGCATACAATATCCCAGACAACCAAAGCTTTCTTTGACTTCTCTTATTTACCATTCCAAAGGAACACCCTTCATATCTACTCAATGTGATGGATCACTTTCTTTGGTAGTAGAAAAACCTGCAACCAGTAATTGGCAATAACAAACAACACAATATGGATCAGTTGGTGTCTTCCAGCATAACTTAATAACCTAGTTGACTAGTGTTGAACTTTCTTCGGCATCTTGTCAATTAGTGGCTTGTAGTTGTGTATATTAATCTTCTTGCTATCAAGAGGCACTCCAAGATATTTAAATGACAAGGTCTCAGCATTGAAACTAGTTTTCTCAAGAATTTCTCTCTTGCTCTCATTATTTACTCCTCCAAAATAAATGATATGTTTAGTAGGATTACACTCCAGACTAGTGGCTTCTGAAAATTTGTGAAACTCCTGCATCATCAACTAGAAATAAATTGGTCCCCTCTAGCAAACAAGATTAAATCATCTGCAAAGCAAATATTTTTTATCTTCAGTTTGTCACATCTGGGATGGAAGTTGTAATTTGGCATCGAATGTAGTTTCTTTAAACTTCTGTGTAAGTATTCCATGACCAAAACAAAGAGTAAGGGGGATATTGGGTCTCCTTGCCTTAGCCCTCTATTAGCCTTTAAATACTTAGTGTAATACCCATTGATGTTGTATTTGTAGGAGACAATGGTGACACACATCATGATCCAACTTATGAACTTGGTGGGAAAACTCATCTCTTTCAAAATATCTTCTAAGGCTCTCATTTCAACTGTGTCATAGGCTTTCTGGATGTCCATTTGAATGGCACATCTGGGAGACACATGCTTCCAACTGTAACCCCTCAACAATTATTGAGTAATGATGATGTTATCGTGAACAACTTTGCCAGACAAGAATGTTGGTTGACTATCATACACAACAATGTTTATCACTTTGTTCAGTTTGTTTGTTAGGATCTTGGAGATAATTTTTTAGAGAGTAGTGCAACAAGCAATTGGCCTCATATCTTTCACAATTTTGGCACTAGGAGTTTTAGGGATAAGAGTGACTTAGGCACAGTTCACAACAGGGTATAATCTCTCTTTAAAAAACACATTTTTTGATAGCTTTTCTAATATCAACTTTTATTACATCCCAGGATGCTTTGAAGAATTTAGCAGTATATCCATCAGGGCCAGGAACTTTGGTGTCTCCAATGTCCTGCAGAGCATCCCATATTTCCTTGTCAGAAACTGGTTGGTCCAAAAATCTTCTCTGAGTTTCCTTCAACTGAGGTCCCTCTCTAAGAGCTTCAATATCCACTTTCATTCTCCTTTGAGCCTTTGTTCCCACCAGTTTAGTATAAAATCCAATGATTTCATTTTCCATATCTTCTTGCTCACTAAGAAAATTACAATTTATGTCCTCCAGCTTGTACATCTCACTTTGTTTTCTTTTTCCTCTGATTATAGCATGAAAATATACATTATTTCCATCACCATCTTGTAACCAATGGACTTTAGCCTTTTGGATAAAGATTTGTTCTTCTAAGTCAGTAGCCTGATTTAGCTTCTCAGTTAGGATTTTGACATATTTCATGTATTCATGATTGAGCAAATTTTGATTTAACATATTTTCTGCTTTACCAAGGAGCTCTCAAGTTGCCTGGATTTTCTTTACCCCCTTAGTAGTAGTATTAATCAGAGCCTTCAGAGGATTTTGAAGTCTTTGCAACTTCTTCCAAAACACATGCATAGGTTCTCTCCTTAAAGTGTGGTGCCAATTACTAGCTATAATTTTTCTGAAATTTTCATTACTTGCAATACAATTTAGGAATTTAAAGTGTCTCCTGTACTTGTTTTGGAAAATCTGGCAAAATCTATTAACTCTAATTGGAGTGTGGTCTGAAATGTGAGCATTAAGCATCTTCAGTTCACAGTCAGGGTAAATCAAGTGCCACTCTTGATTACATATGACTCTATCAATTTTAAAATAGATGATCCATTGAGTATGTCTATTAGACCAAATATAATAGTTCCCCTTGGAATCATGTTCAAACAACCCTGCTTCCCCATCATATTCTCAGGTCAATGAATTCATTAGCATGGACTGGATTACCTCCATTTATGTCTTTAACTTTGAGAACACTATTGAAAGTCTTTCCACAAGATTTGTCTATTTTGAATATGATTATGAGCATATATTATTGTGATGTAACTTGTAAAAATATCCTGCAAAATATTGATTTGTGCATTCAATGAACTTCACTTCAATCTTGTGCTTCTTCCACATAATCATAATCCTACCATTATAATATGTTAATATTAATATTATCCATGTGATTATTGCCACCTAATTAAAAAATAATTATCAAAAAGAAATTAACAGGTGTTATGGATTAAAATGGTAAGAAAATAATAACATTAATAGTATAAAGGCATCAAATTAAATTAAAGAAGATAGAAAAGTGAGATTTAATATGGATGGATCCATAAATAATGAATGAATGTATGAAAAGAAGGAAAGAAATGAACGAAGACGCAAACGCAAAACGCAGCATAGAGAAAGAGAGAAGAATTTTGAAATTGACGTTGACGAATTGACTTACCATGGCGCCAGCGAATAAGATCGTTTTCGGTCTTCTCACTTTCGTCACTATCGGAATGATTATCGGTAATTTTCTCTAACTTCACAATGCTCATTCAATTCTGCAATTTCTTGTTCGTATTTTTCTCACTTTAGATAACCTAATCCCTAATTATTCATTTCTTCAATATCATTAACTCTGCAATTCGTTTGTTGCACCTCAATTAAGAGATGTTGCCACTATAATAATTTGGAAAAATATTAATTAATTAAACGTGCCGGTGCCGGTGTCGGTTTTGGACACTGACACAGACACACTTTTTTTCCCGAGGTGGCACTGCTACATAGAGGTAGTAATATATGAAGAGCTTCTCATTGTATAATTCTGTGATGAATTCTTTTCTATTTGGAATTGCAGGTGCTCTCTCTCAATTGGCATTTATACGAAAATTGGAAGATTCATATGGTATAAAGTTATACTCACAATTGCAACTTAATAATTTTCAGTCTCCTGTTTTGTTTGAACAACAGTTCTCAGATTTTAAAAATAAAGAAATAATTCAACTAAATGCTTTAAAAATTTAAGCTGTTAGGTTAGATGAACGAAAGTATATGAATGTTTTTCTACGATACTACTTTAGTATGCTTCTCATGACGGAACGTTTGGAATTGGGTCGTAAACAATACACAAGCACACCCATTTCGTGATAAAACTCAAACTCTTAATAGAAGAATGGGGTGGTGACTATATGGTCATATTTAATACCAAATTATGTGCTAACTTTAGTTGAAGGCCCGGAAATGGTTTTCTCTTTTACTTGTTTAACAAGGGTAAACCAAATTGGGAATTTGTGGTAGTTTTTATATATTTTGACCTGTATATTTGATCGTAATCTATATGCCCTGTTATTCTAACTGGTTCATTTAGGTACAGAGTCTCAACCATTTCGAAGATTACGTGGATTAGAGAGAAAAGATTACCTTCAGTTGCCTCGAGGTTAGTATTGTTTTAGTTTTATATTGAGTACAAGTGTTATTGCTTTTATGAAATATCACAAAGTATATTCTATTGTTTTATATGCAACCTTTATGCTTAGTATATTGCTTTCATCGGTTTAATGTGTGATGTAGATACCTCCTAGAATTATTTCCATAACTACTAAAGTCTTTATCACAGGCAAGATGTATGTGTAGTTCTACATGCTTTCCACCATGTGCAATGTTTTTCCTAAAACAAATCAAATTCCATAAACCATATCAAATTTTGTTCGTGTTTTTTCCATGACAAAATCTCATACTTTCAGTTGTTGTTTCTTATTGATACTGAATTATTTTATTTATTTATTTATTTATAAAAATAATGAATTTTCCCTTTTCTAAGTATTGAGAATTTCTTATAATTTTCAGGCATTCCGTATTGGAATAATGACAAGGAAGCAGAAATATTACGCCTTGGATATGTATGTTGTACCCCTCTTATCCGCTAAACTTTAATATTTTCAACTTGTTTCCATCTCTCTTTGGCAGAATGAACGACCTTCAAGTAATTAAATAAAATAGCATTGCCTACTCGTTTAATGTGCAGAATCATGGAAAATATAAATGCTTCATCAGAAGAAAAAAAATAGATCAAAATTTTGTGAACAATTAAATGTATATGGTTGAAAAATACTCTACTATACTCCATGTGTATAATAGTTCTATTATGATGACATTTGATTTCTTTCCTGTGCATGCTTGCATATCATGATCATCTTAATATTTGATCTTGATGTGATTCTGTGATTCCAGCTTACATTGGACTCATTAATTTAATCATTGTCTCGTTGCTGAACTTTTAACTGGCTTATTCTCTTTTCTCAATGAAAAATAGTTTCCTATTTTAAATCCTTGTCATGTGTGGGAAAGAAGAGTTGATTAGCATGTCTTGACTTTGGATGATTATTCCTCTCTGATTCTCAATCCCTACACAGGTCAAACCCGAGGTGCTTAGCTGGTCTCCACGAATTATCTTACTGCATAACTTCCTGAGCTCGGAGGTTTGTCCTTTCTTCTGAGTGCTGTTTTCATGATTAAAATTATGTTTGTGATGCTCGTTTATTCATGTAGAGTCAACATTAATCCTCTAAAAGTTTTTGTCATCAAACTCTAATCACTTAAAGATTAAAGTGAAACTGTGAAACCTTATTGGGGTTTGTTTGAACAAACAATTTGATTAAGTGTTTATTGAATAATTGATTGTCATATACCGCTTACGTATAAACTATTTATATAATTAAAACAAGGATGTGATTTAACTGTTTTTATGTAAGTTGTAAGTTGTTTTTCATAAGCTATTTTGATAAGCTTATTGAATCATATCAAAACAACTTATGGGCATGTTATAACTTATTTTCACAAGTTTTCCCAAACCCTTGCGCAAGTATTTCTGTCATAATTTATGCCCGAGTTAGTTCTAAATATGCTTCCAAATACACCCTAGCTCTTCAAAGAATTTTCACTTAAGTCCTCAAAGATACTAAACTGTCACCAAATTATTCCTTTTCTATTCCCACTTTAGTCCTCTGTAAGAACAAATTTGGTAAAAAAATGTGTATTAGAAAAATTAATTCAAAGGGGTAATTTGGTAACAAAAATATTTGGATAATGTAGAGACACCCTTATCTTTGGATGACTAAGTTGGGGGGTTTTCTCACATTCTAACACCTATTTGAGGGTTGAAAGTTCCTCAAGAGGTGTTAGGTTGTTGGCTGTGAAGCTTAATTTTCTTGTTCGTCATTCGGCTGCAATAAGAGAATAACATACTAATTTCGGGCAATTTGTGGTACTTTAAAAATATTTTGCATATTATTAAAGCTATATATTTACAGGAATGTGATTATCTTAGGGCAGTAGCCCTCCCTCGTCTGAAAATTTCAACAGTGGTGGATGTAAAGACGGGAAAGGTACGTAGTTTTATTTTCTTTATAAACTTCATTTTGAGTGGTCATGATCATCAATAGATGTTCTGGATGGGTTTAAGTTTCATTTGCTAATGTCTAACTAGAATTCCAAATTTTAGCATGTACGGATCTGATAATAAATTACTAAATGCCTAATAGGAAGAAATACAGAGTGTATATGTATGGAAGCAGATTAATAATTAAATTAAATTTTCTTTGTTGTTGCCATTTGCTTTATGACTTAGTATGTTCTTTTTTTCCTTCCTTCTCTTTTATGAATAAATAAGGTTGGAAACTATTAAATACTTAATCCAATATTGAAGGACCATACTTACAAGAAACTGCGTTATGTACGACAAGGAGAAGAGATGAATGACAAATTTACTTAATAATACCTAATCTCTCTAATAAAGGAAGAGCTGAATCAAATATTTTAAGAGGGTTAGTGTTAGGGTATATACTTGAGTTCCACAATATATTTAGTTTCAGTTTAGTACTGTTAGTGTAGTACTTCTTTGTGTTGTATGCACATAGCCTTAGTTGTTTGTTCTACAGTAGTAGGGGACATCTGTAACAGTTTCTTTGAGACGGTTATTTCTGCAACTAACTCTGTACCCTTTAAGTCTTAGCTTAGAATTGGTCATGTTCAGAACGAGAATACCATTCATTTCATAGAAATAGAATTTCCTTTTCTCTCTTTCCTCTGTTTCACTCTCATCATCTTAAATCCCAGACCCAAACCTAATGAAGATTTACTTTGAAATAGTTGCTTGATCTTGTTCACGGACTATCCCTCTATTAGACCAGTTTTACAACTCCCTCCGTAAAAATACTTCATAATTGGAGATTTTGAAGCCTGTATAAGCTAAAAAGCCAGAGATCTAAAACGAAAACATTGTTACCGTGAATGGATGTAAGTATATCTATGTCTTATTATATGACGAGAGTGTTGTTTACGGTGTGGGAGTATACTACAATTGTATCACGCACTCCTCAATTCTATGTTTTCTCACACATGCCCAAACCACAGCTGTCAATAGGACACTATAACAACATGATAATACATAAGGAGCACATGATTGCAATTTCTTCTATCCATGTCACACCGCATTTTGGGTTAAAACCTTCACAAAGGCTATTCCCAGGAGAATCTTAAACTTGGCACTTCACCTTGCACAAATGCTAGGGTCGCTAAAGATCCTCTTTTACATGTCAATTGCATGCTATAACAACATGATAATGCAGAAGGGGCCTATGGTTGCAATTTCTTCTATCTGTCACGCCACATTTTGGGTCAAAACCTTCATAAAGACTATTCACAGGAGAACCTCAGACACTTGGCACTTCACATGCACAAATGCCAGGGTTGCTAAAAACCCTCTTTTACCTATGTGATAATGTTATTTGATTGTTGTAGACTGATTTTAAGGAGAGATGGGATTCCTTCCCTCTTTCTTAAAAGAAAAATGCTATTCTAGCGTTTTTCGGGTGACTATTTTGCATGCTCTATTTCTCTGTTGTTGATATTCTACTTTGTTTTCTCTTCTCTTTTGACATCGCATTCATTGTACTTCTCCTGGAAGTGCTTTCCATTGTTGTTTCCTTTATCTTTATTGGTTCTTTCAATTCTCTGTCACATACCAATCTGTTTTGGGCGTTCCTTATTTAAGCCCCCACGAGCTCTGGTTTGAGTCTCTGTCTCACAGTTTACAGTCTCTGTTCAATAGATTTTTTATTAATATGAACTTGGAATTAGTTAAGGGACCTGACTCCTCTAATATAAACAACTCACTTTAGATTATTTAGCGAGTATTATCAAATCAAGGATGTATATTAGATGCACTTATATAGTAAGTTATAGGTGTGTTGAAATCCTGAACACGACGGGTTATGTCGAAATTCCTGTTATTCCACCTGTGATTGTCAGCACTCTAAATGTCTAATAATGGATGTGAGAGGTGTGTTGAAATCCCATGTCTACTAATGATATGTCCTAAGTAGCCCTTGTAACTATAATGCTTGATCAATCTTCACCGCTTGAGCTAGCTTTAGTGGTTGTGTTAATCCTAAAGTCCAAATTCTAAAAGTTTTTACAGCCCAACATCTAGTCCTATTCAACATGACATATCCTAGAGTAGTCCACTAAAGTTTTCTTTGAATTCTGCGTGGTCCATTTATGCTTCAGATCACCTCTGGAGCATTCTTCCACTCTACTTGAATCCTATGGTTAACATCTCCCTTGGCGGACCCAAGGTACCTTAAAACAAAGACGTATATATCATACGTTCTACAATCTTCACCTAAATTAAGATTTGTTTCTCTATTGCCATATAGAAACACTTCAGGAACTTAACATAACACCTTGTGAAGAATTAAAACAAATGCCATTTTTCAAGATTAAATGAAGATTTTTTTAATTTCAACAACACAGCCTAATAAGCTCATACATATATACACATATATAATTGTGTCACTAACTTAGTACGAAGTGATTATGTGTATGACCATTGTTAAGCAACAGTGCTTTTTACTTTGAAATTATGAAGAGGGGAAAATGAATGAGTTAAACTTGCAGAGAAACTAAAGTTTTATTTTAAAGTTACTGGGCAAAAGTGACTGTTATGTATAACCACAATTTTAGTCTTGAGATTATTTGGAAAAATTTTAGCCTATTAGAATCAATACTTTCATTTTTGTAGTATTGTATTAGCATGTGGGGGTCATTAATTTCTCTGGACATGCATTTCTTCACAAACCATGATGAAATTTCCATCTTCCACAGGGAGTCAAGAGTGATGTCAGAACAAGCTCTGGTATGTTTTTGAATGGTGATGAGAGAAAATATCCTATGATACAAGTAAGTTATCAAGTTTACTTTACCTCTAACTCTTACCTCATTGTCTTGTTATCAAATGAGCGTTAAAAATATGGATTACACCAGCTGGTTTGTCCGATATTGGACAGTTTTTAATCTTTATGGTCTGATACACACACTAAGGAACACCTTTTGGGTGGTTAACAGTAGCTAGTTTAATTTTTAAAACAGTGTGTGCCACACCTATGGTCCTTTTTATTTGATACCTATTGTGTGACTGTGTCACAATCAGGAAGAGAACAATTTGATCCATACATTCATCTGATTAATATTTTATTGATTACTAGTAGTACAGCCTGATAAAATATGTTCCACTTCTCAACTAGGCAATTGAAAAAAGAATTTCTGTCTATTCTCAAGTACCAGTTGAAAATGGAGAGCTTATGCAAGTCCTAAGGTGAGGCTATGACTTATTGTTTTAATAAGATATGAACTTGATGGGTTTTGCGAGTATCAATCTAACATCTGCCGCAGCACAGGTATGAGAAGAATCAGTTTTACAGGCCCCATCATGACTATTTTGCTGATACCGTGAGTTTTATTCCTGTCTTTGGTATATTCATTATTATAGATTTATAGTAAGCGTGAAAATCACCTCAATGGACTTCAATAAATCATCCTCACCTCTGTGCTTTTCTTTTTGGAGACAGTTCAACTTGAAACGTGGTGGGCAGCGAATAGCTACAATGCTTATGTATTTAGGTGACAATGTTGAGGGAGGAGAAACACATTTCCCAATGGTAAGCCTCCCATTTTCTGAACTATGTTGGCATGTTTAGGTAGATGCCGTAGACATTGATTTGAAGCATATATTAGTGGCAAACTGATGCCACAATTGTGCATGTGGTGTGATAATATTATCGAACACTCTAGTAAGACATTTCGATTATACTCAAGGCTTCTGTTGATACTATGCAATGCATTTCAGGCTGGTTCAGGCGAATGTAGCTGCGGTGGAAAAATGTCGAAAGGGATATGTGTGAAACCAACAAAAGGAAACGCAGTGCTTTTTTGGAGTATGGTTAGTATAACTTTTAGTGGCTTTTAAAGAGATCATTGATGGGGATTATAAAATATGAGGAGTAATTTGTGGTTGGTATTCTCAGGGACTGGATGGAAAGTCAGATCCAGATAGTGTTCATGGAGGATGTCCGGTACTCTCTGGGGAGAAGTGGTCAGCTACAAAGTGGATGAGGCAATCAGTTCACCATTGAATAAACTACCCCCTTTATATTATTGATAGTATAAATATAAAATAGACTACAGAATAATATGATATAGTTAGATAGATTTCATATAATATTATAGTTATCTATCCAGTTTCTGATAAATGGATGATGCCACCATTAAGGTTTCTGCTCCATTTAAATAAACAATTGAACTAAGTTCTTATGTGTTTATCATGCAAGTATTTATGTATAAGTATGTGAAAATTAACCAAACAAGTTTTGAAAATGTTAAAAGTATTTTAAATGGATGAAATTTTTCTGAAAAATGTATTTTGACGGTTTTCACATAACATTGACATAATTCATTAATCGCCCACCTAACACAATTAAATATTAACCATGGTTTTTAAATATTTAAATATACTACAGATTAACCACATAAATTCCTATACAGTTTTTAAGATATTTTTTATACGGATTTCAAGGTTATGATAAAACCTACATAAACCCTTCAAACCACACAATGTAACAGCAATTGTTCCTAAACAATTTAAATTTCTTCCAATTGCAACAAATCCGCATTATGGTTATGAATTTCTTCTTATTACAATAAATCTGCAATTTGTTTATAGTTCATTTCCACTTGGTAGGATTTTATTTGTTGTGTTGTGAATGAAAATAAATCAAAATACACACCAATTTTTTTTCATGTATTAAAGATCACCTAAAAACATTTCGTCTTGAATTAGTTTTGATTCCATAGTTTGAATGTGTAATTATCGTTATTTTATAGATTCTAACTCTATAATTTGAGCTGAAATTGACACACCAATCCATAGGATTTTGAACAAACACTTATTTCGAATATGTTGGGATTCTAAGATTCAAATATGCAATTAACATATTCCACCCATTCAAATTCTATAAGTTGAATCCGTATTTTATCAGAATATCACAAATTAACTAATTAGAATTTAAATACCAATAACAAATTTTGGATTCTAAAATCCAAACAAAATATTTTTAAAATTTTGAACGCACAATGTACGAAGAAGAATTTCACAAGTTTTTGTATGGCGTAATAATTCTTAATCACTCGTTCATATTTGAATGAGGTTTTTTTCTATTTTAGAATTCAGTTTATTATTTATTTATGAACTTCAGATAAATAAACACTCAACAAAAAATAAGCTGTATTATCTAGATATAAATAAACTTAAATACTTAAATAATTAATGCAATTTATATTTAAAAAATGTGCAACATTAGAGAATTTAATTGATATACACCAATAATTAAGAAATTGTTTTGCGATATTTAAGATAGTAAAAAGCTTGTAAAATACAATACTTTAATTTAGAGGATGATAATGATTATTTAAATTATGCATGAAATTGTTTTGCGATATTTAAGATAGTAAAAAGCTTGTAAAATACAATACTTTAATTTAGAGGATGATAATGATTATTTAAATTATGCATGAAATTGTTTTCCAGCTTTTTGTTGCTATCCAGTGGATTTGTTGGATTCTTCATATATGCTCAATGACCTGTAAGAAAAAAAGAATGGCGAAAACAGTTAATAACCATGGACAGTTTTTCATGACCAATATTCAATTTAACATTGAAAATAATAACAATGATTGAAAAAAAGAATCAATTTAACTTACGCTTTCCATATCATCGTCGACTTCCATGGGAATAATATCCAAATCAGGGTCAAACCAGTACTCATGCTCTGGCCAAGGAGACGAAGCTACCGAGGAGGCATGTGGGGAATCATCGTCTACATCCATAGGATCAAAGTAGGGAGAGGACACAGATGTGGGGGATGACACAGATCTGGTGGGGGATGACACAGAGTTTTGGAGATCTGGGGATGACATAGAGTTTTGGATTTGGGGATTTGGATTTTAGTGGGGATGACATAGAGTTTTGGATTTGGGGATTTGAATTTTAGAGATGAGACCTTATATCATTACAAGTCAAAAGGTTGTTGATGAAGTGGTAGTGGTTAGGAGGAAAAGTTACTGTTCTGCCACACTTTTCAACTTTAAAATCCAAAATACACTCATTTCCCAATTAAATACCAATATGCCATAGTTTTGATTTTTTTTTCTTCATTGCCGCCCATTGAATGGGCGGGAGAGTGCAAATTTTTCTTCAACCGCCCATTGAATGGGCGGCACAGTGTAATCGTGTTTTTTTTTTCTTTTTTATTTGTTTTGTATTTTTAATATCAAAATGGATTATTTAATAATTTAAAATATTAATATAAAATAATAATAATAATATTAATATTATTAATATAAAATAATAATAATAATATTAATATAAAATAATAATAATATTATTAATACAAAATAATAATAATAATATTAATATAAAATAATAATAATATTAATAATTTTGAATAATAATGATATTAATAAAAATGTTAAAGTACAATAATATTAATATAAATAATAATAATAATAATATAAATATTAAATAATACATTTTTTTTTTTTTTTTTTATTTTGTGGTTTTAATAATTAATTAATTGATTAAGTAAATAAAAATATTAATAATAATATTAAATAATATTAGTATTTGATTAATTAATAATACTAAAAGTTAATAATGATAATTTGTATTTAGTAAATATTAAAATTATTAAATAATAATAAATAATAATATAAACTAATAATTAATATTTAAAAATTTAAAAATAATATCTAATGTTAAGTTAAGTTAATAAATAATTCAACTTAATTTTTAATCGAAAAAAATTAATAAATATTAATAATTGATAAAATAATACTAAAAGTTAATAATGATAATTTGTATTTAGTAAATGTTAAAATTATTAAATAATAATAAATAATAATATGAAAGTGAGATATATTTTGTGGTTAAATATATTTAAATCTAAATTACTAATGATGAAGAAAATCGAGATACTTGAATGAAATATGAAAGTGATACATGATAACAACATAAAACACTAACTGTTACTAGTTCCAACATTTGGACACTTAGTTCGGTTGTGACCAGTTTGACGACACCTATAACATTTTCTCTCCAGCTTGTCAACGATATCCATTTCTGTTCTAATGCGTGTGCTGACTGGGCGTCCTTTCTTGTTCCTTCGCATTCTTGGATTATGGCAAATTTGATCTCCCTCGTACACTGGCCAATAGTCACTGTACGGGAGCACCGGAAAACTTGTGTTGTATACTCCAAATAGGTTTGAAACCCTATAAACGCCCGACAAAAGTGTGTATGCGTCGTTGCGAGCACTTGAACATGCAGCGATAACATGTGAACAAGGGACACGGTATGCCTGAAACTTTCCGCAATCACACCACCCTTCTATTAGGTTCACCCTGTAACGACCCATAGGTTTCCCTTCACCGTGATCCATTGTTTCCCGCACACTAAAAGTATTGTTATTGTAGTAAAAAATGCTGACTTGATGTGTGCTGGATTTCACGGTTTCTTCTTTCATAACCTTTACGCAGTTGTCTGTAAATATTTGGCCTGAATTTAATATTGCACTCCATTTTGCACCTCTCTCAGCAAATTGTGTAGCCAATCTATAATATGTAGCACTAACCAATGCTGTAATCGGTAAATTACGGGTGCCTTTGAATACTCCATTCAGTGACTCAACAAGGTTGGTTGTCATGTGTCCCCAACGTCGACCCCCGTCAAATGCTCTTGTCCATTTTTCAACAGGAATATTATTTAGCCACCTCAAAGCATCACCATTTGCCATAGCTATTTCATTCTGGTAGTACTGAAACGTTGGTTGGTTTAATGCATATCCTATATATAAAAAAATTGTTTAAGTTAATAACAGAATTGACAAAGATATAATGTTAGAGAGGATGGAAAAAATTATTACCCATGTTAATGACCTTTTTCCGGAGGTTCCTGTCCTTAATCTCTTTCATGAAATTTTGAGCAATATGTCGGATACAATAGACATGTACAGACGGGGGATCTTGCCAACCATTTTCCGGATTATTGTATGCACTTTCAATGGAAGCATGTCTATCTGAAATCAAACATAGATCTGCTTGCGGAGCAACATGTTTTCTCAAGTTTCGTAAAAAAAAAACCCAACCTTCAGCAGTCTCACCCTCAACAAGTGCAAAAGCAACTGGAAAAATATTACTGTTGCCATCTTGTGCAACAGCCATAAGTAGTGTCCCTTTATACTTACCATATAACCAGGTTCCATCAATTTGCAAAATAGGCTTGCAATATGAAAAACCTCTAATGCATGGTTGGAATGCCCAGAATAGCCGGTGAAAGATCTGCTTCCCTTCAACAAGTGTTCCTTCATCAGTGTACATGGGTAATGTTTCCATTTCCATCACTGTCCCCGGAACAAATTTTTTAAGTGCCATAAGGAAATGTGGAAGTTCGTTGTATGACTTCTCCCAGTTACCGTAAACCTGTTCAATAGCTTTATTCCTCGCAATCCATGTTTTCCTGTACGACGGCGTGAACTTGTACTCATGAACAATCTTTGCAATGCAAATGCTCACCTTGATAGATGGATCATTGTCTACAAAAGACATTAAAACTTGAGACATTAATTGCGAGCACACAATCAGATTTAGTTTTGAATTGATTTATTGCAAGCACACAATCAGATTTAGTTTTGAATTGATTACCTACTGTTATGTCTCCTTCCACCGGAAGACGAGGCATGTGCGGCCAATCATCTGATGTTTGATCTGCATCCGAGGAAATGTTTGTCATGTGGGCAGGTGGTGAAAAAATATTTCCAACTGGAATGTGTTGGTCATCGGTGTCCTCCTGAACATTGACTCCTTCTTCAAATATTGTTGTGTACAAGTCATCTACCTGTGCTTCGGTCTCTTCTTCAACATCTTCTTCCTCTACATTTTCGTATGGTATTATTGCTAGTTCATCTCCTTCAGGTGCATTGATAACTTGAGACTGTTGGGTTAGTTGATATTGATCAAATTTTATATATAACTCAATCGATGGAAATCCATAACATTCATGATTGGAAAACATGGATTCCACATCTTCATCGTCACGAACTTTCAGTGGAACAAATTTAAAATTATTATTCCCAAAATGGACAACATTTCTGTATGTAATTTGAGAAATATCACCTGTTCCCATCTTCATAACCAGTCGTTCTTTGAAATGTTGAAATGTTGATCTTCTATTAATATTGAAACGACATATTTCTGTATTTTCGAAGCTATATCCGAGCTCATCAGTTACAACCACACCACCATTGTAATGTGCACAGATAACATAATTTTCTCTTTGAGGCATTTTTGAATGTGATGAATTTTTTGAATGTTTTAGTTGGTGTATAATATGATAGTTTTATAGAAAATTCGTATTGAGTTGGTACAAATATTAAATAAATTAAGCTCAGATAGGATATAACACTGCCGCCCATTGAATGGGAGGCAGTCTGCACGTGTCAGACAGGATTCAACATTGCCGCCCATTGAATGGGAGGCAGTCTGCAAATTGCCAGACAGGATATAACTCTGCCGCCCATTGAATGGGAGGCAGTCTGTAACGTGGCAGACAAGTATTAACTCTGCCGCCCATTGAATGGGAGGCACACTGACACGCAGTTCAAAATTATTAATATTATTATTATTATTTTATATTAATATTATTATTATTATTTTATATTAATATTATTATTATTATTTTATATTTATAATAGTATTATTATTTTATATTAATATTATTATTATTATTATTTTATATTAATAATATTAATAATATTATTATTATTTTATATTAATATTTTAAATTATTAAATAATCTATTTTGAATTTAAAAATGCAAAACAAAAAAAACAAAAAAAAAACCACGCATACACTGTGCCGCCCATTCAATGGGAGGCAGATAAAACAATTACACTCTCCCGCCCATTCAATGGGCGGCAATGAAGAAAAATCAATTAAAAGTATGGCATATTGGTATATAAATATGAAAAGATGGTATTATGGGATTTTGTGTTGAAAAAGAGGGCAGAACAGTAAAATTTCCCACTTTCTTTGCTAGTGCAGCCTAGCTCATTATTAGATTTGATAATTGATTTTCTTTGCTAGTGCAGCCTAGCTCATTATTAGATTTGATAATTCAAATTAGTTTATAATTAAGTAACATGATTAAAAAAAACTTTTACACATTCAAAATGTTATATATGATACGAACCATGTATATACACTTAATCTCTTAAGCTTATTAATTGATGATTAGTGATTGCCAATCGACTTAAATTGACATGATTTGTTTAACAAGATAATGATCTCTATTTTCGTTACCATTTTTCCAATGGATCAATTGAGTTAGAGATTTCTTTGTGTCATTTGTTAAAACTCGATTTTCTATTTTTCTCACAAGAAATTCGATGAAATTGTAACGGAATTACAAAAACTAGTTTAATTCGTCCATGATCTTAATAAACGGGTATCCCTCTCCCCCACTTCCAAAATGCATGACACCGGACGTAGAAAACATAACATAAAAAATAATAACAGTCCACAACCAAACATGTACAATACATGTTTCATTACCTTGGGATTTTATTTACCTCATATAAGAGTCTATTTTAATTAACTTAAAAAAAATGTGAGAATCCAAAACAAATGTTTGCTTCAATTTTTTTAGCTCAAACTGATTCCCCCTACTTGATTTTTAATGATAGAATTGGTTGGAGGGAAAGCCATTTGGAAAAAAAAACAGACACCAACTGTTATGCAATTGAAAAATATACAATAATATTAAAGTAGAAGTGTTCAATCTAACCACAGATTAAAGTGGTGCACGATACATCACCTAACTCACTTGTGCACAAAAATGTCATCCTTATAAAAGAATACTAAATTGGAGGAAAGTTTGTAAGAATTGGTGTGGTAATATAACTAGGACTCCATTGAAAATCACATAAACAAGTCTACGCTTAAGGAGACGATATTTAAAGATAATGTAAAGTATACAACCCTAAAACAAGAGAAATATGATAATGTAAAGTATACAACCCTAAAACAAGAGAAATATGATTATTCATCTGGAACTGCAACTCCTTTTTTGCCTTTTAAACCAGCAGCCGGCTTGCATGGACCATAGAGACAAATGCGCAGATCACCCTGGATCATGGGTTGATAGAAATAATTCTTGAATAAGTCCCAAAATTCATCTCTGCCAGAAAGTAATATTGTGTAACATCAATAAGGTGGTAAATTCATGAGATTGTAAGTTACAAGAGAAATGAAACCAGTATATATACCTGACTTGTGGAAGGGTAAACAAGGAAAAGCCCTTTACATCAGGATGAATATCAAGCACAAGTACTTTTAATCTTGAAAGTCCCAATGCCTCAATGTCAATGAGCTTCTTAATCCTGCATTTCATTCATAATAATTTAACCACAAAAGAAACAAAAACTGAAACAAAAAGATACAAGATGACCGACCTGCTTGGTGTGCCGCTAGCAACGTTAACACGGTTTTTCAACAAAGAAATCTGCAAAGCATATAAATCAGATCAAATGAGGAAAAATGCACTTCTAACTGCTAAGTTTTCAATCAAGTATGAGAAATAGGAATCAGTGAAGAAATTCACCTGTTCTTGAAGCTTGATATGCTTAGAAAACAACTTAACAGAACTACACTGTTTGGTAACGGAGCGAAACCCTTTCAAAAGGTGAATAGATCTCAAAGCAGAGTAAGAGACAACAAGAACAGAAGGACTACCAGCAGAGATTTTTCCTTCAACAACTTCACTTTCACAAAGAACCTTTCTCCATGAATCACCAAACGAAGCTTTAACATCACCCGCCATCAATTTCACATCTAAATCAGTATCTGTGGTTTGGGAATTCGATAGCTTCAAAATGGTTGTGTGTTTCAGAGATTCAAGTTCGATGGAAGAGAGTTGTAAACCATTTGCAGCTTGAAATTGATCCACGAAGAAACCAAGTGGCTCTACGTTTGGTTCCGTCGTTTTCGTTTTCTTTTTGGTTCTATCGTCGTCGTTTTCATCACTTCCTTTTCGCTTCACCTTCTTCTGACTCGCCATTTTTTTTTCTTCTTCCTCGGTTGCTGTTGCGTTGCCCTAACACTATCAATGTCTTCTGTTGGATTGGGTTGGGTTACGCCTTGAAGGCCATTCTAATTTCTGAAAATTGAAACCCGTACCCCTACAATTGTCCCCTACCCCTATATAATTTACAATATTCCAATTTTACTCTTTTAATATTTGATTAATTATTTTTAATTTTTACCGCGAAGTCAAAATATAAAAAAAAAAATTACATTGAACGAGACAAACCAGAAATACAATGGATAGGTTTTTCGGTGTACAAATTTTCAAATCAGGACGAACCATTTTTTTAGGAGACAAACTATTTCTAAGTCCTCTTATTTCATTATCCAAATCACACCGAACCATTGACCAACCATCTTCACCATACTCATGCATTGATGCAATGACTCTAAACCCACAATTTCCATCATCCTTAACATCAACAATGTCGTCAATAAAAGATCTAATATGTGTAGGAAAATCCATTAAGGTTACTTCCGGTTAAGAAAACCCTAAACCGGAAAACACAATCGTGTTACTTCTGGTGAAAGATTTTTGTTAACCGGATAACACAATCGTGTTACTTCTGGTGAAGGATTTTTGTTAACCGGATAACCTTCTTTGGCTACTTCCGGTTTGAAAATTTGTACACCGGAAAACCTACCCATTGTACTTCCGGTTCGTCTCGTTCAACGTAAGAAAATAATTTTTTATTACTTTGACTTTGTGGTAAAAAATAAAAATAATTAATAAATATTGAAAGGGTAAAATTGGAATATTGTAAATTATGTAGGGGTGGGGGGACAATTATAGGGGTACAAGGTTCAATTTTCCTAATTTCTTTCTTTCTTTCTTTTTCCACGCTTAGAGTGTGGTTCATACCTTTCAAGTAAAAGACTTTTCTTGTGATAAGCTAAAAATAAGGTTTCGACCTAACTAACTGTTCTGGACTGGGCCCCAGGGCCACCTTGGGCCTTGGCCCAGTTACGTCGGGCAGATGCCCAAATGCACGAGCAGGGATCCTATCTTGGCGAGCACCAACATTAGGTGTCGAGCACAGCTGCAACGCACGGGCAGTAAACAGGTCATCATCCTACTTGCCACGTAAACCCAACTGCCCACGAATATCTCCTAGGATATAGGAGTTGCTGGACCAGGGCAATGACCTAATAACTGGTCATACACGCTCCTACGCGTACCTTTGCAATTCTTCCTTGGGCCTAGCTGATCCAGCCCAAGGAAGAATCTTGGCCCAGCGGTGGGGGCTCTATAAATACCCTTTTTTGCTAAAGGGTCAGGTATTCTAAACTCTTACTACTATTACCGCACTGTACCTCTCTAACTTTGGCATCGGAGTGCCTTGCAGGTACACCCCACTCCATTCCATCCATCAACTTTGCCACGTTCGACCAACCAAGGGAAGGCCCTTCTGATCAGGTAAGATCAGTGACGCCGTCTGTGGGAATCTAGCTGTCCCCATCTTCATCAACAGAAGATCAAAGCTCATCCATCTCTGCCCTCCCAACATGGCCGTAGAACACAACAACAACCAAGGCATCCCCCTCGTCGACTACACGACGGAGGATAACCTCAACTACAACGAAGCAGATCCAAGAGACGGGAAACCCGCCACGCCGTCGTCCGAACCTGAAGACAACGGAGTCCTTCCGCCTCAGCTCCCGGTCCAGCCGGCCGCCACCTTCCAGCCCATTCCAGTGCCCGTTGAGGGTGACCCCACCATGATAGCTATGGTGCACGCCCTCAACAAGACCAACTCCATGCTCTCCCAGCAGCACGAACGGATCGTGGTGCTAGAAGCCGAACGACAAGTCGGCCGACCCCAACAAGGGCGGGCGCAACCTCAAGAGAAGCAGCGCGCTGACGCTGCCCGAAAGCGGGGACGCTCTCCCCCGCGAAGGAGCCAACGCTCCCCCGAGGCAAGGGCGAACAAGTCAAGGATACGTCGCGAGGGGGACAGATCGGGAGCTTCACCTCGACGGGGTCGTAGCCCCAGAAACGACGAACTCTCCCCGCTAAGAAGCGACGAAGAGGACCCCCATTGCCCGCTCTCACGGGTTATCATGGAGGCCCCCCTCCCGAAAGGCATGGAGAAACCCCCAAACTTGCCCACCTACGATGGAACCACTGACCCAGACGATCACGTCGACAACGTCAACGCCATGCTCGACTATCGCAACGACATCACCGGACATCTCAAGTGCAGGCTGTTCTCCACGACCCTAAGAAAGGGGGCCATGGCCTGGTACAAGAGCTTGGCCCCAGAATCCATCACATCCTGGAGGGGCATGAAGTCCCTATTCACAAGGCACTTCACGGCCTCCAGGCGTCATCCGAAGACCGAGGCTTCTCTGGAAGCCATTGTACAAAAGAAAAACGAAACGCCGCGCTCATACATCGAGCGATTCAACCAAGAGGCCGTCGAGGTGGACACGACGGAGCACATGAAGAAATATCTCCTCGAGAGGGGACTCCTGCCCGGCAGCGAGCTCAGTAGAGCTGTCGGGATCGAACCTCCCCGCACCCTGAATGAACTTCTGCACAAGGCCCAGGCCTACATCAGATATGAAGAAAAACAGGTCGCCCACAGTGTCCGAAACAGCCGCAGCACCAGTGAGACCGACCATGCTAAACACGAGGATCCCATCGTTCCTCGACGGCAAAGAGACAGACGAAGGGAGGAAAGATCCCGTGAACCCCGCGAGGGAAGAAGACCCTCCGGCCGGCTCCCCGCGAGCGCATCCTCGCCGAATGCATCAATTCTGAGTTCAAGCAAGGCAGGGTGAGGTTCCCAAAGCCTTTCGCGCCAAAACCCCACACCGACAAATCCAAATATTGTCGCTTCCATAGAAGTCACACGCACGATACCAAAGACTGCGTCCACCTGAAGGACGCAATCGAGATCCTGATTCAGGAGGGGCATCTTAAACAGTATACAAAGAAGAACGACGCTCCTCGGCGAGAGGAGCACGACAGACAGAAACCCCGCGAGGACACACCGCCTGAAGACCCATCTTATCAGGTGGCCATGTGTGTATCGCGTCCAGAAGACTTCCATCTCCCCGACTGGGGGTCGGAGGAGCGCCTTGCAGCTCTCAGCCCCTGGGAAAACTTCCCAACAGCCCTTGTCATATCAGGAGGAGGCGGAATGGGCAGCGAAAACACCGCCCTCTCAGTTAAGCGAAAGTTCGACGAACTCCTGTTGACCGCGCCCGAACAGCTGGCGACACTGACGAAGTATCGGGGAAAGTCTAACCCAATATCCTTCTTTCTAGAAGAACTGCCGGGTGGCTCCCCCAACGCCAACATTCCGCTGCTAATAAGGGCCAGGATGGCGCGTTTTGACGTCCGACGCATCTTGGTCGATCAAGGGAGCTTGGTGGACATTATGTACGTCCACCTATTCAAAACCCTCAAGCTGGACAAGACCAACCTATCCCCGTACGTTGGATCCGACCTCCAAGGTTTCAATGGGGCCACAACAAAACCATGGGGGTACGTGGAACTCCTCGTTACATTCGGAGAACAAGAGATAGCCAGGGAGGTCAAAGTCCAATTCCTGGTGATCGAGTGCCCATCACAATACAATTGCATCCTCGGTCGCCCTACTCTGGCCGAGCTGACCGCGGTCCCCTCCACCGTCCACCCGAAGATGAAGTACTACACCAGGTTGGGTCGCGTAGTCACTGTCCACGGTGACATCGAGGCTGCCCAAAGATGCTACAACGTTGCGGTAAAGGGACAGGCCATAATCAACACCAAGAGCTCCAAGAAGCCCAAGCTTGAGGATCAGCCTCCCCCCCAAGGGATCAACGCCATCGACCTCGACAGTCGCATCGGCGAAATGGAGGAGCACGTGCCCGCCTATGAACAACCACCAGCTCACCCACTCCGCCCGGTCCCAGATGGTGACTTCGAACTCATCCCCCTGGGCGACGATCCCGACAGAGCAATGAAGATAGGCACCAGACTGCCCGCCGAAACAAAGGACCAGCTCTCCGCCTGTCTCAAAGAGAATGCCGATCTCTTCGCATGGAGCGCAACAGAGATGCCAGGGCTCGACCCAGAAGTCGCCTGCCACCACTTAGCTATAGACCGGGCCATCAAACCCGTAGAACAGCGTAGGCGCAAGCAGTCTCCCGAGAAGACGGAGGCTGCCGAGCGGGCTGTAAAAGACCTCTTAGAGGCAAATTTTATTTCTGAAGCCCAGTACACAACCTGGCTCTCTAATGTAGTCCTTGTTAAGAAAAATAATGGAAAATGGCGCATGTGTGTTGATTATACTGATCTCAATAGGGTTTGTCCCAAAGATGCTTTTTCCCTTCCTAGTATAGATAAGCTGGTCAACAACTCGGCGAGCTTCAAACTCTTGTCGTTCATGGACGCATATAGCGGATACAACCAGATCCCTATGTCGGACACAGACAAGAGACACACCGCGTTCATGACCCCGTCGGGCAATTACTACTACAACGTGATGCCCTTCGGTCTAAAGAACGCCGATTCCACGTACCAACGTATGATGAACAAAGTCTTCCGAGGACAGATCGGAGACATGCTCGAAGTATACATGGACGACATGATCGTGAAATCCCACGAGGAAGTCGACCATGCTCGACACCTCCGCGAGGTTTTCGATCAGGCGAGACGATGCAAGATAAGATTCAATCCCGAGAAATGCACGTTTGGTGTCCGGGCAGGCAAGTTCCTCGGATTCTACCTCACCGAACGGGGAATCGAAGCGAACCCCGACAAATGTCGGGCATTCTCAGAATTCCCAACTCCTAAGTCCAAGAAATCCATCCAATCCCTCAACGGAATGCTCACGTCTCTGTCTCGTTTCGTCGCTAAGTCCGCCCAACACGCCCTGCCTTTCTTCAAATTGCTACGAAAGGAAGCCGCCTTCGAATGGACTGAGGAGTGCGAACGAGCACTAGCCCACCTAAAAAAAGCCCTCTCCGAGCCTCTGGTCCTGTCCCGACCACTATAAAGGGAAACTCTTTACCTATACCTATCCGTGGCGAGCGAAGCCGTCAGCGCGGTCCTTATCCGCGAAACTACGGACGGACAAAAACCCATCTACTTCACGAGCAAAGCCCTCCAGAGCCCCGAACTCAGATACCACCAGATCGAGAAGGTCGCTCTAGCTCTGATTAACGCGGCGAGAAGACTACGGTACTATTTCCTCGCCCATACGGTCAAAGTCAGGACCGACCAACCAATAAAGCAACTCCTCGGCCGACTAGACATGGCCGGTCGAATGCTAAAGTGGTCGCTGGAACTCTCAGAATTCGACATTCAGTATGAAAGCAGGAAAACCTTGAAGGCCCAGGCACTGGCTGACTTCGTCGCGGAAATGACGCACGGCCCGACCCCGGTCGACGGTGGTCACAAATGGACGATCTTCGTCGACGGGGCCTCCAGCCCAGCGGGAAGCGGCGCGGGGATCATCCTCGAAAACGAGGAAGGTATCCTGATCGAGGTCTCGCTAGCCCTGGCCTTCCCGACCTCCAATAACCAGGCCGAATACGAAGCCTTCCTTGCAGGCCTGAGGTTGGCCGAAGACATAGGGGCAAAGGAAATAAAAATATCGACCGACTCTCAACTGGTAGCATCACAGGTGAAAGGGGAATACCAGGCCAAGAACGACCACCTCGTCGAGTACCTAGCCCTGGTAAAAGAGAAGCTCGAGAAATTCGATACATGGGAAGTCCAACACGTTCCCCGCGAGCACAACACACGAGCTGACATCCTCTCAAAACTCGCGAGCACAAGAAATAAGGGCGGGAGCAAGTCAGTAATCCAAGAGATCCTCCCGCGATCAAGCACCGAACAACCACGTCCCCCGCTCGAAGTGCATGCGATTGGCGACACTCACTGTTGGATGACACCTATCTACAACTATCTCATGAGGAATGAGCTCCCTGCGGACCCCAAAGAGGCAACTACCACCAAGAAAAGAGCCTGCTCTTACGTCCTCCTCAAAGGAAAACTCTACCGAAGAGGATTCTCCATCCCACTACTCAAGTGCGTCGAGGAGGAAAAAGTTCCCGACATACTAGGCGAAATACACCGGGGAATCAACGCTCAACACCTTGGTGGCCGATCAATAGCACGGAAGGCACTAAGGGCAGGCTACTACTGGCCGACGATGTAGTACGATGCCAAAGAGCACGTTAAGAAGTGCGACAAATGCCAGAGGCACGCCTACATGCACCTCGCACCCCCCAACAAGTTACAGACACTATCCTCCCCGTGGCCCTTCACGTGGTGGGGAATGGACATCCTAGGGCCGTTCGTGACCGGATCCTACCAAAATAAATACCTCATTGTGGGGGTAGATTATTTTACAAAGTGGATTGAGGCTGAGGCCCTGGCAAAGATAACGGCAGAGAACATCCTTCGATTCTTCAAGAGGAACATCCTCGTGCGGTTCGGCATACCCCAAGTCCTCGTCACAGACAACGGGACGCAATTCACGAATGGAGGCTTCCAAGACTTCATCGCCGGCCTAGGCACCAAGCAACACTTCACATCAGTCGAGCACCCCCAAACCAACGGGCAAGCTGAGGCAGCCAACAGGGTCATCTTACGCGGGCTGAAACGCCGACTCGGCGAGGCGAGGAGGGCTTGGGTCGAGGAGCTGCACAACATCCTTTGGGAATATCGAACGACTCCACATTCCACCACCGGAGAAACTCCGTTCAGATTAACATACGGAACCGAAGCAGTCATCCCAGTAGAAATACGAGAGCCGACGAGGCGCACGGAAGCACCCCTCGACGAAGAACTAAATGACGAAGCACTTCGAGCCGAGCTGGACCTCGTCGAGGAAATACGATCTGGGGCGGCCCTAAGAGAAGCCTCCCTCAAACAAAAAATCGCCCTACGCCATGACGCGAGGGTCATCAAAAGAGAATTCCAGATTGGCAGCCTGGTCCTTAGACGAAATCAGAAGAATCCATGAGAAGGCAAGCTGGCCGCCAATTGGGAGGGCCCTTACCGCGTCCGAGACAGAACGGACAATGGTGCCTACTACTTAGAGAGCCTGCAAGGCGAAGAACTCGCTCGACCATGGAACGCAGAGAAACTTAGACAATATTACAGCTAAGAAAGCACCTACGGAGCCGTGGAAGGTACGCCCACGACCCCGTCGCCAAAACAAAAGGGGGATAATGCCCGCACTTAGGCGAACACAACCCCCCAACGTTGGCCACCTCGAACGAGCCCCGGCGTCACAGTACCACGCGGGTAGGACACCCAGCTCGTGATGGGAGGTCCAAGCCCCGGGATTGGGGCACCCGATCGCAACCCCGATCCCGAGTAGAGGCGGACAAACAACCCACCACCTCGCCGGTTCCTTAAACCGACGAGCCCAAATGAGTCGAGCATAAAAAGTTCACAAATAAGATGAAAAACATTCAAAATCAACAGAAACGAGCAAATCAAACAGAATAAAACAAACAAGCAATAACAAAAACAACTAAGTGTTATAGCTCGGCCAAAACGGCCATAAATCCGTACAAAAGGGGGCGCGGTGGCCAGTACATTAGTTACATGGCACTCAAGCCGACATGCACGCAGGCCGAACAAAACAAAAAATAAATCACTAAACTAAAACTAAGACTTCTCCCGGAGTGCAGCATCCTCACCGTCCTCGCTCTCTTCCTCCTCGTCCTCCGGACCTTCGTAAAGGCAGACTATTTCGCCGTTCGACACACAAAAATTGTGAGCCGACCCCTTAGTCACCAACCCCGGATTCAAGATCTGAAGCTGCTCGGTGGCATGTCGAAGCCCTCCTTGAACATCAGCACGAGATCATCAGAGAGCTCACGGACCTTACCGAGCAGGTCAGCCCGGGTCTTCAGCGCCAACTCCTCTTCAGTCTCGCCGTCGAGAGGGAAAACAGTCTTCTCGAGCAAGGCCACCCGAGCCCGGAGGTCAGCATTCTCCCCCGCTACCTTCTCCAACCTAGCCAGCTTCTCTTTCAGACCCTGGTTCTCCTCCTTCAGCATATCCCGCTCACGGCGGGCCTCCTCCAGGTCAGCACTCAGCCCGTCTTGCAACTTGTGCTCCTTCTTGTAGTCGGCCATCTCTTGGGCCACCCTCTCCTTCTCTGCCTCGGCAGCAGCCAGAGACCCCTCGAGGTCAGTGGTTCGGACAACATCATCGGACAATATCATGGCCCGTTCCATCACTCGGATGACCGCAGCAATGTCACTGGCCAGATCCGCCCGCCTAGCCCGGGGAGTTTGAGAGCGGATGACCGCTGCCTCAGGAGCGCCCACCATGAGTGAACCCTCCCTGCCGAAGTAGTCCTTTTCTAGAAGGCAGGGGGGCAACAGATACCTCGTCTGGGGGCCAGAAGCCGCCCCTCCCATTGGAGAGCTGCACGCGAGCGACCCTTCGCCCCTTCTTCGTTTTGGGACGGGAGACGTTGAAGGAGGGGGACTATCCCCTATGTGGATGCGGGAAGCCGGTTGTAGGACCACCACAAGAGGGTTAGTGGCCGAGCTAGGAGAGCCCTACCCCTCCCCAGCAGGCTCGGCGGCCAACTCTTGTACCCGGCCTCCTGCCCTTTTCTTCTTCTTGCTGGGGCCGCTCCTTGGTTTGCCAACTTCAACACCCGCTCGCGGACAGAAGGCATTGCTCCTGCAAAAAATAGAAATAACGATCAGACGACCGGGGAGAAACATAGAAAAATAACAAAGGAAGAAAAAGCAGAAACATACGAAGTAAACGCATTGCTTCGCCGTCCGAGTTACACTCGAGCAGCGCCCTAGTGTTTATAAGACGAGCCTCGCAAATAGGCGCCCTGGTCTCGTCCGCATAAACCCTATCCTGCCGGTCAACCCAGGTGGCCAGGCAAAAGCTACGGTCATAGGCCACCAACTTCTCGTAACTCAGACGGTCCTCGGCCCCCAAACCCGAGTGTCGGACACGATAGTGGCTGGTGGAGAGATTGAAGTGGTCGGGCTGCCACCTCAGGGGAATCTTTGACATGAGCTTCTGCTTGCTGTTCGGGAACTGCTTGTAGTAGTACAGGCTGTCAAGAGCCGCTTGCGTGATCGGCTTCACCAGGTACCACCTTCCCTTGAAATGACGAGCGAAATCCACATACGTCTTGAACAACCGCACTGGCTGTTTTAAAGACACCCAACTGTGACGGCCTCCTGCGCCCGACCTCTGTAGATGGAAGATTCGGAATAAGAGGGACAACGTGCACCCGATCCCCAAATATCCACACACCAGCTCGAATGCCCGAATGAAGGCAAGGGCATTCAGATGCAGTTGCGAGGGCGCCAATTTGAGCCGCCTGAAAACGCTTATCTGAAATTCGTTGAACGGGAGCCTCATCCCGGCCTCCCGGAAAGCAAATTCGTACATCGCGAACTGCTTCCCCGGGAAACGATGGCAGATACGATCGTCTTCCTCGGGCGCGATGCAATGCTAGTTCGGAGTCTCTTCGGGAGCTAGATTCTCGATCACGGTATGGGAACCAGGACCTCCCTCGGTGAAATACGACTCTTCGTTCATAGGCTCGTCCGCGACCCACGACAGGTCGTTACTCCCTGACAAAGAGGCATGTTCGTTCCCCCTGGTATCTTCCTCCCTTGTTCGTCTCTGGTCGGTCACACCTGAAAAGCAGAAAGGAATGTGAATTCGAATCGCATCAAATCCACCCTTCCACCGCAGTCCAAGTGAAAGGGCGAAGGAATAAACACCCTTAAGACCCATTCGGGGAGGACCCTCAGGTCCTCCCGGGCATAATGAGGCTCGGGCTTCCACCCGAGCACTTCGAAAACGCCCGTCAAGCTCAAGCTACATACGAAGTTTTCGCCCGACATATTCAAACTATTCAAGCGTGTTTTAAAGTTTTCGCCCGACATACTCAAACTATTCAGGCGTTCTTTAAAGTTTTCGCCCGTCCTATTCATGCTATCCTAACATTTTTTAAGTAAACGCCCGACCCTCGCAGGTCGTGCCCGACGTATCCATGTTTATTTCCTACCAAACTAGCCTAAAAACACTAATTTTGGTTACCTAAACTAATCAACTAGCAGAAATACTACACATACACAAGAATTACTGAGAAAAAAGGGTAGAGAATTACTAACCAGACATGGTGATGCCGGGCAAACGGCGATGGTGTACGAGGACGTTACGGCGGCAAGACGACGGAGATTGGGCTTGTGCAAGGACGTCTGATTAAACGGGAAAGCGAAAAGTGAGAATGAGGGGGCCCAACCCCCTTTTATATCAATGAGACGCGTGGAAAGACGCGCTAGGTCATCATTACATAGACCCCTAGGGTGGCGTGGCACGAAAAACGAAGCGACACACCTTCAATTCTCGTGACACGTCAACATGGGGAATTGAGAACGACGGCGAGCATCCATTCGTCCTCGACACGACCCTTTCGCCTCCCCGACCAACGATTGGCCGTCTCATGCACCCGTGAGCATCTGACGCTCGACCTATTATAACTGGAACCCCATCATGCTCGACGTCGAACTCCTCCTCGGCATCAAACGCGCCCGACTTTCTCTAACTCATCGCTCCAACCTGGAGACTCGACTTGGGGGGCTCCTGTTCTGGAGTGGGACCCAGGGCCACTTTGGGCCTTGGCTCAGTTACGTCGGGCAGATGCCCAAATGCACGAGCAGGGATCCTATCTTGGCGAGCACCAGCATTAGGTGTCGAGCACAGCTGCAACGCACGGGCAGTAAACAGGTCATCATCCTACTTGCCACGTAAACCCAACTGCCCACGAATATCTCCTAGGATATAGGGGTTGTTGGACCAGGGCAATAACCTAATAACTGGTCATACACGCTCCTACGCGTACCTTGGAAATTCTTCCTTGGGCCTAGCTGATCCAGCCCAAGGAAGAATCTTGGCCCAGCGCTGGGGGCTCTATAAATACCCTTTTTTGCTAAAGGGCCAGGTATTATAAACTCTTACTACTATTACCGCACTGTACCTCTCTAACTTTGGCATCGAAGTGCCTTGCAGGTACACCCCCCTCCATTCCATCCATCAACTTTGCCACGTTCGACCGACCAAGGGAAGGCCCTTCTGATCAGGTAAGATCACTAACTAAAGGATGAAAGTCGAAGGAACCTATCTACAAGTTTCATACTTAGTGAAATACTAAGTTTGGAATATTTTCTAAGTGTTGGAGAAATTCGACCAAGCATATGTTCGATGAAGGTGACAGTTACCAAGGTTCTTGCAAGTTCAATCTTGGAGGGAAAATATGGAGTTTCAATTCAAAGACAGGGACAAGTGGCGCAAGATGAAGATTCTTCAGCATATAGCGGGACAAGTCTCACCATCTTAGGATATTTAATTTGTAATAGAAACCTTCGAGAACGGTTACTTTATAATGTATATAAATAGCTTAGTCTAGTGTTAGTATAAGTGTGTGGAAATCATATGTACTAGTAACTCCGTATACTTAAAGTATCCGCGTGTAGAGAAATGAGTGCAGTGAGAATGTACGTGATTGAAACACCACCAATTTATCTTCAATGTTAAATTTATCTTCAAGTCATTTACTTTTAAAGACATTTATCATTTACAAGCCTTTTATTTTAAAGTAATTTACATTTCAAAGTCATTTATCTTTTCAGCAATTTACTGCATTTCTTTTACCACTCCAACCCCTTTACATTTCCAGCAATTTAACATTCCTCGCCTTGCCTTTACTTTCCTTTAAAATTACAAGCCTTGTATTTACTTTGATTTATTTTGAAAGCCTTTGCCTTTTACTTTATTTTACTTTTTAAAACAAAATCTGAATCTTGTTGAAAGATTTAAGACCCTTTTTTTCTTCCAAAAACGTGATATACCAAAATCACAATCCTTTTTGCTTAGCACATGTCCTATGATCAACCTGGTCGATCCTGCGAGTGACAGAGGATATTTTTGGTATCTTCAGAGGACCAGTGGTTGTTTGCCAATATTAGGGGTAAACACATACGCCACAACCTAACCATCTTGCATCAATACTCCACCTAAACCCATCAAAGAAGCATCACAATAAACAACAAATGGTTCATCTGCTTTCGGTAAAATCAAAACGGGTGCAGTAGTCAACTTCTTCTTCTTCAGTTCAATAATATTCTTCTCACACTAAGAATCCCACGCAAACGCCTTGTTCTTACAAGTCAATTGGATCAACGGAAGTGCCAACTTCGAAAACCCCTCAATAAACCTCCGATAATAACCGACCAATCCCAAGAAACTTCTAATCTTTGTTACTGACTTCAGAGTCTTCCATTGTAGCACTGCATCTACTTTGGATAGATCCACAATAATCCCTTGTTCCGAAATCACATGATCCAGAAAACTCACCTCTTTCAACAAGAATTCACACTTTGTCAGTTTTGCATAAAGCTTCTTCTCTTTCAACACTTGCAATACAATTCACAAATGTTCAACATGCTTTTTTTTATGACTTAGAGTAAATCAGAATATCATCTATAAACACAAACAACGAATTGATCTAGATACTCATGGAAAATCCGATTCATATACTCCATGAATACACTAGGTGCATTAGTAACTCCAAATGGCATCACTACATATTCATAGTGTCCATACCGAGTCCTAAAAGCAGTCTTCCAAATATCTTCATTCTTTACTCTTATATGATGATAATCCGATCACAAATCGATCTTACTGAACACACACGCACCAACCAACTGATCCATTAGATCATCTATCCTTGGAAGTGGATACTTATTCTTAATTGTCACCTTATTTAGTTGTCTATAATCAATACACAACCTCATGCTACCATCCTTCTTCTTCACCAAAAATACTGGTGCTCCCCACGGTGATACACTCGGTCTCACAAATTTTTTATAACAGTTCCTCTAACTATTTCTTCAACTCAGATAACTCGAAAGCCGACATACGATACGGTGCCATCGAAATAGGTCTCGTTCCTGGCACAAGATCGATACTGAACTCCACTTCCCTCTCTGGAGACACATCCATAACATCATCTGGGAACACTTTCGGAAAATATCTCACCACTTGCAATTCACTAATTTCCCTATCATTCTCCATCGACAACGATGCAAACAACGCCAAAAATTGTGCCTCATCATTTATAAGCTCTTTCAACTGTCGAGCAGACAAATAACTCGCTTCTTCTTCCTCTTCACCAGGAGTAAGAAACCGAACCAACTTACTAAAGCAATTAATATGAACATGGTTATACTCCAACCAATTCATACCTAAAATCACATCTATATCTATCAACGACAAACAAATCAAATAAACACCAAAGTCCTTACCATAGATCGATAACGAACAATTCAAACATACAAGAGAAGTAGTTAACGACCCATCAGCAGGAGTCTCAATAACCATCTCTCATTGCATCGGAGACACAACAAGTCCTAATTTCCTCACACAATCAAGAGAAATAAAACAATGTGTCACATCAGTGTCAATCATAGCAGTCAAGGGAATACTATTAATATGACAAATACATCTGATCAAGCGGTCCTCGCTGGAAGTCTGTGTCCCTATCAAAGAGAACACCTTTCCTCCAGTTGCGGCTTTCTTGGTTTTTTGACAATGCGTACTGATATGACCTTTCTCCCAACATTTGTAGCAAGTAACCAGATTTGCCTTGCACCCAGCAATCAAGAGTCCAGGCTGACCACACTTGAATCACTTTTTCACGTCACTCGTGCACTCACTGACACGGTGACCCATCTCACCACACCTATAGCACTTAAAGGAAGTAGGACCACCTCCCTCACTTGGCCTTTTCCCCTCATTCAGCTTTTGTTTACCCTTATCAGCAGGAGCTGCATAAGGTTTTCCATGACTCACTTGCTGCTTACCTCTTCTTTCACCTAAACCTCTGAAGTGCTCAGATTAAGCCTTACTGTCTTCTTCAAAGATTCTACAACAATCCACCAGATCCGGAAACCTATGGATTCTCTGATAGCCAATCACCTGCTTAATCTCAGACCTCAATCCATTCTCGAATTTAACACACTTTGAGAACTCAACAGTTGCTTCATTGTAATGCGGATAAAACTTCTCTAAATCAGTTAACTTCGCAGTGTACTCTGTCAAAGACATTCTGCCCTGCTTCAGCTCCAAAACATTCCATAACTCTGAAGATTCCATAACTCTGAAGATCCTCTCAATCTCCTTAAGCCAATCCTATGCTCCATCAGGATCATACTTCCCCTTAAACGTTGGCAGATCATTCTTCCTGAACTCGTCACTTTCGCGATCCCTAGCATTCCTCAGATTTTGCAAAGCTTATGCCATCGCTTGCATAGAAGTGACAAGTGCAGGGTCACTGCTACAAGGCTCGATAAGCGAGGGTCACTGCTCACAAAGCGAAGAACTCTCTGACTCTTCTCACTAAGCAAGCTGTGCGATTTTGCAAATCGTACTTCTGTGCTCAGCACCTTAAACCTGCTATGAATCTCACAACAGAATTCACCAATACCATCCAGATAATCATAGAATATGTCATCTTCTCTCCTAATTCACAACTTTATCGACTAATAATCAACGTCTACTAACAAATCAACATAATTTTTCCCAAGTTCATCACAACAACAATCCCTAATCCTCAACCTACCCAATCCCCATTATAAAACCTTTAAGATGGAATAATCCCACCCTTACCTTAGGTTTCGTTGAGAAATTCTTCTTCTTCGCGAACTCTTCTTCGCGATTAAGCCCTTTCCTCTTCTTCTCCTCTTCACAACTTTCACGATCGTTCTTGTTCTCTCTCCAATACTATTATGTTTTCCCTTTTCTCTTATTTCCAACATAACCCCTAAGACCCAACTTATGATCTCCCACTTTTATCCTTATTACTTTCACCAATTGACCATCTTGTCCTTATCTCTTATTATTCCATTTATTTTATTTATCACCTAATAATACAATTATCCACCCCAATATAATTTTCTATCACAATTATATTCGATAATATATATTATTCTTCACACACCACAACACAACATTCTGAATAAAATATTTAAATAAATTTGGGGTGTTATAAATAGCGTCATCAACAACATACAACAACAATGATTTCATGCATTAGCATCATCAACAACATACAACTAGAACGATCTCATGCATTATGATCTTATGCATTAGCATCATCAACAACACATAACCACAACATGTGCCAACATCTACAACAACAACTCCTAGCAACATCAACAACTTATATCAACAACATATAACAACACCTACCAACTACCACATCATATCACCACAATTACAACAACAACAACCACATATTACAACAACTTATCAATAACAACATACTATAACGACTTAACAACAACAACAAAAACATCATATTACAACAATTTATCAACCACGACATATCATCACAATTCAACAACAATGACATATCATCACAACTCAACAACAACAACAATGACATATTAAAACAACTTAACAAACACAACATATCATGTTAAAACATCAATGAATACATACACGAAACATTAATACATCATTATCAACATATAAGTATTATCATATCATAAACGTCAACACACTATCATTATATTCTAGCTCAACGTAAGCATCATTTAACCTTCAACACATAATTAACATCACAAAGTCGTTAGCACTTAATTATCATTGTCTATTCATCGGACTCCATTAAAAATAACCTTATCGTATTACCTACACCTCTGCATCAATATAACTAATTCCTACACATTTTTTTTACCATCCTTAGTCACAGGACATCACCATTCTCCCATTTAGAACAAGATTCATCATCTATAGCAACATGTCTTTAGTTTAATATACAATGACTCACCTTCCAACATCAATTCATATTATTTAAATTATTTCTAGCAATATGAGACTATTTTTAAATGAAATTACATTATCTTAGCTTCTCACAGCTTCGAACGACACACAAATCGGACACTCAAAGCTCAAGATATGAATTTTCGAAGTTTTGGAACAAAACTGCCAGGAGCCGCTCACTGGGAGCTTGCTTAGCGAGCTACTCACTGTCTGCGAACTTGCCAGAAGTTCTTCCGATGACAACACTTTTTCCCTTCAATTTTACACCTTTAAACTGCATTTTTTCTTACCTATTTTAACCCAAATTAAGGAAATATATCCTATATCTAACACACATACATCAATAACAACAATCACAACACATCAATTCATCCAAATTCACTCAACCCCCAAACTTCTAATCAACAACACAACCTAATTCTCATTATAGAACCCTTAAGAGACGGAAGAATTCCACCCTTACCTTGGTTTTAACGAGAATTCTCTTCCTCCCCGCATATTCTTCGCTTCAAGCATTCTCACTTTCTCTTTCTTCTTCTCTCTATTCACGATTGGTATATTGCTTCACAATAACACGATTCTCTTTTCTATTTTCTTTAATTCCAACATAACCCCTTAGATCCAATCTATGGTCTTCCACATTTACCCTCACTATTTTCACCAAATGATCACCTTACCCTCTATTCTAATATTCCAATTATTTTATTATTCACCAAATAATTATTCAATATAATATAAATCATATAATTAAATATCATATTAAATAATATTTCTTTCTTCCACACACAAAATATCACAAATCCAAATTAAATAACTAAAATAATAATTGGGGCATTACAACTCTCCCCCACTTAGAATATTTTCGTCCTAAAAAATTCACCGAATACGAACTACTTCTGATACGCCCTGACAACCACTAGTCAACTACTACTTCCTGGAAAAACTTACCACAAACAATGCAAACAACATTACAACTTATCGACGACAATCACAATAAGGCACATTTCTCATGCAATGCATTCTACAACCAACTCACGACACAAAATAATCAAACTACGAACACATAAGTTCACTCTTGAACCGGGCACAACACAATAGTTACTATCATCTTAAGTAACACCTCCCTAATTCCCCATCGTAGGAATTAACTACACACACCTGAACCATCATCTTAGGCAATAGGCAACAACAAAGATAAGAACACAAAAATCCATAACGCGACATTACCATAACTAAACTACTAACTTTGTGATCTCACAACTTCGAGACATCTAATCTACGATTTCCCAGTCGAACACGCAACCAATACACCCATCCATCTAGCAGTACTAGATTAGCAATTAAACTTTTTGCCATCTCAATTCCATCTCGGAACATCCAATGATCTCATTATTCTCGTCAATTCTGTTGTCAACCTTCGAATTCTTACAAGTCATACCCATATCAAAACAAACTACGCTACCTCGCGCTCCCGATGCACACTCTGTCTACCTACCACTGTCAAATGCGAACAAGTTCACGTCCAACTTCTTATGCTTTCTAGCAATCACCATACATCCCTATTTACATTTAGTATATCCAACATTCTTCCACTGTATTTTCTCTCAAACTAGACACAAAGCTCTGCCTGCTAACTCAATTCCAACTCTCTTTAATCACCAGATCAAACCGATGAAAAGACTTTCGACTTAACTCATCAGGAATCCCAATCCTTCTTGTCATCTTATACTCTATTCCGATAGACCAAACAATCGTCATATACTTGTGTGGTTATTAATCACTCCTAATTCTAGGTCCATATAACCATATTCCTTAATCATTAAACACACCCACTACAGCAACCCCAATCCAAATCTTGAGCAGAATAGACCCTTTTTTGTATCCTCTATTGTCGTAAAGTATAAATTATAACTTTAACATCTTGTATTCATTCCCTGCCAACCTCGTCACCCACAATCTCAACACTCTACAAACGGCGTATTAGGATTAGACCAAATCAAAATGGAACTATAGTCGACTTATACTTCAGTCCTCCAATTCCTCCTACAACAAACATCCCAACATACAATCTTAATTTTTGCAAGTTAACTAAGATAGCAAAATTGCTAACTTGGAAAATACCTTCCAAAACCTGTATCCAAAACATCTTAATTTCTTTACCTACTTCGGAGCTTCCTCATTGTAGGACTATGTCCTATCTTATGGATTTACAACAATACCTTCATTCGACTTGACATAAACACACAACTTCACCTCTACCAACTAGAAATCACTCTTTGACAACTTATCATACAACTTTACTTCCTTCAATTAATACTTATAATTCAATTTCCAATCATTCCATACCTTCTATTTATCCATTCATTGGGTCACCTTACCAAATCTCCAAATCATAAGTCCCACGTATTCTCGATTCATGGATTCCATAGAAGACAATGGTTGCATACTTTACATTCTATAATCGTCTTATCAATCCAAGACATATAACCATACCTCTATCTTACCATTACCGTACCACATGGTTTACAATTGCTAATTCCAATTACCACACTTCGTACTCATTATTCACCTCATAGCCTACTAATACCATCAGGGAACTTCAACCCATTTGTGATTCATCACACCTCAAATCCAAGTTATCCCGAACACAACTGTGAATTCCATACTACTTCCTGACCAACACACAATCCCAAGCCATCGTTCTCTTCTTCACCAATCATACCAAAATTCTCCACGGTGGCATTTTTGATTTCATAATTTCCCTTTTTATCAAATCCTCTGACTACTCTTTTCTATCATACTGACATCTCGTACAATACCATAGAATCTAGTACCACGAACAAAATTCCAATACAATTCCATCTTCCTCTCCTAATGCAACATCAAATGCCTTTTTTCGAAACAACTCCAAAATCCACGCACAACCAGTAGTCCGTCGTTTTGACCTTATTTCCAATTTCCATAACACCATCTTCACATCCATGAAAACCTCACATTCCTGAATCCCTCTCACCTTCAGATATAGGAATTTACATCGACTAATCTAAACAATCTTCAATTACTTGGCTTAACTCCGTGCCATTCACTGTACATGTTACCTTATCTTAGAAAGTCAAGTATATCCCATCTAACATAATCCCGTCTGTTATCAATAAGAGATTAAGGGTGACCAGTTCCTCAATTTGTTGATATACATCCGACAATCATGATGGGGTATAAACCATCCTTACCAAGTCATAATAGCGTTCAAATACACAGTACATCATCCTCTCAACAATTGGCAAACACACTGTTTAACCCCATCGATTCATTCCAAGAAAAACACCGCCTTGTTCCAACTTAAAAATAAATGTGTACCTCCTAAGGAAACACGTCAGGGTACGCGACACATCATCAGCTCACAACTGGCCTAAAACATCGCTTTCCCCTTTCACAAAGAAACGATCAACAAGGACACCTGATTGCCTCTCTTTGAGAGTAACATCATTCTCTAAATAGTTGAGCAGTCCATACCACATTCCTTCTTACAGCGACACGATATCCCATCCCTCAATACCGAGAATACATACGAGAAATAGATGTTTCTCCCCAACTTATTTCATTCCCAACCTGCAATGGAAAACAAAACAAGTATCGACAGTGTTCTCACACACATACCGCATACTAAAAAACAACACTACTACACAACCTGGCCGGACGGAAATATTTTGTAAGACACTTAGATGAGTCAGATCTACGTGCTTTGGGGTGTCGGGTCGATGATATTTCCGTTGTTTACTTATTTTAGAAACATAAAGTAAGATTCATTTATAAGATTTTTTTTCTAAAATAAGTAAACAACGGAAATATCATCGACCCGACACCCCAAAGCACGTAGATCCGACTCATCTAAGTGTGAAGTACACCGACTTCACCGACCTCTGTCGCTCCCAGGATTTTCATCCTAGTACAAACGCGAAAGTGGCGCGGAAAAGGTATAGTCTCCAGCCAAGCAATTTTATCCCGAATGAATGGGAAAGGTAATGTTGCACAAACCTAAGAGAAAAGAAAGGACAAGGTCCTGCGAACACAAAGATCTGGGTTCGGGAGTCGGTTACAACCTGGGAAGGTATTAGCACCCCAGATCGTCCGCCGTATCCGACGGGATCCACGCTTGTTAGTCTGTTTCAAAGGGTGAGAAATAAGATGTTGCTAAACAAAAGAGCTGCTACTGGAATGGAAGTGAGTAAGGGAACTGGAAAAAAATAACGAAAAGAAAGGGGAAAATGTAGGGAAAATAAAGAATGTGTTCAAACGGGCCCTACCCCACTGCCTACGTACCTCATCGGGAAAATGAGGATCTGAGTCGACATAGTTCGCCTAATTAAGGTGGAAACTATTTGTGTTTTTTATAGCTGAACTGCTTATTCCCATGCTCAGGTGTTGTAGGCTTGTCTGAACGAGTGCGTAACCGTCTTGCAAATGAGGCAAGTCGTAGCAAGTTCGCGTTGAGAGTGAATGAGGTGAGAAAAGAATTCCCGCATGAAAAGACGAGGATTGTCTGTTTACTGTCTTTTAAAGAAATGTTTTCGGTTTATTGTTTGTGAAACATTCCCATACTAAGACTTGTTCATCGTGGTAGATGCCTTACACCTCGCCCTGGAATGGGACGTGTATAAGTAACATACGGCAAAGTCTCATGGTGTATGAGAAGCTCAACCTTTATTAGGTGATTTTTATTGTTTTCTTTAAGATGAGAAAGAAAGAAAAGCGAACCAAAGGAAAAAGTCTAAAGGGGGACTAATTATCCTAAGTATTGTCATGCATGGATGAACCTAGGTTAGTGCATTTTTCTATTCCTAATGAAAAAAGGAAAAGAAAAAGGGAACTAGAAAGCAACTAACTTCCTAAGGAAGCTAGGTCGTTTCTAAAGGGGATTTGCATGAAGTTATCTAAACTAAGCACAAAATGCTAAAGCAAACACACTTCGAAAGCGTAAAAGAATTTAAAAGGAATAAGTTGTGTGAAATTACCTCCACCTCCCTACAAAACAAAGGTTAGTAGGATGAAGCAAAAATGATAAAGGAATGAAAGTAAATAGTACCAAACAAATCCTAATGCAACCAGGACCTAATTTAGACTTAATCCTAAGTCTAAGGGACTTAAAAACTAGGCAAAGCTAAAAAACCAACAGCTACTACAACTCATATAGCACAAACAACTACTAAATGCCATGTAAAATTCAAGAAGCCTATTACAACTACCAAACAACATGCAAAATAGGTGTAAAAACCCAAAACAGAATGAATGCAACATGTTTTTACAGCTCCTATTTCAAAATGCAGCTATGAAAACAAGACAGATTTCATTATTTTCAACATGTACAAAATGTGAATTTTAATGCACATAATGGAATTCAAAGATTATGCCCAATTAATGCAAGAACATGCAATGAGTTATTAACAATGCAATGCAACATCATCATGCAATAAATGGATTCAAATTAAATGAGTTATGTGATTATTTACATTATGCAATTTTTCAATATGCACATGATTGAACCAAAATGTGAATGAATTTCGAATGCAATGCAAAAACAAAAGTGTACACATTATTAACATGCTATGAAGTGATGCTAAGTCATGCAAACAATGATCATGCTATGCAAATTTTTTGCACAAAACGGAAACTAGCAAAACACATGTCGAAAGCTACCAAAACTACGTGCATCTATGCTAAACTAGCTCCTAAAAGTTCCCTAAAATCAATATCTATCAACCTATGATGATAAAAGGATCAGTAATGCACAAACATGCCATGAAACAACTCAAAAATTGAAGTCAGCACAGTGTTAACCGGTTAACGCCCTGGGTTAACCGATTAACGGATTTAAAAACTCAGTTTCAGGGGCAAAAACAACGTGTTAACCAGTTAACCCTGAGTGTTAATCGGTTAACACTGAACCAGAATGCAAAAACAGTGAGGAAAAAAGCACTTCTAGCCATTAACCTACTTCCAAAAGCTCCTAATACATTCATGAACATGCTAGCACAATTTTTTTTACCTAAATATGGCCTTCTAACACCTATTAGCACTATAAACAAGCTACAATTCTAGCTACTAACAGTTAAAACGAACAAAGCAACATAATCGCAAAAGCAAATGAATCAAAGAATCCCTTACGGCAAGATGAAGAGAAATAAATTAAATCAAGAAACGGTTTCGAATCCACCAACCTACAAAGTAGAGGATTGTTTTGGTGATTGTTGCGAGTTGATCGATGCACAAACGAAGAGAATATCGGAGATTCCTAGCTTCGATTCGCGAGAATGCAAAATAAAGGCAATTGATGAAGATCTTGATGAACAACTACAAAAGCACTTCCAAGATGAAGAATCAGCCCCAAACAGTAGCAATTACTCCAATTAATCTTCAATAAACCATGGAATCAATGCTAGAATGAAGGTTTAGCTTCAAGTTCTTTAAGCTTCAATGCAAAACTTGAAGAACTTATGATGAAGAAGCTTTAGTGAATTTGGAAAATGGAGAGAAAAGTGAGAGAAAAAGTCGAGATTAAGAAGTGAAATTGTGAAATGAGGTTGACCTTGGAAAATGAGGGTGAATTGAGATTATATAGAAGCTAGGTTTGGCACGAGGCTTGGGTTAGGAATTAGGTTAGGCATTGGGTTAGGAGAGTGAGGTTAGGAGTTAGCTTAGGAGTTAGTTAAAGTTGGTTAGGATTTCTAGAATATTCCTTGAAATATTCTTTGGAATATGGTAGAAGGGTCTAGAACTTGGTGGAAAGTGCTAGAACTTGGTAGAAACACAAAACAAAGGGAAAGTGGAAAGAAAGAGGGAAGCACCAACTGAATTTTGAAATATTTTTCAAAATTTCGCATGCGTCAACCGGTTAACGGATGGAAAATTTGAATTCTCCCTCCTTTTGGTGGGAAATCCTTAGGATGCATCTCCACCATCCGTTCTAATCCAGATTCAACCCTGGGTTCTGATATTTGATTTTGTCACTGAGTGAACCCTTACCACATGCCTTGCATGCTAACCAATGTTGCATGAATTATTCTATTTTTTTATCGATTATACAATGTATGGGCGGATATGCAATGTGACGTGCTAAATGCCATGAAAAATGAGAGGGCAAATGTTGGGGTATTACAACTGCCCCTATTCAATCAACTGCAGACCTGAAAGGATGATAGAAATGGCTTTCAGACTTTCAAGGTGTGGAGGGATTGAATACTCGAATAGACCGGAAAATTTGTACTCTGTGGGAAATGGAATATATTAGGAAAAATGCCATTCTTGGATGACAACTCAAAACATGAAACTGACCTGAGACAGAATCAAGGGGACGAGCTCATCGTACTTAGATGATAACACGCAAGAAATGAGACCATCGTACTTAGACGGAACCGGAAGGGTGAGACCATTTTACTGAAATGGAATCATGAATGATGAAATCATCGTACTTAGATGAAATCAAAAGAAACAGGATCATTGTACTTAAATGATAACCCGACATGAGACCGTTGTACTTAAACGGAAACGAGGAAACGAGACCATCGTACTTAGATGGAGACTCGAAGAGATGAGACCATTGTACAGAAATGGAGACTCAACAG
The DNA here is from genome assembly GCA_963966055.1 of Lathyrus aphaca. Taxonomy (NCBI): domain Eukaryota; kingdom Viridiplantae; phylum Streptophyta; class Magnoliopsida; order Fabales; family Fabaceae; genus Lathyrus; species Lathyrus aphaca. The sequence goes on from OZ014520.1 coordinate 1,675,756, forward strand.
ATACAAAACCATTGTACTTAAATGGAGACTCAAAAGATATGAAACCATTGTACTTAAATGGAGTCAAAGAGATGAAACCATTGTACTGAAATGGAATCACAAGGAACGAGATCATTGTACTTAAATGATAACCCGACACGAGACCATTGTACTGAAACGGAGACACGAAAATGAGCGAGAGACCGTTGTACTTAAACGGAGACTCAAAGATACGAGACAATTGTACTTAAATGGAGTCGAAGAAATGAAATCATCGTACTTAGATGAAATCAAAGAACCGGGATCATTGTACTTAAACGACAACCCGACACGAGACCGTTGTACTGAAACGGAGACACGAACAAGTGTGGATCAGTATGAGCAACCACACTGAGGAATGACTTTGACATTCTGTGGAGATACTTCAGTCTGATCGAAGAAATGAGGTTCCAGGCTTTTGTGCAAGGTACCCCAAAACTAGCCTATGATTTGTATGCATATATTTGAATTTTCAATGGCGTAATGCTCTATAATGATGGAAATGCTACACTTTTTGAGGATGCAAATGTAATGATGATTACTAAATGCAAATGCAAAAGGATCTCCTGATGAGGAGATGACATGTATCCCAGACAGCCTGACTAGGGAGGAATTAATCACTACATTGATTTGAATGAATCCCTGTGGGGAGAAGCAACTCTTCGGGGGATAGTGTTAATGACACACTGGCTCTTTACTGCCGCCATAGCCAAAAATAAATTGGACTTTAAGATTGGAGAGCAAAGACCCTGTTGGGGGATGAACTTGATTTGAGAGGTACGCTACCCGTTGAACTCCATTGGGGAAGTGATATCCTTCCGACTCGGTTGGGGAGTCAGATGCATTGGTACTATGATGAGGGAGAAATCTGTTGGGGAACCCCTCAAATACACAATCTCCTGCTTGGGGGAAGAGATGCCAATGAGGATTGAACTTTATTTGGAACCTTCGCTGAGGAAGACTACGAAGAATGTTGTGTGAGTAGGAAAACTGTCTGACTTCTCGTTATTTTCACCTCTGCTGGGGAACAAAGAAATTCTCCCGTATTGTTTGGGATAAGAAGATTCTGGTGGGGAATACTTATCTGTTGAAGGAAGAATCTCTGCTTGGGGAGAACACCCTCCGCCTTTTGTTACTTTGATGGGGAAGATTTCAATTCTCACTCTACTGGAGATGTCAATTGAGAATACTCCCTATTGAAGCTACAAGTTTGTATCACCTCCTGATGAGATGGAGAGGTAAGAATCGTCTCGTGCTGGGGATGAGAGGCAATGATCCCCTTTTTCTCGGGCAATATCCTTCTTTTTTACCGCTTTGCTAGAGAGGGGAAGGTCTGATGAGACTTGCTGCGAAATTTTGCTCAATGATGTGCTGAGGAAAGCTTCCTAAGGCTTTGTGTTGACTTTTCTTGCAACACCTGTTCCTGCATATTAATGAACACAACTGATAGTACCTGTGAAAAGGGGAGTTAGTTTGGACTGTGTGCCCGGGGGTCATGGTCCAAGTTACCATCCTTGTTACTCAACACATCAGATATATTGTCAAGTGTTTTTTATTCTCCTGCATGTATTATAAAGCATTCATGTACTCGTAATGCAATATTTATCACAATTTTTTGGATGTTTTTGCAATCAAACGATGGTCGACAAACAAAAATATACGGAAGCAAATTTGAATGAAATTACGCTTTTATTGATTGAAAAAGGGCCATGAATAGGCATTACACCGGGAAGCAATCCCTAGAAAGAGGAAATTGTACAAAAGGAAAACAAATTATCCTAATGGCAAAGTAAAAAAATCAGATCTCATCAGGCTCCAACCCGGCTATGACTCGTATGTCCTCAAGATACTCAGCATACTTCACTTTTGAAGAAGACGATTGGGATTGATCCATAACCTTCAGATTGTCCTTGATTGCAAATGACGAATCACAGATCTTGAAGATTGCAGTTGTTCACTTTAGTCCCTCTTTTGCGTGGATCGCCCTTTCGAGTTTTCAATCGATCGGGATACCTTTTTTTGCCTGAGCTGTCCGATGTGGCTTTTCAACTCAGCGGGTGTACATTTTTTTAAAAAAATATTTCCCTAACTTTTTTCCGAGCCTTTTATTCTGTTTTTGGCTCGTCGGGATGCCTTTTTTTGCCTGGACTCTTATTCTGTTTTTGTCCAGCGGGTCTCTTTATACGAAGTATTTTCTAATTGCGTCTGTGTTGACAAGTGTCGCTCCCACCAAATGACACCCTAGGTCAGAAGGGGTACAGATGCGAACGGTCGGCGAAAGGGAAGGAAATGAATAGAGTCGCCAGCTAGGCATTTTTATCCCGAACGAAAGGTAATGCTGCATAAACCTAGGAAAAGATATGGATAAGACGGTTGCGAACCAGAGACTGAGAAAGGGGGTTGATTACAACCTGGGAAGGTATTAGCACCCAGATTGTCCGCCGTACTCGACGGGATCCACGCTTAAAAGATTTGTGTTTTAAAGGTGTAGTGTCAGTGCTATTTGTGTATCAAAGCTGGAAAGAATGCAAGTGTCAGTGAAAAAGAAGTGAGAAGTGTATAAGTGAAGTGTCAGTGTAAGAATAAGAATGAAATGCTCAAGACCATGAGGCTTAAAGAATAAGGCTAGAAAGAGAGGGAATATACAGAGACTTTTGTTCGATAACTGTTAAGTTATGCCTACGTATCCTCTCGTGCAATGAGGAAGTCAGAACATCGTAGTTCGACCCAAAGAGACTGAAAGATAAATTGACTGATGAACTGCTTACTTGCCTATGCTCAAGTGTATGACCTGTCTGGCTCAGGTGCTAACTGTCTTGCATTAGACGGAAGAAGCAAGTTCTCGTTTATGAGTGAATGAGATGAGAAAAGAATCCCGGAGGAGACGATTATTGTTTGTTTTTTCGATGTTTTCAATCTTTTATTGCCTTTGAAAGTTTGTCATAAGAAAATAAGCTTAAGCCTAAACCAATGGGTTAGTAAACTCATCACATCCTCCCTTTGATTAGGGGTAATGAGAATACCTTAAGTATGAAGTAAGCACCTCACACTTAATCACCATGGTGTAGGATTAAGATCATTAACCTACTTGTAATTATTTAGATGTTTTTGTTGTTTTTGTTTAGTGTTGAGTAATGAGTTTAAGCCATAATCAAGGATTTAATGGACTCATTACACCATCCTAATAGAAGGATAATAAATGAGAACATTTAAGCTGAGAAAGACTCCTCAACTTAATCCATGATTAGGGATTAACCTCATGACAAAACAAGGCCTTTATTAAAGTGGATTTTAGTTAATGATAAGATGAAGAAGTGATTTTTATGATTTGTAAGACAACTTGAGGGGGACTTGTCCATTAACACTAGGGTTAGTCCTTCTTAACCAATTAAGGAAGAATTAGAACCCTAATGCAAGGCCCAAGTTACAAGCTTGATTTCTTGATGATTATTAGGTGAATTGATTAAAGGATTTAAACAAATTAAGGGTTTAACACTTAGGATTAAAGTTATACACTCCATCCTAATAGAAGGATGCAGGCATAAGCTTAATCACAAAGCCTTAAAGCCTTTAGGGTTTAGTCCCTGATTATGAGGTGAGAAGAGAAGACTCAAAGATAACACAAAGGTAAAACTAAATGGGGGACTAATCAAACCCTAATTGTTATCATGATTGAAGATCATAGGGTTAATAAGGTTTGCAAGAAGATCTTCAGAGAAACCACCAGGAAGGAAGCAGATGAAAGGAGGAAGAAGCAGAGAGAAGCAAGACAACTTGCTTCACTTAAGAAGTCAAGTTACTTGAAGAAAGAAAGTAAGAGATGAACATGAATGAGCAAGATCACTCTAATACACATACAAAATTCAGCAAAGAAGGCATTAAAGAGATGAAAAGAGATTGTGAGAAGTGAAGGCAAATTCACTTCTCAAACAACTTACCACCTGAAAAGTTAACACAAGAAAATGAAATGAAATGCAAATGAGATGAAATGTCATGATGCCAACCAAAGTCAGAAGCATTTACATGATGTTAATGATGCTAAGAGGTGATACAAACATGAGGCAAGACATGGGAATGACCATACAAGGACATGGATGCAGATGAAGCATGCTTTGAACCATGAATGTACATGAAAAGTTATGAAATGCAATGGACATATAACATGGCAAATGAAATATGTAATGATAAAACATGATTCTAATATGTCCTAAGATGTATCATGAATCATTTGGATGCACAAAATGTCATGGAAAGTCATTGGATGCAAGCAAATGAAAGATGGATGCAAAGGAAGGCACAAATTAGGGTTACATGCATCATGCAAAGCAAAAATCCAAAACCAGAAGCAAATGACATGATAAAAATTTGAAAATGCAATCAAAGATACCCTAAACCTATACAAGCTCACTGCCCAAAGGAGAGGATCCAACTCTTAACCTAGTGTAAGTTATGAATTTCCTAAGATTACTAGGGTTTTAAGGTACCTTATCAAGAAAAATGCCAAACAAATTGAAAATGAAAGATCAATTCAAACCAAATTTATCCTATAAACTACATGCCATGAAGGATGCAATGCAAAAAGAATCATCATCAAACTCTCAAGGATTAGGCAGAATGAATTTTTCAAAGTTTGCACAAAAATATTGCCTTAAAATGAATTTAATTCCAAGGAAAAGGATCAAAATGCATCAAGAACAAAAAAGAAATTTGGTTTGAGGGTTTGATAATGTTTCTAAATGTTTCTAAATGCAATGTGATATTTTTTGTGATTTTTAAATACCTAAATGTATTTTTAATTAATTAATTTTCATTAACTAATTAAAAATAAACATTTAAATGATTTAAAAATAATTTTTAACGCAAAAAATAAAAATAAAAATATTTTTGTGTTCTGAAAATTAATGAAATCTTTGACAAAAATTTTCATAATTTTTAAATGATTTTTGCTATTTTAAATAAAATGTAAAAGATAAATCAAATCAAATGAAATAAAAATTAAAATAAATGGAAGTATGCACAATGAAGGGATCAGATGCAATCTGGGCTTGGAGGGTTTGACTTGGCGCGCAATCCTACGGCCCAAGTTCAAACCTGGCTAATTTAAGTTTTATAATTAATTAAACTTGATTTAATTAATTAATCAGGGGTTAGGGTTTAATGACAAGATCCTGGCCACACACACGCGCGGGAGTTGTCGCTCCCGATAGATGGTGAATGGCCCAAATAAAGGTACAGACGCGAACGGTCGGCGAAAGAGGGATGTGAGAACACACAGCCGTGAACTCACTAGGAATGAATAGAGTCGCCAGCTAGGCATTTTTATCCCGGAGGAAAGGCAATGCTGCATAGGCCTAGAAAAAGATGGATAAGACGGTTGCGAACCAGAGAGACTGAGAAAGGGGGTTGGTTACAACCTGGGAAGGTATTAGCACCCAGATTGTCCGCCGTACTCGACGGGATCCACGCTTAAAAGATTTGTGTTTTAAAGGGGTAGTGTCAGTGCAATTTGTGTATAAAGTAGCTGGAAAAGGATGTACAGGTGTCAGTGCAAAAGAAGTGTGAAGTGTAATATATACAGTGTCAGTGTAGGGACAAGAGTGAAATTCTCATGATAATGAGGCTAAAAGAATAAGGCTGGAAAGAAGGGGAATATACAGAGACTTTTGTTCGATAACCGTTAGGTTATGCCTACGTATCCTCTCGTGCAATGAGGAAGTCAGAACACCGTAGTTCGACCCAAAGAGACTGAAAGGTGAATTGACTTGTGAACTGCTTACTTGTCTATGCTCAAGTGTATGACCTGTCTGGCTCAGGTGCAAACTGTCTTGCATTTGACGGAAGAAGCGAGTTCTCGTTTGTGAGTGAAGATGATGAGAAAAGAATCCCGAAGGAGACGATTATTGTTTTGTTTTTGTATTTTCAGTCTTTTATTGCTTTTGAAAGTTTGTCGTAAGTTAATGAGCTTAAGCCTAAACTAATAGGTTAGTAAACTCATCACATCTTCCCTCTGATTAGGGGTAATGAGAGTACTTTAAGTGTGAAGTCATATTCTCACACTTAATCACCATGGTGTAGGATTAAGATCATTAACCTACTTGTGATTATTTAGATTTTTTTGATGTTTTTGTTTAGTGTTAAGTAATGAGATTAAGCCATAATCAGGGATTAAACAGACTCATTACACCATCCTAATAGAAGGATAATAGATGAGAATGTTTAAGCTGAGGAAAGCTCCTCAACTTAATCCATGATTAGGGATTAAACTCATGACAAAACAAGCCTTTGATTAAGTGGATTTTATTTAATGATATGATGATGAAATGTTTTTTAGGGTTTATAAGACAAACTTGAGGGGGACTTGTCCATTAACATTAGGGTTAGTCCTTCTTAACCAATTAAGGAAGAATTAGAACCCTAATGCAAGGCCCAAGTTACAAGTGTGATGTCTTGATGATTATTAAGTGAATTGATTAAAGGAGTTAAACACATTAAGGGTTTAACACTTAGGATTAAAGTTATACACTCCATCCTAATAGAAGGATGCAGGCATAAACTTAATAACAAAGCCTTAAAGCCTTTGGGGTTTAGTCCCTAATTATGAGATGAGAAGAGAAGACTCAAAAAGACACAAAGGTAAAAACTAAGTGGGAAAAGTCTAATCCTAATATTCACATGCTCGGTTGTTCCTAAGGTTTGTGAGGCTTACTATCCTAAAGAAGAAAGAAAGAAGAAGAGAAAGGAGAAGCTCCATGGTGGCCTAAGCACACCTCAAGTTAAGAACGAATAGAAGAAGATGAGGAAGAAGGAATGGATGAATTAGAAATAAGATAAGGAGATGAGAATGCGGATGGAATAAATGAACAATGCACAAACAGAGCCTACACCAATAGGACTTCTAGATGCAACAACATGCAGTAATTAAAAATCGGGCCATAGCGTTACCGAACGGAGAAGGTCCGTTGCCTTTTCAATACGCGCAACAACGAAGTCTAAGTTCAAACTGCGTCCGAAGTTCCTACTTGCCCGGACAAAATTATGAAAAAGCAAATAGTCACAAAGTCATTTCCACGCTTTATCCTTCATCATCGAATTCGAACAATTGACCTACAAAATAATGAGCGCAAACTACGACCAAAATTGAACACAACTATATTCAATTAAATTCAAATAAACTGAAACAAGAACTAAAAATCAAAGCTATGTTAGTATTAAAAATCGAAGTTAGCCAAAATAATATCTAAAATTCTATTCACTCAAATAAAATTAATCAAAATTAAACATAATTAAATTATAATTACCAAAAGAATTTAAATGAAACTAAAAAAATATTCTAGATTAATAAACTCTTAACAAATAGAAAAAATTATAAATAGAAAAATGTTAATAATCTCAATAAATAAATAAAAACAAAGAAAATGAAATAACAAAAGATGAGGGGGGAGACCGCTGAACACATGGGGTGCCGGAGCAAGTTTGAATGGGCCTGGCCCTAGCACAAACCAAAAACAACAAGGCCTGTCTTTATAAAATAACAATTAAAAAAGAAAATTATAAAATAAAGGTGAAACAAAATGAACATGCTAAACCAAAGTCAGAACAAACGAAATCAATTTTTCCCCAAAAACCCAAACCGCTTCTTCTCCTGAAACGAAAAGAAAAAGTTAACACGAAAGTGAGAAGAAAAAAAAAAGCCGCAATCCCCTTCTTCTGCGAACGTTCATCCGCCGTCGACATCCAACACAGTCAACCCGACGTCAAGATCTCTCTCTCTCTCCGTCATCGCCTCCTTAAAACCTCCGTCGCTCTTCGGATTTCATCACCTTGAATCGTGTCGCCGCAAACCCTCCGTCTCTCGAATCCACGACGGCAGCGGAGGAGCTCCCTCCAGTCGGATTCAACCGATGCTTCAATCTGAGGAAAAAAAGAGGGACTACGCCAGACGAACTCCGATGATGTCTTCAATCTCTCGCCGCGATTTGATTCGGCTACAGATTTTGTCTCCTTCTCACCTGAAATCACAATAGGAAACTAATGATGGTGAGTGTTTAGATTTTGCTTGAATGTTTCGAAACTCTCTCGAACTTGGTCTCATTCTTCTTCATCTCTAACTTCTGTGTTCTGTGTTGTTGATTTGGTGAAGGAAATTGATGGATTGAGGGCTGAGTTGGTTATTTTAAGGTTGATTGGTGATGAAGGTCTGAAGTATAGTTTGGAGGGATTTCGCGATTCACAGGTTTGAAGGAGGGCTGGGTTTGAAGATGAAGAAGAGTTTGTTGTTTTGATGAAGTTGAGATGTTGTTGAGTGATGTGAAGAAGGTGCGGTTGAGGGTTTTAGGGAGAATAGAAAGAAAACGCGGTGAAGGTGATTTGAAGATAATGGTGGTTTTGGTTGTGTTGAGGTGAGGTTAAGAGAAGATGGTGGTTCGGTGATGTTTTAGATGGTGGTGGTTTGAGTCGTTTTGAAGGTGACAGATGTATGAGGTTATGGTGAGTTCTGATTCGGTGAAATTTTGTGGTCACAGTTTGTTGTTGTGGAAGTTTTGATGAATTTGTGAAAGAGGTTTGAAGAGGGTTTGGTGAAGGATTGATGGGTGTGAGCAGAGAGCGTGTTGTTGTTTGGTTGTAGTGAAGGAAACAAAAAGCTGTTGAAGGTTGTGGAAGGGTGATGGATTGTCACTGATGAGGGTATATTGAAAGTGAGTAGAAGGTGGTTAGAGTAGGAAGTGTTTGGAAGGGGTGTGCAGAGAGAATTCGTTGTGGTGTTTTTTTTTGTTTTTTTCTTAAGCTTGCAGGATGTTTTTAGGAGGTGTGTATGCGTCATGAAAATATATCCGTTAGGGTGGGGCCATTTGCTTTGGTGGAAAGAAAATTGTGTGTATGTTTGTTATACAGGTTATGAAAATTATGAAAATTGGGGTGGGTCCATGTGGTGTTTGGTGTAGTACTATCAACTTAAATTTAAAAGTGGTAAAATGGATGGGTTTAAAAAAGAAAAGAAAAAGGACAATGAGTTTGGATTAGAAGTACTTATGGATTTGAAAAAGATACATATTTAAAAAAATGAATAAAAATGTGATGTAAAAGAAGAAAGGTTTAATGGCTTATGGAAGGTTTAATAATTGGTAAGAAAAATGGATAAAGAAAATGGTCATGAATAAATAAAAAATGGATTAAAAAAATGGAAAAATGGATATGAATGGTCATGGAAAATAGGTATAAGTTGATGGAAATAAAAGATGTGAATAAATTTGGATTAAAGATAGAAATATGGGCTAAATGGTTCAATAAAAAAAAAGAGGTTATGGATATGGATTTGAATGTGGACTGCACTTGCAAAATGATTCAGAAATGAAATGGCCTCTGATGATTATCAGACATGAACCCTTAATTTTGACACAACCTCGACGATGGAGCACACCATTGTCCGACCAGTATTATTCCAAACATCCACTCGCATTTTGAACATGACTGAACATACACCAGCCACTGAGGAAAATAAATTCACAGAGAAGCCCTTCATGGTCTAATGTACGGACTGTCTAACCCAAAACTTCTTATGAATCACACAACTTGATATTTTGATGGATTTTGCACAACTTGACTTCGGACATACATTCCCGGAGAAAAAGGGCCTCTGAGGCAGATAACTTGTAACTGAAGTAAACTCTTGATAGTTTGACCAAATTAGGTTAAACGTTCTTCTGAATTGGATCGTGAATGAACAGCTTGTAAATTAATGAAGCAGAAATCCATGATGACGTGCCAAATGAATCGGCGAAGAAACCTTACAAATGTGAAATCCTCGAGAACCAAATAACTGGGGAAATAAACCCTAATTATGTGACGGAAGCAAAAAAGAGAATGATACCCTTGATGGCCACATAACCGAAAACTTGAGTTCTATGATAATCCACAGATAAAAACGTGAAACCCAAATTCTTCAGAAAATGTGATCCCATGTCTCAGGAGACTATGCAAATGGTATGCATTCTAAATGTTAATGACCAAATGAAAATGCAAATGAGATGCAAATGAAAGACAGGCGAAGAAATAAAATCAGAGGGCAAATTTGGGGTGTCTACAGGAGTCAATGGAGGTCAACAGAATCCAAGGTCCAAATTCAAAGTTGATTAATTACTCAGATTAGGGTTTAATGACCCTCAGGTGGCCGGAGAAGACTTCCGATTGTCTTCTCCGGCGAGACCTTCAACCTATCTCTCTCAAAACCTCACTAAAACGTGCCAAAATCTCCAGATTCACTTAACCAAATATCCTAAACAAAAATCCAACAACAAAACCTATTTATTTTTCATGAATCACGAAGAACAAGCAAAAATCAATTTCACGGGTAAAGTTTCATACAAACCTTACATCCTCATTTCTTCATCATTTTTAGAAATTCAAAGCTTATTACATTCAGGGGAGCATGTAGATCATTTTAGTAACTTAAAACAAGGTTTCTGGAAAACATAATTTTTGAAGCTACCTGAAGTGAAGCTTTCAGTTTGGAGCTTTCAGGCTGCCTCCTTGCTTCAAAGCTTCTCCAATGGACCTCCTGAAGATGCTTTGAGGCTTGGTTGGAGTTTAAAGTGGCTGGTTTGGGAGATTGATCCAGTTCAGTCCAAGAGGGGAAAAAATCGTATTTGGTGTATGATGGTTTTTAAGGCAAAGTGAGGGGTGGTTTGTGATCAGTGATGCATTCTAAGATGAATGGTGGAAGAAGTTTCAAGTTTGAGTTGCTGAGTTGAGAGATTCGATAGAAAATGCAAAGGGAGGGATTTTTGTGTATGCTGACTTATGAGATGTTTCAGGCTTGTGTGTGTTATGAAAATGAACCCTTGGAGTATGCTTGTAAGGTCTGGATTGGGCAGAGAGTGGGTGGTGGACTGTTGTGATTGGTATGGGTGTTTTTGCCAAAAAGTCAAAAGTGTTGTACTTGAGGTATTGGCAATGGTGTAGCTGGCTCATTGGCTTGTCCTGGCTCAGCTGAGATTAAGGATGTCCATGGAATTGGTTTTGAGAAAATTCAGCAAGTGGATCAAAGCTTATGTGATGTTTTGCAATTTTCCCAAAGTTTGGCCCCTTTGGAAATTCATGAAGTTCAAGGCATCAAAATGCATAATTCTTGGGTCAATTCTGATTTTTAGAAGTCACATGAGCATGTTGATAAGAGTTTGTGCACATTTGAAGTCTTTAGAATGCTTTATCATACCATTTTGCAAAATGCCTCTTTGGTGTAAAACATGAAATTATGTGATTTTTCCCAACTTTGACAAGCCATAACGTTTGATCCAAAATGAATTAGAATGAGTTCTTGTACTTTTTGAAAAGGGAATGATCCATTCTACAACTTTCATGACCAAAGTTTTCTCATTTGAAGCATTTTTGAATAAAAAAGAAAGGGTTGAAAAACTTTCCCAAAATAGCAAGTTTTCATTACAAGTCACTTTCCCAAAAAGGCAATTTTGCAAATGGCTTGAAATTCTCCAATTTTGTGAACTTCCAACACCTTCTATGATCAAATAAAGATCATACACAATCAAAATGATGATGAACACCCATTGGTTGGGTCATTGGGGGCCTCAGATGCCCTGACTTTGCACTGCCTTGCCCAAGAAGTCAACTCTTGATCAGATGCCTTCCCCATGGAATTTCTTCATGAAAAATTATATGCATGATCCTCATAACATATAGAGACCAATAGAAACAAGAATGACCAAAAAATTTGGAGTTATGGCCTATGAAACCAAAACCCTAATTTTAGGTCATCTGTGCAGTTAAACCTGGCTCTGCTTCCATGCCTTTCTCAGTTCTTGTGATTCTTTGGTTTCTTTGATCTTGAGAGGATACAATATGATGCTTGAACATACATGGACCCCTTTGAAGTGATTGATGACCTTTGGAGTGGCTCAGATGGCTCAGGATGACTCAGGTCACAAACCCTAGATGCAGATGACTTAGAAACAATGCAGTGAAGCAAAAATGCAATATGTGATGTTATGTTTGAACTTATGCATATGAAAAGATCACAAGCCATGGTGTGAATGGGTGAGGGAAAATTTGGGGTGTTTACAGCTGCCCCTATTCAAACATGAGTTAGCCGTGCATGATGTAAGCGACAACTTATCATTCAAACAAGATAACTTGTGGTTGAATACCAAAGACAGTCCAAAATTTGCACTCACAGAATGAAGAAGAAAAAGGATGTAGATTGTAAAAGAAAATAAAGTATAATTATAAAGTGCGGGCGACGGAGGACGACCGTCGAGCAGAGGACGACTGCTGGAGATGAAGCAATGACGGGGACGACCGACATGCCGGGGAAAATGCAAGAAATAAAGCAAAGACGGGGACGACCGACAAGCTGGGGATATGAGAGATTATGATGGGGACGGCCATCAGGTAAAGATATAAGACTCTCTGGGGATTATAGGTAAATGAAACAGATGATGAGGTACGGTCATCAAAGGTGAAGGACGATCACCTAGCAGGGTACAGCTGCTCTGTTGGGGATGAGGGACGGTCATCAATTGGTGAAGGACGATCACCTGGCAGGGTACGGCTGCCGAAAGTATCACGACATAGGACGAATGTCGGATAAAAAAGGTTGACGATGGGGACGACCATCGGATAAGCATGATGAAGGACGATCATCAAGAGGTGAAGGACGATCACCTGGCAGGGTACGACTGCTCTGAGGGTATCATGACATAGGACGAATGTTAGATAACAAAATCAACGATGGGGACGACCATCGGATAAAATGATGAAGGACGATCACCTGGCAGGGTACGTCTGCCGAAAGGTGTCATGACATAGGACGAATGTCAGATAGAAAGGAAATAATTCATTGGGATTTGCTGGGACTCTTCTGGGGAACGGTAGACACAGACGAGTGTCTAAGTCCAATAGATGAAGGTATAAGTGTTTGACACGGTGTATAGATTAAAGATGCGGTCGAGCATCCTTAAGACTATGATACGGACGAGTATCAGGTAGAAACAAACGCTTGACGCATGTTCAAAGATGATGATACGGACGAGTACCAACTGGTTAACAAAGAACACATACGAGTGTCGGATCTGAGGGGATGTATAAGTGGTATATACAAGATACGGACGAGTATCTGTATAAGTGAAAGGTATGAGTGAGACACAGACAAGTGTTCAACTTGCTGAGGAGAACACGACACAGACGGGTGTCGGAAGAAGTGTATTATAAACAAGTATTTGATTTACAAAGTGTTTAGGTAACTATGTTGGGGAAGGTGACACGGACGGGTGTCGGGGGAGAAGTATATACATGAATCTGTGAGTGCAAAGGGGACGCTTTGACTTTCTGCTGGGGATATGACACGGACGAGTGTCGAGAAGTATCTGTAATATATGGGTCGTCTGTTCGTAAAGAATGCTCGGGCGACTTTACTGGGGAGTGCCAAAAAGAGTGTGTATCTGTATTTGTGAGTGTAAGGCAAATGCTTTGGCTCTATGGCGGGGAATTGGGGAAATATTGTATATTATTGATGGATTGTCAGTATTTACAAGTGTTTGATTCAGAACATGGCTTACGATCATGCAATATGTTTGATTTTTGCCGTAATGCTCCGTATTAGACGAAATGCTACGCTCTGTGGGAAATATGAAGCGAATGCTATGATTATGCAAAAGATACCGATCCGGAATTCGGATCCTGTTGCTGTGAAGATCTCTGGCTGATCTACTTGAAGTAGACATCCCAGCTGGGGACGGGGATCATTGGTAGATCTGATATGACTTTGCCTGGGGAAGTAGATCACTGATAGATCTATCTCGGTAATGAGGGACCCAACTGGGGTTTGCAGAAGCTTTCGTCACTCTGTTGTGAGATCTTCAGGTATTGCTTTTCGGGATAGAGGCTGGAACTCTGTGGGGTGATGGTTCTTGGTCCTTGCACTTGGCTGAGGAAGGAGAGAGATCACTGATAGATCTTCCTAAGAATCTCTGTGGGGATCCTGCTGAGGATGATGCTTGACAACTCGGCTGGGGATATGAGCACTTTCTGGTGCTGCTCTGAAAGAAGTGTTGGAGAAGTGATGCCTAGCAATTCTGATGGGGAGAAAGCATCCTTGGTACTGTTTGGAAAGTGTGCTGAGGAAACAATGATTTGGCAGCCTACTGGGGAGAAGCTTTCATGCCCCATGTGTAAACACCCCAAATTTGCCCTCACCCATTCACCGTGGCTTGTGGTCTTTTCATATGCATAATTTCAATCATAGCATCCCATACCACATTTTTGATTCACTGCATTGGTTCAAAGTCATCTGCATCTAGGGTTTGTGATCTGAGCAATCCAAGGGCACTTGAGCCACTCCAAAGGTCATAAATCACTTCAAAGGGGTCCATGTATGTTCAAGCATCATATTATATCCTCTCAAAGTCAAGAATGTCAAAAAATCACAAGAACTGAGATTGGCATGGAAGCAGAGCCAGGTTTAACTGCACAGATGACCTAGAATTAGGGTTTTGGTTTCAAAGGCCATAAATCCAAATTTTTTGGTCATTCTTGTTTCTATTAGTCTCTATATGGTATAGGGATCATGCATATCAATTTTCATGAAGAAATTCCATGGGGAAGGCATCTGATCAAGAGTTGACTTTTTGGGCAAGTCAGTGCAAAATCAGGGCATCTGAGGCCCTCAATGACCCAACCAAAGGGTTTTCTTCATCATTTTGATTGTGTGTGATCTCTATTTGATCATATAAGGTGTTGGAAGTTCACAAAATTGAAGAATTTCAAGCCATTTGCAAAGTTGACTTTTTGGGAAAATGACTTGTAATGGAAACTTGCCACTTTGGGAAACTTTTTCAACCCTTGCTTTTTGATTCAAAAATGCCTCAAATGGGAAAACTTTGGTCATGAAAGTTTTAGAATGGATCATTCCCTTTTCAAAAAGTACAAGAACTAATTCTAGTTCATTTTGGATCAAAAGTTATGACTTGTCAAAGTTGGCCAAAATCACAAAATTTCAAGTTATGCACCAAAGAGGCAAAGTTGCAAAACCACTTGCCAAGACAAATTGTGCTATCAAATGGACTTATAATCTTCATACAAACATGAAACAATGTCTAAAAGTCAGATTGCATCAAGAGTTTGCTCATTTTTGTGACTTGTGGATCAAGAAACTTCAAAAGGGCCAAAGATGAACCAAGTTGCAAAACCTCACTCAAACCCTAATCCACTTGCTTGCTGACTTCAAAATTGATCCTAGGGCTCTCCACACTTCTTGTTGCGTAGGACACCCCTCTTGTCCTTGGCTAGCCATGAGCCCATACTTCTCTTACACAAAGTTTGACATTTTGGCAACTTGCCCATACCAATCACAATAGGGCACACCAATTCCACAGACCTATCCATGAGTGATAAGTGGACCAAAGGCAAGCCATAACACACAACAATTCATGATGAAGCTATCTCATAGCCATAGTTCCAGGTTTATGCCTCATATGCAAAACCATTCGAAACACTCTCCACAAGCATCAAACATTCAAACAAACTTCACAAAACATCTCAGCACACTCCCCTGATCATTTCCCTGCCCTCATTCATCCCTGAAACATCCTCAAACTGAAACACGATTTCTCTCCCTCACTGAGCAGAACTCACTCAATCTCTCAAACCAGCCATTTTAAACTCCAACCAAGCATTGCAAGCTTCTCAGGAGGTTCATTGGAGTGGATTTGAAGCAAGGAACTGGCCAGAAAGTCCCTGATTTGAAAGCTTCGATTCAGGTAGCCATGGAAATTCATTTTTCCAGAACCCTTATTTCTTATTTCTAAAATGATCTACATGCTTCCCTGAGTGCACTGAACCTTTTATTTTTGAAAATGATTGAGTTTTGAGGTTGTATGCTTGTTCTGAAACTTTGCCCGTGATTTGATTTTTGCTTTGATTCTCATGATTCAGTGAAAATAAATGGATTTTGGGGTGGGGTTTAGGTTTAGTGATGTTTAATGAGTGATTCTGGAGAGATTTGTGAAGTTTCATGGCGTATTAAGAGAGATTGAATGAGAAGCCTGCCGGAGAAGATGACCGGAACACTGTTCCGGTCACCTGAAAATGTTTAGGGTTCAGATTAGGGTTAATGACTTAATTAGCGTAGTTTGAATGTGAGCCGTCCAGATGCGCGCTAAGTCAATTCCCGCGCGTCTCATTTTGAACCACAGCCCTTGGATTTGCATACTTTCTCATTTTCTCATTAAATTCATTTTAATTTTATTTGTTTCATATTTAATTTCCACGAATTATTTAAAATAGCAAAACATCTTTAAAAATTCTGAAATTTTTTGTCAAAGGTTCAATTAATTTTCAGAACACAAAAATATTTTTATTTTTATTTTTTGCATTAAAATTTATTTTTAAATCATTTAAAAGTTTATTTTTAATTAATTAATGAAAATTAATTAATTAAAAATACTTTTAGGTATTTAAAAATCACAAAAAAATTCTTGTAACATTCAAAAACATTTAGAAACATTGTCCAACTCTCAAACCAAATTTTTTTTTTGTTCTTGATGCCTTTTGATCATTTTCAATGGATTTAATTTCATTTCAAGGCATTATTTTGCTTCAAACTTCAAAAATTCATTTCTGCCTAACCATTGAGAGTTGGACAATGATTCTTTTTGCATTGCATCTTGTATAACATGTAGTTTATAGGATTAAATTGGCATGAATTGATCTTGCATTTCCTATTTTTTGGCATTTTTCTTGATGAGGTACCTTAAAACCCTAGCAATCTTAGAAAATTCATAACTCTCACTAGGTTAAGAGTTGGACCCCCTCCTTTAGGCAGTGAGTTTGTATAGGTTTAGGGTTCCTTTAATTGCATTTTCAATTTTTTATCATGTCATTTGCTTCTGATTTTGAATTTTGTCTTGTGTGTTGATCATAAACCCTAATTCATGCCTTCCTTTGCATCCATCTTCCATTTGCTTGCATACCATGACTTGCCATGACATTTTGTGCATCCATTTGATTCATAATACATCTTAGGACATATTAGAATCATTTTTAATCATTGCATTTTTCATTTGCCATGTTATATGTCATTTGCATTCCATAACTTTTCATGTATGTTCATGGTTCTAAGCATGCTTCTCTTGCATCCATATGTTTGTATGATCATTCTAATGCCTTGTGTAACACGGTGGGAGAACTGACTTTTAGTTATGTTGCGGATAGCAAGAGTCGCCACCGACTTTTATTTTATCCAAAAGGAAAGGGTATAAAAGAACAGGAAAGACCTTAAGAGATATTTTTGGGTCCGGGGGGTAGGTTATGTAAAGGGAAGGTGTTAGCACCCTTTACATCCATGGTTATCCATGGGCTCTTAGTTACTTAGCTCACTTTTGAATTGTTTTTGAAAGTGTGAAGTGTGTGAATAGAAAATTTGCATAATAGTTAATAATGATCCATGTACGGATGCGTAAAAACTTGTGTTTGAAAATTTGTTTGAAATGGATAAGTGTTTGAAAATTTGAAATGAAGTGAGCAAGCAACTAGGAGGTACCTACCCTAAAATTTAAATCTTTTCTGTTCTTTATCCTTTAAATGGTAAAACTATCCCTATTATTAAGGAATAGGTAGTCATTACCTTGGATGTAAGGGACATGTGAGGGACATCTGTTTATGAAGGCAACTGTGGGGTGTATTGAGCATTTAGGAGGGACTATCATCATTATTCGAAAAGGGACTTGATCTTTAAAGGCAACCATTAGGGACTTGATGATTTTTCTTTTAAGGGACTTGCTTTATACACCCCACTTGACCTTATGATTAGGCAACATTGAGGGATAGCCTTAGAAAGTGTAGGATGGCGATTAAAAATCGACTTACGTGTGTGAGTGTTCAATTTTATTTATCTTATAATTAAAGTGATCTAAATTTATTTTAAATAGAATACATGTTTTGCACTCCCTAAATTACTAACCATAACATAAAAATTAAAATTAAATATTACAAAATTTACACCAAGGAGCAATTACAAAATAATTATAAGCAATTAAAATAAATAGCAAAAATAAATATATAAGCAAAATATAAATGAATAAACAAAAATAATAAATAAGCAATAAATAAATAAATAGGGGTTAGTAATAATAATAATTAAAAATAGGGTTAACAAAAATATTAAAAATAAATAAGGTTAGTGAAATAATAATAATAATAAAATATATAAGATTAGTGAAGCAAAAATAATAAATAATAATATGGTTAGTAACAATAACAATAATTAAAATAAATAAAATTAATAAAAATATTATAATAACATGATGAGAATAATAAACACAAAATTAAATTTTTATATATAAACATTTATTTAGAAATAAGAATAATTAAATAATTATTGTAACATAAAATTTTTTAAACATAATATAATTATAAATTTTTATCATTACAAATTTAATTATTTCTAGACATATATTAACAATTATTTATTAAAAGATATTTACACATTATATGAAGAAAATAAGTTTTAAATATCATATTCACAAAAATTAATCATATTTACAAAATTTATATTAAGTATTATATTTACAAAATTTATATTAAGTATTATATTTACAAAGGTTATATTAAATAAATATATACATAATAATTATATTAAGATAAAAATTACTTAGAAAAATAAAATTAGGTTTTACAAAATTAGGGTTCATTCATAAAATATTTTTAGGATTTATAATATAATACAAAATTATTTTAATTAATATACATATATTATATTTACATAATAAAAGAAATAATAATTTTTTTACATTAAGAAAATAAGATTTTAGAATATTATAAACATTGAATAACATTTTAAAGAATTATTTTTATTAATAAATCAATTAAATGAAATTAGACAAAGCAAAAAATAAAATAAGGAAAAATATCAAAACAAACCTGGCTGGGATTTGAACCCAGGAGGCTTTGTTTACCAGCAACCAAACACACCACCAGACCACCACATGCGCAGGTGAAAGGAAAGGGAGAGGAATTGTTTTTATGTATTGTCTGGAAAAATCAGGAAAAAATCAAGAAGCAAAAAGGCCTGGGATGGTGTTGAACCCAGGACCTCATAGATATACATACGCGCGCATTACCACCTGGCTGGGAGAGCCTACCTGATATTTTAATGGTAATATAACATAATATATTATGTATGCTTCACCTGGAAAAATAAGGAAAAAAAATGTTCAAGGCCTAGATTCGAACACAGGCCATTCATCTGAACGCGCAGTAATCCTACCACCAGGACAAGCATTGCCTTGTGAAACATAAACAGAAAGAACTCATAATATTTTAAACAGACTTTTCAAATTATGAAACGCGCGCGCTGGACCTTCTTCTACCTCCAGACCTGCGTTGTTTGCTGCGAAAATTACTAGGAGATTACCTGCGAAAATAGAATGGTAGCAAAACCTACAAAATTCATATATTGACAAAACAACAAGATTTTATGAAATTAATTAGGGTTTTATGATCCTTGTGATTCATAGAACATTCCTATGTCCTCAGAATTCATTTAGGTTTAGTGAATCAAAGGATCCCATTTTGAAGGTCAAAACCCTAACCATGGCCGAATCTATTTTAGGCAAGGAAGCTTCAATCCATTGGTCCAGAAACGATCTATATAATGTCACAAACAAGATTATGTAAACAAATTTCAATGAGAAGCAACAAATCAATGGAATCGAAAAAAATATTTTCAAGGATAAAGTGAGCTCGGGTTAAGCATCATGGCATGTATGGGATGCATATGAGCATTGGTTTTGCTTCATGGATGATCAAGGAACATGTCTACGTTCTTGTTTTACCTTAAAACACCTTGTATGAAGGAATCCTAATGGAGGTTTTGAATGTTTTTTTTTATTTGTGAAGCTTACCTTAGAGGCAGAATATTCGTCCCCTTGTGATTGAATTAGGTTTAGTACTTATAGATGAGTGAACTTAGGTCATAAAATTGAATTGTTGTGTGGAGATTTTGATTCAAAAAGATTGAAATTGATCATGTCTTAAAAGTTCAATATTTTTGCATAAAGGCTTACTATTTTAAGACAAATCTCATGATTTCTTTCCTCTTCAACTTAAATCAATAATTAAGATTTTCTAGAAGCTTAATCTCCATTAAATATCATATTTTCATATTTTATATTTATTTAAGATGATTTTTTATGAATTAAATCAAAATAAATAAAAATAAAATAATAAAAATTCTGATTTTTAATCATTTGGGTCGTGCATGATGATAGTGTATGGATTGGATCATAATTTGGCAGGCCCATTTGGCAAGAATTGGTTTTAAACCTCCATTTTCATCATAATCCATCACAAAATTTCCCAACTTTGCAAGGGCACATCTCCCTCAATTTTAATGCTATGAGGGTGTTCTTGGACATTTTGGAAAGCTTGAAGAGTCCTCTAAACAACCCCATTGGTTTCATGTCCATATCATTTACCAATCTCAAGTTATGCCCTTTTGAAGTTGTTGACTTTTTGTTGACTTTTGAAATGACCTATAATGTCTTAGCTCATACCTTCCAAATGAAGCATTTTTGGGCTTGGCTTATGAGACACAAAGTTGTAGAGAATTAAATTTCCTTCAAAATGAGCTTTGAGTGGAGACTTGGTGATGAAGTATGTGAAAGTTATGGCTGGTCAAAGTTCAGTTGACTTTTACTGAGGAAACCCTAATTTAGAAACTCCTGATTCTTGATGATCTGGAATCTCCTTGATGAATCATGATCAACCCTTGATCAAATGATGAATTTTACTCCATATACTTGATGTTGGCAAAAAATCATGAAGTTTGACTTTGGTTTGACCACAGTTGACCTCAGTTTGACTTTTTAACTGCTTTGACTGATTTTGACTTATCTGATCATCTGACTGAGCAAACTTTTGAGAAAAGTCTTGAAAATTGTCATGGGGGTTCTTACACACATATAAGATGTTATGAAGCTCACTTGAAGTCTTGGAAGTCCATTTAGTCTGATTAAAGTCAAAACCCTAGTTTTGGATGCACTGCTTAGGAGGTGCATTGTCTGAGGGAATTGTCAACTCTTCTGACCAATTGTGAACCTTGTGAACCTTGTGAACCATCATAAAATGTCTTGTGAACCTCATGGGAGGTATTGTGAAGCTTGTGAACCTTGTGAAATTTCATGAAGTAGCTTGTAGACTTCATGAACCTCATGAAAGGTTATATAAACATTGAGAAACTTGTGAACCTTGTGAACCTTCATAAAGTAACTTGTAGACTTCATGAACCTCATGAAAGGTCTTGTAAATGTTGAGAAACTTGTGAACCTTGTGAACCTTCATAAAGTAACTTGTATACTTCATGAACCTCATGAAAGGTCTTGTAAGAGTTGGGAAACTTGTGAACCTTGTGAACCTTCTTAGAACACAAAGTCCTGTATTGTGAGGGCAAATTTTGGGGTGCAACAGCTGCCCCTGTTCAATTTTCTGAAACCTGAGGGGTTAGATTGGTACATTTTCCAGTCGTGACCTGGAAGGTTGAAGGGGATTGAACATAAAAGCCCAAAAATTTGCACGCACCAGTGCATAGAGTGATATTGATGGTTGGTTGTATATGCTTGAGTGGGCTTAAAGATGCCACTTGGAAGAACTGGAGATGGGCTTAGAGATGCCATCTAAAGTATCAGAATATGATGATGTCTTTATGTTGATACTGGATATCAGTACTAGGTCTTTGTATAGGCCGTCTCTGAATAATTTATGCAACATGATTTGAGTTGTTGGATGAACCAGTAGAAATAAATATTGTGATGATTATCTCTTCTGGAAATATTTTGGATTAGGGAATGGATCTTTGTACAGACCGTTTTCCTATTCTCCAAGGGCCAAAAGAACGTCAGGATTTGTTCTTAAGGATCAAAAGAACGTCAGGATTTGTTCTTCTGAAAAAGTATCTTGAACAAGGGGCCAAAAGAGCGTCAGGATTTGCTCTTAAGGATCAAAAGAACGTCAGGATTTGTTCCTCTGAAAAATGTCTTGAACAAGGAGTCGAAAGAGCGTCAGGATTTGCTCTTAAGGGTCAAAAGAACGTCAGGATTTGTTCTTCTGAAAATGTCTTGAACAAAGGGCCAAAAGAGCGTCAGGATTTGCTCTTAAGGATCAAAAGAACGTCAGGATTTGTTCTTCTGAAAGATTCTTGAACAAGGGGCCAAAAGAGCGTCAGGATTTGCTCTTAAGGATCAAAAGAACGTCAGGATTTGTTCTTCTGAAAGAGTCTTGAACAAGGGGCCAAAAGAGCGTCAGGATTTGCTCTTAAGGATCAAAAGAACGTCAGGATTTGTTCTTCTGAAAGATGTCTTGAACCAGGGAATGGATCTTTTTACAGACCGTTT
Source organism: Lathyrus aphaca (assembly GCA_963966055.1). Lineage (NCBI taxonomy): Eukaryota > Viridiplantae > Streptophyta > Magnoliopsida > Fabales > Fabaceae > Lathyrus > Lathyrus aphaca. The sequence goes on from OZ014520.1 coordinate 1,698,171, forward strand.
GCCTGCTATTCGAGGACATCTTGAGTAGTGTATGGATCATTTCTGACCTGTTGTGAATTGTTGATGCTGTTTTGTCTGCATGTAATCATCCTGCAATGGAATGTTAGTTTATGTTATATGTATGAATGCATAGTATGATGCACCTAAGTAAATGTATTGTGTATTTATGGATATGTATGTTATGATATGATGTAAATGATGTATGTATGATATGATGCTGCCCGAAGCGTCTGGATATCTTCGTATAACAACTGCTGGCCAGGGAAAATAAATCCCGATTCATTGTTGAAGAATATGAGGAACTCGTTCCAGTCTTGTTTGATAATAAGGTATACATAACCTTCCGTATGCTGGGGATAACAAGGTATATATAACCTCCCGTATGCTGGGGATAGTAAGGTATATGTAACCTTCGTCTTCGTTAGATAGTAGGGTAGATATAACCTCCGTCTTCGTTCGTCGTACCATTATTGGAAAGTAAACTCCCATATATCCGTATGAGGATAAAAGAGATGGATATAAATTCCAGGGGAGATGTGACTTTATGAAGATGGATTTGTCCTACTGAGGGTTTGTAATTGTCTTGTAAGGATGAACCGGCGAAGCTTCGTTGAAATCCTTCCCTCGTTCGTCCTTAGTAAATACTATTACTGCATTTTCATGCATTTCTGGTAAACATCAATCATATTAAGCATACATGCATTTCTGGTAAACATCAATCATATTCAAATGTATACGTACATTCAAACACAACCAATGGACGTTTCGCTTATGTAAATAGGGTAAAAGTAAATCTGGATTCAGAGGGGAAAGTAAAGTTGAACTTGAAAACAGAATGGTTTCAACTTCGAGAGTGTATAACCCATTGGATTTAGAGCTCCTGAGATTCTTAACTTTCCTGAGTACCTTTCCAGAAATCCTCATATCTGGATCTGAAGACATGATACTGACACCATCTGATGCTACTGGCATAGACAATTAATTTCCACAATAGCTTCTGCTCAAGAGAAACAAGCAGAATGCCCCATAAGCATATGCCCCTGACATTGTGAACTCTGTAATGTTACCTTTGGAAATTCAACTGTATGAGGAAAACTGCCCCTGGCTATTAAGCATTGTTGAATCTGGACCTGATTGCCCCGAATGAATTGAACAGTAACTTGGTATGCCCCTTGATTGGGAAACAGTGACTATGCCCCTGGCATTATGAACTCTGTAATGTTACCCTTGGTAACTTAGTTAGACGAGGAGATCTTCCCCTGGCTACTTGAACATAACTGAATCCTGTCCTGATTGCCCCACATGAGTTAGGCAGCATCATGGCCTACCCCCTTGATTGGGAGATAATGATTATGCCCCTTTGTATACATGGACTTTGATCCAGGAAGCAACTTTGTTCATCGGAAGGACTTTGGTTCATTGAACATTCATCCTGTAAGTTTCTTCATTTATCCAACACTCAGGTATATGCAAACAAATATATTCAAAAATGCAATGCTTATGTCTGTCTTGAAGTTTTCGAAAAAGTTATTTTAGAAAAACAGTTTTTTGTGAAAACTGTGATATTAACTCAAGTTTTATAATAAGCCCTAAAGGAGTCAGGATACCTTTTTGTAACAATATGCTTTCAAACTAACCATGCTTCAGTTAGGACTTTTAAAGGGTTATAACGTGGCCTGGTTCATGGTTTAAGAAACAAAGGATAAAGGCTCAAATTTTATTCATACTCAACCCAATCTTCATGATGTTCTTCAGTCCTATACTCAATTAACTTATGCATTGAGGCTCAAAGGAGTTTGGAATTGTAACACTGACATTTGTGATGGTTCAGAAACCCAAAATTTATTTGAACATTCAGTCATCTTTCTTTGTTGAGGATTCATAGTGACCTCTTTTTTCTTTTGACTTTGTTATCCCTTCTTTTTGCCTGAACTGTTTATTTCAAAGTTACAGTCAGCGGGATGTCTTAATTTTTTTTACTAAGTCTCCTTCATAGGTTTTGACTTAGTGGGTTTTTCTTCTGTTGGATATTGACTGTCAGGTTTAATGATTACAGAGAACCATCATTAGTTGTGTACAACACGGATAATTGGCATATTTGAGTTAACCGAGTAACTACCCTGCCCCGGGTTATGAATAAGGGTTTTAATTTGTGCGAGAATAAAAACTCCTACTTCATAGGCTCAAAAGGGTTGACTAGGGATTAACTTCCTTATATCTCCACTGTTTAGGAATTGAAACAATACCTGTACATCGTCAGCATAGTCTGTTCAAAAGCATACTGCCTAATATTATGGTATTGTTTTCGTCATCCTCCCTCTACAGGCTTATAGCTTTATCAGGAGTTAAATATCACAAAATAGAAATAAGAAGCATAATTCAAAATATAGTGGAACGAATGGATTAATTCAAGACAAACATATGCAATGCATTAATGAAAACAAAAGTTTAACATAATAGTAAGTGTTCAAACAAATAAAAGAAATTACAAATGAAAATTCAAATGTTGTCCCATCCAGTTGGCTTAATGTCCTCAATTGCAATCTGCGAACTTTGAGGAGCAGTATACTTCACCATGAAATCAAATTTACCACTTGGATGTCCCAAGGTGCCTCATATCTCAACAGGAATAGGTACTCTTCCTTTCTTGTTACTTTGGGCTACTTGCCTTGCAGCTTCGGTGTTTGATGGACGATAGTAAAATTCAACTTGACCTTCTGGAGTAACCTCTAGGATTCCTTCGTCAATCAGATCTTGAATCTTCTTATTCAATGCCCAACAATTATTAGTATCATGTCCAGGACTGTTGGAGTGATACTTACACCTTGCCTTGGGATTATAGCGAGGAGAAGAAGTGTTAGGATTTTTAGGAGAATTTTCCAAAGAAATTAGTTTCATTTCCAACAGGCATTGCAAAACTTGTGACATTGGTGTGCTGAACTTGATAAACTTCCTTCTACATTCCTTGTGTTGGGGTAGATTAACCTTATCAGGTCTTTCTTCTTCAACTGAAGAACAATCAATGGCAACCGGTTTTTTACCTTCTTTTATCCTCATCTTCCTTTCAACCAAATCAGCTTGTTTTAATGGAGGTTCACTGACAATTAAATCCCTGACTCTATTACTTTGAAGTTTGTGGACAAAGGTTCTCAGCTCTTCTTGCCCCTGAGCTAAACTTTGGATAAGGGCCACCTGGCCATTCATCTGGATCCTCATTTCTGTTATCTCAGCTTGCAATTGTTCCAACTGACCATCCTTGTTGTCCTCAGGACTCTTCTTCTTAGCCAGCAATGTCTTCAATTCATCCTGCCCCTTGGTTAGGTTCAGGATCAGCTCTTGGAACTGTGCATTTTGTGCCTGAAGATCCTTAACTGTTTGTTCAAGAGCCATTGCTGAAATAAACAGCGAGAATATGAGAAACCTGTGCACAATTATAAACCTGTGATGCAATGAAATGATATGGGAATGTATATGCAATGTTTTTAAGGACCGCAGGATTTAAATTTGAAAAGATGGGGTTTTAAGTCTCCCATGGACGTTTCCTCTTTGTGTTGAGGTATGAGTTGAGGTTCCGTTCCTCATGAAGTTGCTTTGTTAGTTCTAGGATTCTTGCTTGGCTTGCTTTGTAATGAGCCTCGAAAGTATCCCTTTGCTCCTTCAGTTGGATCCATGATCTCTGCAAGTCTTCCTTATCAGTAGGCATGTCTGGGTGAAGGATGGTATAAGCTGTGTCTCCTTCAGCAACAGGTTCCATGATAACTGGTAGGACGGCAGGATATGGCATCATGAGAGTCTGAGCACGAGATCGTACCCATCTGAGATAAGCCTCCATAGGAATAGTGTACTTAGGCTCCAGTGTCTTGCTGTCAACCCTGTTTACTTTTCCCCATGCTCGTATGAATCTCTGACGGTACCCTTGAAGATCGTTGTCGTAATCAAACACAATGCCCTGAATCAACATGTCATGTGGACCATCACTCCGGGCGTAACCAAACTGTCGTAAAGCTAGAGAGGGGTTGTAGGTGATGCCTCCTCTTATGCCTAGTAGTGGCACATTAGGAAACTCCCCACAACGGTCAATGATGGTGACATTCTCCATAGATCTGGAGCACCAATGGATATCTGAGTGAGAAAGTGACATGATCCTCTTGGACCATCTGAACCCTTGCTCATTCTTCATTACTGAGCGAGGAAGGTGAGAAATAAACCACCTAGAAAGTAAAGGTATGCAGCACATCAAAGTTCCTCTTGCCCTTGTAGTACGGGTGTGAAGAGAATGCAGGATGTCTCCAAGTAATGTAGGCACTGGATTGTGACTCAGGAAAATGTTGATGGCATGAACATCTATGAACTGATCTGGATTGGGGAACAATACTAAGCCATATATCAGCAAGGCTAAGATCTCCTCAAAAGCATCATAGCTCATGGCCTTCAAGAACACCTGAGCTTTCTCTATCAACACCTTGGCAAGAATACCCTTGACTCCGCTTCTCGTTTCTAGAACAATATCAGACTTCTTCAGATGTAGAGCTGCAGCAATAACCTCTGGTTTAAGCTCCTTCTCCAAACCTGTGAAGGGTCTTTGATCAAGAATAGGTATGCCTAGAAGTTTAGAGAACTCCTCCATGGTTGGAACCAGCTGATAATCAGGGAATGTAAAGCAATGGTGCTTAGGGTCAAAGAACTGAAACAGGACACTCATCATGTCTTCATTGAACCCTGAAGTGACTAGATCCAATAGGTGACCATGTCTCTTGATGAACTGGGGGTGATCAGACACTTGAGAAACCAACTCTTTAAGCTTGGGAGGTATCCCCACAAAGTTGATCCTGATGGTGTTTCTACGAGCAGAAGCCATGACCTGCAACAAAGAACAAAGATAAATCCTTTGGTCCTTGAAATGGTTAGTGAAAATGCTATGCTTATGATGCATGATGATGTCATGATGTTATGCTCAATCACAAACATGTGGCACACACAAACAAGTCACACCATAACCCTAGGTTTAAAGGCTTGCATGAGGTTCAAAGGTAAGTACCCTCCCCTGAAGTTAGTTGGTTCATCCTGTCCTACAAAAGTAACCAGGTTCTAAGGGATCTCAATATCATTGATCCTTCACAAGGGTGGTTGTTCAGTAGGCAACTTACTTGCCAACCAAAAACCTCCAAGTTTAAGATCTCAATGAGTGTAGTATCGAGTATCAACCAACTTCAGTCTTCACCAAAGCCGGTTACCTCACTACTTTCTAAAGGCCAAGATGGGATAACTAGGGTTCTAAAAGTTAGTTAGTGCATTGACAACATATGGCAGCCTCATATTATCCTCAACTTGACTTAAGGAACATAAGCACCAACCAAGAAGTCGCACTAACTATGGCCACCAGATCAACCGTATCGATATACGTCGTACAGTTTCCTTGGTCTATTGCCATTTACCTAAGGTACACTAGATCCGGGTTAGGACCTTTCACACATAAGAGCACCCCAACAATATAATAATAAAGCAAACAAATCAAACAATATTAAAGTGATCTTAATTCCTAAGGGTACCCCTCTTAAATTAAATCCCCAGCAGAGTCGCCAGTTCTGTAACACGGTGGGAGAACTGACTTTTAGTTATGTTGCGGATAGCAAGAGTCGCCACCGACTTTTATTTTATCCAAAAGGAAAGGGTATAAAAGAACAGGAAAGACCTTAAGAGATATTTTTGGGTCCGGGGGGTAGGTTATGTAAAGGGAAGGTGTTAACACCCTTTACATCCATGGTTATCCATGGGCTCTTAGTTACTTAGCTCACTTTTGAATTGTTTTTGAAAGTGTGAAGTGTGTGAATAGAAAATTTTCATAATAGTTAATAATGATCCATGTACGAATGCGTAAAAACTTGTGTTTGAAAATTTGTTTGAAATGGATAAGTGTTTGAAAATTTGAAATGAAGTGAGCAAGCAACTAGGAGGTACCTACCCTAAAATTTAAATCTTTTCTGTTCTTTATCCTTTAAATGGTAAGACTATCCCTATTATTAAGGAATAGGTAGTCATTACCTTGGATGTAAGGGACATGTGAGGGACATCTGTTTATGAAGGCAACTGTGGGGTGTATTGAGCATTTAGGAGGGACTATCATCATTATTCGAAAAGGGACTTGATCTTTAAAGGCAACCATTAGGGACTTGATGATTTTTCTTTTAAGGGACTTGCTTTATACACCCCACTTGACCTTATGATTAGGCAACATTGAGAGATAGCCTTAGAAAGTGTAGGATGGCGATTAAAAATCGACTTACGTGTGTGAGTGTTCAATTTTATTTATCTTATAATTAAAGTGATCTAAATTTATTTTAGGCAAAATACCCAAAATAGTCCTTTAACTCAATCACTGGGTCCAATATGGTTCCTTATCTCTAAAAAGTGACAAAAAGATCCTTTAATTTGTTAAATTGTACCAAATAGATCCTTTCCGTCCACCACCCCCTAACAGACGTTAACTATGGTATAGGTGGCAGCTGACATGGCATCATCTTCTTCCTTTAAACTGAGAATCTTCATCTTCCTCCTTTTCTAGGGTTTATGCGAAAATTTCTCTTCATCCATTACCAAATTGATTCAAGAACCAAGAAAATCATAGAGTGACGAAGATGAAATCCAGTGGGTGTTCTTCGAAAGCAAAACACGGTTATGGTGGGTGTTCTTCGAAGGAAGAATCGAATGTTAACACAAGCACAACTTGGAAACCTATATGTCACTGTGGGGATTTAGATGTTCTTCGTATGGCCACAACATTCAAGAACTATGGGAAACATTTTTGGGGATGTCCTAATTTTAAGGTATGTCATATGTATGTGTTTAAAATCTGTAGCTGTAATTGTGTTTTAAAATGGTTGATGTTGAAGATGCTATTTTGCAGGGATCAAGCAATGCCGGTTGTGGGTACTTTGGATGGTATTTTGAAGAGGTTAGAGATGAGAAGGAGCAATATTTGATGGATAGAATTGAGAAGCTCTCAAAGTCATTGGCAAAGGCTCAAGTGACTATTGAAGAACATGGGAAACAAATAAGCAAAATGGAAAATGACATGAAGAAGCTCATGAAGTTGATAAAATTCTGGAAATTGATTTGGTTCATAGGCCTTGTTGTAGTTGTTTTTAGAATCCTTTAGGATGTTGTTGAATCATTTTGGTCTCACTGTTTTTAGAATGATTTAGGGAATTGTTGTTGAATTAAGGCAATTTGTTGTCAAATTGTTATTGTTGTTGTCAAATGTAATGGATTATTTGTGATCAATGTTAGTTACTATTGTTATGTTGACAATACCATAATGTTAGCATTTGACAAAACAGAAATGTTAATTGCTACAGATTAGTTACATTGATAGAACTAATTGAAATAATTGAGATAATTGCCACAGAACAATAGTTGACAAAACAGAATTGACAAAACCATATGTCTCCATCATTGACAAAACAGAATTCTAACATTGATAAAACCATATGTCTTACATTGACAAAACATTGACAAAACAGAATTTTAACATTGACACAATTGTCTTAACATTGAAAAAACATTGACACAATTGTCTTAACTAAACTTAACATTGACAGAATTGTCTTAACATTGATCCTAAGGTTTCCAAGTCTTGGTTGATCTCTTTGTTGGTGTACTTCTCCTTGTTGTTGGGCCTACAGCAGTCTTGGCTGCACTCATCCTGGTGGTTGGGCCTGGGGGCATGAAAGGCTTAGCTGGCCTTCTGTAAGACAGCTTGTTTGGCCATCCTTGAGCTTGCTTGGTTTTGCTTGGCTGAGACTGTGTTGGTTGCTGTGATGGCTGGCCTTGTGACTGTGTTGGTTGCTTTGATGGCTGGCCTTGTGACTGTGTTGGTTGCTTTGATGGCTGGCCTTGTGACTGTGTTGGTTGCTGTGATGGCTGGCCTTGTGACTGTGTTGGTTGCTGTGCTGGCTGGCCTTGTGACTGTGTTGGTTGCTGTGCTGGCTGGCCTTGTGACTGTGTTGGCTGCTGAGTCTGTGTTGGTTGCTGTGATGGTTGCTGAACAGATGCTTCAGATGGCTGGCCTTGTGATACCTGCTGACTGGTGTGGTCCTTGCAGGTCAGTTTATTATGACCTGCTTTTTTGCACCTGCTACACCTAACATTAAACCCTGTCCTTCTCATCTTCTTGTCAGAACCATCAATCTCACCTTGCTCTAAATTTCTTCTTTTCTTTGGCCTTCCAGGCATCTTCCTATACTTAGGAGGCTGCACATCTGGATATTCAGTTCTGGCCCACAAATTAGAACCATTAACTGGAAATATCACAAAGTTATAGACCTCCATGTATCTCTCCTTTCTATAATATTTTGGAATGTAGTCAGCAATGTTGTAGTTTCTACTCTTGATAGCTGATAAGGCATGCACACAAGGTAGCCCTGTCAGCTCCCATCTTCTACATGAACAACTTTGCTCCTTAAGGTCTATACTGAATTTATCTGCTTGGTTTTCTAGATGCCTCACCTCAAAAATATGTTCAGATGCCATCCTATAAGCACAAAACAGAAATATGTTCAGAAGCCATGCCTCACCATCAAAACAAATCATAAATCATAAATCATATACCACTATAAGCAACTATAAGCAACTACAGAAATATGTTCAGAAGCCATGCCTCACCATCAAAACAAATCATAAATCATAAATCATATACCACTATAAGCAACTATAAGCAACTACAGAAATATGTTCAGAAGCCATGCCTCACCATCAAAACAAATCATAAATCATAAATCATATACCTGCCAATCCACTATATGCAACAAATCATAAATCATATACCTGCCAATCACTAATAAGCAACAAATCATAAATCATATACCTGCCAATCACTAATAAGCAACAGAATTCAGAATTCACTAATAAGCAACTAAGCAACAAAACAGAAATCATATACCTGCCAATCCACTATAAGCAACAAAACAGAATTCAGACCAATCACTAATAAGCAACTATAAGCAACAGAATTCAGACTTCATATACCAATCACTAATAAGCAACAGAATTCAGAATTCACTAATAAGCAACTAAGCAACAAAACAGAAATCATATACCTGCCAATCCACTATAAGCAACAAAATAGAATTCAGACCAATCACTAATAAGCAACTATAAGCAACAGAATTCAGACTTCATATACCTGACAATCCAAAGGTTGGTGTAAGAGCTTGTTTTTTCAACTTTCTTTCTTATGTTTGGTAGGACTTCCCCATCAGCCAGATTCTGATACCTCATCCTATTGTTTGCCCATCTTTCCATCATATATATCCTTATTTCTTCCACCATAGTAATTAGTGGTTTAGCTCTTGAATCCAGAATAACACTATTGAATGCCTCAGACATATTGTTGAGGACTGCATCACATTTGTTATGAGTCTTGAAATATGATCTGCTCCAATATCTTGGTGGAGTGCTGATCATGTGCTTGTATGCTTCCACATTGATATCCTTCATCACTTTCATCTCTCTTTCCCAAGCTTGGTAATATGTGGACTTTGCAGCTTTCTAGATTATTTCCTTGAGTTTCTTGCCTGGATATTTTTTTCTGAAATTATTATAAAGATGTCTGACACAAAATCTTTGCTCAACTCCTGGTAGCAACTCATCCATGGCAGGTAATAAACCCTTAGTGCAACAAAAATTACATAAGTTAGTACAAATAACATAAGGGCCTATAAGTGAACATAACTACATAATTACATAAGTACCATATTTACCTTTTGTTGATCAGATATATAGGTGTATGTGAGACACCTTTCTCTCCCACCTAGATCATCAATAAGAAGCTCCAAGAACCAAGTCCAGCTATCTTTATTTTCACTTTCAACCACAGCAAATGCTATTGGTAGCATTTGGTCATTTGGATCTCTACCAATTGCTGCCAAGATTTTCCCTCCACACAACCCTTTCAAAAAACAGCCATCTAGCCCAATGAAATGTCTACATAATTTAAAACTCTCCTTACAAGCAGCCAAGCAAATGTACAACCTCTTAAAATATGGTCTCTGATCTGCAGAACCCTCTAGTACAGGATGCACATTGACTTTCACAGTAGAACCTGGGTTAGATCTCAAAAGTTCATGACAATAGTCATAGATCCTTGTATAGTCCCCAAGAAAAGAACCATCTACCATGTCTCTAGCAGCAAATCTTGCTCTTATGGCCTTTTGCTTGCTAACACCTACATTCCATTTTTTTTGTGCCTTTTCCTTTATGCCCCTAAGCTTCAATCTTGGATTGGATTTCAGTGAATTCTGTAGCCTCTTACTTAACCATTTTGTACTCATCAGCTTTACATTGTACTCTCTACTACAACTATGGTTGTCTATGATCTTCCTTAGTTGCCAAGAATCCTCATTAGGTAACTTTGCACAGTATGCTTCCCAATCACATCCTTCCTTGCATCTAACCCTCACCCTTACCTTGTCATTCTTAATGTACCTAAGACCTCTGCCAGATTGCACAACATATGATGCTATAGCTTCTTTAAAATCATCCTTGGTTGTGAAATACATCCCAATCTCCCATTTGAATTTGGACATGTCTTTCTGTAATCTAAAAATAGGGTACTTTTTCCTAACAACATCACTAGTATCATCACTTTCACACCCACTTTGTAAATCATCACTTTCATTATCACTAACTTTATCTTCACACTTTTCTTTACCCTTATTCATCTTCCCCTCTTGATCATTTACAGATTCCATCACATCACCCTCCTCATCATAAAACTCATCTGATTCATCATCAAAACCAACTTCCATTGCACTGTCATAATTGAAGTTTTCATCATCACTATCATCATCACTGACATCAGTATTATCCCCTTCATTCTGATTCAAAACTTCCTCTTCCATCCTCGGATTCACAGGATCAGAGCTATTAACCTCAGCATTATTCACAGGACCAGTTTCAGAATTATTCTCAGGATCAATGTTATCCCCTTCCATCCTTGGAGTTGTATCATTCAAAGGATCTGTATTATTCAGCTCAGCATTAACTTCCTCAATCATTGCAGCAAGCACTTTTTCAGTGTCATCCTCTTCCATCACATCTGCTTCCACTTCATCAATTGGACCATCATAAAAAGCAGGTTGTGACAAAATGTGTGTGATGTATATGTCAACCCTGAGGTGAACCCTAAACAAATCAGCAATCTCTAAAGCTCCTTTGTCATCAACCAAGGTGCTCATCCCAAATTGTGGATCCTTATAGTAAATTTTCCCAATACATGTGTAACCTAGATCCTTAAAACAACCTAGAAGTTCAAAATAGCTCCATCTATCAACATCTATTTTCAATTCTGCAATCTCTCCCCCTTCGTATACACTCAGCTCGTCATCCACAAATGCACCACTGTGGTGAATAGTAAGACTCAAGAACTCACTCATCTCAACTGAAGTCAAATAACCCTAAATAGTCAATTAACCCTAAATCAGTAACTATTACGAAAAACCCTAAAACATATCAAATCGAAATCGAATAACTATTACGAAAAACCCTAAACTATTACGAAAAACCCTAAATTAAACAGTAACTGAAATCGAATAACATAGTAAAATAGAATACCTGGTGGATTATGCTTCACGAATGGCTTCTGCTTCAATGCTTCATGCTTCAATGGCTGCGCTAGGGTTGCTTCTTACTAATTTTCACCAACATTCGTAATGACAGTCCTTGGTAATGAGAGTCCTTATGCAAACACATCCTACATGGCAGCTGAGTCACCCAATCATGGCAGCTGAGTCACCCAATCTAACCTCCACATGTGTATGCTAAGTTGACTTTGACTAACGGTTGCTGACGGAAGGACAAACGTGGTACAATTTAACAAATTAAAGGATCTTTTTGTCACTTTTTAGAGATAAGGGACCATATTGGACCCAGTGATGGAGTTAAGGGACCAATTTGGGTATTTAGCCTTTATTTTAAATAGAATACATGTTTTGCACTCCCTAAATTACTAACCATAACATAAAAATTAAAATTAAATATTACAAAATTTACACCAAGGAGCAATTACAAAATAATTATAAGCAATTAAAATAAATAGCAAAAATAAATATATAAGCAAAATATAAATAAATAAACAAAAATAATAAATAAGCAATAAATAAATAAATAGGGGTTAGTAATAATAATAATTAAAAATAGGGTTAACAAAAATATTAAAAATAAATAAGGTTAGTGAAATAATAATAATAATAAAATATATAAGATTAGTGAAGCAAAAATAATAAATAATAATATGGTTAGTAACAATAACAATAATTAAAATAAATAGAATTAATAAAAATATTATAATAACATGATGAGAATAATAAACACAAAATTAAATTTTTATATATAAACATTTATTTAGAAATAAGAATAATTAAATAATTATTGTAACATAAAATTTTTTAAACATAATATAATTATAAATTTTTATCATTACAAATTTAATTATTTCTAGACATATATTAACAATTATTTATTAAAAGATATTTACACATTATATGAAGAAAATAAGTTTTAAATATCATATTCACAAAAATTAATCATATTTACAAAATTTATATTAAGTATTATATTTACAAAATTTATATTAAGTATTATATTTACAAAGGTTATATTAAATAAATATATACATAATAATTATATTAAGATAAAAATTACTTAGAAAAATAAAATTAGGTTTTACAAAATTAGGGTTCATTCATAAAATATTTTTAGGATTTATAATATAATACAAAATTATTTTAATTAATATACATATATTATATTTACATAATAAAAGAAATAATAATTTTTTTACATTAAGAAAATAAGATTTTAGAATATTATAAACATTGAATAACATTTTAAAGAATTATTTTTATTAATAAATCAATTAAATGAAATTAGACAAAGCAAAAAATAAAATAAGGAAAAATATCAAAACAAACCTGGCTGGGATTTGAACCCAGGAGGCTTTGTTTACCAGCAACCAAACACACCACCAGACCACCACATGCGCAGGTGAAAGGAAAGGGAGAGGAATTGTTTTTATGTATTGTCTGGAAAAATCAGGAAAAAATCAAGAAGCAAAAAGGCCTGGGATGGTGTTGAACCCAGGACCTCATAGATATACATACGCGCGCATTACCACCTGGCTGGGAGAGCCTACCTGATATTTTAATGGTAATATAACATAATATATTATGTATGCTTCACCTGGAAAAATAAGGAAAAAAAATGTTCAAGGCCTAGATTCGAACACAGGCCATTCATCTGAACGCGCAGTAATCCTACCACCAGGACAAGCATTGCCTTGTGAAACATAAACAGAAAGAACTCATAATATTTTAAACAGACTTTTCAAATTATGAAACGCGCGCGCTGGACCTTCTTCTACCTCCAGACCTGCGTTGTTTGCTGCGAAAATTACTAGGAGATTACCTGCGAAAATAGAATGGTAGCAAAACCTACAAAATTCATATATTGACAAAACAACAAGATTTTATGAAATTAATTAGGGTTTTATGATCCTTGTGATTCATAGAACATTCCTATGTCCTCAGAATTCATTTAGGTTTAGTGAATCAAAGGATCCCATTTTGAAGGTCAAAACCCTAACCATGGCCGAATCTATTTTAGGCAAGGAAGCTTCAATCCATTGGTCCAGAAACGATCTATACAATGTCACAAACAAGATTATGTAAACAAAATTCAATGAGAAGCAACAAATCAATGGAATCGAAAAAAATATTTTCAAGGATAAAGTGAGCTCGGGTTAAGCATCATGGCATGTATGGGATGCATATGAGCATTGGTTTTGCTTCATGGATGATCAAGGAACATGTCTATGTTCTTGTTTTACCTTAAAACTCCTTGTATGAAGGAATCCGAATGGAGGTTTTGAATGGTTTTTTATTTATTTGTGAAGCTTACCTTAGAGGCAGAATATTCGTCCCCTTGTGATTGAATTAGGTTTAGTACTTATAGATGAGTGAACTTAGGTCATAAAATTGAATTGTTGTGTGGAGATTTTGATTCAAAAAGATTGAAATTGATCATGTCTTAAAAGTTCAATATTTTTGCATAAAGGCTTACTATTTTAAGACAAATCTCATGATTTCTTTCCTCTTCAACTTAAATCAATAATTAAGATTTTCTAGAAGCTTAATCTCCATTAAATATCATATTTTCATATTTTATATTTATTTAAGATGATTTTTTATGAATTAAATCAAAATAAATAAAAATAAAATAATAAAAAATCTGATTTTTAATCATTTGGGTCGTGCATGATGATAGTGTATGGATTGGATCATAATTTGGCAGGCCCATTTGGCAAGAATTGGTTTTAAACCTCCATTTTCATCATAATCCATCACAAAATTTCCCAACTTTGCAAGGTCACATCTCCCTCAATTTTAATGCTATGAGGGTGTTCTTGGACATTTTGGAAAGCTTGAAGATTCCTCTAAACAACCCCATTGGTTTCATGTCCATATCATTTACCAATCTCAAGTTATGCCCTTTTGAAGTTGTTGACTTTTTGTTGACTTTTGAAATGACCTATAATGTCTTAGCTCATACCTTCCAAATGAAGCATTTTTGGGCTTGGCTTATGAGACACAAAGTTGTAGAGAATTCAATTTCCTTCAAAATGAGCTTTGATTGGAGACTTGGTGATGAAGTATGTGAAAGTTATGGCTGGTCAAAGTTCAGTTGACTTTTACTAAGGAAACCCTAATTTAGAAACTCCTGATTCTTGATGATCTGGAATCTCCTTGATGAATCATGATCAACCCTTGATCAAATGATGAATTTTACTCCATATACTTGATTTTGGCAAAAAATCATGAAGTTTGACTTTGGTTTGACCACAGTTGACCTCAGTTTGACTTTTTAACTGCTTTGACTGATTTTGACTTATCTGATCATCTGACTGAGCAAACTTTTGAGAAAAGTCTTGAAACTTGTCATGGGGGTTCTTACACACATATAAGATGTTATGAAGCTCACTTGAAGTCTTGGAAGTCCATTTAGTCTGATTAAAGTCAAAACCCTAGTTTTGGATGCACTGCTTAGGAGGTGCATTGTCTGAGGGAATTGTCAACTCTTCTGACCAATTGTGAACCTTGTGAACCTTGTGAACCATCATAAAATTTCTTGTGAACCTCATGGGAGGTATTGTGAAGCTTGTGAACCTTGTGAAACTTCATGAAGTAGCTTGTAGACTTCATGAACCTCATGAAAGGTTATATAAACATTGAGAAACTTGTGAACCTTGTGAACCTTCATAAAGTAACTTGTAGACTTCATGAACCTCATGAAAGGTCTTGTAAATGTTGAGAAACTTGTGAACCTTGTGAACCTTCATAAAGTAACTTGTAGACTTCATGAACCTCATGAAAGTTCTTGTAAGAGTTGGGAAACTTGTGAACCTTCTTAGAACACAAAGTCCTGTATTGTGAGGGCAAATTTTGGGGTGCAACACCTTGTCTCATGTTTGAATCATCTCTTAGCATCATTAACATCATACTTATGCTTCTGGTTTTGGTTTGCATCATCACATCTCATCTCATTTGCATTGCATTTCATTTCTTTACTAACTTTTCAGGTGGTAAGTTGTTTTGAGAAGTGAATTTGCCTTCACTTCTCACATTCTCTTTTCATCTCTTTCATATTCCCCTTGCTGCATTTTGTATGTGTTTGGATTGAGCTTGCTCATTCATGCTCTTTCTCACTTTCTTTCTTCAAGCAAGTTGTCTTCTTAAGTGAATCAAGTTGTTTTGCTTCTCTTTGCTTCTTGCTCCTTTCATCTGCTTCCTTCCTGGTGGTTTTCTCTGAAGATCTTCTTGCAAACCTCATTAACCCTAGGAATGACCAAGCATGATAACAATTAGGGTTGATTAGTCCCCCATTTAGCTTTTACCTTTGTGTCTCTTTGAGTCTTCTATTCTCATCTCATAATCAAGGACTAAACCCTAAAGGCTTTAAGGCTTTGTGATTAAGCTTATGCCTGCATCCTTCTATTAGGATGGAGTGTATAACTTTAATCCTAAGTGTTAAACCCTTAATGTGTTTAAATCCTTTAATAAATCCACTTAATAATCATCAAGACATCAAGCTTGTAACTTGGGCCTTGCATTAGGGTTCTAATTCTTCCTTAACTGGTTAAGAAGGACTAACCCTAGTGTTAATGGACAAGTCCCCCTCAAGTTGTCTTACAAAACATAAAACTCACTTCTTCATCTTATCATTAACTAAAATCCATCTAATAAAGGCTTTGTTCTGTCATGAAGTTAATCCCTAATCATGGATTAAGTTGAGGAGTCTTCCTCAGCTTAAACATTCTCATCTATTATCCTTCTATTAGGATGGTGTAATGAGTTTGTTTAATCCCTGATTATGGCTTAATCTCATTACTCAACACTAAACAAAAAAACAACAAAAACATTTAACTAATCACAAGTAGGTTAATGATCTTAATCCTACATCATGGTGATTAAGTGTGAGATGCTGACTTCACACTTAAGGTATTCTCATTACCCCTAATCAGAGGGAAGATGTGATGAGTTTACTAACCCATTGGTTTAGGCTTAAGCTCATTTTCTTATGACAAACTTCAAAAGCAATAAAAGACTGAAAACTCAAAAACAAACAATAATCGTCTCCTCCGGGATTCTTTTCTCATCTTATTCACTCATAAACGAGAACTTACTTCTTCCGTCTAATGCAAGACAGTTTGCACCTGAGCCAGACAGGTCATACACTTGAGCATAGACAAGCAAGCAGTTCATCAGTCAATTCATTCTTTCAGTCTCTTTGGGTCGAACTACGGTGTTCTGACTTCCTCATTGCACGAGAGGATACGTAGGCATAACTTAACAGTTATCGAACAAAAGTCTCTGTATATTCCCCCTCTTTCCAGCCTTATTCTTTTAGCCTCATGATCTTGAGCATTTCACTCTTATTCTTACACTAACACTTCACTTATACACTTCACACTGCTTTTACACTGACACTTGCATTCTTTCCAGCTTTGATTCACAGATAGCACTGACACTACCCCTTTAAAACACAAATCTTTTAAGCGTGGATCCCGTCGAGTACGGCGGACAATCTGGGTGCTAATACCTTCCCAGGTTGTAACCAACCCCCTTTCTCAGTCTCTCTGGTTCGCAACCGTCTTATCCATATCTTTTCTTAGGTCTATGCAGCATTACCTTTCCTCCGGGATAAAAATGCCTAGCTGGCGACTCTTTGTCTTTCTGAGTTCACTCCTGTGTGTTCTCATCCCTCCTTTCGCCGACCGTTCGCGTCTGTACCCCTTCTGACCTCTTAGGTGTCATTTGGTGGGAGCAACACCATGTTGCGTTTTGAATACCTGCAATCCTGAAAAGACAGAGAAACGCACAAGTATCCCGAGGTATCCTTTACTGGATTCCATCATAGGAGTTTAGACACTCCCGGGAGTAAACATATTTCCTGCAAGCATGTAGTTTAGGAAAGACGCATCTGTATTTATGAGATTAACAAAATAATGACATCGGACATTTTTGCAAATGAAAGAGTACGAGACAATGTGTGACTGAAAATCTGATTTTATTGATTCGTGTGCCCTGAATTGGCAAATACAGTCATAGAAACAAATCCCCTAAAATGAGGAGATTGTTACAAATTGAGAAACAAAAGATGCTGGCAATGTTGATGACGCTTCAGGGAGCTTCCCTTTTGCTATGACTCGTATGACATTTGACGTTCTTCTCGTCTCGCTTTCTGAAGAAGGCTGATTCTGACCGACGCTCGAACCTTTCGAAGCTTACCATGTTGTAAGTGATACAGACGAATTCAGAAAGCAGTTATTCGCTTATTCCCTTATTTTGCGTGGATCACCCTTTCAGGTTTTCAATCCACCGGGATACCCATTTTTGCCTGAGTTGTCCAATGCGGCTTTTCAACTCAGCGGGTGTACATTTTTTTATTTATTTTCCCTTATTTTTGCCCGAGTCTTTTATTCTGTTTTTGACTCGCCGGGATGCCCTATTTTTGCCTGAACTTACATTCTGTTTTTATGTCCAGCGGGTCATTTTTATGTGAAGTATTTTTTAACTGCATCTGAATTCACAGGGGACAGGAAGTCTTCACCATCCATAGTACTGAGCATCAGTGCTCCACCAGAGAAAACTTTCTTTACTACGAATGGTCCTTCATAATTCGGAGTCCACTTTCCCCTGTGGTCTGTATGAGGAGGAAGGAGTCTTTTTAGCACAAGATCTCCTACTTGGTATTCTCGGAGCCTGAATTTCTGATCGAAGGCTTTCTTCATTCTTTTCTGATACAGCTGCCCATGACAGATTGCAGCCAATCTCTTCTCTTCAATCAGACCCAGTTGTTCGTATCGGGACCGGACCCATTCTGCTTCATTCAGCTTAACATCCATTAGTACTCGCAGGGAGGGTAATTCAACTTCAACAGGTAGGACCGCTTCCATACCATACACAAGCTGATACGGTGTTGCCCCGGTTGATGTTCTGATTGACGTTCGGTACCCATGCAAGGCAAATGGCAGCATTTCATGCCAGTCTTTGTAGGTAACCACCATCTTCTGCACAATCTTCTTGATATTCTTGTTAGCTGCCTCAACAGCGCCATTCATCTTTGGCCTGTAAGGGGAAGAATTGTGGTGTTGGATCTTGAAGTCCCGACACAGTTCTGCCATCATTTTGTTGTTTAAATTGGAACCATTATCAGTAATGATTCGCTCGGGCACTCCATACCGACAGATGATGTCTCTCCAGAAATCGGGCTACCACTTGCCTTGTAACATTTGCATAAGAAGCCACTTCAACCCACTTGGTGAAATAGTCAATAGCAACCAGGATGAACCTGTGGCCGTTTGAAGCAGTCGGTTCAATCTTGCCAATCATGTCAATGCCCCACATGGCAAAGGGCCAGGGTGAAGACATCACATTCAAAGGATTCGGAGGCACATGCACTTTATAAGCATAAATCTGGCATTTATGGCACTTTCTGGCATAAGCACAACAGTCTGCATCCATTGTGATCCAGTAATAGCCTGATATTAACAACTTTTTAGCCATTGCATGTCCTCCGGCATGGGTACCAAAGGATCCTTCGTGCACCTCGTGCATCAACAAGTCTGCTTCTGCCCTATCAACGCGTCTGAGGAGTACCATATCAAAGTTTCTCTTGTACAAGGAACCATCAGTGTTCAGGAAGAAACTACCAGCAAGCCTTCTTAAAGTCTTCTTATCATTGGAAGATGCCCCCGGTGGGTATGTTTGATCCTCCAAGAAGCATTTGATATCATGGAACCAAGGCTTATCATCTTTGGCCACATCTGCTGCAAATACATACGCTGGTCTGTCGAGTCTGGACACTGAGATCCGAGGCACAAAGTTGGCAACTTGAACTTTGATCATTGATGAAATGGTAGCCAAAGCATCTGCAAACTGATTCTCATCTCGAGGGATATACTCAAGCTTAACTATTGTGAAGAAAGTCAATAACCTTCTTGTATAATCCCGGTAAGGTATCAGATGATCTTGGTGGGTGTACCATTTGCCGTTGGTTTGATTAATTACCAGAGCTGAATCTCCGAATACAGTCAAAGTCTTGATCCTGAGGTCAATGGATTCCTCAATACCCATAATACAAGCTTCGTATTCAGCTTCGTTGTTAGTGCAGTTAAAAGTGAGTTTTGCCGAGAAAGGCATGTGAACTCCTTTAGGTGTAATGAGTACTGCACCAACACCACGTCCATTCATATTAACAGCCCCATCAAACATCATAGTCCATTCTTCTTCTGGGTCAGGCCCTTCAGTGTGAACAGGCTCTTCGTGATCTTTTGCTTTTATGAACATGATGTCTTCATCAGGGAAGTCAAATCTCATACGCTGGTAATCATCAATAGGTTGCTCAGCAAGATAATCAGACAATACACTGCCCTTGATGGCTTTCTGAGATGTGTACTGAATGTCATATTCTGTGAGGATCATCTGCCATCTTGCAACCCGTCCGGTAAGTGCTGGCTTCTCGAAAATGTACTTAACTGGGTCCATCTTTGAGATCAATAAAGTAGTGTGGGTCAACATGTACTGTCTCAGTCGGCGAGCAGCCCACGCTAAAGCACATTAAGTTTTCTCTAGCAGTGAATAATGTTGTTCACAGTCGGTAAACTTTTTGCTTAGGTAGTATATTGCATACTCTTTTCGACCAGAATCGTCATGCTGGCCCAGCACACACCCCATTGACTCTTCTAATACTGTCAAGCACATTATCAGAGGTCTTCCTTCAACTGGAGGCATAAGGATTGAAGGCTCTTGTAAGTATTCCTTGATTTTGTCAAAAGCCCTTTGGCAGTCTTCGTTCCACCTGACCGTTTGTTCTTTTCTTAACAGCTTGAACAAAGGTTCACAGGTTGCTGTAAGGTGAGATATGAACCGTGAAATGTAGTTCAATCTACCTAAGAAACCCCGAACTTCTTTTTCTAATTTTGGTACAGGCATTTCTTGAATGGCTTTGACTTTGTCAGGGTCAACTTCAATCCCTTTCTCACTTACAATGAATCCCAACAGCTTACCGGATCGCACCCCGAATGTGCACTTGTTGGGGTTTAACTTCAATTGGTATTTCCTCAGACGTCTGAATAACTTCAGCAGATTCACCAAGTGGTCTTCTTCCGTGAGGTACTTGGCAATCATGTCATCCACATAACATTCAATTTCTTTATGGATCATGTCATGGAATAATGTTACCATAGCCCGTTGATAAGTTGCACCTGCATTCTTCAGTCTGAATGGCATCACCTTATAACAGAACGTGCCCCAGGGTGTGATAAAAGTTGTCTTCTCCATGTCTTCAAGTGACATCTTTATCTGATTGTATCCTGAAAATCCATCCATGAAGGAGAACACCGAGAACTGAGCCGTATTGTCGACCAATACATCAATGTGAGGTAAAGGGAAGTCATCTTTCGGGCTGGCTCTGTTCAGGTCCCGGTAATCCACACACATTCTTACCTTGCCATCTTTCTTTGGCACAGGTACAATATTAGCAACCCATGGTGGATAGGTAGTTACAGCAAGGAAACCGGCGTCCCACTGCTTTTGTACCTCTTCTTTAATCTTCATTGCCATATCTGGGCGAGTACGGCGCAACTTCTGTTTTACCGGTGGGTAGTCTTCTTTTAAAGGCAGCTTGTGCATGACAATATCGGTGTCCAACCCCGACATATCCTGATAAGACCAAGCAAAGACATCCACATACTCCCGAAGCATGTCAATCAGTTGTTCCTTTACTGAATCTTGTAAGCAGGCTCCGATCTTAACCTCTTTCACATCTTCTTCCGTACCAAGATTAACCGTTTCGACCTCCTCCTGATGAGGAGTGATAACCTTCTCCTCTTGCCTTAACAACCTGGCTAGCTCTTCAGGTAGCTCGTAATCTTCTTCAACCCCTTCATCAGCTTGATTGATTGGATTGTCAAAGTCATACGAAGTCATAGTTGTGTTGTTGTCGGTGCAGTCTGAAAGGCATTCTCTGTAAGGGTTTAGATTGTTCATTTTAGTGATCAATTTTAATCTTGTTTAGAAAAAGTGAAAAGAAGTTATCATTTTGGAAAACATTGCCATTTTATTTTTGTACAAAAAGAAAAATGGAAAACAGTGAGCGGAAAAGGAAAAGACTCATTTGCAAAAGATGTCCGATAT
Source organism: Lathyrus aphaca (assembly GCA_963966055.1). Classification (NCBI taxonomy): domain Eukaryota; kingdom Viridiplantae; phylum Streptophyta; class Magnoliopsida; order Fabales; family Fabaceae; genus Lathyrus; species Lathyrus aphaca. The sequence continues at coordinate 1,719,920 of OZ014520.1, forward strand.
TCATTGATTGATCTGTTTGCACAAAATTACAAGATGGCCCGATTACAAAATGAGTCTTGTCATCTTGGGCAAGATGCAAGACTTGATGCATGCTTAAAAATACAGGAAATAATAATTACTCTACAGGAGTAACCCTTATAATTTCCTGGGAAGACCAGTTAAGGACTTGGCTCCCCGGGATCCTTGGACGTATCCAGCTCTCCAGGTTGCGGTCACTTTCTTCCTCGTCTTCCAAGTTGTTCACTGCATCCGGGGTGAGCATTCCCCCGCTGACAAAATTGGGCTTCTTTGCAGCCTCTGATTGATCTTGTTGAGTTGGTTTGTAACCCAACCCAAATCTATCTTCCTTCTTTTCCACGGGCAGTAGCTTGCCCCATCCTTGGGCAGTACCCTCTTCAAAAACCTTCCTGGCTTGCTGATAAGACGTCATGGAAGTTCCTAGTACATCAGATGCTTCATTAATGTTTAGGGCCTCAAACCCCTGGCTCATGGTTTCATGGATTTCTCCATCCATCTCTATGTACTTATACGTAGCCAGATGGCTAACAAAGATGTCTTCTTCTCCACAGACGGTGATGATCTGGCCTTCCCACTCGAATTTCAGCTTCTGGTGAAGGGTAGACGTAACAGCGCCAGCGGCGTGAATCCAGGGTCTACCCAACAAACAGTTGTAGGCCGGCTGAATGTCCATCACATAGAAGGTAATTTTGAAGGTCTGCGGGCCAATCATCACAGTCAGATCAATCTCTCCAAGCACTGATCTTTTAGAGCCATCAAATGCTCTCACCACCAAGTTACTTGGACGCAGTGCCAAGCCATCATACTCCAGCTTCACTAAGGCTTTCTTTGGTAGAACATTGAGTGACGACCCAGTGTCCACCAGTACATGGGATGGAACAACACCCTTGCATTCCAAGGTGATATGTAAAGCCTTGTTGTGGTTGCGTCCCTAAGTTGTAAAGTCAGCATTGGTAAAACCCAGTCCATGACTGGTGTTGACTTTTGCCACCATAGTTTCTAGATGATTAACAGTGATATCCTCTGGCACGTATGCTGCGTGCATGACTTTTAATAATGCATTCCTGTGAGCTTCAGAACACATTAACAGGGATAATATGGAGATTTTTGAGGGTGTTTGGTGAAGCTTATCCACCACCTTGTAATCACTTCTCTTTATGATTCTCATAAACTCGTCTACATCTTGTTCAAAAGATGTCTTCTGAGTTTCTTTGGTAGCTGGATCTTCAAGCACCACACTTTTTCCTTTTACTTTGGCAGCAGCTTCTGCTTTGGCATTAGGTCTTTGTACTTGTGAGGCAAAAAGGCGTCCGCTTCTGGTGAAGCCTCCGCCTCCCCCAACATTATCAATTTGTGGAGAAGAGGTTGTAGAATCCAAAGCGATTTTCTCCCCGTTGTAGTAGAGGTCGGAGCCATAATGCCAAGGTATGGCATTACTGCTTTCATATGGAACGGGTCCAGGCACCGTAATAGTAACCGGACTGACTGCAGCAGAGGAGGGTATTGAAATGGTGTGCGGATTGTAGTAAATGGTGACTGGCGACCTGGCAGGAGGTACCACTGCTTGTTGTTGAAAGTTGTTGTTTGGAGGAACATTTGATGGGTCATAGTAGATTGTGACTGCGGAGACATCTTCATTAAGTCTTGCTGGTGTTGTAGAAGATTCTGCTGAATAAATGGATGCTGATGTTGTAGAAGAAAGGGTTGTTGTCATTTGATTTGTTGAAGTGATGGACGAAGCCATTGTTGATGATATCGATGAATCGGTCGGAATGATTGTTGCTGCAGTTGTAGGAGAATCAGGAATTGTTGTCAAAGGAATTGCTGGATTTGTAGGCGCCGTTGTTGAGATTTGAAGGGTACCATCCTTGATGAGACCACCTATGCCGCTTCTCAAATTATCACACCCATTGACTGCAATGTTGCAATACCCACAACCGAGCTCACACCCGGGGAACATCTGGTACTCTAGAAGCTGAGCTTTAATTTCGACCAGAGGTGTTCGAATCTATCCAACACTGGTTATCAAGAAAGATGGCTTGTCTTCCTCAATGGCATTAATTCTTGGCCCTCCATGATTGGGCATGGGATTCTTGTTGACATTTGGAGGGGGTGCGAAGTTGAGGGCTTTAGAATCCACCAGATCTTGTACTTTCATTTGTAAAGCCCTGCATTTCTCAGTATTGTGGCCAGGTGCATTGGAGTGGAAAGCACACCTGGCGTTGACATCATAATTCCTTGGAAGATTGGTGGGATCTGGTGGTGCCAATGTCCTTAATTCAACCAAGTTGAGTTTCAGGAGTTGTGGCAATAAGGCAGCATAGGGCATAGGGATAGGATCAATCACCCTATTTGCCTGTGACGGTCTTTGCTGAAAAGGTCTTTGTTGCTGATTGCTGTTGTTGTTGATGTAGGTTCTCTGTGGCAGGTACTGAACTTGTTGTTGATAATGCGGTTGTTGTTGTGGTTGATATGCTGGTTGCTGAGGGATCGGAGCTGGAATTGTGACAGCTGCCACTGATCTATGGACATACTGAGGTCTGCCCCTGTTGGCATGAATGGCATTTGTCTCCCCGGTTCTTCTAGGTCCCACAAAAGGTTTCCTGGGATTATTGGACGAACTTGCACCATTATCAGAAATCTTACCCATCTTTAAAAGGCTTTCAATCCTTTCCCCAGCTATGACTACGTCAGCGAAACTGGTGGAAGAAAAGGCAGCTAGCCTATCAATATATGTTCCTTGCAGAGTATTCATGAACATGTCGGCCATCTCTCTTTCCGACATGGGTGGCTGGACAGCAGCAGCAAGCTGTCTCCACCTTTGGGCATATTCCCTGAAGCTTTCCCTGGAGGATTGAGACATTCCCATCAGAAGGGTCCTGTTAGGAGCCATGTCCAGATTGTATTGGTAATGCCTGATGAAAGCTTCAGCTAGGTCTTTCCAACACCTGATAGTAGCTTTGGTCAAGTGTGAATACCACTCTCTTGAACCCCAGTCAAACTGTCTTCAAAATAAAACATCCACAGTTTTTCATCCATGGTGTATGCCTTAAGTCTCCCCAGAAAGGACTGTAAGTGAGTTCGTGGACAGGAAGTTCCATTGTACTTCTCGAAGCACGAGGGTTTAAACTTGTGGGGAATCCTTACCCCATCCACTAACCCCATATCCATTACATCGAAGCCTAAGGAATTCTGAGACTCCAGAGATCTCAACTTCTCAGCAATTTCATCAAACCTCCTATCATAGACTTCATCCCCAGCTCCCATTACAGTAAACTGCTCCTCTTGAGGATCTTCTTGCAAGATCCTGCCTGCAGCAGTATTGCCCGGTACATTCCTTGGGATGTTGGCCTCTGGATCTAGATGAGGTCCAAATACTAGTGGGTTAACATGAGGCTGACCTCCCTCATTGTTGCTGGTTCCTCCAGTGCCAGGATGAGGTTCCTCGGGGTTTTGTCTTTCTACCAATGCCCTAAACCTCTCTTGACTTTGGGCCAAGTTAGTCATTACAGTCATGAATTGGGCCATTTGGTTCCTCATCTCCACTCTTTCGTTAGCCATCTGAGTTCTGACCTCTGTCAGGTCCTGCTGTACTTGATCCATTTGGATACCAGGAAGATTGTTGCGAGTAGGATACCGGTGCGGACGGCTGAGAGGAAACACCCGGCGGCGAGCAATAATTCCTGAGTCACAACAGAGTTAGTAACAAACAAACCAATAACAAAAACCTACAAAACAAAACAAAAGTTAGTATGCAATGCAGTATGCTTATTTGCTTTCCAAGGTATCCGGCTTGGCTCTTGGTTTTGACTTTTCCAGACCCCGAGGAAGATGTTCTGATGTTGCTTGAAAAAAGAAACTCATTGAAACAAACTAACAAATACATTACAAATGGTGGATCATACATAGTTTGTTTTTACAACATATGCCCCTAAAGGGTCAAAATACAACATAAAAAGAAAAGTACATCAAATGGAAATAACAACAAGACAAGAAGTCAAACATCTAATCCAAACTCATCCTCCTTAACCTCCTTCAAAAGTACTTCAGTTACAGGACCAACCGGATGCTCTGTAATAGTCCTGATAAGAAGGTTTCTAGTAGCAATGGCAGTGGTCAGCTTCTTGTGCCTGTCTTGGTCCTTTGACCTCTTCAAACCAGCCCTAAGCTTCAATTCTGAAATCTCCTTCTGGGCTTCCAGCAAAGCTTCCTGTTGTTTCTTTTCATTGGCCTCCAACTGCTCAATCCTGGCCTGAGTTTCCTGATCTTCTTGAGTACGAGCTTCAGTGATCCTGACCCACCTAGCTTGACTTTCTTGCAGATAGAGATCAGTCCTAGCCTTCTGAAGCTTGGCCTCCTTACAGGCATTCTTCAATATTTGTTCTCCAGCTCTTGATTTCTTGATGTAGTCCTCTGTTTTCTCAATCTTGGCCAGATGCTCCACCTTAAGCTTCTCCAACCTTTCAATGTCCAGACGACCATCACTCCTTTCCCAAAGAGTCTTCTTCAGAGCTTGAGACAGATTCTCATTCCTTTTCTTCAGCTTCTCAAACTCTTCCAGGTTGACAGTGGCTGCAGGATGTGCTGTGGATGGTCCAGGTATATCTTCAATGGTGAAGGGCATCCCAGAAATCTGAGCTCTAGCATGAGACCATTCATAGTACTGAGCTGAAGCCACATTATTGCACCTCCCAAGAATGGCCATCCCTTTGGTCTGGATGTTGTCCCAAGCCCAGGATGCTTGTCTGACAACAGCTAGATTAGGCTTTATCTCACAATACAGGGTTTCAGCTAAATCTTGCACTCAAGGAGGGTGGACCAAAGCATAGCCCAGTTGTCTCTTAACACAGCAAAGGATTGTAGTTGATGCAACCCTTCACTCCTATTAGAGGTACATTTGGGTACTGCCCACAGCTAGTGATTATGTCCTTGCCCTTGTTGCTCTGGGTGCACCATCTGATGTCATCTGAAGTCAAAGCAATAAGTCTCTTAGCCCAATTCTTCTGTTGGTGAGGATTCAGGAAGGCATCAGTCCTGGGTAAGTGTTTGAGCAGCCAGGTGTGAAATAGAGGAGCACATCATCTCACCAACTTTCCTCTTTGCTTATCATTCCTCTGATGAATGGAATAATAGAAATCTCCCAGCAAGGTGGGTACTGGGTTCCTCAAAAGGAAAAGATGAATGGCATTATTGCTGATAAACTTGGGCTCATCTGCAAATAGTATAACCCCATATATACTGAGGGCTAACAATGCACAAACTGCCCTCCATTCTCCCAAGGAGGCCTTCAGGATGGCCTGAGAAGTCAGAAAGTCTAAGTGCAAACCAGTGATCCCAGCCTTTGTTGTCATGTTCTGTTCAATCAATATAGGCTCTAGGTACAGTGCCTTTGCCACTTCTCCATTGCTGGGAGAAGTCATCTCTGGGTTGAAGGGGATGCCACCCTTGACAGGTACTCCAATCAATGATGAGAACTCCTCCAGCAGAGGTCCTAACTGAAAGTTCTGGAAAGTGAAGCATCTCAAAGGAGGGTCATAAAACTGTAGGCAGGTGTGGATCATACTCCTCTGAGAAGGGTCCAGGTCCATGACCATATCAAGGATGCCTCTATAATGCTCTCTGAATAATGGGATGTGGTCTGGAGTGATAAGTGCCTGGACCTGCCTGATGCCAGTCAGCACAGGCTCAAAGAAATGGTATGAAATGTTGCTCTTCCTGGGAGGAGCCATGACTGCTGATGAAGAGATGTAGACAAGTGCTGATGAAAATCAAGACTGGTACTGGAGATGAGTCACTGACATGCTGATGCTGGTGATGATGAAGATGACTGAAGCAGATAGCTGATGAAGATAGCTGAAGCAGATAGCTGATGAAACAGAGGTCTATGCAGATGAAGGGGTCAAAACCAAGCCAAAAAATAATGTGGATACCCTGAAAAACAAATAAACAAATGTTAAATGATGCAATGATGAGTATGCAAATGATATGCAAGGGCTTGTGATCAAGCTGGATCTGATTAACTATCTTGATATAAGTCCATGTATGTTCAAGAAGTCCAGATGGAGGTTCAGAAATCCAATAACCAAGGTGGGGGACTCAAATAAAGAGTCACATGTCCAGGGTTAAATCACAAGAACTGTCCAAAGTGAGGTACTCTTAAACCAAATAGTAACAGGGTATGATGTGGCCAATGGTACCTGCAAACCTGTAAACAGCCCAACCCCCCTCACAGGTGGTGTTCTAAAACAAGGATCCTCAGACTTGGATCAGTTATGAGAAGTGTAAACACTTCTAACCCGGAGGTACAGTGTTTACAATAACCATAAAAGATCCTCCTCTAATTCACCTCAGTTTCTGAAGGTCATAATAAAGGTCATCCAGACTTAGCAAGCTTCCCAGATAGCCCTAGCACTACAGGAAATCTGTAGCACAGAGTTCTCAAGAAGAAACCCACATCTGAACCGTGTTTCATATTCCCGCACCAGACCGAAATGGAATGGGAAAGAACATGAACCACTCTAGCCTAGGTGTCACTCAGGTCCCAGGTATAGGACTTTAATATCTCAGTAGAACCCCACCCACCAAAATAAAAAACCAGATCCAGCAAGATGACAGTATGACAGTATGATGCATAAAGCTGTAAAGAAAGCAATAAATAACTGTACATAAAATAGTAAATAAAGCAAATATATAAACACAATTATCACATAACACCCCAGTAAACACAAATCAAACAAGCGCTAGGAGGAACCCACAAAAAGAATCAGAAGCCCTGGTTACAGTATAAGGGTCTCCCCAGCAGAGTCGCCAAGCTGTCGCTCCCACCAAATGACACCCTAGGTCAGAAGGGGTACAGACGCGAACGGTCGGCGAAAGGGAAGGAAATGAATAGAGTCGCCAGCTAGGCATTATTATCCCGAAGGAAAGGTAATGCTGCATAAACCTAGGAAAAGATATGGATAAGACGGTTGCGAACCAGAGAGACTGAGAAAGGGGGTTGGTTACAACCTGGGAAGGTATTAGCACCCAGATTGTCCGCCGTAATCGACGGGATCCACGCTTAAAAGATTTGTGTTTTAAAGGGGTAGTGTCAGTGCTATTTGTGTATCAAAGCTAGAAAGAATGCAAGTGTCAGTGTAAAAGAAGTGAGAAGTGTATAAGTGAAGTGTCAGTGTAAGAATAAGAATGAAATGCTCAAGACCATGAGGCTTAAAGAATAAGGCTGGAAAGAGAGGGAATATACAGAGACTTTTGTTCGATAACTGTTAAGTTATGCCTACGTATCCTCTCGTGCAATGAGGAAGTCAGAACATCGTAGTTCGACCCAAAGAGACTGAAAGATAAATTGACTGATGAACTGCTTACTTGCCTATGCTCAAGTGTATGACCTGTCTGGCTCAGGTGCTAACTGTCTTGCATTAGACGGAAGAAGCAAGTTCTCGTTTATGAGTGAATGAGATGAGAAAAGAATCCCGGAGGAGACGATTATTGTTTGTTTTTTCGATGTTTTCAATCTTTTATTGCCTTTGAAAGTTTGTCATAAGAAAATGAGCTTAAGCCTAAACCAATGGGTTAGTAAACTCATCACATCCTCCCTTTGATTAGGGGTAATGAGAATACCTTAAGTATGAAGTAAGCACCTCACACTTAATCACCATGGTGTAGGATTAAGATCATTAACCTACTTGTAATTATTTAGATGTTTTTTTTTGTTTTTGTTTAGTGTTGAGTAATGAGTTTAAGCCATAATCAAGGATTTAATGGACTCATTACACCATCCTAATAGAAGGATAATAAATGAGAACATTTAAGCTGAGAAAGACTCCTCAACTTAATCCATGATTAGGGATTAACCTCATGACAAAACAAGGCCTTTATTAAAGTGGATTTTAGTTAATGATAAGATGAAGAATTGATTTTTATGATTTGTAAGACAACTTGAGGGGGACTTGTCCATTAACACTAGGGTTAGTCCTTCTTAACCAATTAAGGAAGAATTAGAACCCTAATGCAAGGCCCAAGTTACAAGCTTGATTTCTTGATGATTATTAGGTGAATTAATTAAAGGATTTAAACACATTAAGGGTTTAACACTTAGGATTAAAGTTATACACTCCATCCTAATAGAAGGATGCAGGCATAAGCTTAATCACAAAGCCTTAAAGCCTTTAGGGTTTAGTCCCTGATTATGAGGTGAGAAGAGAAGACTCAAAGATGACACAAAGGTAAAACTAAATGGGGGACTAATCAAACCCTAATTGTTATCATGCTTGGAGATCATAGGGTTAATGAGGTTTGCAAGAAGATCTTCAGAGAAACCACCAGGAAGGAAGCAGATGAAAGGAGGAAGAAGCAGAGAGAAGCAAGACAACTTGCTTCACTTAAGAAGTCAAGTTACTTGAAGAAAGAAAGTAAGAGATGAACATGAATGAGCAAGCTCACTCTAATACACATACAAAATTCAGCAAAGAAGGCATGAAAGAGATGAAAAGAGATTGTGAGAAGTGAAGGCAAATTCACTTCTCAAACAACTTACCACCTAAAAGTTAACACAAGAAAATGAAATGAAATGCAAATGAGATGAAATGTCATTATGCAAACCAAAGTCAGAAGCATTTACATGATGTTAATGATGCTAAGAGGTGATACAAACATGAGGCAAGACATGGGAATGACCATACAAGGACATGGATGCAGATGAAGCATGCTTTGAACCATGAATGTACATGAAAAGTTATGAAATGCAATGGACATATAACATGGCAAATGAAATATGCAATGCTCAAACATGATTATAATATGTCCTAAGATGTATCATGAATCATGTGGATGCACAAAATGTCATGGCAAGTCATTGGATGCAAGCAAATGAAAGATGGATGCAAAGGAAGGCACAAATTAGGGTTACATGCATCATGCAAAGCAAAAATCCAAAACCAGAAGCAAATGACATGATAAAAATTTGAAAATGCAATCAAAGATACCCTAAACCTATACAAGCTCACTTCCCAAAGGAGAGGATCCAACTCTTAACCTAGTGTAAGTTATGAATTTCCTAAGATTACTAGGGTTTTAAGGTACCTTATCAAGAAAAATGCCAAACAAAATGAAAATGAAAGATCAATTCAAACCAAATTTATCCTATAAACTACATGCCATGAAGGATGCAATGCAAAAAGAATCATCATCAAACTCTCAAGGATTAGGCAGAATGAATTTTTCAAAGTTTGCACAAAAATATTGCCTTAAAATGAATTTAATTCCAAGGAAAAGAATCAAAATGCATCAAGAACAAAAAAGAAATTTGGTTTGAGGGTTTGATAATGTTTCTAAATGTTTCTAAATGCAATGTGAATTTTTTTGTGATTTTTAAATACCTAAATGTATTTTTAATTAATTAATTTTCATTAACTAATTAAAAATAAACATTTAAATGATTTAAAAATAATTTTTAACGTAAAAAATAAAAATAAAAATATTTTTGTGTTCTGAAAATTAATGAAATCTTTGACAAAAATTTTCATCATTTTTAAATGATTTTTGCTATTTTAAATAAAATGTAAAAGATAAATCAAATTAAATGAAATAAAAATTAAAATAAATGGAAGTATGCACAATGAAGGGATCAGATGCAATCTGAGCTTGGAGAGTTTGACTTGGCGCGCAATCCTACGGCCCAAGTTCAAACCTGGCTAATTTAAGTTTTATAATTAATTAAACTGGATTTAATTAATTAATCAGGGGTTAGGGTTTAATGACAAGATCCTGGCCACACACACGCGCGGGAGTTAATGGAGGTCAACAGAATCCAAGGTCCAAATTCAAAGTTGATTAATTATTCAGATTAGGGTTTAATGACCCTCAGGTGGCCGGAGAAGACTTCCGGTCGTGTTCTCCGGCGAGACCTTCAACCAATCTCTCTCAAAACCTCACTAAAACGTGCCAAAATCTCCAGATTCACTCAACCAAACATCCTAAACAAGAATCCAACAACAAAACCTATTTATTTTTCATGAATCACGAAGAACAAGCAAAAATCAATTTCACGGGCAAAGTTTCAGACAGACGATACATCCTCATTTCTTCATCATTTTCAAAAATTCAAAGCTTATTACATTCAGGGGAGCATGTAGATCATTTTAGTAACTTAAAACAAGGTTTCTGGAAAAAATAATTTTTGAAGCTACCTGAAGTGAAGCTTTCAGTTTGGAGCTTTCAGGCTGCCTCCTTGCTTCAAAGCTTCTCCAATGGACCTCCTGAAGATGCTTTGAGGCTTGGTTGGAGTTTAAAGTGGCTGGTTTGGGAGATTGATCCAGTTCAGTCCAAGAGGGGAAAAAATCGTATTTGGTGTATGATGGTTTTTAAGGCAAAGTGAGGGGTGGTTTGTGATCAGTGATGCATTCTAAGATGAATGGTGGAAGAAGTTTCAAGTTTGAGTTGTTGAGTTGAGAGATTCGATAGAAAATGCAAAGGGAGGGATTTTTGTGTATGCTGACTTATGAGATGTTTCAGGCTTGTGTGTGTTATGAAAATGAACCCTTGGAGTATGCTTGTAAGGTCTGGATTGGGCAGAGAGTGGGTGGTGGACTGTTGTGATTGGTATGGGTGTTTTTGCCAAAAAGTCAAAAGTGTTGTACTTGAGGTATGGGCAATGGTGTAGCTGGCTCATTGGCTTGTCCTGGCTCAACTGAGATTAAGGATGTCCATGGAATTGGTTTTGAGACAATTCAACAAGTGGATCAAAGCTTATGTGATGTTTTGCAATTTCCCAAAGTTTGGCCCCTTTGGAAATTCATGAAGTTCAAGGCATCAAAATGCATAATTCTTGGGCCAATTCTGATTTTTAGAAGTCACATGAGCATGTTGAGAAGAGTTTGTGCACATTTGAAGTCTTTAGAATGCTTTATCATACCATTTTGCAAAATGCCTCTTTGATGTAAAACATGAAATTATGTGATTTTTCCCAACTTTGACAAGCCATAACTTTTGATCCAAAATGAATTAGAATGAGTTCTTGTACTTTTTGAAAAGGGAATGATCCATTCTACAACTTTCATGACCAAAGTTTTCTCATTTGAAGCATTTTTGAATCAAAAAGAAAGGGGTTGAAAAACTTTCCCAAAATGGCAAGTTTTCATTACAAGTCACTTTCCCAAAAAGGTAATTTTGCAAATGGCTTGAAATTCTCCAACTTTGTGAACTTCCAACACCTTCTATGATCAAATAAAGATCATACACAATCAAAATAATGATGAACACCCTTTGGTTGGGTCATTGGGGGCCTCAGATGCCCTGATTTTGCACTGCCTTGCCCAAGAAGTCAACTCTTGATCAGATGCCTTCCCCATGGAATTTCTTCATGAAAAATGATATGCATGATCCTCATAACATATAGAGACCAATAGAAACAAGAATGACCAAAAGATTTGGAGTTATGGCCTCTGAAACCAAAACCCTAATTTTAGGTCATCTGTGCAGTTAAACCTGGCTCTACTTCCATGCCTTTCTCTGTTCTTGTGATTCTTTGGTTTCTTTGATCTTGAGAGGATACAATATGATGCTTGAACATACATGGACCCCTTTTAAGTGATTGATGACCTTTGGAGTGGCTCAGATGGCTCAGGATGGCTCAGGTCACAAACCCTAGATGCAGATGACTTAGAAACAATGCAGTGAAGCAAAAATGCAATATGTGATGTTATGTTTGAACTTATGCATATGAAAAGATCAAAAGCCATGGTGTGAATGGGTGAGGGAAAATTTGGGGTGTTTACAGCTGCCCCTATTCAAACATGAGTTAGCCGTGCAGGATGTAAGCGACAACTTATCATTCAAACAAGATAACTTGTGGTTGAATACCAAAGACAGTCCAAAATTTGCCCTCACATAATAAAGAAGAAAATGGATATAGATTTTAAAAGAAAATAAAGTATAATTATAAAGTGCGGGCGACGGAGGACGACCGTCGAGCATAGGACGACTGCTGGAGATGAAGCAATGACGGGGACGACCGACATGCCGGGGAAAATGCAAGAAATAAAGCAAAAACGGGGACGACCGACAAGCTGGGGATATGAGAGATTATGATGGGGACGGCCATCAGGTAAAGATATAAGACTCTCTGGGGATTATAGGTAAATGAAACAGATGATGAGGTACGGTCATCAAAGGTGAAGGACGATCACCTAGCAGGGTACGGCTGCTCTGTTGGGGATGAGGGACAGTCATCAATTGGTGAAGGACGATCACCTGGCAGGGTACGGCTGCCGAAAGTATCACGGCATAGGACGAATGTCGGATAAAAAAGGTCGACGATGGGGACGACCATCGGATAAGCATGATGAAGGACGATCATCAAGAGGTGAAGGACGATCACCTGGCAGGGTACGACTGCTCTGAGGGTATCATGACATAGGACGAATGTCAGATAACAAAATCAACAATGGGGATGACCATCGGATAAAATGATGAAGGACGATCACCTAGCAGGGTACGGCTGCCGAAAGGTGTCATGACATAGGACGAATGTCAGATAGAAAGGAAATAATTCATTGGGATTTGCTGGGACTCTTCTGGGGAACGGTAGACACAGACGAGTGTCTAAGTCCAAGAGATGAAGGTATAAGTGTTTGACACGGTGTATAGATTAAAGATGCGGTCGAGCATCCTTAAGACTATGATACGGACGGGTATCAGGTAGAAACAAACGCTTGACGCATGTTCAGAGATGATGATACGGACGAGTACCAACTGGTTAACAAAGAACACGGACGAGTGTCAGATCTGAGGGGATGTATAAGTGGTATATACAAGATACAGACAAGTATCTGTATGAGTGAAAGGTATGAGTGAGACATAGACGAGTGTTCAACTTGCTGAGGAGAACACGACACAGACGGGTGTCGGAAGAAGTGTATTATAAACAAGTATTTGATTTACAAAGTGTTTAGGTAACTATGTTGGGGAAGGTGACACGGACGGGTGTCGGGGGAGAAGTATATACATGAATCTGTGAGTGCAAAGGGGACGCTTTGACTTTCTGCTGGGGATATGACACGGACGAGTGTCGAGAAGTATCTTTGATTTTGGTTGAGTTTAGAGAAATTGTGGTTTAGGGTTTTTAATGAAAAATCTTAGAAATCGAAAGTTAAACGGTTAAAACTTGATAAACACTCGACTAAAACACCCACATTATGAATATAAACATGTTTGATGATGATTTTCTGGATTGGTTGGTGTTTTGAGTGATTTTGGCTTGGAAATAGTAGTTTCCCGTAATTTGGAATTTTCTGGACTGGTATAGCTCGCTCAACGAGAGTTCCAGAATGTTTTTCGCTCAGCGAGCTGGGCCTCGCTCAGCGAGACCTGTAGGTTGAAATTTTGGTATTTAATTCCTAACGCGTGATCCGTTGGTCCGGTTATTGAGTTCCGCATATCGTTGTAAAGCTGGAAACATTTGCTAACTAATAAAGTCGAAAAATGTTAATTATACCCGACTTTTACCCGATTTTCCGATTGGACCGTAAAAACGCATAATCACGAATTATGAGGTTAGAGGAATAAAATGGTAAGACTTGTGAGGTATATAGAGAATCCCGTAGATTAGTACGAATTGTGAATTGTACTTCGATTTCGGATCCCCATGATTGGTAGCTTGAGGTGGGTATTACATTGAGTTCCACGGGAAGCGATTGGTAGCTTGAGGTGGGTATTACATTGAGTCCCACGGGAAGCGGGTGTAAGTCTTGAGGTGGGCATTACATTGAGTCCCACGGGAAGCATCTGTAAGGATCAAGTGGAGTGTTATGTCGAATCCTCCGTAAGGTCTTGAGTAAGTCTTGAGGTGGGTATTTCATTGAGTCCCACGGGAAGCATCCGTAAGGACTTGAGGTAGGTGTCTGTAAACACCCCAAATTTTCCCTCACCAATTAACACCATGGCTTGTGATATTTTCATATGCATAAGTTCAACCACATCATCTCATATTGCATATTTGCTTCACTGCATTGATTCTAAACCATCTGCATCTAGGGTTTGTGGTCTGAGCCACCCAAGAGCTACTTGAGCCACTCCAAAGGTTATCAATCACTTCAAAGAGGTCCATGTATGTTATAGCATCATATTATATCCTCTCAAGATTAAAGAAGTCAAAGAATCACAAGAACTGGGAAAGGCATGGAAGCAGAGCCAGGTTTAACTGCACAGATGACCTAGAATTAGGGTTTTGGTTTCAAAGGCCATAACTCCAAAATTTTTGGTCATTATTGTTTCTATTGGTCTCTATATGATATTAGGATCATGCATACCAATTTTCATGAAGAAATTCCATGGGGAAGGCATCTGATCAAGAGTTGACTTCTTGAACAAGTCAGGGCAAAATCAGGGCATCTGAGGCCTCCAATGACCCAACCAAAGGGTGTTCTCCATCATTTTGAATGTGTATGATCTTTATTTGATCATAGAAGATGTTAGAAGTTCACAAAATTGAAGAATTTTAAGCCAATTGCAAAATTGCCTTTTTGGGAAAGTGACTTGTAATGTAAACTTGCTATTTTGGGAAAGTTTTTCAACCTCCTCAAATTGATTCAAAAATGCTTCAAATGAGAAAACTTTGGTCATGAAAGTTGTAGAATGGATCTTCCCATTTTCAAAAAGTACAAGAACTCATTCTAATTCATTTTGGATCAAAAGTTATGGCTTGTCAAAGTTGGGCAAAATCACATAATTTTAAGTTTTACACCAAAGAGGCAAAATTGCAAAACCTCTTGCCAAGGAAAAATGTGACTTCAATGTGACTTCTAACCTTTTCACAAACATGAACCATGACCTAAAAATCAGAATGCACCAAAGAATTGCCCATTTTCATGACTTGTGCATTAAGAAACTTCAAAAGGGCCAAACTTTGTGAAAGTTGCAAAACCCCTCACAAACCCTAATCCACTTGCTGCATTACCTCAAATTCATTTCCATGGTTCTCCTTGATTCAAGCTGCAGCCAAGCCATGCCTTGTACCTTGACTGAAATGGCCCATACCTCTCTTACACAAAAAGTTGACTTTATGCAAAAAGACCCATACCAATCAAGCTAGGCCAGCAACAACTCTCTGACCTATCCCAACTTGATACATGTACCAAAAGAGACTCAACACATAACACAACACAACCTGATCTCTCCCACAAGCCATAGTTCCCAAAACTGACCTCTTATGCATTTTGCTTCGAATCTCAAAACACAGCCTTCAAACATCAAAACAAACTTCACCAAATCACTCACCATGATCCTCTGATCATTTCCCAACCATTGTTTTGGCCTGAAACCTCCCACATCAAAAACACGATTTCCCTCCTCCATTGACCCGAGCTTCTGCAAACTTCCTCTAGAGACCATATAAACTCCAGCTAAGCATCACAAACTTCTGGGGAGGATCATTGGAGCTTGTTTGGACCAAAGAAGCAGCCAGAAAGTCCCTGTTTCGAAAGCTCTAGTTCAGGTGAGTTCAAGAACATTTTTTCCAGAACTCTAATTTCTTGTTATAAAATGATTCTATGAGTTGCACTGACCATCTGGATGTGTTTGGTTTTGAAAATGGTCAAGAAACAAGCATGTATTGACTGTCTGAAAGTTTGCCCGTGAAAATGATTTTGTTTGTTTCTCTTGATTCACGAAAAATAAATGATGTTTGTTGTAGGGTTTATGTTTAATGATGTTCATAGATTGATTCTGAAGAGTTTAGTGAGGTTTTGATGCGTATTGAGTGAGATAGAAAAAATGGCTTGCCGGAGAAGATGACCGGAACACTGTTCCGGTCATCTGAAAGTGATTAGGGCTCAAGATTAGGGTTTAATCATAATTAAGAGAGTTTGAATTCTGACCGTTCTTTCGCGCGCGCAGTCAACTCCCGCCTCCTTGAATTTGAATCTCAGCCCTCAGATTAGCTGACTTTCTCTTTTTTCTTTTAAATTCATTTTAATTTTATTTGTTTTGCATTTTATTTCCACGAATTATTAAAAATAGCAAATCATATTTAAAAATTCTGAAAATTTTTGTCAAGCATTTCATTAATTTTTCAGAACCCAAAAATATTTTTATTTTTATTTTTTGCATTAAAAATTATTTTTAAATCATTTAAATGTTTATTTTTAATTAGTTAATGAAAATTAATTAGTTAAAAATACATTTAGGTATTTAAAAATCACAAAAAAATTCAAATTGCATTTCAAAACATTTAGAAACATTATCAAACTCTCAAACCAAATTTCTTTTTTGTTCTTGATGTATTTTGACAATTTTTGTTGGAATTAAATTCATTTTAAGGCAATATTTTGGTTCAAACTTTGAAAAATCCATTCTGCCTAACCTTTGAGAGTTTGATGATGGTTCTTCTTGCATTGCATCCTTCATAGCATGTAGTTTCTAGGTTAAAATTGGTTTGATTTGATTTTCCATTTTTAATTTGTTTTGCATTTTTCATTGTGAGGCCCCCCAAAACCCTAGCCAACTTAGGAAATTCATAACTTGCACTAGGTTAAGAGTTGGATCTCCTCCTTTGGGGCAGTGAACTTGTGTAGGTTTAGGGTTCCTTTGATCCCATTTTCAATTTTTTGTCATGTCATTTGCTTCTGGTTTTGAATTTTTGTGATGCATGTTGTATGTAAACCCTAATTTGTGCTTTCCTTTGCATCCATCTCTCATTTGCTTGCATTCAATGACTTGCCATGACATTTTGTGCATCCACATAATTCATAATACATCTTAGGACATATTAGAATCATGTTTGATCATTGCATCATTCCTTTGCCATGTTATATGTCCATTTCATCTCATAAACATTCATGAATCTTTATGGCTCAAAGCATGCCTCCTTTGCATCCTTATGTTTGTTTGATCATCCTCATCTCTTGTCATGTGTTTGCATCATCTCATAGCATCATTGAAATCATGTTCATGCTTCTGACTTTGGTTTGCATCATGACATTTCATCTCATTTGCATTGCATTTCATTTCTTGTGCTAACTTTTCAGGTGGTGAGTTGTTTTGGGAAGTGAATTTGCCTTCACTTCTCATAATCTCTTCTCATCTCTCTTGCATCCTTGCTGCATTTTATCTTTGTATTAAAGTGAGCTTGCTCATTCATGTTCATCTCTTACTTTCTTTCTTCAGGCTACTTGTCTTCTTGAGTGAAGCAAGTTGCCTTGCTTCTTCTTGCTTCTTTCTCCTTTCATCTGCTTCTTTCCTGTTGGCTTTTCTCCTGAAGATCTTTTGCAAGCCTCATAAACCCTAGGAACAACCAAGCATGATCATGATTAGGGTTTGATTAGTCCCCCATTAGTTTTTCACCTTTGTGTCATCTTTGAGTCTTCTCTTCTCATCTCATAATCAAGGACTAAACCTTAAAGGTTTTAAGGCTTTGTGATTAATGTTATGCCTGTATCCTTCTATTAGGATGGGGTGTATAACTTTAATCCTAAGTGTTAAACCCTTAATGTGTTTAAATTCTTTAATCAATTCACTTAATAATCACCAAGACATCAAGCTTGTAACTTGGGCCTTGTATTAGGGTTCTAATTCTTCCTTAATTGGTTAAGAAGGACTAACCCTAGTGTTAATGGACAAGTCCCCCTCAAGTTGTCTTACAAGTCATAAAATCCATTTCTTCATCTTATCATTAATTAAAATCCATTTAATAAAGGCTTTGTATTGTCATGAGATTAATCCCTAATCATGGATTAAGTTAAGGAGCCTTCCTCAGCTTAAATGCTCTCATCTATTATCCTTCTATTAGGATGGTGTAATGGGTCCATTAAATCCCTGATTATGGCTTAATCTCATTACTCAACACTAAACAAAAACAACAAAAACATCTAAATAAATACAAGTAGGTTAATGATCTTAATCCTACATCATGGTGATTAAGTGTGAGGTGCTTACTTCATACTTAAGGAATTCTCATTACCCCTAATCAGAGGGAAGATGTGATGAGTTTGCTAACCCTTGGTTTAGGCTTAAGCTCATTTTCTTATGACAAACTCCAAAAAGCAATAAAATACTGAAAACATAAAAACAAACAATAATCGTCTCCTTCGGGATTCTTTTCTCATCTCATTCACTCACAAACGAGAACTTGCTTCTTCCGTCTGATGCAAGATAGTTTGCACCTGAGCCAGACAGGTCATACACTTGAGCATAGACAGGTAAGCAGTTCATAAGTCAATTTATCTTTCAGTCTCTTTAAGTCGAACTACGGTGTTCTGACTTCCTCATTGCACGAGAGGATACGTAGGCATAACTTAACCGTTATCGAACAAAAGTCTCTATATATTCCCCCTCCTTCCAGTTTCATTCCTTAAGCCTCATTATCTTAAGCATTTCATTCTTGTTCTTACACTGACACTTCTCTTATACACTTCACATCTCTTTTACACTGACACTTGCATTCTTTCTAGCTTTGATACACAGATTGCACTGACACTACCCCTTTAAAACACAAATCTCTTAAGCGTGGATCCCGTCGAGTACGGCGGACAATCTGGGTGCTAATACCTTCCCAGGTTGTAACCAACCCCCTTTCTCAGTCTCTCTGGTTCGCGACCGTCTTGTCCATATCTTTCTAGGTTTATGCGGCATTACCTTTCCTCCGGGATAAAAATGCCTAGCTGGAGACTCTATTCATTTCTTCTCCTTTCGCCGACCGTTCGCGTCTGTACCCCTCTTGACTTAGGTGTCATTTGGTGGGAGCGACAGCTTGGCGACTCTGCTGGGGACCCTTATACTGTAACCAGGGCTTCTGGTTCTTTTTGTGGGTTCCTCCTAGCGCTTGTTTGATTTGTGTTTACTGGGGTGTTATGTGCTAATTGTGTTTATATAGTTGCTTTATTTATTGCTTTATGTATAGCCTTATTTATTGCTTTCTTTATAGTTTTTTTTATTTCATACTGTCATTATCATTGCTGGATTTGTTCTTCTGTCTTGGTGGGTGGGGTTCCATTCAGAGTTTGAGGTCCTATACTTGGGACCTGAGTGACACCTAGGCTAGAGTGGTTCATGTTCTTTCCCATTCCATTTCGGTATGGTGCGGGAATATGAAACACGATTCAGATGTGGGTTTCTTCTTGAGAACTCTGTGCTACAGATTTCCTGTAGTGCTAGGGCCATCTGGGAAGCCTGCTAAGTCTGGATGACCTTCATTATGACCTTCAGAAGCTGAGGTGAATTAGGGGAGGATTTTTTATGGTTATTGTAAACACTGTACCTCTGGGTTAGAAGTGTTTACACTTCTCATAACTAATCCGAGTCTGAGGATCCTTGTTCTAGAACACCACCTGTGAGGGGGTTGGGCTGTTTACAGGTTTGCAGGTACCCTTGGCCTCATTATACCCTGATACTTGTTTTGTTTAAGAATGCTTCACTTTGGACAGTTCTTGTGATTTAACCCTGGACATGTGACTCTTGATTTGAGTCCCCCACCTTGGTTACTGGATTTCTGAACCTCCATCTGGACTTCTTGAACATACATGAACTTTATATCAAGACAGATAATTAGATCCAGCTTGATCACAAACCCTTGCATATCATTTGCATACATCATCATTGCATCATTTGACATTTGTTTATTTGTTTTTCAGGGTATCCACATTATATCTGGCTTGGTTTTGACCCCTTCATCTGCATAGACCTCTGTTTCATCAGCTATCTGCTTCAGCTATTCTCTTTAGTTGTCTGCTTCAGTCATCTTCATCATCACTAGCATCAGCCTGTCAGTGGCTCATCTCCAGTATCAGTTCTGATCTTCATCAGCAGATATCTTCATCATCTTCAGCAGCATTCATGGCTACACCCAGGAAAAGCAACATATCATACCATTTCTTTGAGCCTGTGTTGACTGGCATCAGGCACGTCCAGTCACTTATCACTCCTGACCACATCCCATTATTCAGAGAGCATTATGGAGGTATCCTGGATATGGTTATGGACCTGGACCCTTCTCAGAGGAGCATGATCCACACATGCTTACAGTTTTATGACCCTCCTTTGAGATGTTTCACATTTTCAGACTTCCAGCTAGAACCTCTGTTGGAGGAATTTTCATCATTGATTGGAATACCTGTCAGGGGTGGGATCCCCTTCAACCCAGAGATGACTTTTCCCAGCAATGGAGAAGTGGCAAAAGCATTATACCTAGAGCTTGCTTTGATTGAGCAGAACATGACAACAAAAGCTGGAATCCCTGGTTTACACTCAGACTTCTTGATTTCTCAGGCCATCCTGAAGGCCTCTTTGGGAGAATGGAGGGCAATTTGTGCATTATTAGCCCTCAGCATATATGGGATTATACTATTTGCAGATGAGCCCAAATTTATCAGCAAGAATGCCATTCATCTTTTTCTTTTGAGGAACCCAGTACCCACATTGCTGGGAGATTTCTATTATTCCATTCATCAGAGGAATGAGAAACAAAGATGGAAATTGGTGAGATGATGTGCTCCTCTATTTCACACTTGGCTGCTCAAACACCTACCTAAGACAGATGCATTCCTGAACCCTCACCAACAGAAGAATTGGGCTAAGAGACTTATTGCTTTGTCTTCAGATGACATCAGATGGTGCACCCAGAGCACCAAAGGCAAAGACATAATCACCAGCTGCGGGCAATACCCAAATGTACCTCTGATAGGAGTAAAGGGTTGCATCAACTACAATCCTTTGCTGTTTAAGAGACAACTGGGCTATGCTTTGGTTCACCCTCCTAGAGTGCAAGATTTAGCTGAGACCCTGTATTGTGAGATAAAGCCTAATCTAGCTGCTGTCAGACAGGCATCTTGGGCTTGGGAAAACATCCAGACAAAAGGTATGGCTATTCTTGGAAGGTGCAATAATGTTGCTTCAGCTCAGTACTATGATTGGTCTCATGCTAGAGCTCAGATTACTGGAATGCCTTTCACCATTGAGGATATACCTGGACCATCCACAACACAGCCAGCAGCAACTGCCAGCCTGGAAGAATTTGAGAAGCTGAAGGAAAGGAATGAGAATTTGTCTCAAGCTCTGAAGAAGACCCTCTGGGAGAGGAGTGATGGTCATTTGGACATTGAGAGGTTGGAGAAGCTTAAGGTAGAGTATCTGGCCAAGATTGAGAAAACAGAGGACTACATCAAGAAAGCAAGAGCTGGGGAACAAATATTGAAGAATGCCTGTAAAGAGGCCAAGCTTCAGAAGGCTGGGACTGATCTCTATCTACAAGAAAGTCAGGCTAGGTTGGTCAGGATCACTGAAGCCCGTACTCAAGAAGACCATAGAACTCAAGCCATGATTGAGCAGTTAGAGGCCAATGAAAAGAGGCAACAGGAAGCTTTGCTGGCAGCCCAGAAGGAGATTTCAGAGTTGAAGCTCAGGGCTGGTTTGAAGAGGTCAAAGGATCAGGACAGGAACAAGAAGCTGACCACTGCCATTGCCACCAGGAACCTCCTCATCAGAAACATCACAGAGCATCCAGCTGGTCCAGTGACTGAGGCACTTCTGAAGGAGGTTAAGGAGGATAAATTTGGACTAGATGTCTGACTTTTTGATTGTTGTTGTTTTCATTTGATGTACTTTTCTTTTGTGTTGTATTTTGACCCTTCAGGGGCATATGTTGTAAAACAAACTATGTATCGTTCAGCATTTGTAATATATTTTAGCTTGTTTCCAGTTTGGGTTTCCTTTTCTCAACAACATCAAAGTATCTTCCTCGGGGTCTGGAAAGGTCAAAACCAAGAACCAAGCCGGATACCTTGGAAAACAAATAAGCATATTGGATTGCATACTAACTCTTGTTTTGTTTTGTAGGTTTTGTTTTTGTTTTGTTTGTTTCTAACTCTGTTGTGGTTCAGGAAATATTGCTCGCCGCCGGGTGTTCCCTCTCAACCGTACACACCGGTACCCTACTCGCAACAACCTTCCTGGTATCCAAATGGATCAAGTACAGCAAGACCTGACTGAGGTCAGAACTCAGATGGCTAATGAAAGAGTGGAGATGAGAAACCAAATGGCCCAATTCATGACTGTAATGACTGGTTTGGCTCAGAGCCAAGAGAGGTTAAGGGCATTGGTAGAAAGACAAAACCCCGAGGAACCTCATCCTGGAACTGGAGGAACAAGTAATAATGAGGGAGGTCATCCTCATGTTAACCCACCAGTATTTGGGCCGCATTTAGATCCGAAAGTCAATATCCCAAGGAATGTACAAGGCAACACTGCTGCAGGCAGAATCTTGCAAGAAGATCCTCAAGAGGAGCAGTTTACTGTAATGGGAGCTGGAGATGAAGTTTATGATAGGAGGTTTGATGAAATTGCTGAGAAGTTGAGGTCTCTGGAGTCTCAAAATTCCTTAGGCTTCGATGTAATGGATATGGGGTTAGTGGATGGGGTGAGAATTCCCCACAAGTTTAAACCCCCGTGCTTCGAGAAATACAATGGAACCTCCTGTCCACGAACTCACCTGCAGTCTTTTCTGGGAAGACTTAAAGCATATACCATGGATGAAAAACTGTGGATGTTCTACTTTGAAGATAGCTTGACTGGGGCTTCAAGAGAGTGGTATTCACACTTGACCAGAGCTACTATCAGATGCTGGAAGGACCTAGCTGAAGCTTTCATCAGGCAGTACCAATACAATTTGGACATGGCTCCTAACAGGACCCTCCTGATGGGAATGTCTCAATCCTCCAGAGAAAGCTTCAGGGAATATGCCCAAAGGTGGAGACAGCTTGCTGCTGCTGTCCAACCACCCATGTCTGAAAGAGAAATGGCCGACATGTTCATGAATACTTTGCAAGGAACATATATTGATAGGCTGGCTGCCTTTTCTTCCACCTGTTTTGCTGACGTCGTCATAGCCGGTGAAAGAATTGAGAGTCTATTAAAGATGGGCAAGATTTCTGATAATGGTGCAAGTTCGTCCAGTAATCCCAGGAAGCCTTTTGTGGGACCTCGAAGGACCGGTGAGACAAATGCCATTCATGCCAGCAGGGGCAGACCTTAGTATGTTCACAGATCAGTGGCAGCTGTTACTATTCCAGCTCCGATTCCTCAGCAACCAGCATATCAACAACCACAACAACCACATTATCAACAACAAGCCCAGTACCTGCCACAGAGAACCTACAACAACAACAACAACGATCAACAATAAAGACCTTTTCAGCAAAGACCGTCACAGGCAAACAGGGTGATTGACCCTATCCCTATGCCTTATGCCGCCTTATTGCCACAACTTCTGAAGCTCAACTTGGTTGAGTTAAGGACATTGGCACCGCTAGATCCCTCCAATCTCCCAAGGAACTATGATGTCAACGCCATGTGTGCTTTCCACTCCAATGCACCTGGCCACAATACGGAGAAGTGTAGGGCCTTGCAAATGAAAGTCCAAGATCTGGTGGATTCTAAAGCCCTCAACTTTGCACCCCCTCCAAATGTCAACAAGAATCCTATGCCTCACCATGGTGGGCCAAGGATTAATGCCATTGAGGAAGACAGACCATCTACCTTGATCACCAGTGTTGCACAAATTCGGACACCTCTGGTCGAAATTAAAGCTCAGCTTTTAGAGTGCCAAGTGTTCCCTGGGTGTGAGCTCGGTTGTGGGTATTGCAACATTGCAGTCAAAGGGTGTGATAATTTGAGAAGCGGCATAGATGGTCTTATCAAAGAGGATATACTTCAGATCTCAACAACGGCGCCTACAAATCCAGCAATTCCTTTGACAACAATTCCTGATTCTTCTACAACAGCAGCAACAATCATTCCTACCGATTCGTCAATATCATCAGCAATGGCTCCGTCCATCACTTCAACAAATCAAATGTCAACAACCCTTTCTTCTACAACATCAGCATCCATTTATTCAGCCGAATCTTCTACAACACCAGCAGAAATTAATGAAGATATCTCAGCGGTCACCATCTACTATGATCCCTCAATTGTTCCTCCAAATAGCAACTTTCAGCAACAAACAATGGCACCTCCTGCCAGGTCACCAGTCACAATTTACTACGATCCACACACCATCACAGTACCCTCCTCTGCAGCAGTCAGTCCAGTTACCATTACGGTGCCTGGACCAGTTCCATATGAAAGCAGTAATGCCATACCTTGGCATTATGGCTCTGATCTTTACTGCAACGGGGAGAAAATCACTTTGGATTCTTCAACCTATTCTCCACAAATTGATAATGTTGGGGGAGGCGGAGGCTTCACCAGAAGCGGACGCCTTTTCGCATCACAAACTCAGAGACCTAATGTTGAAGCAGAAGTTGCTGCCAAAGCAAAAGGAAAGAGTGTGGTATTTGAAGAGCCGGCTGCCAAAGAAACTCAGAAGACATCTTTTGAACAAGACGTAGACGAGTTTATGAGAATCATAAAGAGAAGTGATTACAAGGTGGTGGATCAGCTTCACCAAACTCCCTCAAAAATCTCCATATTATCCCTGCTGATGTGTTCTGAAGCTCACAGGAACGCATTATTGAAAGTACTGCACGCAGCATATGTGCCAGAGGAGATCACCGTTAATCAGCTAGAAACCGTGGTGGCAAATGTCAACACCAGTCATGGACTGGGCTTTACCAATGCTGATTTGACAACTGAGGGACGTAACCATAACAAGGCTCTACACATCACCCTAGAGTGCAAGGGTGATGTTTTGTCTCATGTACTGGTAGACACTGGGTCATCACTCAATGTTCTACCAAAGAAGGCCTTAGTGAAGCTGGAGTACGATGGCTTGGTACTGCGTCCGAGTAATTTGGTGGTGAGAGCATTTGATGGCTCTAAAAGATCAGTGCTGGGGGAGATTGATCTGCTTGTGGTGATTGGCCCGCAGACTTTTAAAATTACCTTCTATGTGATGGACATTCAGCCGGCCTACAGCTGTTTGTTGGGTAGACCTTGGATCCATGCCGCTGGCGCTGTTATGTCTACCCTTCACCAGAAGCTGAAATTCGAGTGGGAAGGCCAAATCATCACCATCTGTGGGGAAGAAGACATCTTTGTTAGCCATCTGGCTACGTATAAGTACATAGAAATGGATGGAGAAATCCATGAAACTATGAGCCAGAGATTTGAGGCCCTGAACATTAATGAAGCATCTGCTGTACTGGGAACCTCCATAACGTCATATCGGCAAGCCAGGAAGGTTGTTGAAGAGGGTACTGCCCAAGGATGGGGCAAGCTACTGCCCGTGGAAAAGAAGGAGGATATATTTGGGTTGGGTTACAAACCAACTCAACAAGATCAATCAGAGGCTGCAAAAGAGCCCAACTTTGTCAGCGGGGGAATGCTCACCCTGGATGCTGTGAACAACTTGGAAGACGAGGAGGAAAGCGACCGCAACCTGGAGAGTTGGATACGTCCAAGGATCCCGGGGAGCTAAGTCCTTAATTGGTCTTCCCAGGAAATTATAAGGGTTACTCCTGCAGAGTAATTATTATTTCCTGTATTTTTAAGCATGCATCAAGTCTTGCATCTTGCCCAAGATGACAAGACTCATTTTGTAATCGGGCCATCTTGTAATTTTGTGCAAATAGATCAATCAATGAATATCGGACATCTTTTGCAAACAAGTCTCTTTTTTCGCTCACTGTCTTTTCATTTTTCTTTTTGTACAAAAATAAAATGGCAATGTTTTCAAAATAAATAACTTCATCTTTCACTTTTTCTAAACAAGATTAAAATTGATCACTAAAATGAACAATCTAAACCCTTGCAGAGAGTGCTTTTCAGACTGCACCGACAACAACACAGCTATGACTTCGTGTGACTTTGACAATCCAATCAATCAAGCCGATGAAGGGATTGAAGAAGATTGTGAGCTACCTGAAGAGCTAGCCAGGTTGTTAAGGCAAGAGGAGAAGGTTATCACTCCTCATCAGGAGGAGATTGAAACGGTTAATCTTGGTACGGAAGAAGATGTGAAAGAAGTTAAGATCGGGGCCTGCCTGCAGGATTCAGTAAAAGAGCAACTGATTGACATGCTTCGGGAGTATGTGGATGTCTTCGCTTGGTCTTATCAGGATATGCCAGGGTTGGACACCGATATTGTCATGCACAAGCTGCCTTTAAAAGAAGACTACCCACCGGTAAAACAGAAACTGCGCCGTACTCGCCCAGATATGGCAATGAAGATAAAAGAAGAGGTACAAAAGCAGTGAGACGCCGGGTTCCTTGCTGTGACTAGCTATCTGCCGTGGGTTGATAATATTGTACCTGTGCCTAAGAAAGACGGCAAGGTGAGGATGTGTGTGGATTACCGGGACCTGAACAAAGCCAGCCCGAAAGATGACTTCCCTTTACCCCACATTGATGTATTGGTCGACAATACGGCTCAGTTCTCGGTATTCTCCTTCATGGATGGATTTTCAGGATATAATCAGATCAAGATGTCACCTGAAGACATGGAGAAGACAACTTTCATCACACCCTGGGGCACATTCTGTTATAAGGTGATGCCATTTGGACTGAAAAATGCGGGTGCCACTTATCAACGGGCTATGGTAACATTATTCCATGACATGATCCATAAAGAAATTGAATGTTATGTGGATGACATGATTGCCAAGTCCCTCACAGAAGAAGACCACCTGGTGAATCTGCTGAAGTTATTCAAGCGTCTGAGGAAGTACCAGTTGAAGTTAAACCCCAACAAATGCACATTCGGGGTGCGATCCGGTAAGTTGCTGGGATTTATTGTAAGTGAAAAAGGGATTGAAGTTGACCCTGATAAAGTCAAAGCCATTCAGGAAATGCATGCACCGAAGACTGAAAAAGAAGTTCGAGGGTTTCTAGGCAGATTGAACTACATTTCAAGGTTCATATCTCACCTTACAGCAACCTGTGAGCCTTTGTTTAAGCTATTAAGGAAAGAACAAACGGTCAGGTGGAATGAAGACTGCCAGAAGGCTTTTGACAAAATCAAGGAATACTTACAAGAGCCTCCAATTCTCATGCCTCTAGTTGAAGGAAGACCTCTAATCATGTACTTGACAGTATTAGAAGAGTCAATAGGGTGTGTGTTGGGCCAGCATGACGAGTCTGGTCGAAAAGAGTATGCAATATACTACCTAAGCAAAAAGTTTACCGACTGTGAACAACGTTATTCACTGCTCGAGAAAACTTGTTGTGCTTTAGCGTGGGCTGCTCGCCGACTGAGACAGTATATGTTGACTCACACTACTTTATTGATCTCAAAGATGGATCCAGTTAAGTACATATTTGAGAAGCCAACACTTACCGGACGGGTTGCAAGATGGCAAATGATCCTCACAGAATATTACATTCAGTACACATCCCAGAAAGCCATCAAGGGCAGTGTATTGTCTGATTATCTTGCTGAGCAACCCATTGATGATTACCAACCTATGAGATTTGACTTCCCTGATGAAGACATCATGTTCATAAGAGCAAAAGATCATGAAGAGCCTGTTCACACTGAAGGGCCTGACCTAGATGAAGAATGGACTATGATGTTTGATGGGGCTGTCAACATGAATGGTCGTGGTGTTGGTGCAGTACTCATTACACCTAAAGGAGTTCACATGCCTTTCTCGGCAAAACTCACCTTCAACTGCACTAACAACGAAGCTGAATACGAAGCTTGTATTATGGGTCTTGAGGAAGCCATCGACCTCAGGATCAAGACTTTGACTGTGTTCGGAGATTCAGCTCTGGTAATCAATCAAACCAACGGCAAATGGTACACCCACCAAGATCATCTGATACCTTACCGGGACTATACAAGGAGGTTGTTGACTTTCTTCACAACAGTCAAGCTTGAGTATATCCCTCGAGATGAAAATCAGTTTGCAGATGCTCTGGCTACCATTTCCTCCATGATCAAGGTTCAAGCCACCAACTTTGTGCCTCGAATTTCAGTGTCCAGACTTGACAGACCAGCATATGTGTTCTCAGCAGATGTTGTCAAAGATGATAAGCCTTGGTTCCATGATATCAAATGCTTCTTGGAGGATCAAACATACCCACCTGGGGCATCATCCAATGATAAGAAGACATTAAGAAGGCTAGCTGGTAGTTTCTTCCTAAATGCTGATGGTGCCATGTACAAGAGAAACTTTGATATGGTACTCCTCAGATGCGTTGATAGGACAGAAGCAGACTTGTTGATGCACGAGGTGCACGAAGGATCCTTTGGTACCCATGCAAGAGGGCATGCAATGGCTAAAAAGTTGCTAAGATCAGGCTATTACTGGATCACAATGGACGCAGACTGTTGTGCTTATGCCAGAAAATGTCATAAATGCCAGATTTACGCGGATAAAGTGCATGTGCCTCTGAATCCTCTAAATGTGATGTCTTCACCCTGGCCCTTTGCCATGTGGGTCATTGATACGATTGGCAAGATTGAACCGAATGCTTCAAACGGCCACAGATTCATCCTGGTTGCTATTGACTATTTTACCAAGTGGGGTTGAAGCAGCTTCTTATGCAAATGTTACAAGGCAAGTGGTAGCCCGATTTCTGAAGAGAGATATCATCTGTCGGTATGGAGTGCCCGAGCGAATCATTACTGATAATGGTTCCAATTTAAACAACAAAATGATGGCAGAACTGTGTCGGGACTTCAAGATCCAACACCACAATTCTTCTCCTTACAGGCCAAAGATGAATGGCGCTGTTGAGGCAGCTAACAAGAATATCAAAAAGATTGTGCAGAAGATGGTAGTTACATACAAAGTCTGGCATGAAATGCTACCGTTTGCCTTGCATGGGTACCGTACGTCAATCAGAACATCCACTGGGGCAACACCATATCAGCTTGTTTATGGTATGGAGGCAGTCCTACCTTTTGAAGTTGAATTACCCTCCCTACGGGTATTGATGGATGTTAAGCTGAACGAAGTAGAATGGGTCCGATCCCGATACGAACAACTGAGTCTGATCGAAGAAAAGAGATTAGCTGCAATCTGTCATGGGCAGCTGTATCAGAAGAGAATGAAGAAAGCCTTCGATCAGAAAATCAGGCTCCGAGAGTACCAAGTAGGAGATATGGTGCTGAAAAGACTCCTCCCTCCTCATACAGACCACAGGGGAAAGTGGACTCCGAACTATGAAGGACCATTCGTAGTAAAGAAAGTTTTCTCTGGTGGAGCACTGATGCTCAGTACTATGGATGGTGAAGACTTCCTATCCCCTGTGAATTCAGATGCAGTTAAAAAATACTTCGCATAAATGACCCGCTGGACATAAAAACAGAATGTAAGTCCAGGCAAAAATAGGGCATCCCGGCGAGTCAAAAACAGAATAAAAGACTCGGGCAAAAATAAGGGAAAATAAGGTGAAAAAAATGTACACCCGCTGAGTTGAAAAGCCGCATTGGACAACTCAGGCAAAAATGGGTATCCCGGTGGATTGAAAACCCGAAAGGGCGATCCACGCAAAATAAGGGAATAAGCGAACAACTGCATTCTGAATTCATCTGCATCACTTACAACCTGGCAAGCTCCGAAAGGTTCGAGCGTCGGTCAGAATCAGCCTTCTTCAGAAAGCAAGATGGGAAGAACGTCAATGTCATACGAGTCATAGCAAAAGAGGGAAGCTCCTTGAAGCGTCATCAACATTGCCAACACCTTTTTGTCTTCCAATTTGTAACGATCTCCTCATTTCAGGGGATCTGTTTCTCTGACTGTATCTTGCCAATTCAAGGCACATGAATTAATAAAATCAGATTTTCAGTCATGTTTCGTCTCGTACATTTTATTTTCGTTTGCAAAAATGTCCGACGTCTTTAAGGTATCGATTCGCACAAATACAGATGCTTCCTTTTTAAAGAATACATGCTTACGGGAAATATATTTGCTCCTAGGATGGCCTAAACTCCTATGACGAAATCCAATAAGGAATATCTCGGAATGCTTGTACGTTTCTTTGCCTTTACAGGATTGCAGGTGTTCAGAGCACAACATGGGGCATGAAAAGCTTCTCCCTAGCAAGCTGGCAAACCATTATCTACTTAGTCTATCTTCCGATTAACACCGAAGGTGCTTTCTCCCCAGCTGAGTTGCCAGTCCTCATTCCTCCTCAGCAGGGTGCAAAGACCGGGAACCATCTCCCCACAGAGTTTCAATCTCTATCCAGAAGAGCAACGCCTGAAGATCTCACAACAGAGTGACGAAAGCTTCTACAAACCCCAGCTGGGTCCCTCGCTACTAAGAAAGGTCTATCAATGATCTATTGACCCAAGCAGAGTCATATGTATCAGATCAACCAATGATCTCATCCCCAGCTGGGATACCCACTTCAAGCAGATCAGCCAGAGATCTCCACAGCAGCGGGATCCGAATCCCGGATTGGTATCTTTGCATAATCATAGCATTCGCATCATATCTTCCCCACAAAGCGTAGCATTCCGGCTAATACGGAGCATTACGACAAAAATCAAACATATTGCATAATCATGAGCCATGAGTCGAACTGAACACTTGTAAAAAAATGACCATCCGTCAGACAATATGCAGAATATTTCCAAATTCCCCCCGCCAGAAAGCCAAAATATTATATTCACAAATATAGTTACATGCTCCTTTCGACACTCGTCTGTGTCATCATTCCCCAGTAGAGTCGCCCGAGCGTTCTCCACAAGCAAATACTTATACATTACAGATACTTCTTGACACTCGTCTATGCCATATCCCCAGCAGAAAGCCAAAGCGTCCCCTTTGCACCCACAACATATGTGTACATATCTATACAATTCCCTGACACCCGTCCGTGTCACCCCCCCCAGCATAGTTGCCTAAACACTTTGGAAATCAAATGCTTGTTTATAATACACTGTTTTCGACACCCGTCCGTGTCATGCTCTCCCTAGCAAGTCGAACACTTGTCCATGTTTTACCCTCCCCTCATACAGATACTCGTCCGTATCTTGTATATACCACTTAAATTCCCTCAGAATCAACACTCTACCGTGTTCCTTGTTAACCAGTTGATACTCGTCCGTATCATCATCTCTGAACATGCGTCAAGCGTTTGTTTCTATTGATACTCGTCCGTATCATAGTCTTAAGGATGCTCGTCCGCATCCTTAATCTATACACCATGTTAAACACTTATGTCCTCTTGATTTTAGACATTCTTCTGTGTCTACCGTTCCCCAGAAGAGTCCCCGGCAGATCTTGATAAACTATTACCTTTCTATCTGACATTCGTCTTATGTCATGATACCTTTCGGCAGCCGTACCCTGACAGGTGATCGTCCTTCACCTTTTTGATGACCGCCCTTCATCATTCCCAGTGGAGTCTCTATTCGTTAGAACCTCTTTTTATCCGACATTCGTCCTATGTCGTGATATTTTTAGCAGCCGTCCCCTGCTAGGTGATCGTCCTTCACCTCTTGATGATTGTCCTTCATCATTTTATCCGATGGCCGTCCCCATCGTTGATTCTGTTATCCGACATTCGTCCTATGTCATGATAAACCCTTAGAGCAGTCGTACCCTGCTAGGTGATCGTCCTTCACCTCTTGATGATCGTCCTTCATCATGCTTATCCGATGGCCGTCCCCATCGTCGACTCTTGTATCCGGCATTCGTCCTATGTCGCGGTACTTTCGGCAGCCATACCTTGCCAGGTGATCGTCCTTTACCTTAGATGACCGTACCTCATCTTATCCCCAACAAAGCAGCCGTCCCCTGCTAGGTGATCGTCCTTCATTGATGACCGTACCTCATCATTTATTTCATTTATGCTTGGATCTTGATGGTCGTACCCATCATTTACCCATAATCCCCAGAGAACCTTGAAACATTACTTGGTGGTCGTCCCCATCATAATCTCTTATATCCCCAGCTTGTCGGCCGTCCCCGTCATTGCTTCGTTTCCCGCATCTTCCCCAGCATGTCGATCGTCCCCGCCATTGCTTTATCCCCAGCAGTCGTCCTCTGCTCGACGGTCGTCCTCCGTCGCCCGCACTTTAAAAATATGCTTTATTTTCTTTTACAATCTATATCCCTTTTCTTCTTCATTTTGTGAGTGCAAATTTTGGACTGTCTCTGGTATTCAACCACAAGTTATCTTGTTTGCCTGTTAAGCCGTTGCTTACATCCTGCACAGCTAACTCATGTTTGAATAGGGGCAGCTGTAAACACCCCAAATTTTCCCTCACCCATTCACACCATGGCTTGTGATCTTTTCATATGCATAAGTTCAACCACATCATCTCATATTGCATATTTGCTTCACTGCATTGATTCTAAACCATCTGCATCTAGGGTTTGTGGTCTGAGCCACCCAAGAGCTACTTGAGCCACTCCAAAGGTTATCAATCACTTCAAAGAGGTCCATGTATGTTCTAGAATCATATTATATCCTCTCAAGATCAAAGAAGTCAAAGAATCACAAGAACTGGGAAAGGCATGGAAGCAGAGCCAGGTTTAACTACACAGATGACCTAGAATTAGGGTTTTGGTTTCAAAGGCCATAACTCCAAAAATTTTGTTCATTCTTGTTTCTATTGGTCTCTATATGATATGAGGATCATGCATACCAATTTTCATGAAGAAATTCCATGGGGAAGGCATCTGATCAAGAGTTGACTTCTTGAACAAGTCAGGGCAAAATCAGGGCATCTGAGGCCTCCAATGACCCAAAAAAAGGGTGTTCTCCATCATTTTGAATGTGTATGATCTTTATTTGATCATAGAAGATGTTAGAAGTTCACAAAATTGAAGAATTTCAAGCCATTTGCAAAATTGCCTTTTGGGGAAAGTGACTTGTAATGTAAACTTGCTATTTTGGGAAAGTTTTTCAACCTCCTCAAATTGATTCAAAAATGCTTCAAATGAGAAAACTTTGGTCATGAAAGTTGTAGAATGGATCCTCCCATTTTCAAAAAGTACAAGAACTCATTCTAATTCATTTTGGATCAAAAGTTATGGCTTGTCAAAGTTGGGCAAAATCACATAATTTTAAGTTTTACACCAAAGAGGCAAAATTGCAAAACCTCTTGCTAAGGCAAAATGTGACTTCAATGTGACTTCTAACCTTTTCACAAACATGAACCAT
Source organism: Lathyrus aphaca (assembly GCA_963966055.1). Lineage (NCBI taxonomy): Eukaryota > Viridiplantae > Streptophyta > Magnoliopsida > Fabales > Fabaceae > Lathyrus > Lathyrus aphaca. The sequence continues at coordinate 1,752,986 of OZ014520.1, forward strand.
GACCTAAAAATCAGAATGCACCAAAGAATTGCCCATTTTCATGACTTGTGCATTAAGAAACTTCAAAAGGGCCAAACTTTGTGAAAGTTGCAAAACCTCTCACAAACCCTAATCCACTTGCTGCATTGCCTCAAATTCATTTCCATGGTTCTCCTTGATTCAAGCTGCAGCCAAGCCATTCCTTGTACCTTGACTGAAATGGCCCATACCTCTCTTACACAAAAAGTTGAATTTATGCAAAAAGACCCATACCAATCAAGCTAGGCCAGCAACAACTCTCTGACCTATCCCAACTTGATACATGTACCAAAAGAGACTCAACACATAACACAACACAACCTGATCTCTCCCACAAGCCATAGTTCCTAAAAACTGACCTCTTATGCATTTTGCTTCGAATCTCAAAACACAGCCTTCAAACATCAAAACAAACTTCACCAAATCACTCACCATGATCCTCTGATCATTTCCCAACCATTGTTTTGGCCTGAAACCTCCCACATCAAAAACACGATTTCCCTCCTCCATTGACCTGAGCTTCTGCAAACTTCCTCTAGAGACCATATAAACTCCAGCTAAGCATCACAAACTTCTGGGGAGGATCATTGGAGCTTGTTTGGACCAAAGAAGCAGCCAGAAAGTCCCTGTTTCGAAAGCTCTTGTTCAGGTGAGCTCAAGAACATTTTTTCCAGAACTCTAATTTCTTGTTATAAAATGATTCTATGAGTTGCACTGATCATCTGGATGTGTTTGGTTTTGAAAATGGTCAAGAAACAAGCATGTATTGACTGTCTGAAAGTTTGCCCGTGAAAATGATTTTGTTTGTTTCTCTTGATTCACGAAAAATAAATGATGTTTGTTGTAGGGTTTATGTTTAATGATGTTCATAGATTGATTCTGGAGAGTTTAGTGAGGTTTTGATGCGTATTGAGTGAGATAGAAAAAATGGCTTGCCGGAGAAGATGACCGGAACACTGTTCCGGTCATCTGAAAGTGATTAGGGCTCAAGATTAGGGTTTAATCATAATTAAGAGAGTTTGAATTCTGGCCGTTCGTTCGCGCGCGCAGTCAACTCCCGCCTCCTTGAATTTGAATCTCAGCCCTCAGATTAGCTGACTTTCTCTTTTTTCTTTTAAATTCATTTTAATTTTATTTGTTTTGCATTTTATTTCCACGAATTATTAAAAATAGCAAATCATATTTAAAAATTCTGAAAATTTTTGTCAAGCATTTCATTAATTTTTCAGAACCCAAAAATATTTTTATTTTTATTTTTTGCATTAAAAATTATTTTTAAATCATTTAAATGTTTATTTTTAATTAGTTAATGAAAATTAATTAGTTAAAAATACATTTAGGTACTTAAAAATCACAAAAAAATTCAAATTGCATTTCAAAACATTTAGAAACATTATCAAACTCTCAAACCAAATTTCTTTTTTTGTTCTTGATGCATTTTGACAATTTTTGTTGGAATTAAATTCATTTTAAGGCAATATTTTGGTTCAAACTTTGAAAAATCCATTCTGCCTAACCTTTGAGAGTTTGATGATGGTTCTTCTTGCATTGCATCCTTCATAGCATGTAGTTTCTAGGTTAAAATTGGTTTGATTTGATTTTCCATTTTTAATTTGTTTTGCATTTTTCATTGTGAGGCCCCCCAAAACCCTAGCCAACTTAGGAAATTCATAACTTGCACTAGGTTAAGAGTTGGATCTCCTCCTTTGGGGCAGTGAACTTGTGTAGGTTTAGGGTTCCTTTGATCCCATTTTCAATTTTTTGTCATGTCATTTGCTTCTGGTTTTGAATTTTTGTGATGCATGTTGTATGTAAACCCTAATTTGTGCTTTCCTTTGCATCCATCTCTCATTTGTTTGCATTCAATGACTTGCCATGACATTTTGTGCATCCACATAATTCATAATACATCTTAGGACATATTAGAATCATGTTTGATCATTGCATCATTCCTTTGCCATGTTATATGTCCATTTCATCTCATAAGCATTCATGAATCTTTATGGCTCAAAGCATGCCTCCTTTGCATCCTTATGTTTGTTTGATCATCCTCATCTCTTGTCATGTGTTTGCATCATCTCATAGCATCATTGAAATCATGTTCATGCTTCTGACTTTGGTTTGCATCATGACATTTCATCTCATTTGCATTGCATTTCATTTCTTGTGCTAACTTTTCAGGTGGTGAGTTATTTTGGGAAGTGAATTTGCCCTCACTTCTCACAATCTCTTCTCATCTCTCTTGCATCCTTGCTGCATTTTATCTTTGTATTAAAGTGAGCTTGCTCATTCATGTTCATCTCTTACTTTCTTTCTTCAGGCAACTTGTCTTCTTGAGTGAAGCAAGTTGCCTTGCTTCTTCTTGCTTCTTTCTCTTTTCATCTGCTTCTTTCCTGTTGGCTTTTCTCCTGAAGATCTTTTGCAAGCCTCATAAACCCTAGGAACAACCAAGCATGATCATGATTAGGGTTTGATTAGTCCCCCATTAGTTTTTCACCTTTGTGTCATCTTTTAGTCTTCTCTTCTCATCTCATAATCAAGGACTAAACCTTAAAGGTTTTAAGGCTTTGTGATTAAGGTTATGCCTGTATCCTTCTATTAGGATGGAGTGTATAACTTTAATCCTAAGTGTTAAACCCTTAATGTGTTTAAATTCTTTAATCAATTCACTTAATAATCACCAAGACATCAAGCTTGTGACTTGGGCCTTGTATTAGGGTTCTAATTCTTCCTTAATTGGTTAAGAAGGACTAACCCTAGTGTTAATGGACAAGTCCCCCTCAAGTTGTCTTACAAGTCATAAAATCCATTTCTTCATCTTATCATTAATTAAAATCCATTTAATAAAGGCTTTGTTTTGTCATGAGATTAATCCCTAATCATGGATTAAGTTGAGGAGCCTTCCTCAGCTTAAATGCTCTCATCTATTATCCTTCTATTAGGATGGTGTAATGGGTCCATTAAATCCCTGATTATGGCTTAATCTCATTACTCAACACTAAACAAAAACAACAAAAACATCTAAATAAATACAAGTAGGTTAATGATCTTAATCCTACATCATGGTGATTAAGTGTGAGGTGCTTACTTCATACTTAAGGTATTCTCAGTACCCCTAATCAGAGGGAAGATGTGATGAGTTTGCTAACCCTTGGTTTAGGCTTAAGCTCATTTTCTTATGACAAACTCCAAAAAGCAATAAAAGACTGAAAACACAAAAACAAACAATAATCGTCTCCTTCGGGATTCTTCTCTCATCTCATTCACTCACAAACGAGAACTTGCTTCTTCCGTCTGATGCAAGACAGTTTGCACCTGAGCCAGACAGGTCATACACTTGAGCATATACAAGTAAGCAGTTCATAAGTCAATTTATCTTTCAGTCTCTTTAAGTCGAACTACGGTGTTCTGACTTCCTCATTGCACGAGAGGATACGTAGGCATAACTTAACTATTATCGAACAAAAGTCTCTGTATATTCCCCCTCCTTCCAGTTTCATTCCTTAAGCCTCATTATCTTGAGCATTTCATTCTTGTTCTTACACTGACACTTCTCTTATACATTTCATATCTCTTTTACACTGACACTTGCATTCTTTCCAGCTTTGATACACAGATTGCACTGACACTACCCCTTTAAAACACAAATCTCTTAAGCGTGGATCCCGTCGAGTACGGCGGACAATCTGGGTGCTAATACCTTCCCAGGTTGTAACCAACCCCCTTTCTCAGTCTCTCTGGTTCGCGACCGTCTTGTCCATATCTTTCTAGGTTTATGCAGCATTACCTTTCCTCCGGGATAAAAATGCCTAGCTGGCGACTCTATTCATTTCTTCTCCTTTCGCCGACCGTTCGTGTCTGTACCCCTCTTGACTTAGGTGTCATTTGGTGGGAGCGACATCGTCTCATTCTATATATATATATATATGTCTGATAATACATATGGACTTTGGTTCAACTTGGTTCCGTTTCGTGAGTGAGGAAATGATGAGTATTTGAGATTCTAGGAATCGAGCCTTTTAGAGACGAGGGAACTCTAAGATAGGGAACTCACTGAGATATTTTATCTCACCCCATGTTGATATATTATTTTCAGGTACTTCAGGTTCCGAAAAGGGAAAGGATAAGGCGACATGATTATTCTTCCTTGTTCAATGGCTTGTCTTCCGTTGTGGACTTTTGGGATCTTTGGATCCAGTTCCTAGCTTTTTGTTTTGTTTTGAACATCTTGTAAATTTGATAGCCTTGTATCAGTACTTTATAGTAGTGGCTATATTTATGCAATGTGTTGCTAAGAACTTATGTGTATTTTAGTACCAAATTTTAAATATTTATATATGAAAAATATGCTTTATGTATGTCTTTTGTATATGGGTATTACAGTTGGTATCATAGCAGGTCGTATCCTCGACCTAGCCTTGAAATATTATAAGTGTTTCCTTCCATTCATACACGTTGACTTGCGGTAGAACTAAATGTTATGTTTATGGTATTGAGCCTGATCAATTTAATCCTGTTTTGATGACATTTAGGAATATGGTTGGTAGACGTGGAACACGTGCTCGACCTAGTGTCACTCCTCCCGGTAGCGATCACGCAAGTGGTGATGAGAATGCTCCTATGTTCCAATTCATGCAACAGATGCAGCACCAATTCATGCAAGAGATGATGCATCAGATGAGTGGGGGCCTTCACCCTCACGCGGTTGCTCCTGAAGCTATGGGTGGAACATTTCGAGACTTTTTCTGCATGAACCCTCAAGAGTCTCATGGTGGATTGGACCCGGTCCAAGTTCATGAATGGATGACCGGAATGGAGAGGTTATTCCAGATTGTGAATTGTAATGAAGAGGACAAGGTGAACTTCGCGTCACATTTACTTAAGGGTCATGCTCTAAGGTGGTGGGAGAATGCTTCCAACTTGATGATGGTACAAGGAATTCCGAGGGTGTGGCATCAATTTAAGACAATTTTTTTGGATAAGTATTTCCCGAGTTCTTTGAGAACGTAAAAGGAGTTTGAATTTCAACAATTGAGACAATGGAGCATGATTGTGGCCAGTTATGTTGAGAAGTTTAAGAACATGGCAGCCTACTCTAGGCAAGCTATGTATGCTCCTGATGAAAGGTGGAAGATTGACCAATTCTTGTTTGGATTGAGGGCCGAAATCTCGAATAATGTCTCTCAAAGGGAATTCACTACCTACTCAGAAATGTTAAGGCAATGCTATGTAGCAGAACATAGTCTGATGAAAGTGCAAACATAAGTAAGTGCTGGAAGGGTGGTTCAAGGAAATTGTGGAAGGTCTAGTCAATCATTTAGGCCGAGGCCTCAACCCTTCAAAGGGAAACAGGTGTCGAGTCCTAGATCTAGTGCTCCTCCTACTTGCTCCCGATGCCATAAGAATCATTTCAGAAGATGCAATCCGGGTGCCGTGATATGTTTTGTTTGCCAAAAAGAAGGGCATTTTGCTAGAGACTGTCCCCAGAAGAAGGACCAAGTGCAAGCAAGAGTTTATACTATGGATTCTAGAAAGACAAGGGGCGACAATTCCTTGATTGCGGGTAATTGTATTGTTAACAATCATCCTTGTCTTGTTTTATTTGATTATGGAGCTACACATTCCTTTATATCTACTAATTGTGCGAAGCGACTGGGGTTGCGAATATTTCTCTTACCTTCTCCGATGGCGGTTACCACCGCCATGGACGAAACTGTCGAGACACCTCTTAGGTGCGAGAACTGTACATTGTCTGTGGATGGTAGGAATTTTCAGATTGACCATATTTGTTTACCTCTTAAGAAAGTTGATGTTATCCTAGGAATGGACTGGTTGTCCGCCAATTCCGTGTTTATTGGATGTGAAGAAAAGTTGATCCTTATTCCTTCCGTTGAAGTGCCTCCGAAAGATGTTTTGACGACGATCTTAGAAGGTACGGTTGGAATGGTGAATTTTCTGTTTGAACAAGAGAAGTCTGTTTTGCTTGTCCTTACTAAAGAGGAATGTAATGACCAGCAAGTTATGAACATTCCAATAGTTTGTGAGTTTCCCGAAGTTTTTCCCGAGGATGTCACTTCCTTACCTCCGGTGAGAGAAGTTGAATTCTCAGTTGACCTGATACCAGGAACGACTCCTATATTCGTTTCCCCGTATCGGATGGCTCCGCTCGAGTTGAAAGAATTGAAAGATCAATTAGAAGATTTAATGGCGAAGCACTTTGTACGACCAAGTGTTTCACCGCGGGGAGCTCCTGTTTTATTGGTAAAGAAGAAAGATGGTGGTATGCGGTTGTGAATATATTATCGAAAGTTAAACAAGGTAACTATCAAGAATAAATATCCCTTGCTGAGGATAGACGATCTCCTAGATAAGTTGAAAGGAGCTTGCATGTTCTCGAAGATTGATCTGAGGTCGGGCTATCATCAGATTCGTGTGAAAAGTTCTGATGTTCCGAAGACTGCGTTCAGAACCCGTTACGGCCATTACGAGTTCTTAGTGATGCCTTTCGGTGTGACGAATGCTCCAGCTGTTTTTATGGACTACATGAATCAGATATTTTAGAATTATCTAGATCAATTCGTGGTGATCTTTATGGATGACATTCTTATCTACTCGCGTACTCCGCAAGAGCACGGGGAGCATTTGAGAATTGTTCTATCGATATTGCGAGAGAAACAACTTTTTGCTAAGTTTAGTAAGTGTGAATTCTGGATGTCGGAAGTCAAGTTTCTTGGACATGTTATATCACAAGGTGGTGTAGCAGTGGATCCATCAAAGATAGAAGCCGTAATTAATTGGGAGAGACCGAAGAATGTTTCCGAAATAAGGAGTTTCTTAGGTTTTGCTGGTTACTATAGAAGGTTTATTAAAGGTTTTTCTCAGATGGCACTACCGTTGACTAAGCTTACAAGGAAGGATTTCAATTACGAATGGGATTCCAGTTGTGAGCAAAGTTTTGTGTGGTTGAAAGAGAAATTGACAACTGCTTCAGTATTGATTATTCCTGATCCTAACAAATCTTATGAAGTGTTTTGTGATGCTTCGAAGATGGGTTTAGGAGGTGTTCTCATGCAAGAAGGCCAAGTCGTAGCTTATGCTTCTAGGCAATTGAGAGTTCACGAGAAGAATTATCCTACTCATGATTTGAAGCTAGCGGCCGTGGTGTTTACCTTGAAGGTGTGGCGACACTATTTGTATGGTGTACATTTTGAAATGTTCAGTGATCATAAGAGCTTGAAGTATCTTTTTGACCAAAAGGAATTAAACACGAGACAAAAAAGGTGGATGGAGTACTTGAAGGATTATGACCTTGAATTAAAGTACCATCGCAGTAAAGCGAATAAAGTGGCAAATGCTTTAAGCCTAAAATTAATTCATAGTGCTGAATTAATGGTGTTGGAGTATGCATTGTTAAAAAAGTTTCGAGATCTTAATCTCCAGTTTGTTTGGACTCTGAATGGTGTGATCATGGGAAATTTGAATATTAATTCTACCTTGAGGAATGAAATTCAACAAGCACAAGTCCTAGATGAGAAGCTGCAAGAGTTATTTCTCCAACCGGGTTTCATAAGGGCGTTGGATGGGATTATCCTATTCAACCAAAGAATTTGTGTTCCAAGTGATGATGTATTAAAGAGAAGGATTTTATAGGAAGCCCATAAAGGTTCTTTTACAATACATCCGGGTTCCTTAAAGATGTATCAAGATCTGAAGAAAGAGTATTGGTGGTCCGAAATGAAAAAGGACATTGCGGTATTTGTATCCGAATGTGCGGTGTGTCAATAAGTGAAGATTGAACACTAACGACCGGGCGGTTTGTTGCATCCTTTAGATATTCCAATTTGGAAGTGGGATAGAATATCTATGGACTTCGCCGTAGGTTTACCGAGTACCTAAGGTGGTTATGACTCTGTATGTGTAATTGTGGATCGACTAACGAAGTCTGCACATTTCTTAGCTGTGAAAACTACATATAAGGCAAGTCACCTTGCGAGGTTGTTTATTGCAGAAATTGTGAGGATGCATGGTATTCCGTCTAGTATTGTGTCGGATAGAGATCCGAAGTTCACTTCGCGATTTTGGAAGGTATTCCAACAAGCCATGGGTACGAATTTACATTTGAGTACTTCTAATCATCCTCAGACGGATGGTCAAACGAAACATATGATTCAAACGATGGAAGATATGCTAAGGGCATGAGTTTTGGAAAGCAAAGGAAATTGGAAAGAACTTTTACCATAGATAGAATTCTCTTACAATAACAGTTACCATGCGAGCATCAGAATGGCTCCGTATGAGGCTTTGTATGGAAGAAAATGTAGAACACCATTGTGTTGGTCGGAAGTGGGTGAAGATAGGATTTTGGGACCAGAAGTTATTCAAAAGACTATGGAGAAGATTCAGATGATCCGATAAAAGATTAAAAAAGCCCAAGATCGTCAGAAGAGTTATGCTGATAACCGAAGGAGACCTTTGGAATTTGACGAAGGCGATCATGTATACTTGAAAGTCACTCCGAGGTTGAGGTTGAAAGGACCGTTTAAGTCGCGTAAGTTAAGTTCGAGATATGTGCGACCGTATCAGATATTAGAAAGGATTGGTGAAGTTGCTTACCGATTAGCCTTACCACCCTCTCTATCTGAAATGCATGATGTTTTTCATGTATCTCAACTTCGAAGGTTCGTTCCTGATCCTCTGCAACCTATTCTACCGGTTCTATCGATATAGAAGCGGATTTGACTTTTGAGCCCCAACCGAGCCGTATTGTGGGAAGAGAAACCAAGATGTTAAGAAACAAAGAAATACCACTTGTTAAGGTGCAATGGGACGAGACACATCCGGGATATGCTACGTGGGAATTGGAATCGGAAATGCGGGAATTGTATCCTCACCTATTCAGGTAATCTTTTAAATTCGAGGACGAATTTCTATTTAAGGGGGGGGGGGGGAGGATGTAATACCCCGTATTTTATTTAATGCTCCAAAATAATATTAATTGATAATAATATTATTCCGGATTATTCCGAGGAGTTTTAAAGGAATATTATTTTATTAATTGGTATTAGTTGACTCGGAGATTTTATAAAATACCGGATTAAGAGATATTTCGGATACTCTCTATTTTAGACCCGATGGAAATAATAAGTTTTATTATAATTGTTTTTATAAAAGAAGGAGAAAAGAAAGAAAAAGTTAGTAAGAAGAAGGAAAAGAAAGAAGAAGAGAAAGAGAAGAAGGAAAGGAAGAAGAAGGAGAAGAGAAAACCTAGAAAACTCATTTCATCCATTCTCCGCCGTTCGTCCGCCGAATCGACTCAAATTCCCCGCCAATATTCATCTCTCGAGGTGGATTCGTAGTTAGAAACTTTTATCTTTGATTTTGGTTGAGTTTAGAGAAATTGTTGTTTAGGGTTTTTAATGAAAAATCTTAAAAATCGAAAGTTAAACGGTTAAAACTCGATAAAAACTCGACTAAAACACCCACATTATGAATATAAATATGTTTGATGATGATTTTCTAGATTGGTTGGTGTTTTGAGTGATTTTGGCTTGGAAAAAGTAGTTTCCTATAAGCTGGAATTTTTTGGACTGGTATAGCTCGCTCAGCGAGCTGTCCCTCGCTCAGTGAGAGTTCCAGAATGTTTTTTGCTCAACGAGCTGGGCCTCGCTCGGCGAGACCTGTAGGTTGAAATTTTGGTATTTAATTCCTAACTTGTGATCTGTTGGTCCGGTTATTGAGTTCCGCATATCGTTGTAAAGATGAAAACATTTGCTAACTAATAAAGCCAAAAAATGTTAATTATACCCGACTTTTACCCGATTTTCCGACTGGACCATAAAAACGCATAATCACGAATTATGAGGTTAGAGGAATAAAATGATAAGACTTGTGAGGTATCTAGAGAATCCGTAGGTTAGTATGAATTGTGAATTGTACTTCGATTTCAGATCCCCACGATTGGTAGCTTAAGGTGGGTATTACATTGAGTCCCACAGGAAGCGATTGGTAGCTTGAGGTGGGTATTACATTGAGTCCCACGGGAAGCGATTGGTAGCTTGAGGTGGGTATTACATTGAGTCTCACGGGAAGCGATTGGTAGCTTGAGGTGGGTATTACATTGAGTCCCACGGGAAGCGATTGGTAGCTTGAGATGGGTATTACATTGAGTCCCACGGGAAGCGATTGGTAGCTTGAGGTGGGTATTACATTGAGTCCCACGGGAAACGGGTGTAAGTCTTGAGGTGGGTATTACATTGAGTCCCACGGGAAGCATCCGTAAGGATCGAGTGGAGTGTTATGTCGAATCCTTCGTAAGGTCTTGAGTAAGACTTGAGGTGGGTATTTCATTGAGTCCCACGGGAAGCATCCGTAAGGACTTGAGGTAGACATCTCATTCTATATACATACATATATATATATATATATATATACACGATAGTACATATGGACTTTGGTTCCACTTGGTTCCGTTTCGCGATTGAGGAAATGATGAGTATTTGAGATTCTAGGAATCGAATCTTTTAAAGCCGAGGGAACTCTAAGATAGGGAACTCACTCAAATATTTTATCTCTTGCCATGTTGATGTATTATTTTCAGGTACTTCAGGTTCCGAAAAGGTAAAGGATAAGGCGACATGATTATTCTTCCTTGTTCGATGGCTTGTCTTCCGCCGTGGACTTTTGGGATCTTTGGATCCAGTTCTTAGTTTTTGTTTTATTTTGAACATCTTGTATATTTGATAGCCTTGTATTAGTACTTTATAGTAGTGGCTATATTTATGCAATGCGTTGCTAAGAACTTATGTGTATTTCAGTACCAAATTTTAAATATTTATATATGAAAAATATGCTTTATGTATGTCTTTTGTATATGGGTATTACATCGTCGTTCATCTTCGGGCGATACGGTGAAGAGTTGTGATGTTCGATCTTGAAATCTCGACACAAATATGCCATCATCTTATTGTTGAGATTAGAACCATTGTCAGTAATGATTCTTTCGGGAAATCCATATCGACAGATGATATCCCTCTTGATGAATCGGGCTACCACCTGTTTAGTGACATTGGCGTAGGACGCCGTTTCGACCCACTTCGTGAAATAGTCTATGGCAACTAGGATGAAGCGGTTGATAACACTGAATTTCACTGCGTTTCTGACTCTGATTTCGCATGCATTCTTGGGGTTTTATTGCTATTTTGTTATGTTATTTCTATGTTTTCCTTTGTTTTCAGGTTTTTACTTTAATTGGAGCCTCGGCCGAGAAAAGGAACGGAAAAAGAGCTGAAAATGGCAAAAATCAAGTAATTCAGCATTTTGCACTTGTGGCACCCACTGTGGTTGGCGCCATGGGGTCAGCCATGACGTGGACACGTCTCAAGACTCTCCCCAACTGCCAATCCCCATGATCTCCATTACTGATACTATTTTGCACTCATGGCGGGCGCCACAAGGCAAAATGGTTTCCCTCCATTTTTCGGTTACAAAGGGCATCCATGTATTTTCTTATTATTAGTTTGAGTATAAATAGGACTTTAGATTTTCGTTTTTAATCATCCAAACTTAGAATATCTTAGGCATATAGCAGTTTTAAAGTAGTAACCACTTCACATCGGGGTGTTACTACAATCGAGTGATCGAGTCTGTATACGTCGGTGTGATCGAGTCTTGGAGCACTTTGGAAGGAAGTTTATCCTGCCGCCATTTTAATTCCAGTTCGTATTTTATTTTTTCCGCACTCGCACTAACTTTTATTTATTTCTCGCACTCACACTACTTTCATTTATTTCTCGCACTCGCACTACTTTTATTTATTTCTCGCACTCGCACTACTTTCATTTATTTCTCGCACTCGCACTACTTTTATTTACTTTCCCGCACTCGCACTTTATTTAATTTACTTTCCGCACTCGCACTAATTACTTTTTATGAAAAATATTTAAATGAACTTTTACTTTACCATGTCTAACTAATCTTATAAAGGTTAGAATGTAAGGATCATAATTGAACCAATAATATGTAAAATTGTTTGTAGAAACACTTAAGGGCTATCTTGACTTTCAATATAAGTTTTACGTTCTTTAAAGTTCTGTTGGGTAAGATCGAAAGCCGTCCAACGCCTATTTAACTTAATTATTTTTAACTATTTCAAAAACAGCCAAAAGCGCTTTGTTTAGTTCTTTAGGAGTTTTTAGATTAAAAAGAAAACAGGTTTTAAAACTATTTTCGGACGCGTTAAGAAGTTTAGAGTCTGGTCCGTGAGAACCTCTTTTTGCTAGAAAATCCAGGTCAAAATACTTTTCAACTTAGTTAAGATATTATATTTCTTAAAAATAGGTTTACTACTCTAACACAGTACGCACCTTTTTATCCATGACAATAGGAGGGTTTGATTAGGGAGTACAACTCAGTTCTGAATACGCGAAAGCGACAGTTCCCGTTAAATTAGTTCTTTTCAAAGTAGAAAACATTGCCCACAAGTAGTTCTATTAACAAGTACTTGATTATCAATTGACTATGTGAATTACATTCGAACCTGTCTTTATCAATTAATTAAAATTATTATTTTATTTAACATTGCGCACTCTTTAAAACCATTATTTTCAATTGCCTTAGATACACACCATAAAAACAGATAACAATAGATTGACACTTGGTTTCTGTGGATTCGACAATCTTTTATATTACTCTGACGTGTTCATACACTTGCGAAAACACGCCATCAAGCTTTTTGCGCCGTTGTCGGGGACCAATTTCGTCAAATTTTGTACCCTGTAGTTATATTGTTTAGACTAAGGTTGTTACCTGCCCTCATCATGGTCTAGAAAATTGGTTAATCATTCAAACCTTCTATTATGGACTCCATTATAACACTAAGATGACCATAGACGCTGCCGTTGGTGGCGCACTGATGAACAAACCTTACCCTGAAGCTAATGCCCTTATCGAAGATATGGCCCAAAACCATCAATCACGGGGAGTAGAACGAGCGACAGTGGAAAAGAAGGAAGCCCAAGGAGGAATACATGAGTTAAGCTCTATAGACATGATGCAAGATAAAATGGACGTGTTGGCCCTTAAAGTTGAACATATGTGTACAACCCCGAATACTGTAGCCGCAGTTTCGTCGAATTGTGAGATATGTGGGATGCAAGGACACCAATCCGCCGAATGCAATCTGTTAAATGAGACCAGCTCTGAACAAGTGAACTACACCCAAGGAAACCCATTTTCAAACACCTACAACCCAGGATGGAGGAATCAACCAAACTTCTCCTATAAAAGTAATAAACCTATCCAAAATACCACACCTCCGAGACAACAAGGTTACCAAGCCCCGAGAACAAATCAACTTATGTAACCTGTGGCCCCAAAACCAAGCCTTGAAAAAATTATGGAAAATTTTATCTCTGCTCAAACACAACAAAACAAAGAATTCATAAACCAAAACGTTCATGTTAACGAACTGATTTCCCAGTTAGGGACCAAGGTTGACCAAATAATCACCCACAATAAGATGCTTGAAACCCAGATCTCGCAGGTAGCTTTAAACCAAGACCCTCAGACTACACCTGGAGGACAATTCCCTAGACAACCTCAACAGAACCGGAAAGGGCAAGCAAATGCCATTACTCTACGAAGTGAGACCGCTTATAAGGAACCCGTTAACCCAAGATTAAGTGAGCCTGAAACTTCCAAGGGAAATGAAGAGAAGGAACCAGAGGAATCTGAAAAACAGGGAAGTCAAGAGGAAGAAAAAGAACCTAAAAACAAAACCTATGTACCACCACCGCCATACAAACCACCAATACCATACCCGCAAAGACTAAAACAAACCCAAATCAATAACTAGTATTAGAAATTCATTAAGGTTATAGAAAAAATTCACGTAGAAATCCCCTTTACAGAAGCCATAACCTAAATACCTTCTTACGCAAAATTTCTCAAAGACATACTTACCAATAAACGTAGACTTGAAGATCCGAAACCCTTGGAATGTAATTCTATTTCCGAGAATAAGTTAGCAAAAAAGGATAAAGATCCCGGAAATTTTTCCATTCCTTGTATTTTGGGGAATCATGTCATCGAAAAAGCCTTTCTAGACTTAGGAGCTAGTGTGAGCTTAATTCCTTTAGCAGTTTCTGAAAGATTAAACTTAGGAAAATTACAGCCTACTAAGATGTCACTTCAATTAGCCGATAGATCCATAAAATACCCTATAGGAATACTTGAAGACGTCCTAGTTAGGATAAGTTAGCTGTTTATCCCTATTGACTTTGTTGTCATGGACATTAAAGAAGATGACGACATACCAATCCTCCTAGGTAGACCGTTCTTATCAACCGTTGGAGCCGTAATATATGTCAAAAAAGGGAAATTAACCTTTGAGGTAGGTAACGAGAAGATAGAATTTGTACTCTCGAAATTTCTTATGGCACCTGAAATAGGAGATGCATGTTATGCCTTAGATATCATTGATGAATGCATTAGGGAATTAGAACAAGAAGAAGTAACTGAAACACTTAAGCTGCCATCGACTCTTATTTGGGAAGATGATAATTATAAAAAACCTTACATTGATGATAATCTTCACGAATGTTTATCTCTTACCCCAGATTATATGCCTTGCCCTATGAAACCAACCGTAAAACTTAAGGAACTGCCTAAGAACCTGAGATATGAATTTCTTGATGAAGAAATGGACCATCCAGTTATAGTCAGTCCCACCTTGAATCAAGAGGAAACAAACCAATTGTTAGATGTTTTACGAAGGTACCCCTCAGCCTTAGGATATAAGATCTTTGATCTGAAAGGAATAAGCCCATCTGTATGCATGCATCAGATTTTACTCGAAGAAGATTCAAAACCCTCTAGAGAACACCAGAGAAGAATAAATCCTATGATGAGTGAAGTAGTTAAGACCGAAGTTCTTAAGTTACTGGAGGCGGGTATAATATATCAGATCTTGGACAGTAAGTGGGTGAGCCCTGTGCATGCAGTACCTAAAAAGGGAGGCATCATAGTCCTACAAAATGAGAAAGGCGAACCTACAGCAAAAAGAACTAATGGAGGTTGGCGTATGTGCATAGATTATAGAAAATTAAATAAAGCAACCAGGAAGGATCATTTCCCTTTACCATTCATAGACCAAATGTTGGAGCGCCTAGCCAGACACTCTTACTTTTGTTATCTAGATGGATATTCAGGATTCTTCCAAATACCTATTCACCTCGAAGATCAAGAAAAAAACTCCCTTTACCTGCCCTGTTGGAACTTTTGCCTATAGACGAATGCCTTTTGGACTCTGTAATTCCCCAGCCACTTTCCAACGCTGCATGATGTCTATGTTTGCAGATTATCTAGATGGAATCATGGAAGTATTTATGGACGATTTCTCGGTTTGTGGATTTGATTTCAAAAACTGTCTTATCAACCTTGAGAAAATCTTGGAAAGATGTGTGGAAGTAAACCTTGTGCTAAATTGGGAAAAATGTCATTTCATGGTTACCGAAGGGATTGTTTTAGGACATATAGTCTCCGAAAAAGGTATAGAGGTAGACAAATCTAAAATAGAATTCATAGAGAATCTAAAACCGCCGAAGACTATCAGGGAAGTTAGAAGTTTCCTTGGACATGCCGGATTCTACCGACGTTTTATCAAGGAATTCTCCAAAATAACAAAACCCTTAACTTGCATTTTATTGAAAGATGCTGAATTCATCTTTGATGAAAATGTAATGAAGCGTTTAATCTCTTGAAGCAAGCTTTGATTTCAGCACCTATAATAAAACCCCCTGATTGGTCAGAACCGTTTGAGATAATGTGTGACGCTAGTGACTATGCTGTTGGAGCAATTCTAGGTCAGAGAAAAGATAAAAAGTTACATGTAATTTATTATGCCAGTAGAACCCTAGACGCTGCCCAGCTCAACTACGCAACAACCGAAAAAGAACTCCTAGCTGTAGTTTTTGCAATAGACAAATTCAGATCTTATCTAGTAGGAGCCAAGATTATAGTTTACACCTACCATGCTGCCATCCGTTACCTACTAAGTAAAAAGGATGCCAAACCCAGGTTACTTCGATGGATTCTATTACTACAAGAATTTGATTTTGATATCCGTGATAAGAAAGGAACTGATAATGTAGTAGCTGATCATCTTTCTAGGCTAGAGTACCTAAAGCCTGACCCAGTACCCATAAATGACGACTTTGCCTATGATAGACTGATATCCCAACTAGAAACCATTGAAGATGATAACCTAGACATTCATTCGCAAACATCCTTAGCTATAAGTAACGTACCCTGGTATGCAGATTTCGTTAATTACCTAGCCGCTGACATCATACCCCCCGATTTAAATTACCACTGGAAGAAGAAGTTCTACAGTGATGTAAGAAACTTCTATTGGGACGAACCATTTCTTTTCAAGAGAGTTAAAGATGGCATTTTCCGCCGTTGCGTCCCAGAAGAGGAGGTACATAATATAATTGAGCATTGTCACTCTGCACCCTATGGTGGACATGCAAGCACCTCTAAGACCTACGCCAAAATTCTTCAAGCTGGCCTATTCTGGCCTACCATGTGGCGTGATGTCCATGCTTTCATCGTCAAATGTGACAGATGCCAACGTACAGGAAATATTTCGAGACGTAACAAAATGCCTCTAAGAAATATCCAAGAAGTAGAACTCTTCGATGTATGGGGTATAGACTTTATGGGACCGTTCCCACCATCTTTAGGAAACCATTATATCTTAGTAGCAGTTGACTACGTGTCTAAGTGGATTGAAGTTATTGCCGCATTCACGAATGACACCAGAGTAGTCATCAAATTGTTTAAAAATTATATATTCCCTAGATTTGGAACACCCCGTTTAGTCATAAGTGACATAGGATCACACTTCATATCGAGAATATTTGATAAACTTTTAAGCAAGTATAGAGTTAAGAATAAAGTAGCAACACCATGCCACCCACAGACTAATGGACAAATGGAAGTATCTAATAAGGAGATTAAACAAATTCTTGAGAAGACTGTCTCTATATCTAGAAAAGATTGGTCACAAAAACTTCAAGAAGCGTTATGGGCTTACATAACCGCTTTCAAAACCCCTATAGGAACAACCCCCTATCAACTAGTCTATGGAAAATCATGTCACTTACCTTTTGAGTTAGAGCATAAAGCCTATTGGGCTATTAAAACTTTGAATTTGGATTACCTGACTGCTGGTGAAAAACGTATCCTTGATATCCACAAATTAGAAGAACTCAGACAATCAGCCTATGAGAATGCCACTATATACAAAGAAAGAACAAAAGCTTGGCACGACAAAAGAATTATAAGAAATGACTTCAAAGTAGGCGATCCTGTTCTCCTGTTCGATTCTAGGTTACAACTTTTTCCAGGAAAGCTTTGTTCGAGATGGACTGGCCCCTTCGAAGTATCTAAGATTCTAAGATCTGGAGCTATTGAAATCAAGAACCAGACATGTAAACCGTTTATCGTAAATGGACAGAGACTAAAGCCCTACGAAGGAGGAGACATTCCAACAACATACTTCATCCATACTCTAAGTGATCCACCAAATCCTACGAATGATGTATAAAATCCGGTCGTCGAGCTAACAGTGTTAAACAAGCGTTGCATGGGAGGCAACCCATGGTTTTATTATTTTATTTACTTTTATTTACTTTTATTTTATTTTGTTTTCTTTATTGTTTTGCAAGTACAAACATTTGAATATTGTTGTGCTTTCAGGACCTTTCGCTAACCTTGTGTAGGATGCAGAATCTCGATGACAAGCACGTGGCCTTCATAGACGATGCCCATAAAGAGCATTACTATGTCCACATGAGACGCCCTATGGCACCTACACGGTACCCAAACCAAGATTGCATGGATGCCTTGGGGATAGAGCCAAGCGTTATATTCTTATGCCACCAACTCCAATGGGACCAGTTCAACGACGTGAACAACACTTACAGGAACTTGAATCTAGAGTTCCTCAGCTCGTTCAGTTATGACCCCTGGGCTGGACCCGATGGACATATTGTTTTCAGGTTATTTGGGACTGAATACACTTTCTCTCACAAAGAGTTTGGTGATTTACTAGGTTTTCAGACCACCCATGATGCTATTCCAGAGACACCGATGGGGTACTTTATGAGCAAAGAAATGGAGAAGTTTTGGAGCGACATCTCAGGTGGAGGGAGCCAGGATCCTTCCACTTAGTTATCACAGGTTATCCACAACCCTGCGCTGAGGTATTTCCAAATGATCATAACACACTCTTTTCTCGGTTTGCCAGATACTAAGACTTTGCTTAATGAGGAGGAGATTTTCCTACTGTTTTGTGCGACTCAGTCATGTCTTGTTGCATGTGGCAACTTTCTGCTGAAAAGACTTGCCAGTGTCGCCAGATCTTCTGAAGGCATTATACATGTCGGTGGGATTGTTACTCAGATCGCTACTGCATTGGGTCTGTCTCGTAAGTTAATACATCTCAGGACTTTCTGCAGCTATACCACTGTTGTACCCCAAAATTTTCCCTCCCCTAGTCAAAGAAATGTGTCCCAATAGTCCTCTCAAGGTTCACAATTGGTCAGAAAGTTTGAGAGTTCCCTCAGACAAAGCCTCTTCCTAAGCAATACATTCAGAACTAGAGTTTTGAACTTCATCAAGATAAATGGACTTCCAAGGCCTCAAGTGAGCTTCATGGCATCCCATATGACGTCAAGAATCCATATGTCAAGTTTCAAAACTTTCCCAAAGAGTTAGCCCGGTCAGATGATCAGATATGTAAAACTCAGTCAAATGAGTTAAAAAGTCAAACTGAAGTCAACTGTGGTCAAATTAAAGTCAAACTTCAATATTTTTTGCCAACATCAAGGTTATGAAGTAAAATTCATCATTTGATCAAGTTTTTATCATGATTCATCAAGGAGATTTCAGATCATCAAGAATCAGGAGTTTCTAAATTAGGGTTTTCTTTAGAAAAGTCAACTAAACTTTGACCATCCATAACTTTCACATGCTTCATAAAATTTTTCCCATCCAAAGCTCATTTTGAAGGAAATTTAATTCTCTACAACTTTGTATCTCACAAGCCAAGCCTAAAAATGCTTCATTTGAAAGGTATGAGCTAAAACATTACAGGTCATTTCAAAAGTCAACACAAAGTCAACTTCTTCCATAGGGCATAATTTTAAAATGGTAAAGGATATGGACATGAGACCAAGGTGGTTTGTTAGAGGACCCTATAAGCTTTCTAAAAAGTCCAAGATCACTCTCATAGCCTTAAAATTGGAGGAGTTGTGCCTTGTCAAAGTTGAGACATTTTTAAGGGGTGCATGAAGCAAATAAGGGCCTAAAACCAATTTTTTTCCAAATGGGCCTACCAAAATCCAACCCAATCTCAAAGATAACATCAAGCACGACCCAATTCAAATAATTTCTTATTTTTATAATTTTATTATTATTTATTTGGATTTTATTCATTAAAATTCATTTTAAATCAAAATAAAATATGAAAACACAAATATTTGATTTGATTCTTCTTCTATAAGCCTTTAAGTGACATTTAAGTTGATTAGATGCCATCCAAATTCGTGCATAACAGAAATAGCAAGGTTTGGTATGATTTTTGAACATTTTTGAATATTTGATTTCTTCAATCTCAAGCTATCTCATAAGCCCAACAATCCATCACTTTTTAACCTAATTTCAATCACCTATAAGAACACAAGTTAACACAAGCATTAGGGGACGACTTTTGCAGCCAAGACCCTCACATTCAACTTCAAAATTTTTCATAACAAAGTCAATTTCGGTTTCACATATTGAGGTGCATTCCAAGCCATTTAAAGGTTGAGACATCATCTTTGAAGCATGTACAACGCAACTGAACCATCACATTGATCAAAAGCATCCTATATCATAGAATCTGAACCTTGTTTTTCTTGATTTTTTTATATTTTTCGATTCACTTAATTCATGCATTACTTTTGCTTTTTGACTCTATAATATTGTTTATGATGGTTTGTAGATTGTTTATGGACAAAAAACTTGCAGGTTCATGGCCAAACGCGTGAATGACCATAGTTAGGGTTTGGACCTTTAATTTGGGGTTTTGCCATTTACCTCATCTAAATGATTTCTAAGACCATGGCCAGAACGTATAAACCTCGGGCAATCGATCTGGATTGTTAATTTTTATGATTGTTATGGTTCTCATGGTATTTCAAAAACCTAGGTTTTTCTGTAAATATTTGTGCGCAGGTAAATTCGCAGGAAAAAGTGTAGCAAAATCCGCAGGTAAGAGGAAGAAGATGATCCTCCTTGGCGGGCATTCTAATATTTGAATTATAATTTTCATATATTATTTTTATTGGTGGATAAATGGTAGACGCGCCCCATGTGACTTAGTTGGCAGAAGTATGAGGCTTGTATGGTGAAGGACCTGTGTTCGATCCTTGGTGATACCATACTTTTTTCAAATTTTCAGGCATTTAATTAACATAATATATTATAAAATTTTGCTATCATATAAACAGACGCGCCCCATATGGCTTAATGGCAAGAGTATTGGCTTGGTATGTATAAGGTGGAGGGTTCGATACCGGTTGATGCCAATTTTTTTGTTAATATATTTTGTTTTGAAGGTTTAAAATATAAAGAGCATTACCCAGCTTATACACACCACGCGCACGTAGCCCAACTGGTCAGAGGCGTGTGGGAGGAAGCTAGAGACCTGGGTTCGACCCCAGGCTCCTTCAGGTAAGTATTTTTGCTATTTTTTTACCTTCCAATTTTGACTTTTTTAAATCATTTTTTATTATAATTATTATTATAAGTATATATAAATTAGTTTATTAACTTAAACCCTTTTTTCTAAATAAAAACAAAACAAATATATTTTCTATGCTTTCTAAAAATCAGATTTATTTATTTATTTTAATTTTATTTTGTATATAATTTCTATTATAAACATATTTTTTTGTAAATAAAAACCTAATTGATTTTTTTATATAATTATAATTCTAAAAAATATTATAACCTACTAAATTAACTATTCAATATTTTTCTATAATCTCTATATTGTTTGTAAATGAATGATAATTATTTTTTATAAACTTATTTTATTACCTATTTATAACAATAAATCTTTATTTTGTAAATACTAACTCTTTTATTATTTTGTACCTATCAAATTAATTTTATTTTTTAATTAAATGTTTTAATTTACTATTGCTTTATTATTTTTGCTTTATTAATATTATTATTGCTTTATCATTATTTCTTATTTATTATTTTATTATATCTATTATTCTTGCTTTATAATTTATTTTTATTCTACTATTGTGTATCTGCCAAAGCCTTGTAATAACTTATAGATTTATTTTTTCGTCTTTATTTTCTTTGTAAATATTTAACTGCGTGGTTAGTAATTTAGAGAGTGCAAAACTAATTGTAATTAATCAAACTTAAATAATTAATAAAAAAAAAGATAAAATATCTGAATATAAACACTCACACACGTAAGTCGATCTAAGATCGCCATCTGCACTTCCTAGGGTATCCCTCTTGGTTGCCTTATTCAAATGGTCAAGTCCCTCAAAAGTGGGGTGTGTCTAAAAAGCAATGTCCCTTAAACATAAAAATCATCAAGTCCCTTCCAGTTTAAAAGGTCAAGTCCCTACGAGGTTGCCTACGATATAATGGCCTTGTCCCTTCGAATAAATGATGATAATCCCTACAAATTGCTAAAGACACCCCTACCTGTTGCCTCCTATGACCATACGATGACCCTACATCTGTCCCTTAATACATCCAAGGTAATGACTACCTACTCTTTAATAGTAGGGATAGTCTTACCCTTTGAAAGGAAATAAAAGAATATGAAAGACCAGTCTAGGGTAGGTAGCTCTCAGATACTTACTCAGCTTTTTCAAAATACTCTTTACACCCCACTTTTCAAATAATTTTCAAAACTCAAGACTTTGTATATATCCATACGAGGATCATTACAAAGTACTTAGAAAATTTCTAATCACACACTACACTTTTAAAAAACAATTAAAGTGAGCTAAATAACTAAGAGTCAATGGATAACCATGGATATAAAAGGTGTTAACACCTTCCCTTTATATAACCTACCTCCGAACTCAAATCTTTTAAAAGGTCTTTCCTGTTCTTTTATAACCTTTTCTAAATTGGATAAAATAAAAGTCGGTGGCGACTCTTGCTATCCGCACATGTTTTTGTTAAACAAAAGCACCAAGTCAGTTCTCCCATCGTGTTACAACCACCATGGACGTAGACTTCTGCCTAGACATAGGGTTGATGAGGAGATCCTCTTTTGAGCCCAACATGTTCAGATTACTGATTGACGGTGAGGTGATACATTACTTCACATTACCTGATCCGCTGATGACAAGTGTCCATGACCCGGCTAATTGGAGTTATGATTTAGAGGGTCATGGAGAGACTGTCGAGGAACCAAAATCACCTCCCGCCACTGAGTACACTCCTACACCTCTTTCTCCCAGAATCACTATTATGTCTAACAATATGTCTTTGCAGCCGCCTGATTTACAGACCCAGATTTATGAGCTCCGCAGGGGGACCGCCCGGCTAAAACAGGAAGTAGCGGACTTGGCGTTGCAGATTGAGGTATTCGATCTCACCCACGCCACATAGGCAGACGCTCTATATCAGGAGATTGAGGAGCTTCGGAGGGAGATTGCTGAGATTCGTGGATCGGACCAGGCAAAGAAGCCTACTACATGATCGTGTTACCCTAACATTATTGCTCTAGTATTTAATATTTTATGTTTTATTTTATTTCTCACATCTCCAGACATATTTTATTTTATCGCATATGCTACATTTTCCATGTATTTTGGTTGACAATGGTTTATATATATATATATATATATATATATATATATATATATATATATATATATATATATATATATATATATATATATATATATATATATATATATATATATATATATATATATATATGTGTGTGTGTGTGTGTGTGTGTGTGTGTGTGTGTGTGTGTGTGTGTGTGTGTGTGTGTGTGTGTGTGTGTGTGTGTGTGTCTAATAACAACAAAAATAATCCAAACAAATATATATATATATTTTTTTTATGTTTAATATTTATTCAAGTTTGTGCAAGCATCATGCCCAAGAAGAAGAAAGAAAACACTGTTTGGACCCCCTGAAGACAAAAGGTATGCAAAGGCCCACTTGGATTTTCAAACTTTCGGCCCAACCACAAATTGACCTTGTAGCGCCCGCCATGACGTTCCACTAGAAATCGGGGCAGATTCATCTCCCCCACCATTTTTGAACTTTCAAACTTCCAAAATCCATTTTTTCCATCTTCCAAAACCCCATTGAACTCCATTAAAGCTCTCACCATTATCATTCATTCACCATCCATTAAACCCTTCAAACTTCCATTTTTATTTCCATTCACTACTGCACCATAAAAATCTCACCTTTACCATCTTCTATTTAAACCACTCTTCACCACCTTCAACTCATCAAGGAGCAAGAGCAATGGAGTTCAATGGATTCATTCTTCGAGACGGAAAGCCCGGGGATAGGCAAAGAAGGATCATTCAAAAGCTTTAGAGTCGAGAAATTCTCTCGACTAGGTACGTGGATGATAACTGTCTATATTCTTTGGGTCTGTATCACAGTGTTTATCATTTGTTAGATTTTTTAGGCTTGCACAATATTTTTACGAATCAAGAACCTACCTTTGAGAGGCTGACAATTGAGTTTTTGAGTTCTTTAATATATATTGTCAGTCCTAACACTGCTAGCACAGTCGGTACTGTTAATTTTAGAATGTTTGGAATTGAATATGAATACAGTACCGGAGAACTTACAGGTTTGTTAGGAATCCCTCATTGGGAAGGTGCTATATGTGAGGCCCCTTTGGATTCCGAATGGTCGGCCGAAGTATTTTCCTTCTGGCAGAGACTGTCAAATACTCCAATAAATTCTTTTGAAGGAATACTCGCATCGACCATTCATTACCTGGCCATCCGAGTTTTCAGATATCTGTTGGCATGTACTATTTTTGGCCGGGAGAATCCAAATAAGGTGAATGCTAAAGAGCTTCTATTTTTGCAAGGAAGCCTCACAAATAGTCATATCAATCTGGTCCCGTTTATGCTCGCACACATGACTTTAACTATTAATAAAACATGACCGATTGTTCTTGGAGGACTTGTTACGTCTATTGCTCGGGCCCTTAACCTGAACAATGAGATAGCCACACTTGAACCCCTACCTCCTCGAACAGTTAACTTAAAATTTTTAAAAGACATGAAATTGTGTCGAGTGAGAAGAGAAGGTGGTTATGAATTGATGGTTCATGGTGTAGTTATCTCATTTGTTCCTTTGCCTTGCAATAGACATACCGATGTACGTAATGAAAGGAATTGGACCTATGATTTGAATGCTCCACCCGTTTTAGGTCCACGTCCTCCTAATGTTCCTGATGGGGAGGGACATGACACTGATGAAGAATATGATCGGAGAGAGCAATCTCCCGTACCTCACGTGTCCCCCATCATCCTTCACAATAACATAATTTGATTGATTATTTGGGAGTTGGTTTTCTTCTTCCCGGATTGAATAGTTTGGTTTTCAGGTTCCTCTCTAATTTTTCTATCCGCGTAACATTCTTGCTTTTCCAATTAGTTTGTTTTTATGATCTTCTTGTTAAATTTTTGGATTAGGGTTTAAAACCTTTGAATTAGAGTATTTTTAATCGATGATGCTATATTCAATCCTATTATGTATTGGTTGTGATATTCAAATCTTGTCGGATTTGAAGTTTTGAGAAATTAATCCCTGGAGTTTTTGAATCTGTTATGTGATATTGTTTGAAATAATTGTTATATTTTCTGAGTTGTTTTTAGTGGTTTTGATGAAATTAAACCTTCCGTTGTTTCTTATTAGTTAGTGGTGCTCTGTTGGAGTTAAAAGCAAAGTTTCCAGCAGCACCTATTGCATCTCACTTTTGATTAATTTTATTAACCAATTGCTGTTAATGTTGTAATGCACATAATTGATTTTTGGAGACTTTGGGAAATTCGTTCTCCATTATTTTCTTTGTTGTTTGATATATGTATTATGCTCACACTTTGATTACTTATTTGATCAAAAATATATAAACAGAAGTCGCTAACAAGAAAAGTTGCTAAGAAACACTATTCGGATAGTTCAGTTGATAACCACATTTTATTAGCTCATGACCTTGGATATCCGTTGATGGCATAAATGATCAGGCAAATTTCTCTTCACATCTTGCAACTTAGTTTATGAGGCATTTATTTAGCAATGCCTTTGAAACAAGTTTCACAAATTTATTTGCTATGTGCATATTTGAATTGCCGGAATGATATAATGTGTACAATGCATGTTGAATATTTATTGAATGATATATTGTGTACAATGCATGTTGAATATTTATTGAATGATATATTGTGTACAATACATGTTGAATATTTACCGGGTGTAGAGGATTAGAATGGATGAAATACAAGAAAAAAGAGGTGAGAAGAATGTAATTTGTTGGTGAAAGAATTTCAATAGGATGAAATTAAAAAAGAATTGTAAGAATAAATTGAAACAAAAGTGCTTCTTTGAATATTTCTATTAAATTATATTTTCCCAACTAGTAAGTTTTTTTAAACCTAACCAGTCAAAATAAATGCCGAAGATAAATGGTACATGATTCATTATTAAGATTTGATATTACAAAATTTGGCATATCTTACTAATAATTCTATGGCGAGCATCAGAAAAACCAGAGAGTACATGGAAGTAAGCAAAACATTTATAAAATAAAACATTGTGCTATTCCACCTCTGGCAACATTTTCAATCAGCTCCATTTACCAGAATTAGCCTAGCTAGTAACAATTTCTCAATAATAGAGGGCATCTCAAACACCATTATCCAAATACTTTTTTTTGTCACTCTATATAAGTGGCTTCATTGATTTAGAACATATAAAAAGTAAAAGACACCAGCTTTCTAAAGTTTCTTAAAACTTGATGCAAGAAAAAGAGTATTGCCTGTCATCAACAGGTCCATCTTCAAACTGAATGTGCTGGATGAATATGAGGACGAAAATAAAAAATAAAAAACATATTCCCTATATTATAAATAGTATAAACAGTCATGCAACAAAAATTTAAAATTCATTTAAATATTAAACAATCACAAGATCAAAATAGAGAAGCTCTACCAAGAAATTAAGATCAATCAACATTACAAAGATTAATAAAATAAAAATACGATAAAATAACAAACTTAAAAACATTACATTTTTTCTTTTCCCTTTCCTAGTTTTTCCTTTTCCTTCTTGTCTTTTTTTTTTACACCTCCTTCTAATCCCTTGAGTCCCAAAAAAAAGGAATTACTTTCATTCACATCACAATACAATCCAGGATTGTGACAAACTTCCCATTCTTTAAAAAGTCTTATCACTTGAGTAACAAGATCGAGATTTGTGACAAGTCCTTGTTTTTGAGTGATGACATGTAGTATTGCTTGTGTCAAGCAGGTACTTTTCTCATTTAAAATTGGATCAAGTCTTGTCATAGCTTTTTCGTTACTTTGAGCAGCACTGATGAGCACGCCCAACGGATAATTACTAGGTGCTCGTGTTGTTTTTATAAAATTACATTTTGGTGTCCGTTTATTTGAATAGTAAGGTTCTCTTGTGCTATTCCCAATTACCTCATTAAGACCTTCAATGAGTCCGCCTGAATGACAACAATCGGCCACTACAGTGAAGTTAACCCCAGGCGGAACATATTCCGCTATCTCTCTTAATTGAAAATCTGGACAAACCATAAATAAATAAATAAAACTGAGTAAAACAAGCAAAACATAACTCAGATAGTATTAGTAAAAATAAATATTAATACCAAAAATATAGGATCCATCACCACACATCATATACTCTTCATGTCCAGTGTTGTTAGTATAGGAAGCAACAACTCTACCACCGTGTCCAATAAAATAAAAGAGAATTGTGTCACCAGCATTTGATTGTGCCACCATTCTAGACAATGTAGTACAAATACTTCTTGATTGACCACCCATTTCATTTTTTGACTTTTTTGTAATAACATTTTCATCTACAGTAAAAAACCAAGGTTTTAAAACTTCATTTTTCGGAAATGATAAATCTGTACAAGGAAGTTCATCTAACAATAACATTACATTTTCCGGTAAAAATCCATAGTATTGTATCAGACAATGTTTAATCCTTAATGCTGAACTTGATGGACCAATAAAAAAATTAGGTGAACAAAGGTAATCAAAAGAAATAACTAAAGCTTTTTTCTTAAAACACATGGTGAAAAGAAGGTAAAAATAAATAAACTTAAAATAGGAGATGAAGTTAAAATATGAAACACAACTATGAAATGTACAAGTAGCAAAGAGTTCTTTTTATAGACATAAAGTTGGAGTCAGGGAAAACATTTTTTTTTACAAAGAGTTGGAGGGAAAAGAATGTGGAGAAAAACAATGAAACAATTTTTAAATAATATTATTTTGTTTTCTACAGTACCGCTAAGAATATAATGAAATCATAACTAATAAATGTGAGCTTTATTCTTTTATTTTATTTTTATTTCATTTTCATCCACTCAAGATCTCGTTTCTTTTTCTTAAGAACTAAAACGTTAACAACTTCTCGTTAATATATATATATATATATATATATATATATATATATATATATATATATATATATATATATATATATATAAAGATATTTTATACATGTATCCAACTAAATTATATTAAATAAATATATAAAAAATTAATTTTATAAAATAATATCACGTTATATTTTAATTCAATTAAAATTATTTACACATTAAGTACAGCTAAATTATATATGTATGATGTTTTGAGACATTAAATTTATTTACAAATAAAAAAACAAATTTTACAACCAAATTAATTGCTAAAAACGTAATTAAAAATGTCAAACAAAAATCCACCAATACAAATATTTTATAAGAATAAAAAATTATCAATAGAAAAAATTCTATTAGAATGGGTTAACATCGAATTCAAAACATATAATAAGATATAATAAGAGATACTCTCAACGTGGGCTAACACATCATTGAAAGTTAAAAGATATATAAATAGGAGTGTGGAGACTACTTCACGTGTAATATGAGACGGTTATGTTATTAAAAATATAAATATTTTGAATGAGATATGATTGGTAAATTAGTCATTGTACTAACATTCTAAAATAGATATGTAACAGGAGATTGTTATGTTATTAAAATTGTAAATATTTTGAATGAGATATGATTGGTAAATTAGTCACTGTACTAACCTTCTAAAATAGTAATGTAACATGAGACTGTTATGTTATTAAAATTATAAATATTTTGAATAAGACATGATTGGTAAATTAGCCAGTGTACTAACCTTTTAAAATAATAAGGTAACATGAGACTCTTATGTTATTAAAAGTGTAAATATTTTGAATGAGATATGATTGGTAAATTAGCCACTGTACTAACATTCTAAAATTGTAAATATTTTGAATGAAATATGATTGATAAATTAGCCAATGTACTAATCTTTTAAAATAATAATGTAACCTGGGACGATTATGTTATTAAAAATATAAATATGTTGAATGTGATATGAAATTGGTAAATTAGTGGTGTACTAACCTTCTAAAATAGTAACTTAACACGAGACTATTAGGTTATTAAAAGTGTAAATATTTTGAATGAAATATGATTGGTAAATTAGTCAATGTACTAACCTTCTAAAATAGTAATGTAACATGAGACTATTGGCATCCCTTAATTTTTTTTGGGTCGCAGTCCAATTGACACCCTTCTTAATTTTTAAAGGGTTACTCCAATCCAATTGACACTCTCCTTATAACAAAAATCTGATTTATTTGAAACATGGGTTTGGAATTTATAAGAGAAAGTAGGATATAATAGATATTAATCAATGCAAACTAGACTATTATAATAAAAAATTCTCTTATTGAATAATAATTAAAAAAACAAAATTGATTTGTATATAAATTTTTTTAATAACGTTTGGAAATATTGATAAATGATATCCCTAATTTAACTTTATTTTGGGAGGACAATTCTTCTCCTATCAGTGTCAACCGAAGGGAATCACAAAATTAAAATCATGCAGTACAGTAGAGCAAAAGTATTTATTTTGGGAATCACAAAAGTATTTATTTTGGATAAAAACAAAATCACTTAAAACCCTAGTACATTGCTTTACTTTCTATATTCATGTAAAACCCTATTCTATTTATATTCTGGCCCCTCTAAAGACACATGATATGATGTACATTGATATTGAAAAAAGATTTCCAAGTGTAGTTGGGTTTTGTCTTGTTGTGGGTGAAAAATGATTTTCAAGTTACAAGTTTCAACATCTTAATTATGACTGCATAGTACTTACGGTGTAGATATTGGGAGAATCTGTTGAGTAAAAGCAGCATGATCCAGTTTTGCTTTTACTACATTTTTGTTTAAATAATGTACAGTTGTGGATACATAGCAAAATGGAAAATGTGCTGTTGAAAGATAATTGCATCATTTTCTTATTTAGTTTTTTCTTTTCAATCTGAAAACTATTACTACCTAACTCTCTCATGGCAAAGAACAAACTTTACAACACAGGTTCAAATATTGAAGGGTCAAAAATTTTAAAATGTATAATTTTTCTTTCCATTAATATTAATAGCATAAAAAAATTATAATTGAAACTCAATAAAAAATATTTTAATAAAAATTTAATACATAAAAAAGTGGAATCAAAGTTAAAATAATTATAATTAAATTAATATATAATTCTATTTATTTTTAAAAAATAAAACAGGACCTATGGATTAATTGGATCGATCGATTTGTTAACTCTCTACATATTCATCTTCTTGTGCATCTCATTAAAAATGGCAACCACTATTTCATTTCCTTCTTTTATCTACTCACCTCTTCCTTCAACCAAGCATTCCTACCTAACTATCAGGAGGTTGACATCTTTGTTACAATTGTGAATATTTCACAAACCAAAAGGAATTTCCACAATGTATATTTTGCATATATTATTTGATTTTCATTAATTAACAAACCCTGAATGTATTTACTATCTTTGCTTCATATGATAATTCTCTATGTATGGTGAAATTGACCTCAAATAATTAATTATACAATTATTCCACCTGCACAAGGTTGGTCTCCAAAGTTAATTGTGAAAAAAAAAAAATGGCTAATTATATCTAAGATCTTTAAGTCATTTAATTGTAACAGTTGGTCCTTTAGTTTTTTTACCTATAAACGGGTCCTTTAAGTTAACCAATTTCTTTAACGTTATCCTTGGTCACATAATCTGTTCCAAAAAAGGTGATGTGTCATAAACGGTGCAGAGGTGTCTGTTACATTTGGTGATTGTGTTTGTTGCTTCATTTTGTCTTATTATTTTGCCAATTTCAGAATAAATTCAAGAGGTAAAAAATTCGTCCCCAATTTGTAACCCAAATTTTTGAAGAGTTTCATCAATGGCACAATATAGCAGTAGTGGAACAAATCGCAAGGTTGAGAACTCAAAATCAATAATTTCGAGTGCATCTCGATCAGGAATCAAACCGATATGCAAGTGTGGATCCAAAGCAGTGATAAGACCAATTAAGAAGATATGAAGAAACTTGGGTAAGCTATTTTGGGGATGCAGACACTATAAGGTATGTATGTTGTGAATAGGTTAGCTATGGTAATGATTTTTCTGCATTAGGTTTGATCTTAATGATTTGTCTGATTTTGGTTTGTTGTTAATGATTATGTTAACAGAGTGAATATGAAAATGTTGGTAGCAATTTTTTTTCTCTGATACGAAAACCAACACAATGATGAAGGCAGGCCAGAGATACAACACAATGCATTTTCAAATTGTTCCAAATTTGATGTGAAGGATGTACAAATCAAGATGCTAAGAAGGGATGATAACTACAACAAGGATATGATGAAGAACGTATTGAAGATGCAATTTTATGTCATAATCTGTTTAGTTTTGATTGTTGTAGTGTTGGTTTGCAAGTTGCTTAAAAAGTGGTGATCCTAGTTATTGATGATGTTAGTTAGTTTTGATTGTTGTAGTGTTGGTTTGTATGATTGTTGTAAGACATAAATTTTGTTGCTTTGATGCAAAGTATATTGAGATAATTGGAGTTTAAGCATTTCTGGTTAATTTGCAAACCTGCATGTTACAACTTAAAATAATAGAGGACCTTTATGTTACAACTTAAAAAGTAGTAGCACCTTTATGTTACAACTTAAAAAGTAGTATGATCTATTTGTTACAATTTTAAACATATTTGTTATGTTTTGTTACATTTTACTGAACAAAAATACAATAGAAACATGGAAAAAATTTGGATAGTCTTAACACAAAAATATTCAAAATGCTCATGTTTTGAATCTTTGGGGTATCTGTTAACAATCTTTTGTTTTATGTTATGACTTTGCATGAACTCTGCTTTCAATTATGCAAAATATGCTTAGTTACAATAGATTCCAAAAATACATACTAAGGATCCAAAAAACAGACTACGTTCATAACTTTCTATTTTGATTTCCTCTTATAAGGCATATTTGGTCTCTGACTTGTTGGTGGCTGAAAGACCGTTGTTGGTCCCTGTCCAACCCTTCTCATGCCAAGTAGCTGAGAAACTGAGATGGATTGTCGTGTTTGTACTCCTTGATTTTGGGCTAATGTTGATTGCCTAGTTTGGGCTTTGTGACTGTGTTGAACATTAGGGGCTGCAGTGGTTGCACTTTGAGATGGGATAGTAGTGGTACTTTGGGATGCTGCATTGGTAGGAGTTTGAGATGTGGTAGTAGTGACACTTTGGGATGCTGCATTGGTGGGAAGTTGAGATGGGGTAGTGGTGGCAGTTCTGGACTGTTTTGGTGCAGAAGGACATGGGGACTTGTTATGTCCATAAAAACCACATGATGATCATTTATTTGGCAACCCCTTTCTGGAAACATTTGATATGTCTTTTCTCTTTTCATCAACATCTCTATTTCTTCTTTTCTTTGGCCTCCCAGGTGCCCTTCTGGTTGGGGGTGGAAAAATATCAGGATAATGTGTTATTTGCCACAAGTTTTCTCCATTTGTTGGATAAATTAGTGGTTGATAACAAGCCTGGTAACAATCTTTCCTATGGTAGCATGGAATTCCACTAAGCATCCAGCCCCTGCAAGAGCACTCAAACTTCTTGAGGTCAACTATGTATTTCTCTCCAGTTGTACTTGTATGCCTTACCTCATACATCATGTCACCTGATAACCTAAAAAACATAAAAAGGAAGGTTTAATTACAATATATAAAGTATCTTGAGAATTCTGTTGCATAGTATTCTTGATTAATTACCTGCTATAAAGTATCTTGAGAGTTTTTGCCTTCTTACAATCACCTTCTTAATTCTTGGAAGTACATAGTCACTATATTGTTCAATCATGACTCTATTAGTTGCCCATCTGTCCATAAGGTAACCTCTGATATCCTCTAACATTGTTACAATTGGTTTTTGTCTTGGTCCAATTATAACACTATTAAAGGTTTCAGACATGTTGTTCACCAACACATCACATTTAATATTATTTTTGAATTGTGACTTACTCCAAAATCTAGGGGAGATCTTAAAAAAGTGTTTGTATGCCTCCTCCATTAACCTTTCTCGTCTCCTTAATTTCCCTCTCAAATGCTTGGGGTATGTTGTTTTGGCTGCCCTCCACTTTAATTCCTTCAATTGTTTTCCTAGAAACTTTTTTCCGAAGTTGCTATACAAATGTCTTACACAAAATCTCTGGTCAAATCCAGGTAACAACTCCTTTATTGCAGGTAACAACCCCTAATCATGCAATAAATAATTAGTGTTACAATTTAAAATCATTACTATCAAGAGGACATATTTATTACAAAATAAAAGATTGAATGACATAAATGTTACCTTCTGCTGATCTGAGATGAAGGTAATCTTCTTGCCGATTTCTGGTCCTTCTAAGTCCTCAGGCTGTTGTTCAATTTCGGTAGGTTGATGTTCAGTAGCTTGGACATTGAACTTAATGGTTGTTATACCGTAATTTTGACCCGACTTTTTTTTTTAGAATTTTCATTCATCTGAGTATATTCTCATTTGCATCATTTGCATAACATCAAGCTTCACATGTGTGCATTTTTTTATGCATTACTAATCCAATTGAAAATAAAACAAAAAGTATTGTTGTGCCATATGTTTCTTATTGTCCAGGTCCAAGTTGTTGCAAAGTTTGAATTGAATTTCATTGGAAGTTATAAGGGCAGGTGTGTGTACAATGATGTCTGATGTTCAGTGGGGTCTGACCTAATCTTGGTCAGACAAGGGTTTGATTTATTCTCAAGTTATTAGGCTTTGCTAAGTTCAAGTGTGATTTATTCTCAAATTATTAGGCTTTGCTAAGTTCAAGTGCTCACTGGATCCAAATCAGGATTTTGTGTGGTGTGATCCATATCTTAAGGCATTTTCTTGCTTAGCCGGTTCATAATGAAGATTTGGACTTATCAGTACTCAAGTGGTCAGGTTCGGTTATCGAGTTTAAGTGTTGTGGAAGCACATTTTAAATAATCATTTCAATCCAATTTCCATTAATCACCTTTTTTAATCCATTTTATTCATATCCAAATTTAATCAATTTGTTTAATTATCCAATATCCATGTTCATTATCCATATTGTTCTTGAGCCCAATTTCCACATTATAAATCTCATTATTCCTAAAACCAATCATCCAAATTTAATACCATTCAAAAAATTCATATTACATATCCAATTTTCAATTCCAAATGTCAATTAAGATTTCTATTATAATCCATTCATGCGAAGGAGCAAGATTTAAAAAAGGCCTTTGTTTTACCAGTCCGTTACCACATTATTACAATAAAAAATACAAAATTTATTCCAAGCCTTCCCATTATACAAGTTGAAACACGAGACTTCACACAAGATAAATATACAGAACCATACAAGCTTGCCTCCAAACTCTGCATCATTGACCAGAAAAATGCCACAACTAGCAATTTCACAACAACCAAAATTGTACTCTCCTACAGCAACTACACATTGGTACAAACCTATGCAAGGAACTCTAAAATGGTCCAAAACCCTAGGACTCTGCAGCAAAATGCCAATGTTGTTACAGACCCTGCTCTTTCCACTCCAAGCCACTCCATATACAACACTCCAAGAGCCTACACTCCAAAATGCCAAAGTCTCTGAACCATGGACAACAACAACACAAACATTCTCCATACAAACAACAAATTAGCAAAACATCAATCTGCATTTTAAAAAAGCATAGTTGCATCCTATCTCTGCATAGTATCATAAAATAACAAGCTTTATGACAAATCAAAGGGAGAGAGAGAGAGAGAGAGAGAGAGAGAGAGAGACAGGATTGGAAGTTTTGTTTAAGAAAGAGGGTGGAACAAAAATAAAAGGAGGAAGGGGACTAAAAAAAGGGAGGAGAAGAGGAGAGAACACAAAAAATACATTAAAACTCACCGTGAAATTTTCTTCATTTGGGCTCATAACGGAAAAACCATTTGCACCTCTTCATCAATACATCCACCTTCATCCTACAACAAAAATCTTAGAAAACTTTCCTTCATAGATTTCACTATTCAAGAATCAAAAAACACCAACACCCATTAACTGTCCTCAATTCTATCAACAACTTTGAGAAAGACAGAAAACAATCTCATCCCTTCCGTTGATACACAAAGACATCCAAACACCCATCAACCTTCATCAAATCATCAGTCCCAGATCATACAAACCGCAACACGCCGCGAATCCACCACCACCCTGTTATCAGTCGCACATCAACAACCGGCACCTTCGCCATGCTTCCGCTGTAACCATTTGTAATGCCAATAGAAGGCCGGAGACAACGGAGATTGAGTGAGAAAAAACACGGATGTACCATAACCACCACGCCGCCGGAGAAAAATCAGAGTTTGATCTCAGAATGAAGGAATCGCGCTGCAGAGAGAAAGACGACCGACCACCACAACTTTCATCATTTGGTAAATCATTTTCTTAATCCATTGTTGTTGTGCGATTTGTTGGAGTGAGATCATAAGAGATTCGGTAGAGAGTGACCTGAGTCAGAGAAGATAAACAAGTGTGATTTTGATAGTGAACCATTAGTGAATGTTTGAGAGGCGGAGAATGAGAAGGAAGAGTTTTCCTTTTGTTTTTTTCTGTTCGAGTTCGGCTTTCACTGATGAATCGTTGTGTGTTGAATTGAGAGAGAAAAGTAGCGATTGAGAAAAAATCATTTTTCTTCTTCTGAGATTTGGAACGGAAACACGGTTGTTATGAGGTATCTAGGGTTTTTCCTCTTTTTTTAACCTTGCAGTAGGTAAATGGGTCGGATGACCCGTTTTCCTTGTCTCGCTCCCGAGGATTTCCATCCTGGTACAAACGCGAAAGTGGCGCGGAAAGAGGTTGAGTCGCCAGCCAGGCATTTTTATCCCGAAGAGACGGGAATGGTAATGCTGCACAAACCAGAAGAAAAGAAAAGGAAGGACACGGGTCCTGCGAACCAAAGAAATTGGGTTCGGGAGTCGGTTACGACCTGGGAAGGTATTAGCACCCCATATCGTCCTCCGTACCCGACGGGATCCACGCTTGCAAAGAAAACTGTTTCAAAGGGTGAAAGGACTGAAAACTGGAAAGAGAAAAGGAACTGAAATAGAAAACGAAAAGGAAAAATGTAGGTGATAACACTAAAATTCACCGTATTTTCGACTCCGATTTCGCATGCATTCTTAGTTTTTATTGTTATTTTGTTATGTTATTACTTTGTTTTTCTTTGTACTCAGGATTTTTATGTAATCGGGGCCTAAATCGAGAAAAGGAGCGAAAAAGGAGTGGAAACGGACGAAAACCAAGAAATTCAGCTTTTTACACTTACGACATCCACCATGGCGGGCGCCATGGGGTCTGCCATGACGTGGCCACGTCTCAAGACCACTCCTCAACTTCCAAGACCCACGATCCCCACTCTCTCATTCCCTATTAGTCCCATGGCGGGCGCCATAGGCCTGTGGCGGGCGCCACAAGGCAAAATGGTTTCCCTCCACTTTTTAGTGGAGGGGGGCATCCTGGTCTTTTCCTGCTTTTTGTTTTCCTATAAATAGGTCCTTAGAATTTTGTTTTCATCATCCAAAACTAGAATCTCTTAGGCATATATCAGTTTTAAAGTGGCAATCACTTCACATCGGAGTGTTGCTGCAATCGAGCGATCGAGTCTGTATACGTCAGTGTGCAATCGAGTGATCGAGTCTGTATACGTCTGTGGGATCGAGTCTTGGAGCACTTTGGAAGGAAGTTAATCCTGCCGCCATTTTATTTCCAGTTCGTACTTTATTTGTTAGAACAATTATGGTTCTGAACCTCTAAGTGTTTTGATGATAACAAAGCTTTTCATAGAATAGAAGTTCTAATGAATATATTTATTCTTGTGTAGAAGACAAATTCATTCGAGTAAACCGTATGCGCTTAGAAGATTCATTTAGTCACATACAGAAGATACTCTCAAAGAAGAATCCAGCATTAAATAACATATTTATTGGCTGCGCATCTTATATTTATTATCTCTGATCTCCGCTTAGAAGATGTTGGTATCCTTATTGAAGACATTAATTAAAGGATATTTTAATTAATGAACAAGACAAGTATCTCTGCTTATGGAAGGAATTTATGGTATTAAAGTCTATCCTAATTTAATTCAAGATGTCTCCAACGGCTACACTCTTCAAGTACTATATAAAGGATTTCATTTGAAGAAGTCAGCAACACACTTCAATACATTCACGCATATAGATTGAATCAACTTGTGCTTATTATTGTAACTTTCACTTAGTGATCTTTGCTTATCAAGAAGCATTCTAAGTTACTTCTTTATTATATTTTGTAATAAGTCATTTTATTCCTTGAGTGACTAAGTTTAGTCAGAAGACTCAAGAGGACATTGACTATAGGTCTTTGTGTGGATTCTTATTGAATAGTGGATTAAGACCTCAGTAGAGGCGAAATCACCTTGGCGGGTGGACTGGACGTAGTTTGAGTTCAAACGAACCAGGATAAATTAAACGTGCCATTAGAAGTTAATTTTAATTGTTAAAGAAAACCCAATTCCAACCCCCTTCCTTGTGTTTTGCGCACCTTCAATTGGCATCAGAGCGCTAGGTTCTGAGTAATACACTTAACCGTGTCAGTAAAAGATCCAGAAGTTAAACACATGGCAGAAACTGGAATTAACAACAATGACTATCAGAACGACAAGATCAATGCTAAACCTCCAATATTCAATGGTGATAATTTTGACTACTGGAAGGATGTTCTGGAGAGTTTCTTTCTAGCTCTAGATGGAGATCTCTGGGACATGGTGACAGATGGATACATTCATCCTGTTGGAGCAGATGGTCAGAAGATTGAAAGAAAAAATATGACAGCTCAACAGAAGAAGGAATTCAGAAATCATCACAAAGCTAGGACCATACTTCTAAGTGCCATCTCATACACTGAATATGAGAAGATCACAAACAGGGATTCAGCTAAACACATGTTTGATTCTCTGAGGATGACACATGAAGGCAACTCTCAAGTCAAGGAGACTAAAGCTCTAGCTCTCATCCAGAAGTATGAAGCTTTCAAAATGGAAGAAGATGAGACCATTGAAAAAATGTTCTCAAGGTTCCAAATCCTGGTAGCTGGACTAAAAGTTTTGGACAAAGGCTACTCAACAGCAGATCATGTGAAGAAAATCATCAGAAGTTTACCAAAAGCTTGGAGGCCCATGGTCACTGCTTTAAAGTTATCAAAAAATCTGAATGAAATTTCCTTAGAAGAACTGATCAACTCCTTGAGAAGTCATGAGATTGAGTTAGAAGAAGATGAACCCCAGAAGAAAGGTAAGTCTGTAGCTCTTAAATCTAACAAACATGTTTCTAAAGCTTTACAGGCAGAAGAAGAAGAAAGCTCTGGATGCTCATCAGAAGAAGATGAATTATCTCTCCTATCCAGAAGAGTTCAACAACTCTGGAAACATCGTCAGAAGAAGTTCAGAAATACCAGAAGAACAAACAATTATTCTGAATCAACACCTGGTCATAAGAAACCCAGAAGAAAAGAAGTTGTATGCTACGAATGCAAAGAACCAGGACACTATAAAAGTGAATGTCCAAAACTTCAGAAAGAAAAACCCAGAAACAAATTCAGCAGAGAAAAGAAAAAGAGTCTCATGGAAACATGGGATGATTCTGAATCATCTGAAGCAGAGTCAGATTCTGAAGATGAACAAGCTAATATTTCATTAATGGCAAACATACCAGAAGATGATTACTCATCAGAATCAGAGTTAGAATCAGATTCAGAAGAGGTATTTTCTAAATTTTCCAGATCTCAGTTAGAAGCTAGCCTCTCAGAAATTCTTGAAAAATATCAGAAGCTTCAATTCAAATACAAAGACATTAAACAAAGTCTAGTATTTGAATTAGAAGAAGTTAGAAAACTAAAAACAGAAAACTCTGAGCTGAAAGAAAACCTCTTTGAATGTAAAAACTCTTTTGAGAAACTTAAAGCTCAGAAGAAATCTGAATTAGAAGATCTAATCAATTCTGATAATATCATAAAACAATATGATTATAGCTTTCAACAATTTCTTACTAAAAGCTTAGATAGAAGCAAGATTGCATCTATGATCTATGGTGTTAGCAGAAATGAAAGAAGAGGCATAGGGTATGTGAAAAATAAAGAAACTCTGAAGCTAAAAAGTATTGATGACATTATCATAAATACAAATACTTCTCTAAGCTCTCATTTCACCTATGGTCATAATCATGATCTTATATACACTAGTGAGTCATCTTGTTCTACAAGTTTTGATTTGAAACCTAAAATGAATCAGAAGTTTGTAAAAACTAACAAACAAGGACCCAGAAGAATATGGGTACCCGAGGATAAAATTGTGTATGTTGCAGATGTCTTTAACAGCAAAACTGAAACACCAATCATGGTACCTGGACTCTGGATGCTCACGTCACATGACGGGAAGAAAGCATATGTTCCAAAGTCTTGAATTAAAAGATGGAGGCCACGTAGGTTTTGGAGGCAATCAAAAAGGAAGAATAATTGGCTCTGGAACTATTGGTAATGGAAATCTTCCCTCTATCTCTAATGTTCTACTTGTAGAAGGATTAATGCATAACTTATTATCCATAAGTCAATTAAGTGATAATGGCTATGACATAATCTTTAATCAAAAGTTCTGTAAAGCTGTTAGTCAGAAAGATGGAACAATCCTCTTTAGTGGAAAGAGAAAGAACAACATTTATAAAATAAAGCTTTCAGAATTCAAAATTCAAAATGTAAAATGTCTAATGTCTGTGGAAACTGAGCAATGGGTCTGGCACAGAAGATTGGGACATGTTAATATGAGAAGATTATCTCAACTTAACAAACTCAATCTAGTCAGAGGACTTCCAAATTTGAAGTTCAACTCAGAAGCTCTGTGTGAAGCATGTCAGAAAGGCAAATTTTCAAAAACTGGTTTTAAAGCTAAAAATGTTGTATCTTCCTCTAGACCATTAGAACTTCTGCACATTGACCTGTTTGGACCAGTGAAAACTGCTTCTGTCAGTGGCAAGAAGTATGGATTAGTGATCGTAGATGACTTCAGCAGATGGACATGGGTAAAGTTTCTTAGACACAAGGATGAGTCAATTGCTGTATTTTCTAACTTCTGCAAACAAGTTCAAAATGAAAAAGAATCTAAAATCATTAAAGTCAGAAGTGATCACGGTGGAGAATTTGAAAATAAACAATTAGAATCATTTTTTAATGAAAATGGCATCTCTCATGATTTTTCTTGTCCTAGAACTCCACAACAAAATGGGGTTGTAGAACGTAAAAATAGAACATTACAAGAGATGGCCAGAACCATGATAAATGAGACTAATATGGCTAAACATTTTTGGGCAGAAGCAGTAAATACAGCATGCTATATTCAGAATAGAATCTCTATAAGACCTATTCTTGAAAAGACTCCTTATGAATTGTGGAAGAACAGAAAGCCCAACATTTCATACTTTCATCCTTTTGGATGTATTTGTTTTATCTTAAATACTCTTGATACTCTGAATAAATTTGATTCTAAGGCACAAAAGTGTTACATGTTAGGATACTCTAAACGTTCTAAGGGATACAGAGTATACAATACAGAAACACGCATTGTGATAAAATCTATTCATGTCATATTTGATGATAAGCTTGGTTCTGAAAAACCAAAGCAGAATGAATTTTCTGCAGATATAGAAGTAGAAATCTCTACAAACAGAACTTCTAAAGATCAATCATCTAAAGATCAAAACAATACAATTTCTCCAACAACATCTGAAGAACCCATCCAGAAGAAACTATCCAGAAGCATTATTAATCACCCAGAAGATAAAA
Source organism: Lathyrus aphaca (assembly GCA_963966055.1). Taxonomy (NCBI): domain Eukaryota; kingdom Viridiplantae; phylum Streptophyta; class Magnoliopsida; order Fabales; family Fabaceae; genus Lathyrus; species Lathyrus aphaca. The sequence goes on from OZ014520.1 coordinate 1,793,627, forward strand.
TCTTGGGAAAGAAAGATGAACCAATCAGAACAAGATCTTCATTCAAAAACTCTGAAGAGACCTTAATGGGACTTGTTTCTCTGATTGAACCAACTTCCGTAGAAGAAGCTCTCTCAGAAAATGATTGGATTCTGGCTATGCAAGAAGAACTAAATCAATTCACCAGAAATGATGTGTGAGATCTAGTTCCTAGGCCCAGAGGATTCAACATCATTGGCACCAAGTGGGTATTCAGAAACAAGCTAAATGAGCAAGGAGAAGTTGTCATAAACAAAGCAAGACTGGTTGCACAAGGTTATAGTCAACAAGAAGGAATTGACTATACAGAAACCTATGCACCAGTCGCCAGGTTAGAATCAATCAGACTTCTAATATCATTTGCTGTAAATCATAATATTATTCTATATCAAATGGATGTCAAAAGTGCATTTTTAAATGGTTATATTGATGAAGAAGTGTATGTACACCAACCCCCTGGTTTTGAAAATACAAAATTTCCAGAACATGTTTTCAAACTCAAAAAATCATTATATGGTTTAAAACAAGCTCCCAGAGCTTGGTATGAAAGACTAAGTAATTTTCTTCTGGAAAATAAGTTCATCAGAGGGAAAATGGATACAACTCTTTTCAGTAAAAACATTAAAAATGATCTTCTGATATGTCAAATTTATGTAGATGATATAATTTTTGGTTCTACTAAAAGTGCCTTGGGAAAGGAATTTGATAAATCTATGCAGGCAGAATTTGAAATGAGCATGATGGGAGAACTAAAGTTCTTTCTGGAAATTCAAATAAATCAAACATCAGAAGGAACATATATCCATCAAAGCAAATATGTAAAAGAACTTCTGAAGAAATTTGATTTATCAGAAAGCACTATATCTAAAACTCCTATGCATCTTACTTGTATTTTGGAGAAAGAAGAGGTAAGTAAGAAAGTAGATCAGAAGCTCTACAGAGGTATGATTGGATCTCTTCTCTATCTAACTGCTTCTAGACCAGATATTCTATACAGTGTATGTTTATGTGCTAGATTCCAATCAGATCCTAGAGAAACTCACTTAACAGCTGTTAAGAGAATCTTTAGATATCTGAAAGGTACTACTAATCTTGGTCTGTACTACAGAAGATCAGAAGAGTATAAACTTGTAGGATATTGTGACGCTGATTTTACTGGAGACAGAACAGAAAGAAAAAGTACCTCTGGAAGTTGTCAATTTCTGGGAGACAATCTAATCTCTTGGTCTAGCAAAAGACAGTCAACCATAGCACTATCAACTGCAGAAGCTGAATACATTGCAGCAGCTGGATGCAGTACTCAGATGCTCTGGATGAAAAATCAACTTGAGGACTTCAATATCTATGAGAGTAACATTCCCATCCTTTGTGACAATACTTCTGCTATTTGTCTCGCTACCCTCAGAAAGTGGTTTAATGCTGATTCCAAAAGACTTAAGGACATCTGCTATGATGTTGCTCACCAGAACTTCTGTGAGTACCTTCAAGCAGTCGTTTCTAATGTTGAACAGGCTAAACCTCTTCTGCTGGATAACAAGCCTTGGACAGAGTCAGAACCTCTGGATGAACTCTCTGCACTTCAAATGGTCTTGGTATCTTCTGAAGAAGAGCACGTTGATGAACCTGAGACTCAAGCTGCCCCAGAAGTTGAAGAACCTCTGGCTACAGATTTTGTTCTGCAAACTCTACAAGAGCTGAAGAAGGAGAATCAGATGGTGAAACAACGTCTGGATAAGCAAGATGAAACCACTGCTGAACTGAAGACTTTGCTTGGCAAGCAAGTGGAATCATCATCAGAAATCAAATCTTTGTTGGAGACCTTAGTTACTAAGATGAACTCCTAATTTTTTTTTGCTTATCTTCTACCTTAGCTGTTCCTCTGTTTTATTTTCTGCTTCTGCATAACTCTTTAAACTTCTACTGGTTTTTGCTTTAAATATAATTTCAATATATTGGTTATTATCTATCCTTTTCATGTGCTTTGATTCTTTTTGATTATGACAAAAAGGGGGAGAAACGTAAATGATTCTGATCCATAGCAGTTTACCATAATTTGCCTCTTACATATAACTCTAATAAAATTATTTGATTTATTATCATAGAAAAGAAACAGGTCAAGTAATTAACTCAGGGGGAGCTAAGAATCATGGAACATCTGAAGAATTTTTTTTCAAAATCAAAGGGAGTTCACTTAATTTTATTAAACTCTATTCCTCTTATTTAAATGTTTTGTCATCATCAAAAAGGGGGAGATTGTTAGAACAATTATGGTTCTGAACCTCTAAGTGTTTTGATGATAACAAAGCTTTTCATAGAATAGAAGTTCTAATGAATATATTTATTCTTGTGTAGAAGACAAATTCATTCGAGTAAACCGTACGCGCTTAGAAGATTCATTTAGTCACATACAGAAGATACTCTCAAAGAAGAATCCAGCATTAAATAACATATTTATTGGCTGCGCATCTTATATTTATTATCTCTGATCTCCGCTTAGAAGATGTTGGTATCCTTATTGAAGACATTAATTAAAGGATATTTTAATTAATGAACAAGACAAGTATCTCTGCTTATGGAAGGAATTTATGGTATTAAAGTCTATCCTAATTTAATTCAAGATGTCTCCAACGGCTACACTCTTCAAGTACTATATAAAGGATTTCATTTGAAGAAGTCAGCAACACACTTCAATACATTCACGCATATAGATTGAATCAACTTGTGCTTATTATTGTAACTTTCACTTAGTGATCTTTGCTTATCAAGAAGCATTCTAAGTTACTTCTTTATTATATTTTGTAATAAGTCATTTTATTCCTTGAGTGACTAAGTTTAGTCAGAAGACTCAAGAGGACATTGACTATAGGTCTTTGTGTGGATTCTTATTGAATAGTGGATTAAGACCTCAGTAGAGGCGAAATCACCTTGGCGGGTGGACTGGACGTAGTTTGAGTTCAAACGAACCAGGATAAATTAAACGTGTCATTAGAAGTTAATTTTAATTGTTAAAGAAAACCCAATTCCAACCCCCCTTCCTTGTGTTTTGCGCACCTTCATTATTTTCCGCATTGCTTTACTTTATTTATTTTCCGCATTGCTTTACTTTTATTTATTTCCCGCACTCGCTTTACTTTATTTATTTCCCGCACTCGCACTAGTTTCATTTATTTCTCGCACTCGCACAACTTTTATTTATTTTCCGCACTCGCTTTAAATACCTTTATTTTCCACACTCGCTTTAAATACCTTTATTTCCCGCACTCGCACTACTTTTATTTACTTTCCGCACTCACACTACTTTTATTTACTTTCCGCACTCGCACTACTTTTATTTACTTTCCGCATTCGCACTAATTACTTTTATGAAAAATAATAAAAATAACTTTTACTTTACCATGTCTAACTAAATCCATAAAGGTTAGAATGTAAGGATCGTAATTAAACCAGTAATCCGTACAATTGTTTGTAGAAACACTTAAGGGCTATTTTAACTTTCAATATAAGTTTAATTGTTTTTAACTATTTCAAAAACAGCCAAAAGCGCTTTGTCTAGTTCATTAGTAGTTTTTAGATTAAAAAGAAAAGAGACTTTAAAACGATTTTCGGACGCGTTAAGAAGTTTAGAGTCTGGTTCGTGAGAACCTCTTTTTGCTAAGAAATCCAGGTTAAAGTACTTTTCAACTTAGTTAAGATACTATATTTCTTAAAAATAGGTTCACTACTCTAATGCAGTACGCACCTTCTTATCCGTGACAATAGGAGGGGTTGATTAGGGAGTGCAACTCGGTTCTGAATACGCGAAAGCGACAGTTCCTGTTAAATTAGTTCTTTTCAAAGTAGAAAACATTGCCCATAAGTAGTTCTATTTACAAGTACCGGATTATCAATTGATTATGTGAATTACATTCGAGCCTGCCTTTATTAATTGTTTAAAATTATTATTTTATTTACCATTGCGCACTCCTTAAAACCATTATATTCAGTTGCCTTAGATACACACCATAACAACAGGTACGATAGATTGACACTTGGTCTCTATGGATTCGACAATCTTTTATATCACTCTGACGTGTTCGTACACTTGCGAAAAAACGCGCATCAAGTTTTTGGCGCCGTTGCCGGGGACCAATTTCGTCAAATTTCATACCCTGTAGTTATACCGTTTAGACTAAGGTTGTTACCCACCGGTTAATGCGAAAGACTCGCAGTGCCGGAAGCTTAGTAGACCCTCTAGCTGAACCTGAACGTTACGCTCACGCACGTTTGTTTTTCCATGGGAATAGGAGAGCTATGGCCGAAGATCAAAACCAAAGACCTCTTAAGGACTTCGCCCAACCATCAAACGAGGAACCTAGTTCCAGTATAGTAAACCCCGTTATCCCAGCCAATAATTTTGAGCTTAAACCATCCCTGCTGCAATTAGTGCAACAGAGACAATTCGCAGGTCTTGCTACTGAGAACCCAAACCAACATTTAAAAAACTTTCTCCAGTAGCAGACACCTTTAAAACCAATGGAGCTCCTCCTGAGGCGATACGCTTAAGATTATTTCCCTTTTCCCTCAGAGATAAAGCTCTATCATGGTTAGATTCCCTTCCACCCAATTCCATAACAACTTGGGATGACCTTAGAAAAGTTTTCCTTGCTAGATATTTCCCCCCGAGTAAGATCGCTCTTCTTCGAAACCTAATAACCAGATTTACCCAAAACCAAGGAGAGTCGTTGTTCGAAGCCTGGGAGAGATATAAAGAGCTATTAAGAGCATGCCCACATCATGGCTTAGAGAATTGGCTAATCATTCAAACCTTCTATAATGGACTTCATTATAACACTAAGATGACCATCGACGCTGCCGCTGGTGGCGCACTGATGAACAAACCTTACCCTGAAGCTAGTGCCCTTATCGAAGATATGGCCCAAAATCATCAATCATGGGGAGTAGAACGAGCAACAATGGAAAAGAAGGAAGCCCAAGGAGGAATACATGAGCTAAGCTCTATGGACATGATGCAAGCTAAAATGGACGCGTTGGCCCTTAGAGTCGAACATATGTGTACAACTCCGAATACTGTAGCTGCAGTTTCGCCGAATTGTGAGATATGTGGGACGCAAGGACACCAATCCGCCGAATGCAACTTGTTATATGAGACCAGTCCTGAGCAAGTGAACTACACCCAAGGGAACCCATTTTCAAACACATACAACCATGGATGGAGGAATCACCCAAACTTCTCCCACAAAAATAATAACCCTATCCAAAATACCGCACCTCCGAGACAACAAGGTTACCAAGCCCCTAGATCAAATCAACCTATGCAACCTGTACCACCAAAACCGAGCCTTGAAAAGATTGTAGAAAATTTTATCACCGCTCAAACACAACAAAACAAAGAGTTCATAAACCAAAACGTCCATGTTAACGAACTCATTACCCAGTTAGGAACCAAGGTTGACCAAATTATTACTCATAATAAGATGCTTGAAACCCAGATCTCTCAGGTAGCTTTAAACCAAGCCCCTCAGACTACACCTGGAGGACAATTCCCTGGACAACCTCAACAAAACCCGAAAGGGCAAGCAAATGCCATTACTCTACGAAGTGGAACCGCTTATAAGGAACCTTCTAACCCTAGATTAAGTGATCCCGAAACTTCTGAGAGAAATGAGGAGAAGGAACCAGAGGAATCTGAAAACCCAGAAAGTCAAGAAAAAGGAGAAGAACCCAAAAATAAAGCCTATGTACCACCACCGCCATACAAACCACCAATACCATACCCTCAAAGATTAAAGAAAACCCGTGGAATGTAATTCTATTTCCGAAAATAGGTTAGCAAAGAAAGATAAAGATCCCGAAAATTTTTCCATTCCTTGTATTTTGGGGAATCATGTCATCGAAAAAGCTTTTCTAGACTTAGGAGCTAGTGTGAGCTTAATGCCTTTAGCAGTTTGTGAGAGATTAAACTTAGGAGAATTACAACCTACTAAGATGTCACTTCAATTAGCCGATAGATCCGTTAAATACCCTATAGGCATACTTGAAGACGTCCCTGTTAGGATAGGTCAGCTGTTTATACCTACTGATTTTGTTGTCATGGACATTAAAGAAGATGACGACATACCAATCCTCCTAGGTAGACCATTCTTATCAACCGCTGGAGCCGTAATAGATGTTAAAAAAGGGAAACTAACCTTTGAGGTAGGTAACGAGAAGATAGTAAGGTTCTCTTGTGCTATTTCCAATTACCTCATTAAGACCTTCAATGAGTCCGCCTGAATGACAACAATCGGCCACTACAGTGAAGTTAACCCCAGGCGGAACATATTCCGCTATCTCTCTTAATTGAAAATCTGGACAAACCATAAATAAATAAAACTGAGTAAAACAAGCAAAACATAACTCAAATAGTATTAGTAAAAATAAATATTTATACCAAAAATATAGGATCCATCACCACACATCATATACTCTTCATGTCCAGTGTTGTTAGTATAGGAAGCAACGACTCTACCACCGTGTCCAATAAAATAAAAGAGAATTGTGTCACCAGCATTTGATTGTGCCACCATTCTAGACAATGTAGTACAAATAGTTCTTGATTGACCACCCATTTCATTTTTTGACTTTTTTGTAATAAGATTTTCATCTACAGTAAAAAACCAAGGTTTTAAAACTTCATATTTGGGAAATGATAAATCTGTACAAGGAAGTTCATCTAACAATAACATTACATTTTCCGGTAAAAATCCATAGTATTGTATCAGACAATGTTTAATCCTTAATGCTGAACTTGATGACCAATAAAAAAATTAGGTGAACAAAGGTAATCAAAAGAAATAACTAAAGCTTTTTTCTTAAAACACATGGTGAAAAGAAGGTAAAAATAAATAAACTTAAAATAGGAGATGAAGTTAAAATATGAAACACAACTATGAAATGTACAAGTAGCAAAGAGTTCTTTTTATAGACATAAACTTGGAGCCAGGGAAAACATTTTTTTTTTACAAAGAGTTGGAGGGAAAATAATGTGGAAAAAAACAATGAAACAATTTTTAAATAATATTATTTTGTTTTCTACAGTACCGCTAAGAATATAATGAAATTATAACTAATAAATGTGAGCTTTATTCTTTTATTTTCTTTTTATTTCATTTTCATCCACTCAAGATCTCATTGCAAGATTTATTTTCCAATTGACTGCTACTTGTGAACCAATCTTCAAGCTGCTGAATAAAGATCAAGTAATGGAATGGAATGACGAATGCCAGGTAGATTTTGATGAGATCAAGAAATACCTCCAGGATCTTCCAATATTGATGCCACCAGTTGATGGAAGACCTTTGATTATGTACTTAACAGTGCTAGACAGTGTGTTGGGGCAACATGACGAGTCTGGTCGAAAAGAGCAAGAAATATACTACCTTAGCAAAAAGTTTACCGACTATGAAACAAGATACTCACTGCTCGAGAAAACTTGTTGCGCTTTGGCTTGGGCTGCTCGCTGACTAAGACAATATATGTTGACTCATACCACCTTATTGATTTCAAAGATGGATCCTATTAAGTACATATTTAAGAAACCTGCTAACTCCGGACGAATAGCGAGATGGCAAATGATTTTAACAGAATATGACATACAGTACACTACTCTGAAGGCTATTAAAGGAAGTGTGGTAGCTAATCATTTGGCTCAACAAGCACTAGATGATTATCAATTTATGAACTTTGAGTTTCTGAATGAAGATATTATGCTTGTTGCTAAAGAACCTAGACAATATGAAGGACCTGAACAGGGATCCCGATGGACTATAGTTTTTGATGGAGCTTCAAATGCGCTCGGTAATGGTGTCAGTGTTGTGATTATCTCTCCAGAGGGTTTTTATACACCATTTACTGCTAGAATTTGTTTTGATTGTACCAACAATATGGCTGAGTATGAAGCATATATTATGGGTATCAAGGCTGCCATTGAGATAGAGATCCAGTTCTTGAATGTGTACGGAGATTCAGTCTTGGTAGTTAGTCAGGTTAAAGGTGAATGGGACACGAAACATCCAAAACTCATTCCCTATAGAGAGCATGTGTTGTCTTTAATCCCATATTTTGAAGAGATTACTTTTGGACATATTCCACGAGAAGAGAATCAATTGGCAGATGCATTAGCCACTATGTCATCTATGTTTGAGATCAGTTGGGATGATGAAGCACCCAGAATTACTATTGATCGATTTTCTGAACTGGAATACTGTTATGAGGTTGATACTGAAGGTGTGGAAGAGAAACCTTGGTTCCATGAAGTGAAAAGATATCTCGAAGCTCAGGAATATCCTAAAGGGGAATCTATCAATGACAAAAAGTTCCTAAGGAGATTTTCTGCCAAGTTTTTCTTGAGTAATGGAATTTTGTATAAGCGTAATCACGATTCGACTTTGCTTCATTGTATGTGTCGCTCCCGGGATTTTCATCCTAGTACAAACGCGAAAGTGGCGCGGAAAGGTTAGAGCCGCCAGCCAGACATTTTTATCCCGAAAGAATGGGAAAGGTAATGTTGCACAAACCTGAGGAAGAAGGAAAGGACAGGGCCTTGCGAACCAAAGATCTGAGTTCGGGAGTCGGTTACGACCTGGGAAGGTATTAGCACCCCAGATCGTCCATCGTACCCGACGGGATCCACGCTTGCTTGCTTGTTTCAAAGGGTGAGAAATAAGAATGCTGCTGAATAAAACCGCTAGCTGGAATGGAAATGAGAAATGAACTGAAATAAGAACATGAGAATGGAAAGAAAAGGGGAAATGTAGGGAAAATAAAGAATGTGCTCGAACGGGCCCTACCCCGCTGCCTACGTACCTCATCAGGATAATGAGGATCAGAGTCGACGTAGTTCGCCTAACTAAGGCGGGAACTATTTGTTTGTGTTTTTTATGCTGGAACTGCGTATGTCTATGCTCAGGTGTTGCAGGCTCGTCTGGTACGAGTGCGTTTACTGTCTTGCATGCGAGACAAGTCGTCGCGAGTTCGCGTTGTGAGTGAATGAGATGAGAAGAGAAGTTCCCGCAGGATAGTCGCTTGTTATTTGTTTTTGTCTTTTATGAGAAGTGTTTTGAATTTGTTTGTGAACTGTCTTGTACTAAGACCTATCCATTGCGGGAAGTATTTACACCTCGCCCCAAAACAGGACGCGTATAAACACTCTGCAACAAAGTCTCGTGTCGTACAAGATTGTTCGGTTTTTATTAAGTGTTTTATTGCTTTTCTTTATGAGATGAGAAAGAATGACTCAAGTTGGAAAAGGAAAAATCTAATGGGAACTAAGACACACCCTAATTTTTATTGATTTATTTACAAGGGAGATCCTATGGTTAATGAGGTATTCTAATCCTAAGAAAGAAAAGGAAAGGAAGAAAAGAGAGTTAGAAACTAACTTACTTCCTAAGGAAGTTAAGTTGTCTCTAAAGAAAGGGAAAACCTATAAGCAAGCACCAAGTGCTAAGGAAAACACATTTAGAATGAATAAAAGATAGGAATGAAGTGAGGCTTACCTCAATCTCCCCCCTACAAAACAAAGATTAGCATGACAATGCATATTGAAAGTAAAATCGAAGCATGAAAGCGATTAAGTACCATAAACATCCTAGAATGGAACTAGGGTTCAAAATAAGACCTAAGTCTAAAGGTGAAGGTACCTAAAGGTCACATGACTTATAAAGTCAGTAGCTACATAATATATATCCCTAAGGATGCTAGGATACCCCACAAGATCAAACTATGTCAAACTATGTACAAAAAGTTCACCTAAGTTCACATAAATGCAAATTAGGGTTTATGGATGAAGTATGAATGCGTATGGCTTACAAGCATGAATTAGTACATGAAATGAACATCAAAGTCAGTAGTGAATGCTCATGAATATGTGTGAATGAATATACAATCATGTATGCAATGGTTTAGGCATATGGAGCAATGAGAAGAAGATATGAGAAGAAACGAACAAAAATTGCATAAGATCGCACATGATGAAAGTTAAGGAAGAATGGCATGTGAATATGAATGAAATGATTATGGGTCAGTAGCATATAAGGTATGAGATGCACTTAGAATGCATGAATAGGCATTAATGATTTCCATATAATTCATGTTATTATTTAGAGGAGAAGAGAAGCTAGTTTAAGTTAAAGTATGTCCAAATAACTATGCAATTTGAAGCACCAAAACAAACCAAATGATTATGGTTCAAAAAATGACCTATGACTGGAATTAAAGACATACAAATGACCTATAATCAACTCCTAAAAGCTACCAAAAATCACCTCAAGAAAATGGCATGAATGCCTTCTTAACATTTAGGTTATGCGACATATAAACACATGAATCAACCTAGGATCTAGGTGACATGGAAAAATAGAAAAAAGCATTACAAAATTATGAAATTAAATCCCTGGAATAATAAAGTCATTATATCACATGGTCCAAAAGGATTCCTTAAAATTATGCACCAAAATGCCAAAACAATTACTTGACTAGCAAGGTAGCAATGAATGATCACCCAAAAAACGACTCCACAAAGTGGATCAAAAAGGGCATCTAAAATTATGAAAAAAATGCCTAAGGAGCATCAAAATGTCACAAATTACAGTAATTAATCATACACAAAAAATAGGTCTCACACCTATGGGGAAAAATCGATTTCGGTCCCTTATGCCAAAACCTTCCTTTTTGGGACAACTTGTGATCTAAAGTCCAAATAAAATATTGAAACCACCCAAATCTGGAAACAAAAAATATGACAAATTAATTAAGAGGATGAAGATCACTCATGATTTTTTCCAGAATTTTATCACACCTAAAACTATTTTTAATAATTGCGACGAAACGGGCAAAAACGATATTTTAAGGGAAAGTGAAAGGAATCGAATTCTCTAATCCATAACCTAATCCCTAAACTCCGAAATCGACACATATCAATATATATCACAAATAAATCCAATGCCTCAGGTGGGAGGGCTCAATATGCACCTTAAGTTATATGATCCTAAGTCGCATACAACTAGAATGATGCATTAAAGTAGAGAATCGAGATTACTTACTTGGTCGAAGTGCCGATTCTTTCACATAAAAGAAATCCAAAAAAACTTCAAGCCAAGCCTTGTAATCTCCCATGAGAAAAATAAATGCTCATCTTCCATAATTGCTTTGTGAAGATTCCCCATAATCGAAACAAAAACAACGGCACAAAATATCATTTGAATCCAAAGGTATCTCACAAATAAAGTGGAATACCAACCAAACGACCGTCGTTAAGATCTTTGCGAGAACCTTGCATGAACTCAACAAACGCATTAGAAACCAAAAAGAGGTGCAAACTGAAGTTGCACCTATGCCTCACAACTCCAAATCAAGTAGAAATATGAATATACGAGTCATGGACATGCATTGAAATTTACGTTTCAAAACGGGGCAGCACTTATGCACTAATATAAACAACAAGCAAACTCAAACCGGAATCGAACAAATTTACATGCAATGAATGGAAAATGATCAACAAACATAAGTACAAGTCAAAACAAGACCAATGCATCAAAACCGCACCAAACCGAACATAAAAAGCCTTGAAACGGAAAAACGCGTCAAAAATCACCGACTCGGAATTGAACGAAAATCGCATGGTAACTTGCAAACGTGCCAACGGATTCAAATATGCAATCGGATTTTGAAAATTCCGCTCGGAAGTGATACTTTTTGGCCGATTTCGTCGGCTGGCAGTAGTGAAATAGTCGGAAAAAATTGTTCGAAATCGACTAAAAAGTTCACCAATGGCTCCGGAATAATCAACAAAGTCAATTTACACTATTCACATTCGCGAAAACGCGCTACGGTTAGGAAGTTATGACCAAAACATATTCTCGACACACGACACATGAACAACATCAACAATTAAGCCTCAACCTATCCTATTTCAAATTTGCACATTGAAACAAACATGAATTTAAAAGTCAAGCACTTCAATCAATATCAAGTCATAATAATTAGCTCTCTTATGAATTTTGTCAAACACCTAACATTCACCGATTATTCTTTGTCAACTTTACCAAGCCTTTTCAATCATGCACCACAACAATTATTAGGATAAATTAATCAAGAATCAATCAATAATCAAATCATGAATCAATGCACATAATCTCCACAAGATTAATTCAACTTTAAAATTCAATTCAAGAAACAATTCAACAATTATTCATGAATTAAAGTTTAAGAAGCTTACCGAATGAAGAATCGACGAAGAAATTGCGAATCCGAAGGAAGTGAGACGCGATCATGAACGGAGGAGAGGAGGAGAGGCTGCGCGGATGCCGGTGGCGGAAGATGGTGGTCTTACGGTGGTGAAGTTGACCGGAGATGGTGGTTCGTGGCGGCTCGGCTACCGGAAGCTTGATCGGAATTGTTGTGTTCTTGAGTTCTTGATGAAGTTGTTGTTGTGTTCTTGAGAAAGAATTGTGAGAATGAACTTTGATCCTTTAGAGAGAGTTTGTGAGAGTTTTTTGGTGTTTGTAAATTATGATTGAAGTTATGAGACAAATTGTGGGTCAAAAGAATATATAGTGGAGTGTAAAATGAAAGGCAAAAGGTAGAATTTCGGCTTAAGTGAAAATAACAATATCTTCGGCAAGAAATTTCGACTCTGAACCTTCCACAACATCGTCCGCCTCTGAATCACGGTTGCAATGCAAAAATAACGAACGTCATACGATCAAAATCGAGTGCGATCGATACGTTTAAGCTGCAAGACGTCACTGAATAAGTTATTTTTTCGGCTTATTTGGTGTCCGCTACTCGAAAATGTGACAAGGTCAACCTCTTCGGAGCATAATCTCGACTCGACTTTGTCAACAAAGTTGTAGATCTATGAGTCAGTGACCTGGTGTTAAAATCTAAGCTCAACCGGACAAACGACGAGGGAGATATGAATTTTCTCGTGAAACCACTTTCAGCCTTTTTCTTCGGTTCAGCACTTCAGTTTTGTGAAATAAACCAAAACGATAATCTTTGGAGCACCGTTCAAACTCGCATTTGTCTTTGAACTTGAAGAGGATAAAATATTTGAACCAACGCTTCAAGAACGGGTGCAATCCGATGAAAATTGACCGAGTTATGAATTTTACAAAATCTGACAGACAATGCAGTGCATCAAAGAACCTTATTGGTAATTCGCATTTTCGAGATCCTTCCGCTTGGACCGAACCAAAACTGAATTCACATAATGAAGATAACATCTAAACGGAATTTTAGGCACCGAAACGACATCAATTCGATAAATGATCCAAGAGTTATGAATTTTTTAGTGTTCAAAACTCACCGGTTCAGCACTGTTTTTCACTATGTCGACTCTAAAGACTCGCACATTCTGAGATCTTCTTCAAAGAATTAGTTCTCGGCCAAAACCCAAAAGTTGGAAAGGATATCAAGACGGAACTTTTGGCATATGAATCTCTCAGACATGTTGACCCAATAAGAAGTTACAAACTCTTGAATACCGCTAGCACAGTTAATCGGCGAAACCGAAATTTCAGAAACAAATAAATCCCGCCATTTTCCTTGATGAATTGACCTCCGAGCCGAACACAAAAGTTGTAGAGAATAATGAAACGGTCTAAACTATTGAGTTTCAAGCCAAAATGAGTTTCCGAGCATAAGTTACAACTTTTGCAAACTGCACCATAAAACTGATATTCTGCTTAAACTCCTTTGAATCAACCGAGAACTTTTGGTTTCTTCTAAGATTCTTGTGCACGTTCCGCATGAAAAAATAAAGGCCAGTCGCAACCTGTGAAAGCTCAAATGGAGATGTATATTCATGTATGTTTATGATGCAATTGTGATCTAAATGCAATGCAATGTATGAAAGGATATGCTAAATGGCATGAAAATGAGAGGGCAAATTTTGAGGTATTACAGCTGCCCCTATTCAATCAACTGCAGACCTGAACGGATAATTGCAATAACTTTTAGACGTTCAAGGTGTGGAGTGATTGAATATTCGAACAAAACCTGAAAATTTGCACACTGAGGGTAATGGAAATGCCATCTGCCCATTTATTTATTTATATCTTTTTGATTTTGACCTCTGAATAGGTAACGGGGATAGAACCAGGTGGAATAGGATCAATGCAATCACTGCGACTGCTGAACGAACCGAAACCACAAGGAGGGTGCCTGTTGGCGAAACAGGACTTAATGCAACATCAACCGATTTGCGACTCAAATAAGATCAACCGATCAAACACGGAGATGGTATCAACCGATCCACCCCGGAAAGCGAGAATGTAATATCATCCGATTTACAACTCGAAGAGAAATGATATCAACCGATTCATAGCTCACATAAGATCAACCGATCTAATATGGAAATGGTATCAACCGATCCATTACCAAAAAATGAGAGAATGTAATATCATCCGATTTACAACTCGAAGAGAAATGATATCAACCGATTCATGACTCAAATAAGATCAACCGATCTAACATGGAGATGGTATCAACCGATCCATAACCAAGAAACGCGAGAATGTAATATCATCCAATTTACAACTCGAAGAGAAATGATATCAACTGATTCATGACTCAAATAAGATCAACCGATCTAACACGGAAATGGTATCAACCGATCCACCCCAGAAAGCGAGAAAGTAATATCATCCGATTTACCACTCGAAGAGAAATGATATCAACCGATTCATAACTCGGATAAGATCAACCGATCTAACACGTAAATGGTATCAACCGATCCATTATCTTCGCACTGAGACGAGACCATTGTACTTAAATGGAGACTCGAAAGGAACGGGATCGTTGTACTTAAACGAGAGCCCAAGACGCGACCGTTGTACTGAAACGGAGACGCGAAAAAATGAGACTGTTGTACTGAAACAAGACTCAAAGACAAGACCATTGTACTTAAATGGAGACTCGAAAAGAACGGGATCGTTGTACTTAAACGAGAGCCCAAGACGCGACCGTTGTACTGAAACGGAGACGCAAAAAAATGAGACTGTTGTAATGAAACAAGACTCAAAGACGAGACCATTGTACTTAAATGGAGACTCGAAAGGAACGGGATCGTTGTACTTAAACGAGAGCCCAAGACGCGACCGTTGTACTGAAACGGAGACGCGAAAAAATGAGTTTGTTGTACTGAAACAATACTCAAAGACGAGACCATTGTACTTAAATGGAGACTCGAAAGGAACGGGATCGTTGTACTTAAACGAGAGCCCAAGACGCGACCATTGTACTGAAACGGAGATGCGAAAAATGAGACTGTTGTACTGAAACAAGACTCAAAGACGAGACCATTGTACTTAAATGGAGACTCGAAAGGAATGGGATCGTTGTACTTAAACGAGAGCCCAAGACGTGACCGTTGTACTGAAACGGAGACGCGAAAAGATGAGACTGTCGTACTGAAACAAGGCTCAACTGGGGATAACAACAAGACTCGGTAGACGTAACCACCCTGGGAAACAGAGTTGCATTCTGTGGGGAATGCTTCAATCTAATTAGAGATGTAACGGGTCTTATGTAATATACCTCAAAACTGGCCCATGCTGGTATGCATATGTTTGAATTTATGGCGTAATGTTCCATGACGATGGAAATGCTACGCTCTGGAGGATGCAAATGTGATTATGCACGTGCAAATGCAAATAGATCTCCTGATAAGGAGAGTGCAGGTATCCCATATGGCTTGACTGGGGAGAAACGATGATCACTGCATTGATCTGGTTCATCCTGATGAGGAGGAAACAACTCTGCGGAGAAAGCTGTTAATAATTCACCGGCTCCGAACAGCCGCCACTGCCAAAAATAAATTGGACTTTGAGATTGGATCGCCAAGACCCTGCTGGAGATGGACCTTTCTTGATCTCTGGTGGGAAACCAAAGGCATGATATTGCTGAGAAAGCAACTGTTGGGGAGGCAAAACACTCCTTATATTGTTGAGAATTGCCCCTGTCTGAAGGGAAATTTTTGCCTGGGGATGACGCCCACATTCTACTGCCTTTCTGGGAGAGATTTCAAATTCCCACTCTACTGGGGGTGATGGAGGATGTCAATGATAAAGCTCCATGCTGAAGACAAGAGTTTAAGTTGCCTCTCGCTGGGGATGAGAGACGATGATACCCTTCTGCTCAAGAAGTATCCTTCCTTTTTCTACACTGCCGGAGCAGGGATTGTCTAACGAGACTTGCTAAGGAATTCTGATCAATGAAGCCTGCTGATGAAACAACTCTTGAAGTATTGTGCTGACAATGGCTTTGCTTCCAGCCTCTGGGTTGGTAGGTTGCCAAGTAATCATGAGTAAAAAGTGGTTCTCTGAAATTTTCAACTCGCCTCAGACTAAGGTCCATCAGAAGAAAATGTCTCAAGAGGATTTTACAAAAAACATGACATACGAAATGCCTCAGTGTCTTCAAACTCTTGGAGAGATTCGTCGGATCTCGAAATAACTGCCCCAGACTGCATGGTCTGTGCAAGAATTTGCCTCGCAAGGATTCATGAAAAACCTCATATCACTGTGAGATATTCTGCCCCAGTATTTTGGACTTTGGATAGGTGCTTTGGATTTACCGTCTTCGGGAAAAAGTGACTTCTCATGCTCTTGTGGTGGCCTGCTCCAGTACAAGTCTTGAAGTGATCACCCCTAAATGACTGTGCTTTGAAGAAAACACCCAGATCAACTGTTCTTTGAGAGATTGGATCTCGAAGTAATTGCCCCAGTTTGGCTAAAATTTGAATGCCTGCACCAGACTAATGGCTCTTTGAGAGATTTGAATCTCGAAGTGATTGCCCCAGATTGGCTGAATTTTGAAGAGATTGCTCGACATGATTGCCCCAGATTAGTTGGCTCTTATCACAACTGGTTGGGAAAGTCCCTACTTAATGGAGTTTTCTTGAAAAGTGCACCTCGACAGATAATCCTTCGGAAGTTTCAGACTTCTCGACTTGGCAAGATTAAGCTTCTGGACTGAGATTCCATACATGGACTTTTATGATGCCAAACAAATGTATGCAAGCAGAAAATGTTTATTTTTGAGAATGAAAATTCTAATGCAACACACATGTTAATTTTGAAGTTTTACTGAAAAAGATGTCGCAAACCTTTGTGAGCGGATCACTGGTTAAGATACGACATTAATTTTTTGAATAATAGAAAGCATGCACATGCAACACCAACAAAGATCTTTCAACACCACTCATAGGAGTCAGGAACGCGATCTCGTGGTAGTACGCTCTCAAAAATAACCCTGTTTCAGTTAGGACTTTTGAGGGTTGTATCGTGGCCTGGTTAACGGTTATAGAAACAAAGGATATAGGCTCGAAATTTATTTGTGCCCACCCATCTTCGTGATGTTCTCCATTCCTATTTTCAGCTAGCTTTTACAAGCGCTCACCTCTCAAAAAGGGTTTTGTGATGGTTGAAGAACCAATTACACTAACGGTTTAAGCACTAATCAGGTTGTTGTTTGGAGTCAGTCACCCCTTCGCCTTCCGTGTCTGCATCACACGACTCTGTTCTTGTTCAAGAATCTTTCTTGTGTAATCCTTTTCGTCTTTGATTTTGCATTATTTTTCTTATCCCTAACTTTTTCCTGGACTGATTCTTGTGAATCTTTGATCGTGAAGTCCAGCGGGATGCCCTAATTTTTTGCCTAAGTCGCTTGTTTTCAAGTTTCGACTTAGCGGGCTTTCTCATTCATTTTTTTTCAATTCTTTTTTTTTTGAACAAATCGTGTGACACTGTTTGTCTTGAATGCTTTGCGAGGGTCGTGACTGTCTCACTCCTTTGTTGTTGAGGAATAACCATTGTGGTCTCCGGTCTTTGGACCTCTTTATTGGGATAACCATTGTGGTTTCTGGTCATTGGACCTCTTGATTTGGTACAACGAAAGGTAATGGATCCTCAGATTTGCACTCCTTTTTGAAATTTGAATGCTCGGTCAAACTAACTGACGCCTACCCTGCCCCTGGGTTAAGTGCGAGGGTTTTTTCATGCAAAAAGAAACTCCTACTTCAAGGCTCAAATGGGTTGGCGAGGGTCTATCTCCCTTATATCTCCGGTGTTTAGGATTTGAAACAATGCCTGTACATCGTCAACAGAGTCTTTCTTAAAAGCGAACAATTAGAGTTTTTGCGTTTTCATTTCGTCATCCTCCCTGATAGAGTTTAAGCACAATAGTTGGTATTGCAATGCACATACACAAAATCATGAGTGAATATGAATGGATTACTTTAAGAAAAACATGTGCATTTTATTATGGTTAACATTCAAAAACAAATAAGTTTCATGCATGTATACAAATGTTTAAACAAACAATATAAACTACAAATGAAAATGCAGTAAAGAAGCTGAACATTGCCATCATTGAGGAGACTTGACTCCGTCCGGACTTATTGCTTCTGAAGACGCCTTTGTAAATTAGGAGACCCATTTGATGAGGAAACTTCAATATATGAGCAGAATTTCTGACACGATGACCTTTGAGTCGATCAAATTCGGGAACTCGTCTTCACTTTTGCCTCTGAAAGACTTGCAATCTTCAATTAACAGGCCAGGTGCCCCAGAATGGTAATCGTACTTGGCATTGAAACCCCAAAGGAAGCTTTGTCAGAGATGATCCTGATGCGTCTAACTCAACCAGTTCAAATTTGAGTAAATAAGGAAACTTGTTGCGTGTGCGACCTCAGAATATGATCAAACTTCTTCTCAAGTTGTTCTGGCCTTTACCCATATGCTTTGGTCCTAGGACTCTCTTGGGAAGCTGAGGTTGGATGATGACAAACGACATCTGGAGGGAAGAGGTTGATAAACGAAGTTGATAAATAAGGTTGCTCGGAAAGATCTTGCACGATCTCCTGCCTACGTATCTCCATTGACCAATGGAGAATCAGAGCAGCGTAGTTCCCCTCAATAGGGATGAAAATAGCTTTGTTCAGAATTTCCATAACCAAGCTCATCTGAGTCTTCATCTGGTTGACTTCCTCTTTCAACAACTTCTGATTCTGAAGTAAGGTTTACACCTCTGTCCTGAATGGCCTCAGCTGGGTCTTCCTTCGATTACCTCCGCCCGGAGTTGCTTCAAATGTGATTCAAGTTGTCCATTCTGATGAGAAATCAAGTCAGGAAAAGAATTTGTCTCTGAACACCTGTCAAGAATTCAAGGATGTATGCAAATGCCATGTTCAATTATTTCTGAGGAATCTAACTGCTTTGATTCAAGTTTTGACACAGACAAAGTCCAATGGCATGATTCAGATATGTGATCCTCGGAAATAACTGAACATGTGTGCAGAAATGCTATGATGTCATGTATGCAACAGGCATGTGATCAATAATCTGATGCTGGTGTTGAGCAGTGAACCAACTGCCTGTATTGAATCACAATAGCGACACCATCTCTGTATATAAACCCATAACTGAGAACCCAATAACTGTAGAACTGGATCACATAATTGAACAATCACTGATGGTGTTGAAGTTGAACAACGAGCCAAGTGTCTGTGGAGAGTCATAATAACAGTTACAATATCAGGGTCACCATGGTAATCACAATAACAATTTCTCTGAATAGAACTCCCGGATCTCTGACTCAAAGAACCATAAAACACTAAACAATACTGGCAAAGTGGGTATGTTGAAGTTTAGGGTTCCTGTAAACCTGTAAACCCCTCCCAATCTCACGGGTGTGCTACTCGGGTCAACATCACGGACTCTCAAAGCCGAATAGCAATAATACGTTCACCATTTCCGAGAAATGGCTCATGACCAAATCATGGAATCGGTTTGGTATTATGTACTACGCAGGGAGGTCTCAGTTGAGTTCGGAAAAACAAGCATCCCTCACAAGTCTCCAGCTTCAAGCACTGGATCGAGAAACAATAGTACATTCATCCCGAAGGGTACAATACTATCGTCATACGAACAGTTTGCTTTAACTGAATTCCTATGAGAGAACCAGGCCATCCTATGCGAGTTCCCAATGGACCCTCGGATGCGAGTGGGTTTGCCAA
Source organism: Lathyrus aphaca (assembly GCA_963966055.1). Taxonomy (NCBI): domain Eukaryota; kingdom Viridiplantae; phylum Streptophyta; class Magnoliopsida; order Fabales; family Fabaceae; genus Lathyrus; species Lathyrus aphaca. The sequence goes on from OZ014520.1 coordinate 1,813,704, forward strand.
CAAATGTGGTCTGCCACTATCATCACTGGAGAGGGGTGTTCCCATTAAGGTTCTCAATGATCGGTCCCCAGCTGCACATAACCATCAAGGTTGTATCCCGAAGTGGGGAAGAACCCCCACACAGAATAGTCCCAAGACAGTCGCAACCTGGGTATGGAACACATCACCACTCATCATGTAACCATGCGAGCACAATGTGTCCACGCTAATCCTATGGTGCACTCAAGCCAGGTATTTGGCTTATCTCACAGTAACTCCCACCCACAGAAAAAATGAAAACCAGCACAGCCAGACAGTCCAGTATAATATGATGCATGGAAAATAAAATACTGAAAGCGATAAATAAATGCGATAAAGTAAAGCTGTAAAATAAAACTGTAAAGCTAAACTAAAGCACCAACAGCAAACAGATAAACACCCAAATAAACAAAACAAAACAGGCGCTAGGATTGACTCTACAAGGGAAACCGGAAGAATCAGGTTAATCCCCAGCAGAGTCGCCAGCTGTCGCTCCCGGGATTTTCATCCTAGTACAAACGCGAAAGTGGCGCGGAAAGGTTAGAGTCGCCAGCCAGACATTTTTATCCCGAAAGAATGGGAAAGGTAATGTTGCACAAACCTGAGGAAGAAGGAAAGGACAAGGCCTTGCGAACCAAAGATCTGAGTTCGGGAGTCGGTTACGACCTAGGAAGGTATTAGCACCCCAGATCGTCCGTCGTACCCGACGGGATCCACGCTTGCTTGCTTGTTTCAAAGGGTGAGAAATAAGAATGCTGCTGAATAAAACCGCTAGCTGGAATGGAAATGAGAAATGAACTGAAATAAGAACATGATAATGGAAAGAAAAGGGGAAATGTAGGGAAAATAAAGAATGTGCTCGAACGGGCCCTACCCCGCTGCCTACGTACCTCATCAGGATAATGAGGATCAGAGTCGACGTAGTTCGCCTAACTAAGGCGGGAACTATTTGTTTTTGTTTTTTATGCTGGAACTGCGTATGTCTATGCTCAGGTGTTGCAGGCTCGTCTGGTACGAGTGCGTTTACCGTCTTGCATGCGAGACAAGTCGTCGCGAGTTCGCGTTGTGAGTGAATGAGATGAGAAGAGAAGTTCCCGCAGGATAGTCGCTTGTTATTTGTTTTTGTCTTTTATGAGAAGTGTTTTGAATTTGTTTGTGAACTGTCTTGTACTAAGACCTATCCATTGCGGGAAGTATTTACACCTCGCCCCGAAACAGGACGCGTATAAACACTCTGCAACAAAGTCTCGTGTCGTACAAGATTGTTCGGTTTTTATTAAGTGTTTTATTGCTTTTCTTTATGAGATGAGAAAGAATGACTCAAGTTGGAAAAGGAAAAATCTAATGGGAACTAAGACACACCCTAATTTTTATTGATTTATTTACAAGGGAGATCCTATGGTTAATGAGGTATTCTAATCCTAAGAAAGAAAAGGAAAGGAAGAAAAGAGAGTTAGAAACTAACTTACTTCCTAAGGAAGTTAAGTTGTCTCTAAAGAAAGGGAAAACCTATAAGCAAGCACCAAGTGCTAAGGAAAACACATTTAGAATGCATAAAAGATAGGAATTAAGTGAGGCTTACCTCAATCTCCCCCCCTACAAAACAAAGATTAGCATGACAATGCATATTGAAAGTAAAATCGAAGCATGAAAGCGATTAAGTACCATAAACATCCTAGAATGGAACTAGGGTTCAAAATAAGACCTAAGTCTAAAGGTGAAGGTACCTAAAGGTCACATGACTTATAAAGTCAGTAGCTACATGATATATATCCCTAAGGATGCTAGGATACCCCACAAGATCAAACTATGTCAAACTATGTACAAAAAGTTCACCTAAGTTCACATAAATGCAAATTAGGGTTTATGGATGAAGTATGAATGCGTATGGCTTACAAGCATGAATTAGTACATGAAATGAACATCAAAGTCAGTAGTGAATGCTCATGAATATGTGTGAATGAATATACAATCATGTATGCAATGGTTTAGGCATATGGAGCAATGAGAAGAAGATATGAGAAGAAACGAACAAAAATTGCATAAGATCACACATGATGAAAGTTAAGGAAGAATGGCATGTGAATATGAATGAAATGATTATGGGTCAGTAGCATATAAGGTATGAGATGCACTTAGAATGCATGAATAGGCATTAATGATTTCCATATAATTCATGTTATTATTTAGAGGAGAAGAGAAGCTAGTTTAAGTTAAAGTATGTCCAAATAACTATGCAATTTGAAGCACCAAAACAAACCAAATGATTATGGTTCAAAAAATGACCTATGACTGGAATTAAAGACATACAAATGACCTATAATCAACTCCTAAAAGCTACCAAAAATCACCTCAAGAAAATGGCATGAATGCCTTCTTAACATTTAGGTTATGCGACATATAAACACATGAATCAACCTAGGATCTAGGTGACATGGAAAAATAGAAAAAAGCATTACAAAATTATGAAATTAAATCCCTGGAATAATAAAGTCATTATATCACATGGTCCAAAAGGATTCCTTAAAATTATGCACCAAAATGCCAAAACAATTACTTGACTAGCAAGGTAGCAATGAATGATCACCCAAAAAACGACTCCACAAAGTGGATCAAAAAGGGCATCTAAAATTATGAAAAAAATGCCTAAGGAGCATCAAAATGTCACAAATTATAGTAATTAATCATACACAAAAAATAGGTCTCACACCTATGGGGAAAAATCGATTTCGATCCCTTATGCCAAAACCTTCCTTTTTGGGACAACTTGTGATCTAAAGTCCAAATAAAATATTGAAACCACCCAAATCTGGAAACAAAAAATATGACAAATTAATTAAGAGGATGAAGATCACTCATGATTTTTTCCAGAATTTTATCACACCTAAAACTATTTTTAATAATTGCGACGAAACGGGCAAAAACGATATTTTAAGGGAAAGTGAAAGGAATCGAATTCTCTAATCCATAACCTAATCCCTAAACTCCGAAATCGACACATATCAATATATATCACAAATAAATCCAATGCCTCAGGTGGGAGGGCTCAATATGCACCTTAAGTTATATGATCCTAAGTCGCATACAACTAGAATGATGCATTAAAGTAGAGAATCGAGATTACTTACTTGGTCGAAGTGCCGATTCTTTCACATAAAAGAAATCCAAAAAAACTTCAAGCCAAGCCTTGTAATCTCCCATGAGAAAAATAAATGCTCATCTTCCATAATTGCTTTGTGAAGATTCCCCATAATCGAAACAAAAACAACGGCACAAAATATCATTTGAATCCAAAGGTATCTCACAAATAAAGTGGAATACCAACCAAACGACCGTCGTTAAGATCTTTGCGAGAACCTTGCATGAACTCAACAAACGCATTAGAAACCAAAAAGAGGTGCAAACTGAAGTTGCACCTATGCCTCACAACTCCAAATCAAGTAGAAATATGAATATACGAGTCATGGACATGCATTGAAATTTACGTTTCAAAACGGGGCAGCACTTATGCACTAATATAAACAACAAGCAAACTCAAACCGGAATCGAACAAATTTACATGCAATGAATGGAAAATGATCAACAAACATAAGTACAAGTCAAAACAAGACCAATGCATCAAAACCGCACCAAACCGAACATAAAAAGCCTTGAAACGGAAAAACGCGTCAAAAATCACCGACTCGGAATTGAACGAAAATCGCATGGTAACTTGCAAACGTGCCAACGGATTCAAATATGCAATCGGATTTTGAAAATTCCGCTCGGAAGTGATACTTTTTGGCCGATTTCGTCGGCTGGCAGTAGTGAAATAGTCGGAAAAAATTGTTCGAAATCGACTAAAAAGTTCACCAATGGCTCCGGAATAATCAACAAAGTCAATTTACACTATTCACATTCGCGAAAACGCGCTACGGTTAGGAAGTTATGACCAAAACATATTCTCGACACGCGACACATGAACAACATCAACAATTAAGCCTCAACCTATCCTATTTCAAATTTGCACATTGAAACAAACATGAATTTAAAAGTCAAGCACTTCAATCAATATCAAGTCATAATAATTAGCTCTCTTAGGAATTTTGTCAAACACCTAACATTCACCGATTATTCTTTGTCAACTTTACCAAGCCTTTTCAATCATGCACCACAACAATTATTAGGATAAATTAATCAAGAATCAATCAATAATCAAATCATGAATCAATGCACATAATCTCCACAAGATTAATTCAACTTTAAAATTCAATTCAAGAAACAATTCAACAATTATTCATGAATTAAAGTTTAAGAAGCTTACCGAATGAAGAATCGACGAAGAAATTGCGAATCCGAAGGAAGTGAGACGCGATCATGAACGGAGGAGAGGAGGAGAGGCTGCGCGGATGCCGGTGGCGGAAGATGGTGGTCTTACGGTGGTGAAGTTGACCGGAGATGGTGGTTCGTGGCGGCTCGGCTACCGGAAGCTTGATCGGAATTGTTGTGTTCTTGAGTTCTTGATGAAGTTGTTGTTGTGTTCTTGAGAAAGAATTGTGAGAATGAACTTTGATCCTTTAGAGAGAGTTTGTGAGAGTTTTTTGGTGTTTGTAAATTATGATTGAAGTTATGAGACAAATTGTGGGTCAAAAGAATATATAGTGGAGTGTAAAATGAAAGGCAAAAGGTAGAATTTCGGCTTAAGTGAAAATAACAATATCTTCGGCAAGAAATTTCGACTCTGAACCTTCCACAACATCGTCCGCCTCTGAATCACGGTTGCAATGCAAAAATAACGAACGTCATACGATCAAAATCGAGTGCGATCGATACGTTTAAGCTGCAAGACGTCACTGAATAAGTTATTTTTTCGGCTTATTTGGTGTCCGCTACTCGAAAATGTGACAAGGTCAACCTCTTCGGAGCATAATCTCGACTCGACTTTGTCAACAAAGTTGTAGATCTATGAGTCAGTGACCTGGTGTTAAAATCTAAGCTCAACCGGACAAACGACGAGGGAGATATGAATTTTCTCGTGAAACCACTTTCAGCCTTTTTCTTCGGTTCAGCACTTCAGTTTTGTGAAATAAACCAAAACGATAATCTTTGGAGCACCGTTCAAACTCGCATTTGTCTTTGAACTTGAAGAGGATAAAATATTTGAACCAACGCTTCAAGAACGGGTGCAATCCGATGAAAATTGACCGAGTTATGAATTTTACAAAATCTGACAGACAATGCAGTGCATCAAAGAACCTTATTGGTAATTCGCATTTTCGAGATCCTTCCGCTTGGACCGAACCAAAACTGAATTCACATAATGAAGATAACATCTAAACGGAATTTTAGGCACCGAAACGACATCAATTCGATAAATGATCCAAGAGTTATGAATTTTTTAGTGTTCAAAACTCACCGGTTCAGCACTGTTTTTCACTATGTCGACTCTAAAGACTCGCACATTCTGAGATCTTCTTCAAAGAATTAGTTCTCGGCCAAAACCCAAAAGTTGGAAAGGATATCAAGACGGAACTTTTGGCATATGAATCTCTCAGACATGTTGACCCAATAAGAAGTTACAAACTCTTGAATACCGCTAGCACAGTTAATCGGCGAAACCGAAATTTCAGAAACAAATAAATCCCGCCATTTTCCTTGATGAATTGACCTCCGAGCCGAACACAAAAGTTGTAGAGAATAATGAAACGGTCTAAACTATTGAGTTTCAAGCCAAAATGAGTTTCCGAGCATAAGTTACAACTTTTGCAAACTGCACCATAAAACTGATATTCTGCTTAAACTCCTTTGAATCAACCGAGAACTTTTGGTTTCTTCTAAGATTCTTGTGCACGTTCCGCATGAAAAAATAAAGGCCAGTCGCAACCTGTGAAAGCTCAAATGGAGATGTATATTCATGTATGTTTATGATGCAATTGTGATCTAAATGCAATGCAATGTATGAAAGGATATGCTAAATGGCATGAAAATGAGAGGGCAAATTTTGAGGTATTACAGCTGCCCCTATTCAATCAACTGCAGACCTGAACGGATAATTGCAATAACTTTTAGACGTTCAAGGTGTGGAGTGATTGAATATTCGAACAAAACCTGAAAATTTGCACACTGAGGGTAATGGAAATGCCATCTGCCCATTTATTTATTTATATCTTTTTGATTTTGACCTCTGAATAGGTAACGGGGATAGAACCAGGTGGAATAGGATCAATGCAATCACTGCGACTGCTGAACGAACCGAAACCACAAGGAGGGTGCCTGTTGGCGAAACAGGACTTAATGCAACATCAACCGATTTGCGACTCAAATAAGATCAACCGATCAAACACGGAGATGGTATCAACCGATCCACCCCGGAAAGCGAGAATGTAATATCATCCGATTTACAACTCGAAGAGAAATGATATCAACCGATTCATAGCTCACATAAGATCAACCGATCTAATATGGAAATGGTATCAACCGATCCATTACCAAAAAATGAGAGAATGTAATATCATCCGATTTACAACTCGAAGAGAAATGATATCAACCGATTCATGACTCAAATAAGATCAACCGATCCATAACCAAGAAACGCGAGAATGTAATATCATCCAATTTACAACTCGAAGAGAAATGATATCAACCGATTCATGACTCAAATAAGATCAACCGATCTAACACGGAAATGGTATCAACCGATCCACCCCAGAAAGCGAGAAAGTAATATCATCCGATTTACCACTCGAAGAGAAATGATATCAACCGATTCATAACTCGGATAAGATCAACCGATCTAACAAGTAAATGGTATCAACCGATCCATTATCTTCGCATTGAGACGAGACCATTGTACTTAAATGGAGACTCGAAAGGAACGGGATCGTTGTACTTAAACGAGAGCCCAAGACGCGACCGTTGTACTGAAACGGAGACGCGAAAAAATGAGACTGTTGTACTGAAACAAGACTCAAAGACAAGACCATTGTACTTAAATGGAGACTCGAAAATGAAATTCTGTAATGAGATGTCCTAAGAGATGTTCCAACACTTAATAGGACATTTGACAAATTTAACCAAAACTTTAAACAGCAGGAAAAATAAACAACACAGAAGTTTGTTAACCCAGTTCAGTGTATAACCACACCTACATCTGGAGGCTACCAAGCCAGGAGGAAATCCACTATTAGTAATATTAATTCTAGACTTAAACCACCCTGTTTAATCTATCACTTAATACTTACCCAATGCAATTTCTACCTAAGACTCACTTAGATAAGAGTACCCTACTCACTCCCCCTCAATCACACAGTGATTTTGTTTACAAGTTTAATTAAAATGAAGTCACACTTCAAACAAAACAGCTTGATTTTACTTCACAGTTTCAATCAAGTCACAAATGCACTTTTGCTTAAAAGCTCATAAAGTGGTACATAAAAACAGCCTGCTATTAAAACACTAGACACCCTATTTTTTCTTCTGAAATTCGTGCTCAATTCTATGAGATTCTGTTGTTTAAATAGGTTCTGAATTTTGGGCTTTCTGTAGAATGATCCAGCCCTAATGTGCAGCAGCTGTCACCTTGAATTTAGGGTTTGTTACCTCCTATATTCTAGGTGCATTAGGTCTTCTGTTTTAATCTGAATCTTCAATTTAAAACTCCCTACAGATGCGCCTTGTTTTGTTTTATATCCATCATTAATTAATTCCAGATAATTCTCCTTAAATATCTCTGATCTGTTAATCAATAATTAATTCTGGTAGCAGGTCTGAGATGTCTCAACATCTGTTGGGACATCCTGACAAAACTGAACTTAGTCATTTATACAATGTCCCAACATCTTGTAGAACATCCTGAACCAAGTTCACATACTCTGTTTGCTAATGTCCCAACATCTGATAGGACATTCTGAACTGAATTTAACATTTCTTGTTTAGTCAAAAATTCTGCCAATTCTTAAACATCTACAAACTCCCCCTTTGGCTAATTTTTGTCTAACATCTTTTCTGGTTTTCAGAGTGCAGCAGAAGTTCTTTTTATCAGAGTAAATCATTACTATTCTGTTGATTCAAATTTGAGTTTTACTCCCCCTCAACCATATATGAGTCCAGTCTTGTTTCAACAGAAATATTCACACTTATTCAGTTCAGTCAGAAACAAACAGATTTCATTCATCATTTAAAACAGCAATTACATTTGATGTTGTTCTCCCCCTTGGTAGGCACAAAATTAGGGGCCAAAGAACTATTATCCAGAATTACACATCATTGCTGTCATTACAAATGCCTCACATACAAAGATCACTCAGATTCATCACTCTCAGTAGCTTCCTCCACTTCAGTGTCTTCATCTTTATCAGCTTCACTGTCAGCTTCACTGTCTTTATCAGATGCAGCTGTCTGATCTTCTTCACTTTCCAACCTCTTAATCATTTCCTCCAGTTTCAGCTTCCTTGCTTCAAGCTCCTTGCATGTGCACTTTAGCTCAGCAATTAACTCTTTCTTGGAGATTGAAATCTTAGCAGTTGAGGGACCAGCAGATGTCCCAGCAGGTGCTTTAACATCTGCAGCATGGTGACTTAGGAATAATTTGTAATGAAAGGCCAGGGGGCTCTCTCTCTTGCAGACAATGTCCTTCTCAGTTAAAATTCCAGGATATTGACTTAGAACAATACCACACAGCAATGATGGAAAAGCTATTGGCAGCTTTGTTGCAGTAGAGATGGCATGCTTCATAGTCTGATCAAAAATATATGCTCCATAGTCCATCTTGGTTTGAGTCCCCACAGCAAAGATGAATCTGGCCAGACCAGTTGAGATTGATGAAGTGTGATTGGTAGGCACCCAGTTTGCAGTTCCAATCCTGTTAAGCATGGCATATTTTCTAGTAAGCATGCTCACAGAGAGCTTTCCCTTCACAGGCCAAGCTTTGACCTGGTTTGCAGTGATCACCTTACAGATTTGATTATCTGTTTTCCCTAGCTCATTGGGTCCATCTGTTTCTCTTCCTAGATACTCATTGATGATTTGAGGAGAAAACTGTACACATTTACCTCTAACAAAAACTTTTCTAAACTCAGACGACTTACCATTTGAGCAATCCTCCTGAAGATTCACAATGAACTCTTTGACAAGCAGTTCATAGCAGGGAGAGAACTCTGAGACTGTCTTGAACAGTCCTGCAGCAGAGATTAGGTCAATGAGTTCTGTGCACTCAAGTGCATTGCTGCTCAGTTCTCTTTCCAAAGCAACCCTTCTTTGGTACACATATTTCCATCTGTTGACACTGGAGACATGATGGAAGGATATATTGTCCAAGGGAGCTTCTGGAACAACAGTTGAAGCTCTAGCTGGAGCTGGTTTCTTCTTGGGAGGAGATGTTGGGACATCTGATCCAACATCTGAATCTGATGGTGTTGCAGCTTTTCTCTTCTGAGTTTGAACCTTGCTCCATGGTTTTGCTGGACCAAAAGTGGCTTTAGCCTTGCCTTTCTTCGGACTAGCCTTCTTTTTCTCAGGAATGACAGGTTCATCTTGTATCTTTCCTTTCCTGGACCTTAGTCTTTTAGCAATGCTGGGTTTCACAGATGATATAATCTCTGCATCAGAATCCTGTTCCAGATTGACTGTTGGAGGGGATTGAGCAGTCTCCTCATCAGCTTGTTGATCAGTAGAAGATTGATCTTCATTTGAGTCTTTAGCCTGTTCCATAGAAACTTCTTTGTCACTTTCACTTGAGACCTCTTTCTTGTCCTCAGTCTGTTCAGTATCAGCATCAGATGAGTTTGCTTTCTCATCTGCATATGTTCCAACATCCGTTGGGACATCCTGTTCTGCAGCATTGTTCTTTGTATCTTGAGCAGGTTCTTCTTGAGGTGCAGGAATGGTGTTCAAGGGAACAGAGATTCCTTTCACTACTCTTTGTTCAGAGAAAACTTGATTGACAATCTCATTGATGGAGTCATCAACATATTTGGAGTATTTAACATGTGAAGGAATTTCTTTAGCTTTGCTTCTGATTTTACCTCCTTTTGGTGTTCTTTCCTTCTTAGTGTGAGAGGCATTTCCCTTGAGCTCGTCTAATGGTGTTGATTGCATTGGCACCATAGAAATAGGAATGGCATGTACCACGTCTTCCTGGTTGAGAACTTCTTCAGCTGTTTTAGGGTTTTGAGACATTGTTGAGGAAGATGAATGTGCAGCTTTAGGATTTAAGATTTCTGAAGGATTACTAGTCAATGTAATTCGCTTGTGATGATATGAAGAGACTCTTGATAGCTGCTTATAAGGAAATACTAAATAAGTAGCCGTTACAGTCCAAATGATTAGGAATGAAATTCCCAAGGATCTAGTCCAGACTAGCTTTGCCATCTGGAACTTATGCCATGCAATGTCATATGACATGTTGGCACATCTCATTAACTGCTAGATATCACATAAACAGATTCCAAGTTTGCCCCTTAAGTTCTCAAATTGTGAAGCATCCAATGCCTTGGTAAAGATATCAGCTAACTGCAGATCTGTAGCTATATGCTCCAATGAAATCACCTTTTCTTCTACAAGATCTCTGATGAAATGATGTCTGATATCAATATGCTTTGTCCTGCTGTGTTGGATAGGATTTTTAGATATGTTGATTGCACTTAAGTTGTCACAGTACAATGTCATGACATCCTGTGGGACATTGTACTCAGTGAGCATCTGCTTCATCCAAACCAACTAAGAACAACTGCTACCTGCTGCTATGTACTCAGCTTCAGCTGTAGATAAGGATACACAATTCTGTTTCTTACTGAACCAAGAAATCAGATTGTTTCCTAGAAAGAAGCATCCTCCTGAAGTGCTTTTTCTGTCATCAGCACTTCCTGCCCAATCAGCATCACAGAAGCCAGTGAGAATTGGTTTGCACCCATGAAAGTACATTATGCCATAGTCACAAGTACCATTAACATATTTAAGGATTCTCTTGACTTGATTGAGATGACTGACTTTTGGATCAGCTTGATATCTTGCACAAACTCCTACTGCAAATGCAATGTCTGGTCTGCTAGCAGTCAAGTATAACAAGCTTCCAATCATGCTTCTATATAAACTTTGATCTACCTTCTCACCCTTTTCATCTTTAGTCAGCTTTAAATGTGTAGGAGCAGGAGTTCTTTTATGAGAAGCATTTTCCATTCCAAATTTCTTCACTATGTTCTTGGAGTACTTGCTTTGTGAGATGAACATTGAGTCTTCCATTTGCTTAACTTGCAGACCAAGAAAATAGGTTAATTCACCTACTAGACTCATTTCAAATTCAGCTTCCATCTGCTTGACAAAATGTTTGACCATCTTATCAGACATCCCACCAAACACAATGTCATCAACATATATTTGTGCAATCATGACATTTCCTTCTTCATCTTTAACAAACAGGGTTTTATCAATCCCACCTTTTCTGTATCCTTGCTTGATAAGAAATGTGGTAAGTCTTTCATACCATGCCCTTGGAGCTTGCTTCAGACCATAAAGTGCTTTCTTGAGTTTGTATACATGATTTGGACAGCTTGGATCAACAAATCCTTTAGGCTGTTCTACATATACCTCTTCATTAAGATAACCATTAAGAAAGGCACTTTTCACATCCATTTGAAATAGCTTGAACTTTAAGATACAAGCAATTCCCAACAGTAGTCTTATTGATTCAAGCCTTGCTACTGGTGCAAAGGTTTCATCAAAGTCTACCCCTTCAATTTGAGTGTATCCTTGAGCCACAAGTCTAGCTTTGTTCTTTGTAACAATTCCTTGTTCATTTGACTTGTTCTTGTACACCCATTTAGTACCAATCACATTTATGTCATCAGGTCTAGGAACAAGATTCCACACTTCATTCCTTGTGAATTGACCTAATTCCTCTTGCATAGCACAAATCCAATATTCATCAGTGAGAGCTTCCTTGACATTTTTAGGTTCTATTTTGGAAACAAAACAAGAACCTGAAATCACTTCTCTTGATCTAGTGCTCACACCTCTGTTGGGATCACCAATTATTAAATCTTTGGGATGATCCTTCTGTATTCTGATGGAGGGAGGTTTGCTTGAATCTTCTGACCTTGTATCATTTTGAGTGAAGTTATATTGATCATTCTTTTCTTCAGCTTCAATCTTGATATCAGCAGATGTTCCAACATCTTCTGGGACATCTGTAGGAGCATCATCAATTATCACATTTATGGATTCCATGATAACATTTGTTCTGTAGTTAAATACTCTATATGCTCTGCTGTTTATAGAGTATCCAAGGAAAATTCCTTCATCACTTTTAGGATCCATTTTTCTCCTTTGCTCCCTATCTGCCAGAATGTAGCATTTACTTCCAAACACATGAAAGTACTTCACAGTGGGTTTTCTGCCCTTCCAGACTTCATATATTGTGGACAGGGTTCCTTTTCTCAAGGTAACTCTGTTATGGATGTAGCAGGCAGTGTTCATAGCTTCAGCCCAGAAATACATAGGTAACTTCTTAGCATGGATCATAGCTCTTGCTGATTCTTGAATGGTTCTATTCTTCCTTTCAACAATCCCAATCTGTTGAGGAGTGATAGGTGAAGAATACTCATGGTTGATTCCTTCTGAAGAACAGAAATCTAAGAATTTTTGATTCTCAAATTCCTTTCCATGATCACTTCTAATTCTGATCACACAGCTGGATTTTTCCCTTTGTAATCTTTGACATAATTCCTTGAATACATCAAAGACATCTGACTTTTCTTTAATGAAATTTATCCATGTATATCTTGAAAAGTCATCAACCACCACATATGCATACCTCTTACCACCAAGGCTTTCAACTTGCATAGGTCCCATGAGATCCATATGTAACAATTCCAAAACTTTGGAAGTTGTCAGATGTTGGAGTTTTGGATGGGACATCTTGGTTTGTTTGCCTATTTGACATTCACCACAGATTTTTCCATCATCAATCTTCAGTTTAGGGATACCTCTTACAGCATCCATAGATATGATCTTCTTTATGCCTCTGAAATGAAGATGACCTAGCCTTTGGTGCCATAGTTTTACTTCTTCTTCTCTAGCTAGAGAACAAGTTGAAGTGGGGCTGAAGTCTAAAGGCTCCCACATGTAACAGTTGTCTTTAGACCTTGCACCTTTCATGATAACTTTTTGCTCTTTGTTAGTCACTATGCATTCAGTTTTTGTAAAGTTTACACTGTATCCTTGATCACATAGTTGACTTATGCTGATCAGGTTAGCAGTTAAACCTTTCACAAGTAGTACATCATCTAGTCTTGGAACATCTTGACAGTCCAAGGTTCCAACTCCTTTGATCTCTCCTTTAGCTCCATCTCCAAAGGTAACATACCTGGATGAATATGACTTTAAGTTTACTAGCAAATTCTTCAATCCAGTCATGTGTCTTGAGCATCCACTGTCAAAATACCAGTCTTCTTTAGCTGATACTTTCAGTGATGTATGTGCTATGTATGCAGTACTTTTCTTTGACCAGATGAGTTGAGATTTCTTCTGATGCCTCTGCCCTGTGTGTTGTTCAGCTGATCTCAAAGTTTGATTGTTGATCTGGTTCTTGGGACTGTGGCTTTGATCAGTCTGAGTGTCAGCTTTTGGTCTCCAAACTTTCTTGATTACTTCTGTCTTTTGCTTAGGAGGTTGCTGATTTCTAAGCTGCATATTCTTGGTACCTTCTACTTTCTGCTTGGAAGGTTGCTGACACATCTGATTTGGATATCCATGTAACTTATAACAGTGAGGTTTGATATGTCCAAATCTTCCACAGTGATGGCATCTCCATCTTTGATACTTCTTCTTCATCTTGTTCTTTCCAGACTGTTGGGACATCTGTTGGAACATTATGTTTGTCTTTGTGTTCTGATGTTGAAGCATCTGTTGGGACATCTTGTTTGACTGTATAGTTTTTGAAGTAGTTTTGCTAGAGCTTGCTTCATCTCTGTTATATCCCAGTCCACTTTTGTCCCCTGAATGTTTATTATTGCAGAGAATAGCATCCAGTGTATTTGAGCTGCTGTTCATCATTCTAACAGATTTGGACATATGTTCCAGCTTAGAATTGAGAAGAGTTACTTCACTTTTTAAGGTATCAATGATTACTTGATCACTTGCTTTTTCTTCTTCTAGTACTTCATTCTGCTTCTTTAGCTTTATGACCTCACTGCATACTTCAGTACTTCTCTTGTACAGATCCTTGAAGGCTTGCTCAAGATCTGCATAAGTAAGCTCTTCACAGCTGGAATCACTGTCATATTCACACAGTCCAGCTAAAGCAGCAATGTGCTTAGCTGATTCTTCTTCTGAATCTCCTGAGTCTTCATCAGACCAGGTTACAGATAGTCCCTTCTTTTGTCTTTTTAAGAAGTTGGGACATTCCTTCTTGATGTGTCCATATCCTTCACATTCATGGCACTTGATTCCTTTTTCTTGACTGGTCTTTTCAGCAAGATTTGATCTTCTGTTAGCATCATAGGTTCTCTTGTTTTCAGAAGAGTTTGTGAATCTTCCACTGAAATTTGATTTACCTTCCATACCTCTGAGAATCTGTTTGAACTGTTTTGTAATCAATGCAAGATTTTCTGAGAAGCTTTTATCATTTGCTAGTTCATCATCTTCTTCTTCATCTGCATTTGAAACCAAGGCAATGCTTTTGTTCTTTTTAGCATGTGTGTCATTCATTCCCATTTCAAAAGTTTGAAGGGAACCAATGAGTTCTTCAGCTTTCATGGAGCATATGTCTTGAGCTTCTTCTATTGCTGTGACTTTCATGTCAAATCTTTTTGGCAAAGATCTGAGAATCTTCCTTACAAGCTTTTCATCAGTCATCTTTTCTCCCAAGGCTCCAGAAGTATTGGCTATATCCAAGATGTTCATGTAGAACTCATGAATTGATTCATCTTCCTTCATTCTCAAGTTTTCAAACTTGGTGGTGAGAAGTTGAAGTCTTGACATTTTTACTTTTGATGTTCCTTCATGAGTTGTCTTGAGGGTATCCCACACATCTTTGGCCAGCTCACAATGATGCACCAGTCTGAAAATATTTCTATCAATGCCATTGAATAAAGCATTTAGGGCTTTTGAGTTGCCTAGTTCTGAATCTTCTTCCTCTTTACTCCATTCTTCTTCAGGTTTCAGAACTATTGATCCATCTTTGGTGTCTTTAACAGGATGTTTCCATCCAACAATTACTGCTCTCCATGCCCTGTTGTCAAGTGACTTTAAGAATGCAATCATTCTTGGCTTCCAGTAGTCATAATTAGAACCATCCAGTATAGGTGGTCTATTTACTGACCCTATATCTCTGTCCATGTTACAGAATTTGTTTTCCCTAGATCTCACCCAGTATAAACAGGCAGGGTGCCTGCTCTGATGCCAATTGAAATTCTGTAATGAGATGTCCTAAGAGATGTTCCAACACTTAATAGGACATTTGACAAATTTAACCAAAACTTTAAACAGCAGGAAAAATAAACAACACAGAAGTTTGTTAACCCAGTTCAGTGTATAACCACACCTACATCTGGAGGCTACCAAGCCAGGAGGAAATCCACTATTAGTAATATTAATTCTAGACTTAAACCACCCTGTTTAATCTATCACTTAATACTTACCCAATGCAATTTCTACCTAAGACTCACTTAGATAAGAGTACCCTACTCACTCCCCCTCAATCACACAGTGATTTTGTTTACAAGTTTAATTAAAATGAAGTCACACTTCAAACAAAACAGCTTGATTTTACTTCACAGTTTCAATCAAGTCACAAATGCACTTTTGCTTAAAAGCTCATAAAGTGGTACATAAAAACAGCCTGCTATTAAAACACTAGACACCCTATTTTTTCTTCTGAAATTCGTGCTCAATTCTATGAGATTCTGTTGTTTAAATAGGTTCTGAATTTTGGGCTTTCTGTAGAATGATCCAGCCCTAATGTGCAGCAGCTGTCACCTTGAATTTAGGGTTTGTTACCTCCTATATTCTAGGTGCATTAGGTCTTCTGTTTTAATCTGAATCTTCAATTTAAAACTCCCTACAGATGCGCCTTGTTCTGTTTTATATCCATCATTAATTAATTCCAGATAATTCTCCTTAAATATCTCTGATCTGTTAATCAATAATTAATTCTGGTAGCAGGTCTGAGATGTCTCAACATCTGTTGGGACATCCTGACAAAACTGAACTTAGTCATTTATACAATGTCCCAACATCTTGTAGAACATCCTGAACCAAGTTCACATACTCTGTTTGCTAATGTCCCAACATCTGATAGGACATTCTGAACTGAATTTAACATTTCTTGTTTAGTCAAAAATTCTGCCAATTCTTAAACATCTACAGAAAAGAACGGGATCGTTTTACTTAAACGAGAGCCCAAGACGCGACCGTTGTACTGAAACGGAGACGCAAAAAAATGAGACTGTTGTACTGAAACAAGACTCAAAGACGAGACCATTGTACTTAAATGGAGACTCGAAAGGAACGGGATCGTTGTACTTAAACGAGAGCCCAAGACGCGACCGTTGTACTGAAACGGAGACGCGAAAAAATGAGTTTGTTGTACTGAAACAATACTCAAAGACGAGACCATTGTACTTAAATGGAGACTCGAAAGGAACGGGATCGTTGTACTTAAACGAGAGCCCAAGACGCGACCGTTGTACTGAAACGGAGATGCGAAAAATGAGACTGTTGTACTGAAACAAGACTCAAAGACGAGACCATTGTACTTAAATGGAGACTCGAAAGGAATGTGATCGTTGTACTTAAACGAGAGCCCAAGACGTGACCGTTGTACTGAAACGGAGACGCGAAAAGATGAGACTGTCGTACTGAAACAAGGCTCAACTGGGGATAACAACAAGACTCGGTAGACGTAACCACCCTGGGAAACAGAGTTGCATTCTGTGGGGAATGCTTCAATCTAATTAGAGATGTAACGGGTCTTATGTAATATACCTCAAAACTGGCCCATGCTGGTATGCATATGTTTGAATTTATGGCGTAATGCTCCATGACGATGGAAATGCTACGCTCTGGAGGATGCAAATGTGATTATGCACGTGCAAATGCAAAGAGATCTCCTGATAAGGAGAGTGCAGGTATCCCATATGGCTTGACTGGGGAGAAACGATGATCACTGCATTGATCTGGTTCATCCTGATGAGGAGGAAACAACTCTGCGGGGAAAGCTGTTAATAATTCACCGGCTCCGAACAGCCGCCACTGCCAAAAATAAATTGGACTTTGAGATTGGATCGCCAAGACCCTGCTGGAGATGGACCTTTCTTGATCTCTGGTGGGAAACCAAAGGCATGATATTGCTGAGAAAGCAACTGTTGGGGAGGCAAAACACTCCTTATATTGTTGAGAATTGCCCCTGTCTGAAGGGAAATTTTTGCCTGGGGATGACGCCCACATTCTACTGCCTTTCTGGGAGAGATTTCAAATTCCCACTCTACTGGGGGTGATGGAGGATGTCAATGATAAAGCTTCATGCTGAAGACAAGAGTTTAAGTTGCCTCTCGCTGGGGATGAGAGACGATGATACCCTTCTGCTCAAGAAGTATCCTTCCTTTTGCTACACTGCCGGAGCAGGGATTGTCTAACGAGACTTGCTAAGGAATTCTGATCAATGAAGCCTGCTGATGAAACAACTCTTGAAGTATTGTGCTGACAATGGCTTTGCTTCCAGCCTCTGGGTTGGTAGGTTGCCAAGTAATCATGAGTAAAAAGTGGTTCTCTGAAATTTTCAACTCGCCTCAGACTAAGGTCCATCAGAAGAAAATGTCTCAAGAGGATTTTACAAAAAACATGACATACGAAATGCCTCAGTGTCTTCAAACTCTTGGAGAGATTCGTTGGATCTCGAAATAACTGCCCCAGACTGCATGGTCTGTGCAAGAATTTGCCTCGCAAGGATTCATGAAAAACCTCATATCACTGTGAGATATTCTGCCCCAGTATTTTGGACTTTGGATAGGTGCTTTGGATTTACCGTCTTCGGGAAAAAGTGACTTCTCATGCTCTTGTGGTGGCCTGCTCTAGTACAAGTCTTGAAGTGTTCACCCCTAAATGACTGTGCTTTGAAGAAAACACCCAGATCAACTGTTCTTTGAGAGATTGGATCTCGAAGTAATTGCCCCAGTTTGGCTAAAATTTGAATGCCTGCACCAGACTAATGGCTCTTTGAGAGATTTGAATCTCGAAGTGATTGCCCCAGATTGGCAGAAACGTATGATTAAGGCCTTTAATAATAAAGTTAAGAAACAAGTATATCATGCTGGAAACTTGGTAATCAAGCGCATCATATTACCACAGGGTGATCCTAGGGGCAAATGGAATCCCACATATGAAGGGCCATTTGTAGTCAAGAGGGTATTTTCTTGAGGGGCCATGATGCTTACTACTATGGATGATGAGGATTTCCTGTAGCCTGTGAACGCAGACATAGTTAAAAAATACTACGCATAAAAGAGACCCGCTAGGTTGATTGGCCTAGGAAAAAATAAGGGCATCCCGGCGAACCAAAAGGGTTCGGGCAAAAATTAGGGATATATATATATATATATATATATATATATATATATATATATATATATATAATTTCTACACCCAGCAAGTCGAAAACCCGAAAGGGAGGCTTGGGCAAAAAAGGGTATCTCGGTGGATTGAAAACCCGAAAGGGCAATCCAGGCAAAATTTAGGGATTAAAGCGTATGACTATGTCTCGTTGGATCATCCATGTAATCTCAATTAGTTGTACTACCTATATCATG